>CM057340.1:38175696-38775696 GCA_030015575.1 Agapanthus africanus
TTATTTGTTTCATCAAGAAAACATAACCGTACCTTGAGAAGTCATCCGTAAAAGTAATGAAGTAAGAATGTCCGCTTCGGGCATGTGTAGACATTGGACCGCACACGTCACTGTGTACGAGTCCCAAGAGCTCGCTCGCTCTTACTCCATGTCCAGTAAACGGAGTCTTTGTCATCTTTCCTTTGAGACAAGATTGACAAGTGGCATACGATTGATATTCGAACGCATTCAAATATCCTTCTGTATGTAACTTAGTCAACCTTCTCTCATTGATGTGACCCAATCTACAATGCCATAAGAAAGTCTGATTTATTTCTGGAGACTTTCTTTGTGTGTATTCTGGACATTAAAAATCTGTGGTTGGTTTAACACGTATATACCATTACTCAATGTACCTGACCCAATCAAAACTTGATTAAGGTGAATGTTTACAACATTACTTACAAACGCAAATTCATAACCTTCTTTAGAAACTAAAGATACAGAAATGATATTACAAGTTGCGTTGGGTACAAAAAAGCAATTACGCAAAACCAAAACATGTCCATCTGACATTCCCAGGTGATAGTCCCCCACGGCTTTAGCATCCATGCTAGCTCCGTTCGCAACTCTGAGGGTCATGTCACCTGCCTTCAAAACCCTACGGTTTCTCAACGCCTGCAAAGAATTACAGATATGAGATCCTGATCCGGTATCCAATACCCAGGAAGTAGAGTTTATTGAAAGACAGTTTTCAATAACATACACACCTGAAGCTGAAGCTGCAACCTGCTTCAATTTCTGTGTTCTGGCCTTCCAGGCCCTGCAATCATTCTTCCAGTTTCCTTTCTTATGACAATAGAAGCATTCTTCCTTATCCACAAGCTTCCCCGCTATCTTTGTTGCTTTACCTTTTCCCTTCGTATCCACTTTACTAACACCGCCCCTTGGTTTGGCGGGGGCCTTCTTCTTCTTTCCCTTGGCTTTCGCCTTGGACCTAGAAGAAGATGATCCTCCTACAAACAAAGTGGATGTTTCCCTACCTTTCTGTAGGGTGCCCTCTGCGCTCCTCAGCATGTTGAGGAGCTCTGAAAGTTCAACCTCTTTTTCTTGTAAGTTGAAGTTCAGTATAAACTGGGCGTAAGTGGAAGGAAGGGACTGGAGAACTATATCCGTATATAGCTCACTCTCCAATGTGATCCCTAGGTCAGCGAGCTCCTCAATGTAGCCGATCATCTTTAGCACGTGCTCGGCTACTGATGATCCGACGGCCATTCTTGTCGAAAATAACTTCTTCGACGCTTCGTATCTTGCGATACGAGATTGCTCTCCATACAGTTCTTTTGTATGAAGCAATATGGATTCTATGTCCATATTCTCATGCCTCCTCTGATGTTCGTTGTCCATCGAGGCAAGCAGGAGGCATTTGGCCTTCGCGCTATCAATCTCCCAAGTCTTACGGATTTCCTTATCCGCGACACTGGAAGTTGGACCAGGGACAGGGGGAGCTTTGGTGGTAAGAAGATACCCCAGCTTGTCGTAAGTGATTGCTATCTTGACATTCCTGAGCCAATCTTTGTAGTTTGGCCCTGTCAGTTTGTTTTTATCTAGGAGTAACTTAAGTCCAGTCATGTCGATTTGGTCGCTGCAATTAGGAGAGAGAAGAAGAAACACTCAGCATGATGCTCTTGCAAGTTTAGAGTGGTTTTTAGTTTGTCTAAACAGGATGGCTCCCACTGTTTCTCGAATCCCTCCTCAAACCATAAGGAAGAATTAGCCGGGATCAATCCCACCGCACAATACTTGCTTAACCGTTCAGCCAGGCCGGTGTCGGTACTTCGAGGGAGGTTTTCCAACGCTTTCGCGAAGTTCCTTAATTAGAGAACCTCTTTTCCCTGGGGGCGTAGCCCCGCTAACACCTTTCTAGGCACCTACTAGGTTTATAGCATTGATCGATTAGTGAGAAATTTCCCGAGGAGTAGCATATACTCACAGTAGGATCGGGATCCAAATATCATTACGTGACGAAACTGAAGGAATCCTACCAGAATCATCACACTCCAAATGGTATGCAAATCCAGCAAGTTTCAGTACTTATAAAACTCCCGATGTGAATTTTTGCCCCAATGCTCTTATGACCTTGACTTTGGCCAACAAATCATAAGTCACATGTCAAGTTCTGCCCGTCGTTCTCCAGGTTAATTTGAATCCACCCGCACCTACCCTTGACTTTGGCCAACAAGGCAGTACGACTGTTCCAAACCAACGCATCTATCTATGCTGCACATGAATACCCAATAGCTACCAATCACTGTGCCTTGACTTTGGCCAACAAACACAGCTTGAATACTATTGACTATTCATGTGAAACGACGGAGGGCTACGGATGGTTTTGGCAAAACCGTGAACGTAGTGAACTTGATTTGGTCGATGGAACGAGATAGCTTTTAAAAGGAGTGGCTCAAGCTCCGCATTTAAAAGTTGTTTTGAAAAGAACCGAGTGGTTTTTCGAAAGTGTTCCAACGACTTTAACTTGGTTTATTATCTTGCATTAGTTCTTTTAATGCGTGATATTCTTGCATTAGTTCTTTTAATGCGTCCCATCATTTAATCCTACCATTGCAGAAAACAACCAAAATATGACGTACGCTTATGCCATTCGCATTCGCCACGGGGCCCCGTCATTACCCGTTAGGTTACTTAACTAACGACAGAGCGGGGGCTGGGCTAGCGCGTCTGTAAAACATAAGCAACGCCTAAATAATATCATATATAGATATACTGCAATGATAAAACATTTCAGATCACAGATGAATACATTGGATATACTAGGAATCTGTAATTCGCACGAGCCTGTAACGAAAAACAAATTACACGGTCGCGGTGAATAGCCAAATACCCCACCCAAGACCCCTACGGGTGCGGCAAACTACCCGCCAAGTACCCGAAGCGTAGTAACCTCCCTCATCTCCTATGAGTAGGCCACTCGACACTTCGGCATACCCGGTAGTTTGTGCACCCCCTCCATGGGTCTATCCTAGGAGCAAAAACAGTAAAAAGAAATTATACAATGACGGCTACAACCCCGACCCGGTTGTGCGGCCATACAAATAATTATTACATCAATTTACAAATTTACAAGAATTGAAAGAAAAGAAAACTCTCGTCTCACAACCCCCGGCTATTCACCCGCGACAATCCAACATATTCATATACACATTCCAGCAACATTACAGATCACAGATTTGTATAACCCCCACTAATCGACATATAGCGATTAGTAGACGTTCAATACAAATATCACATTACAGAAAAACCCGTTAGCTAAAGTCTTTTAGAAGTTCGATCAAAAATACGGATTTTCGGGACCCCAAAGTAAAATTTTCGTTCTGGAAAATCTGGGTTGAAAATATATATACCAAAAATCCCAAAATACCCCCACAAGTAAACTGCAAAAGAGAAAACCCCTGACCGAGTCAACTCGGCCGCGTTTCCGCGGCGGGAGCGTGCTCCCGCCGCGGAAGCGCGGCGCTTTGACCGAGTCAGGGGCCCAAAATTTTGCAGATTCTTTTAAAAAGCCTGAGTCGATTTTAGGTGTGTTCCAAAAAGTTTTTCCAGTACTTTAGAAATCGACAGAAAGTTGAAAATTTGGGGTTTGTTTTCGGGACTTTTTCTTTGATCGATCTTCTAGTTACTTGCTAACATGTTAGATAGAGTTTAACTAGGCTCTGATACTACTGTAAGTCCATGCTACCTCTCCCGGTACTTTCGGGAATGCGGAATTTGGTAAAAAACGATTTTCTTAAAGATGGTAACATGGACCTAAAACCCAGATCTTGGTTAAACATCTATCTAACATCCTAACTATGAGTTTTAGCTACTCGGTTAGGGGGTTATACCTTGCTTGTCTTGAACTCCTTCGTCTTCAAAGCTCCGATGGTGGTCCGATGGCTTCTTCTCGTCGTCTCCGTACGCCGAAGATAGATCCACCTGAAAGCTCCAACCTTTAGCTCCTTCTTCGTTCTTTGAAGAAACTAGTTCACTTGGTTTGCTAAACCTAGTGAACTAGAATGAGTAGAGAAAAAATAGAATGGGATTTTATCTATGGTTCTTGATTCTCAACTCATGAGACAAGAGAACCATAGATCAAGAGAGGGAGCAAGAGGTTGAGGGTGAGAGCAAGAGGAGAGCTCAAGAACAAGAGAGAGAATGAGCAAGAAAGAATGAGGCTCTCTTTTTTCTTTCACCCTCTCATAATCCAAAGTGATCATAACTCATCATATCAAAAAGGTCTTATGTGATGGTTTGAAGCAACCACAACCATATCATTTCATGCACTCATTTTACACAAATGAGCAAGTAAACAAAAGTCTTTGCCATGAAATGATGGCTATGGTTATCATGATGGTCAACTAGTCAAGCCTAGGCAACCGGTCAACAAGTCAACAAAAGTCAACAAGTCAACAAAGTCAACAAGTCAACAAAAGTCAACAAGTCAACAACCATATCACCATAATACTTAATTAATATAATAGTTAATCACATATCATATTCTCATTAGGGTTGAGCATAAAATCAAAAAGTCAACGGTCAACTGTCAACAACCCTAATGAGAATCCGCTGCCTCTGCCTCCCTGTCAACTGTGCATACACACCCGCATCCGCGTTCCGAGGAACACGAATGCAAACTGGATAAATCCAATCCCATATGGTACACTAGGATCTGGCTTAAACCAAAGCCCGCCAGTGTAAACTGTCCGGACACTGTACGTGCACAAGTGCACGGATGTGACCGAACCCTGTCGCAAAACCATGCGACCTGTCGCAACACCATGCGACCTCTACTCTTTTGCTTAAAGGCGAAAAGCTTTCTGTGTGGGACTCTAAAGACTCGACACTACGCTGGCAGTGGGTTTAACCACAGACCGCAAGCGGCACTAGCTGTGCGTAACGGTCCCCAGGTAATGCCGATAAGAAGACCGATGAGACGAAACCCATCTGAACTCCTACTGAGCCTGAGTGTGACATTCTCCGTACAGTCCGGTCTGTTCGTCTGATACATCGCATGGCGGGCCTAGGGGGCGGTAAACGTCAGTCCCCCAATAGCGGTACAAGTCGTGCCGGAGCGAAGCCCAAAACACCCTGAGATAACACTGGAAACCTACCAGTATATCTCGTTTGCCCTGGCCAGGGACTACTCGTGTAATGGCTCTCCTAGACACAGCGCGATGTCAACCCCCAATACCGGGAGAGACGAATCCTGTCTAACCGTCACTGCCTCCAAGTGCTTCGGGACTGCACCCAACCACTACCTGTTTGCACGACTCCTTTGAGCCGTGGTAGGGTAGTGATCAAAGTACAGTGGGAACACACTCGAGGCGGAATGACAGTGTCAAGTCAGCGGACTAAGCTGTACTCATGTCACCTGGGAACTGATAACTGACGATAGGTATAATACCAACTAGTCAGTTCCCGACGAGTCCTGTCCAGTGTACCCGTAACCTAACGAGCACCCGCATACTATCTCAAGTACGACGTACTGACGGCTGTGGGACAGACCGTCTCCCACACTGGGATGAGAAGCGCATGCGCTGGTCTACTCCGGAGTATCGATGCCCTGTCTCGATAGTCCTGCGACCAGGGACCTGCATAAGGATGTGCTTATAGATTACCCAGCTCCACTAGTGTGACGACCATCACATCGCTGGTAATCAAGCAAAGATCCTAAGGGCTCTACTAATGTGTATAGGCGATATACATAAATAAACACATGTACACATTGAAGTAGAAATAAACCAAGTAGCATACTACTATTTTGAGCAAGATTGTATATACAAGGTGAATATCCCAAGCATCCATTAAGTAATATACAAACTAGTATGATACATTAATGGCCTCTAGGGCATATACACTAACAGCACCCACAAGCCGCAAGCGGTCTGCTAAACGTAACGGCCACCCGGGTATTGAGCGATCAGAAGATCGACAAGCTAGCCCGCTCACACTCCTGCGAATCCGACCAGTAACACTTACCGTACAGTCCGGTCTCTTCGTCTGATACGTCGCATATCAAGTCTAGGGGTGGTAAACGTCAGACCCCAATAACCCGATAAGTCGTGCCGATGTGAGGCTCGTAACGGGTCGAGAAACTACTGGTAACACTTACCAGCAAATCTCTGATCAGCCCTGGCCAGGGACTTCCCTGTTACGGCCAATCGAGCACAGCGCAACATCAACCCCCAATACCGGGAAAGACGAAACCCCTCCTATCGCTCATTGCCTCCATGTGACTCAGGACTGTGCCCAAAGACCACCGTTTTGCACACCCTCATGGACGTGGTAAGATGGAGATCAAAGCACAGTGGGAATCACACAAGACTCTTTGACGATCTCGGGTCTACAGACTAACCTGTACAAGTGTCACCTGAGAACTGCCATCTGACGTGAGGTATAATACCATCTGGGAGTTCTCGGCGAGTCCGTCCAGTGTACCCAGTCTCCACTGAGCACCCGTATACCATCTCTGATGTCAAACACCAATGGATATGGGATCATCCATCGCCCATCATATGGGTCGAGAAGCGTATACGCTAGTCTACACTGGTATATCGATGCCCCGTCTCGATACACCCACGACTAGGGACCTTGAAGGATGTACTTATGGACTACCATGTCCCCACTAGTATGATCTGCATCATAGTCCAGGTAGTCAAGTACACATCCTAAGGGCTTTACCAACATGTAACTATAACACAGTATAAAGAGACTAGTGTACATGTTAAGATAAAGAGCAACCAGATAGCATACTATCATGTCGAGCAAGAAAGTCATCTCTATATATGTCCAAGCATCCAATATAATATACATCATCTGTACAATACTGGCCTCTAGGGCATACATACAACTAACACATCTGACGTGAGGTATAATACCATCTGGGAATTCTCGGCGAGTCCGTCCAGTGTACCCAGTCTCCACTGAGCACCCGTATACCTTCTCTGATGTCAAACACCAATGGATATGAGATCATCCATCGCCCATCATATGGGTCAAGAAGCGCATACGCTAGTCTACTCTGGAGTATCGATGCCCTGTCTCGGTACTCCCACGACTAGGAACAGTTGAAGGATGTACTTGGCGACCACACTGTCCTCACTAGTATGATCCGCATCATAGTCCTGGTAGTCAAGTACTCATCCTAAGGGCTTTATCAACATGTAACATAGAGATAATCAAAGTACATGTTAAGATAAAGAGTTACCAGATAGCGTACTAACATGTCGAGCAAGAAAGTCCTCCCTATATATGTCCAAGCATCCACTACAATATACATCGTATGTACAGTAATGGCCTCTAGGGCATATATATAACTAATATGGACCGCCACAACGGATTAAAAGTCCTAACCATCCCACATCTGAACGGCTACGAATCCTTCTGATCCATCTACACTTGTAAACATCGCCAACCTTTAACTTCGTGAACTCTGGAAGCAACATCTTGATAACCTCAGCAATGTTTGTTATCGCTATCTGAACAGTACACAACACCATTATCTTCGGAGAGAAGAAAACATTATGCCTCAAGTCCGGCTGATCTCCAGCAATGACTCGACCATGTGGTATGGATCCTGAAGAAACTCTCTTTAATATTAGAACTCAATCAATTATAAATAAACGACATGTCTCTATATCACCGTAATGTCACCCTGGTCAGTCCTTGTCCCAAACAAGTTTGCTCTAACCGTATCTCTAATCGCAGCCCTCTCGGCTCAGGTAATTATGGCGACCGAAACAATCCACATGTAATGAAAAGGATAGATCAACGGAACGAGAAGAAGGTCTCAAGATATAAATCCTAAGGTAATTTAGGTGGAGTATCATATCGTAAATATACCGCGGAACATATGTACGGTACGTCACTCTACTTAGTACCTACTCTATCAACAAAGGCCATCCTATATAACGAAAGTTTGGGTATAAGACCCCCAAAGTCAAGTCTAAGTCCTATAAGGCAAAGTCTAGGTAACAAAAGTGCATGCCTAGACCCCATATAGCTAAACCTAGACTCGAACAAAGGTTAAACCAAACGCTCTGATACCAACTTTGTCACGACTCAAATGTGGCACGTGACCGGCACTTAAATCACGTGACATCTAAAGACGTAGACGCGGTTCAAGTAAGCCGAAACCCGGAATCTAAACTCTTTAAAAAATATTGGAGGTGAGTTTAAAATAGTCATCATATTGAATCAGTTTAAATAACATTTAAATTTAACTAAGTATGTTTGAAAAGCATTTATGTCGTTTTGAAATTCAACAGCACCTCCTTTGCATTTTTGTATAACCCGATACAACATAATAATATAAATAGCATCCTGTTCCCCACCGAAAGACGCGTGAAGACGCGGCGAGCGTCTTGCCTGAATTTCGGGGCAGATGCTAATTGGTGCTATTCGTCCATCTCTCCGAAGATGCCAAGTTGATTTATGGCATCGTGTATCGAAGGTTTAAACGGATGCGGCCGATGTAGCAGACTTCGTCAGATTCCCCATCGTTTGAGGGTTTTTTGATTGTGGGGATGCTCTTCCCTGCAGGCACAAGCCCCTGCAGTTAATTACGCTACCGCATCGCGGTAACAACTTTCTCCTTCTCCAGATGGTCACTTCGTGTCGTGGGTGTTTGTTTTGTTTTTGCTTGCCCGTGGATTGTATACGGAGACTAATTTATGTTGTCGCCCGTAGGGCGTGGATTAGTCCAAATCCGTATCTTCTTAGATTTGGGTTTGGGGGTTGGGTTTAAGGATACGTTAGCCTCATTTGAGACTAAGATCAACTTAAACATTTGTTAAGGATACGTTAGTCTAATTTTAGACTAAGATCAACTTAACGGGATCGTTTAGATCCAATAAAAGAGCATTTGGACTCTATTGTCTAGTTTAGGGACATTGCGGTCGATTAGTTTAAGACATTACGGTTCAATGTTAGTTTAAGGACATCTCGGTCAGGTTAAGGACATCGTAGTCCTTGGGCTTAAAGGGACCCCACAGTCCGAGGTTAGGGACATCGTAGTCCATGAGTTTAAGGACCCCACAGTCCGTAGTTTAAAGACGTCATAGTTTATGAAGTTTAAGGACATCGTAGTCCATGAGTTTAAGGACCCCACAGTCCGTGAAATGTGTGATTGTCAGGACCTGTCACTTCTCTGAAGATGTTGAAGGATTACAATGACAGATATCAGAGGAGTAAAGAGATGTACCCTCGAACCGGTGTGAGTTGGTTGAAAGATCTGTAGTCCAATTTGGGACTAGGATCTGTTAAATATTTATGAGCGGACGGGCTCAATTAAATATAAGTTGAGGACTTATTGCCAATATTAGGCTAAGTCCAATAAATGTTTAACATTTTTATTCTGGCTATTGATCCTTTATTTGGGCTTGGACCTTTTAATGATGCTTAGCATTAGATCTTGACACTTTTTCTGTCTTGTATTGAATGCAGAGCATTCATCAGAACAATTTATGTTTTGTCAGTGCAACACGTGGCGCGCCAGATGCTTTGCGCCAGGCGCTTTGCGCCAGTTAAAGAGCGCAGTGCGCTTCTGCCAAATAGCGCACACGAGAAGGACACGTGTCGCGCTTGGCGCTAAGCCCCAGATGATGGGTGCATAGCGCCAGTTTATGAGCGCTAAGCGCTAGTCCATGAGCGCATTGCACTATCAATTTAGTGGCGCACTCGTGAGTGACACGTGGCGTGCTTGGCGCTGAGCGCCAGCCCATGAGCACAGTGCGCTATTTTAGAAGCGCAAAGCGCAAGTTGTATACGTGGTTGACACGTGGCGCATTTGGCGCTGAGCGCCGGTCCAGAGAGCGCAGAAGCGCTGTTCAAGAGCGCAAGGCGCAGTTCAATAGCGCAAAGCGCATTTGATCAATTTTTATTATCTGTGAACAAATTTATATTCTTTTAAAAGAGGCTTTGTCTCAAGATTGAAGAACAACAGTTCTTATTTTTGAAAGGGCTTCGCCTTTATAGATCAATGATCTGTGTGAACAATATGTTCTTCTTTTATTATGTGATGAGATTTTTTGATCTTTTTTATGAAAGACCTTGGTCTTTGTAGATCTATGATCTTTTAAGAAGATAATTCTTCTGTTTTAATGAGATGATTTCATCTCTTTATGCAAGAATCATTCTTTTTTACTTCGAAAAAATGATCTTCTTTCAAGAACTTGCTCTCTTTCTTTTGAGTTTTCTCAAAATTTGTAGGGGGGTTTCTCTATATCAGACTTGAAGTCTTGGGGCCTTTATATAGGGCAAGTTGATTTGTTAAATCAGTTAAAGAGATCTTTCTCTGATTGATTTGGAGACGTTTCACCACCGTTGGATCTTTGATCCCAGGGCTTCTGTTTTAAACAAGGCAATCTTCTTGTTTTTAACAAGATTGAGTAAATCTTTCCATAACAGAATTTTAATTCTGATTAATGATTTACCATTATTAGATCTTTTGATCTAAAGGTGGGGAATTTTTAATTCCAGCGCTGGCGCACCCGTGCTTTGCACGTGGTGCGCTGCTCAGAGCGCAACGCACTTTTTGCTAGTGCACCTACGTTTGACACGTGGCGCGCAGCGCAACTGGGCTAGCGCACCCGTGTTTGACACATGGTGCGCAGCGCGCCTAGTGCTAGCGCACTCATGGTGCACTGCCTAGGGCGCAGCGTCCCTGGCGCTAGCGCATCCGTGTTTGATACGTGGCGCGCAGCGCACCTAGCGCCGGATCTGAAGCATTGCTTCAATTCTTTTGAATTTTGAATTTTAAAACAGAGCTTTGCTCTGATTGGGGTGCGCTGCCTAGGGCACAGTGCACTTGGCGCTATCCCATCTGTGTTTGACACGTGGCGCGCAGCGCAGAGCGCTGGATCTGAAGCGTTGCTTCAATTCTTTTGAATTTTGAATTTTAAAACAGAGCTTTGCTCTGATTGGGAGAGACAAATGCCCCCCCCACCGTTACGCTCACGTGGCGCACACGTGAATGCAGCGGTGGCAGCATCTGAGCCCTTGGATCAACTCAGAAGTTGAAGAGGCGGTTCAATGCCTATAAATAGGACCTTTGGTCCCTTAGATGATTATCATCTTCTTTCTTTGAGAATTTTTGTTCAGAGCACAGCTCTTTAAGAACTTCTCAAGAGTAAAAACTCTTTCAGAACTTAGGTAAAGTTTAAAACTTTTAATAAATTAGGGTTTTACCCATTGATAGAGCCTTGCTTTTCATAGATCTTTGATCTAAAGAAAACCCATTTAGGGTTTCCTTAACAGAGCTTTGCTCTCATGAACCCATAGATCTAAAGAGATCTTTTCTTGGGTTTCTTAGCCCATGAACAGAGCCTTGCTCTTTCGATTTCTTAATCTATGATAAAGAAGTCTTAAAAGTTTTTTCATGGATCTTGAAGATCCCAGAATTTTTAATTCATAAAAATTAATTGATTTTAATTTTCTTTTTCTGATGGGTTTTTCCATCATTATTACAGAGCCAGGTTCTTTAAGGAATTTTATTCCCTAATGATCAGAGTTTGACAAGTGTCACTCTGTCATAGAGCTTTGCTCTCAAAGGGAGATTTTCTTCTTTTCCCGAGAGATCTCTCATTCAATGAGAATTTTCTTGAGGATTTCCTCATTAATTCCAATGATGAGGCTATTTTATTAATTGATGTATTGTCATCTAGATTTTGTGGGTCCCCCTTAGGTCCCCTTTCCACTGCATTGCAGTGTGGTACAATTTTTTTTTAAAGTACCGAGTTTTCAGAAATTTTAAAATTAAATTATAGTACTGACAGTTGATTTCTGTCCCTCTTTTTTGCAGGCAACATGTCTTTCGATGCCTCGTTTCCGTTCGTCCGTTCACAGGAAGGATTCCCTGGAGCACCTGTAGACTGGGAAGTCCTAGCTTTGATTAAAGATCATGACCCAGAACATAAGAAACTTCACCTCCGGGGGACGTGGTACAACCAGATTATTAAGGGTCGACAAAGCTTTTCGTGCGCGGTACCCTCGGAGCCCATCATGGTGATCCACTACGCCAACTCACCCCCGGTGAACTATGCCGTGGAGATGGTTAACTGGACTTCAGAAGGGCTTCTTCAGCCCGCTATAGCTTCGATACCCGTTCAGCCTCCCATGGCTTTAGATACCTTAGGATGACGTATTTGTCAAGGCGAGGCGCGGCCGTGGGGGCAACCATATAATATAGGTCTGATTCCTCGTCATCGGACCGGTTATCTGCAATAGGCCCGTTACATTCTGTCAGTAAAGAAGTCGTAGTTGTTGAGGCTTGGGTTGTATCTCGCCGTTTATGCTTCTTTCTTCCAGTATCCTATGCTTCCCACCTGGTGGGTTAAGGTATTTCTGGAGCAGTGGAACATTCCTACCCACACCTTCCTTTCGTTGGACCGAGAAGTATCAATCTCCTTAGAGGAATTTGCAGAAGTTTCTGGCTTACCGGTCATAGGGGAGCATTATGAGGAGCTGCTTCCTACGGATGAATATGTTTTCGGTGCCAAGCCAATGATGATGGGCCTTACCCCGGTGAATGCCGTTCAACACCAATTTCGTAGTTTGATCAAAGTGTTGAATATCTACGAGGGCCTTTTTCTCGAATCTGGGAGCCGCGGGGTTAGTTTTGAGGATTTCATCGCTCGCTTCCTTCACCCAAAAGTCCTCTCGAAGAAGGCCGCTAAATTCGTTACGCTTGACGACCCTTTCGGCTTAGGTTTGGACAACCCACCAACGACGGAGGTAGATCAGAAGAGTTTCTTCCTTCCCAACTCTCCAGTTGTTCCTTTTGCGGAGATTGCAGTCCCTGGGATTGATGAGGAAACATTTTTCTTGGGATTTCTTGGGCTATAGTTGAGCTGGTTCACGCTCCCGATGCACCTTCGCCGTATGAGGCCATCTGTCTTTTATCCGGCTCACCGAATGACTATTGGGGTGAAAGTGGCTGTCGAGGTCGCCGGTTTAGCCCATTTGTATTACGACCTTGGTCAAGCGGCGGATACCACTGAGCCTGGAGTGCGGATGTGAACTTCTCGATGTATTACTTCATGTCATGGCTCGAGCTACATGCACTTAGCGTTTTTGGCTTTCACAAAAGGCCTTCTTTTTATGACCGGTGCAGCTTCCCCCGGATTATGCAATTAGTCGGCGCATCAATTGTAAATCCGTCACCGCGGGATGCTAGAGGTTTGCTCCTTCGTCCCCGCATGGTTGGAGACGGCATGACCTTCACCGATATGGTTTTAACCATCAGAAAAGAGTCCTCCACAATGGTGCGGTCATTGCAGGACATTTTCAAAGATGGAGCTTCAGTTTTGAAAGCTCGGGAGATCCTCCATTTATATTCTATCAGACCGGACTTCCTAGTGTTTAGGCAAAATGATGCGGCGCTTTTCATGAGATACAATCCGCATCGTTTTACCCAACAATTGAGCTATAATCAAGGAGTGCCGCTGGAGGCTTTCTTGCTAGAACCTACTGCTACTGAAGAGGGAATGCGGAACGTGCTGCATCACTTCATGTGCTTAAATACGGGCACTCACTTCTTTATCAGCGAGCCGAGTTACGTCCTGAGGATTCTTAATGTGTACACGGCGTGGTACCAGCATTCGATGGGCACCGTCATTAAGGAAGAAAGGCTGCTGCTACTTGATCGCAAAAGTGCACCTCCTACCGGCGATCGTAATGTCCCTTTGAAGCGATGGACCACTGTTCCCCCTCCGCTAAGAGAGGTCACTGCAGTTGAGCCTCCACGTGTACTAAGCCCTATGCGCGGGTTGCCCCATGCTCCTGTGGAGACGGTAGATGTACCATCGGTGCCCCGTGCTCCCGCGGAGACGGTAAATGTAGCTTCTCCCGAATCTTGCGTGGGCTCAGACCTCGGGACTCGCCGTCCTAAAGTGCCCACCAAACGCAAGCTGGTGCTGGCTGCGACCGGAGCTCGCTCACAGAGGAAGAAGAAGAAATCGATCCTTTCAGTCGACGTTGTACTTGGCCAAGAGCCTCACGCTCCTTATGGCGAGGGTTTGAGCGAGTATGGGAAAAACGAAGGCTTATTCATGCCGCCGGATGATACTGATCTGGCGGCTGCCATTGCAGTCTCTGAGCAATTGGCAAGCTATGAAGCGGGACTGGTTATCCTCGCGCGATCAGGTAGCCATTAATTGTATCTTTCGTCATTGCATCATATTTCTATCATCATGTTTTGACTGACACTTTTCTTTCTTTAACAGGCATTTTCACTGAAGAAGCTCTCGCAGCTTCTCTCAAGACTTTTGAGGAAGAGGAAGAACTTTGAGCATCCTAAGGCATTGGTATACTTCGGTTTATCGTGTCTTCGCTCCCGTTTTTTTATAGGTGATCTGATCCCGCTTTATCTTATCACAGGGACCACAATGCTGATCCCGCAAGCTAATGCGGAGATTCTTCCCGGGCCAGCCACCGGAGTCCCGGCCTCTTCGGCACTGCCGAAAGAGGTCTTACTCAAACGACCGATGACGGAAGCCCTGACGGCTCCAGAGGTAACCCTTGGTGCGGACGATGATGCCCTGTTGATGGAGGCGTCTAGAAGGTCCGCTTTGACGGTTCGGGCGGAAAGGAAGCGCCGAATGCGCGCGGCAAGGGAGCGTAGTGCTGCCTTAGCCGTGGGTGCGGGTTCGAGCACCGCTACCCCTGCCTCTACTCCTTTGGAGGAATCCCCGGCTGCCTTGTCCACTGCCTATAGATAGGCAGCGCGCGTGGCTCGGGAAGCAAACGGCAGATCAACTCAAGGTAATATGACATGGGGTTCCGTTATCAAAGTTATAACTACCAGTTCTCACATATCTTATCTTGCAGGGCCGAGTTTTACCGAAAAAGTGGCGGCGACCGCTAAGCCTGGGGTAGTGGTAGAGGAGGTAGCCGCGATTGCCGAACCCGAGGCGGCGGTAGGCGAGATGGCTGCGATCGCCGAGGTCGAGGTAGCGGCGGGTGAGACAGTCACGATCGCCGAGCCTGAGATGGCGGTAAGTGAGATGACCACCATTGCCGAGACCGAGGTGGCGGTGGATGAGATGGCTACGGCCGCCGAGCCTGAGGTGACGATGGGTGAGACAGGTATAGCAGCCGAGCCCGAGGTAGCCACTCTTTCGCAAGAGTCGGGCACTGCCCCGATCGTCGCTTTTTCCGCCTGCGGCTCCTTGCCATCTTCTGGCGCCGCGAGCGTTACGACGGCTCTCGTAGAGTCAGGGGATGAGGCGACGGGAGGTAAGACCATCCCGATGGAAGAGGATGAAGCAGTTGCTGTATTAAGTGACGCCCTCGTCACGGTTCTGACTGGCGACTCATCAGGTAGATTTTGGGTCATTGCTTTTCTTTTTATTCTGCAATCCTTTTCGATCTTTCTTGACAGTATTTATCTTGTTTCTAATGCAGGTATGGCGAGCATTGAGGTTGCGCTACCTGAGACAACGCCATCAGCTACCGCTTTGACGGTGACACCTCCTCTACCCTCTCCCGTGCCATCTCAGATGTTGGAAGGTGCGGATTCGTGACCCATCCGTCTTACTCCTAGGCTGTATAATTTACGTACTGACATTGCGTTACTGCGTCATTGCAGGAGTCCTTTTTGACCACCTGTATCAGGTGCTGCATCCACACTTCTCCTTCCTGTCAGAGATTAGTCCAGCAGGTGGTGTCGGTGAGTATCTAAATGATGTCATCTCTTTAACGGGCAGTCACATTATTGCTAATCCCTTTTTGTATTGCTTGTAGCCCTACAGATCGAAGGCGGGGACACGGCTGTCGTTGCGCCACCAGTACTCCGAGCTCTGCCTCCTGTTGCAACCGGTATAGTAGACTCTATGTATGTTTTTTTATTTCTCGAGCCGTAATCTGATTGTGAGCTGGTTTTTGCAGCAGTCACATCGACTCTAACTCCGTTCGAATCTTAAGTTATAATGCCAGTGGGCCCCTTCTCTCGACGGGCATCTTCCAAAGGTGCTGTGAACAGTCTGCGTATATTGAGCGACTACATCGAGGAGCTTGACATGGAGACTCCCACATTTGCTGCGGATTTTGGCGCCGAGGTTAATCCTATGCTGGCGACGCTCGTGAACTTTCATAGTGAGGGCGTCGTTGAGTCTTGGGTTAGCCATCGCAGGAAAATCGAGGCTTGTTTGTATGAGCTCAAGGTCAGACGTCCTGCTCCCGAGGTCCTGGCTGTGAACTCTCAACGGGCTGCGTGGATTGAGCAGAACACTCCTTACTTCCGTCATCTTGAACAAGAAGCAGCCTTAAGGCATAAGGAATGTGAAGAGACTTCAAGCGAATCTGCTCGACTGCATGCTCAGCTTGACGCCAATGCTGTGCAGTTGAAAACCATCTTTGAAGGCCTTCTGCGATGCATTTCTGACGGGTTAACACTGAGGCAGAAGCTCGACGCCGTCAAGCGGGATGCACAAAATCGGGAAGCAGCTCAGCGGGTCGTCGAGGAACAACTTTCATTTTACTTGCAGCAGCGAGCCCAGGTCGAAGCAGAGTTGGCCGCGGCAGCTGATCAAGAAGAGGGGCTGAGGGAAGTGCGCGAGCGGCTGATCGAATTATTGAAAGAGCTTCCCTCTCAATAATTTTTTTTGTATCATTTTTAATTTTGAATAAAATATATTCATTCCTTTATTCTTTCATATGATGTATTTTGTACCCAATTGAATTCATGAATAAAAGATACACATTTTTTGTTCTACTCCCACTGTTGTTTTCTTCTCTTTGCTGTGTTGTTGGTATGTTACTCCGGCAAGTGTAGCCTGTAGATAATAGAGAATGTTTCATCTTGAACTCTCCGAGAGGTAGTGACGGCTTAGGAAGCAGGTTCAGATCTGCTACTTAAGACTTTTCAACTTCATGAGCCGTGAGGGTCTCATGAAGACTTTTCTCCTTATGAGTCGTGAGGATCTCGTAAGTGTAATTTCTCTTTAGGAATCGTTAGGATTCCTAAGTGTGTTTTCCCTTATAAGTCGTAAGGATCTTATAAGAGAGCTTTCTTCCTTATGAGTCGAGAGGACCCGTAAGTGTTTAATGAGATTGACATTATCCGCATTTCACGGCGTCATTGGGTAACGTATCTCCGAGACGGGGTTATGTAGATGTCGTATTTCCGCGACGGGGTCATATGGATGACATATTTCCGAGCGGGGTCATGTGGATGACGTATTTCCGACCGGGGTCATATGGACGACGTATTTCCGAGACGGGGTCATGTTGATGACGTATTTCCGAGACGGGGTCATATGGATGACGTATTTCCGAACGGGGTCATGCGGATGACGTATTTCCGAACGGGGTCATGCGGATGACATATTTCCGAACGGGGTCATGCGGGTGACGTATTTCCGAACGGGGTCATGCGGGTGACGTATTTCCGATTGGGGTCATGTGGATGACGTATTTCCGAACGGGGTCATGTGGATGACGTTGCGTCTGTTGTAATGAGACGCATATAGAAGTGGTCTCCAGGTTGTCTGGAAACTACCGAGATTTGGAGTAAGGGCTTTGCCGTAGCTCCAGGGTTGATTGCAGCGTCTGAATCCTGCTGGAATAGGGAAGAACGCTGTTGACGATCTCTAGGCTATCTCTGAACCGTCGAGATTCGGCTTCGTTTTCTGATGGAGCCTGGGGAGAGAAGGTGTGATTTCTTATTTGTTTGTGCCCTTGGATTGTATACAGGGATTTGATGTGATATCACCTGTAAGGCAGAAATTTCATTTTTTCAAAAATTTTTATTTCTTTCCGCGATGCTCCATCATTTCAGCTTTTATATCGCGAAGGTCACGATTGCCCAATCATTTCAGCTATTTTTTGCGGCGCCCAATCATTTCGACTATTTTTCGCAGCGCCCAATCATTTTGGCTATTTTTCGCGGCGCCCAATCATTTCGGCTATTTATTTTATTTTTACTCGCTGTTTTTTATTGCGAGCTGCCCAATCATTTCGGCTATTTTGCATGCATACATTTTTACTTGCTGATTTTGTTGCAAGTTGCCCCATCATTTCGGCTATTTCGTATGCATGTGTGGCTCGCTGGCTTTTTGCTGCAAGCTTGGAATTAGACACCGATTTTGGCATCAGCACCCCTACAACTGGAATATTGCCAGGAGCGAATCATCATTTGCCTCTGTCAATTTTGAACAAAGATTGCTTAGAGAACAGGGTTAGGATCCTGTCGACTAAGGCTTTTGACTTCATGAGCCGTAAGGGTCTCATAAAGGTATTTCTCCCTGCGAGTCGTGAGGATCTCGTAGGTGCGTTTTCTCCTTAGGAATCGTGAGGACTCCTAAGTGTATGATCTCTTATAAGTCGTAAGGATCTTAAAAGAGTGTTTTCTCCTTATAAGTCGAGAGGACTTAAAAGGGCTATTCACCGTGTAGACATATCCCTAGTCACGGATAGGACTTTATTAGGGAAATGTTTATTCGCGCCCGTGGATTGTATACAAGGGTCAATACTGAACCGCTTGTAGGGCAGCATTAGAGGTTATGGTGGCTGCTTAAGAACAGGTTCAGATCCATGTAGCTTAAGACTTTCAAATCTTATGAGCCATGAGGGTCTCATAAGAGGGTTCTCCTTATGAGTCGTGAGGATCTCTCAAGTGTAATTTCTCCCTAGGGATCGTGGGGATCCCTAAGTGTGTTGCTCCCTTATGAGTCGTAAGGATCTTACGTAGGTGGTTTCTCCTTACAAAGTCGAGAGGATCTTGCAAGTGTCTTTTAATGAGATTGCGCCCTTTCGGGTTTTCACAAAACTCGCCAGTAGCCCTGCTGTTTTTACTCACGGAGCCCTTTCGGGTTTTCATCCGTGCCCTTTTGCTTATGGACATACCGTTTTCTTTTTTTTTTTCTTTTTTTTTATTCTAACGAGGTTGCGCCCTTTCGAGTTTTCATAAAACTCGCCGGTAGCCCTGCTGTTTTTACTCACGGAGCCCTTTCGGGTTTTCATCCGTGCCCATTTTGCTTATGGACATACCGTTATTATTATTATTTTATTCTTTATTCTTTATTCTTTTTTTTGTATCAGCTTTGGGATACTGTAACCCATAGTAGTTTATCGACGTTTCGGTCAACAGCCAGTTTTAGGACATAGTGGTCCATCGTTAGTTTAAGAACGTTTCGGTCCGCTGTTAGTTTAAGGACGTTTCGGTCCGTTGTTAGTTTTAAGGACGTTTCGGTCCGTTGTTAGTTTAAGGACGTTTCGGTCCGTAGTTAGTTTAAGGACGTTTCGGTCCGTTAGCCGGTTACTACTTATAAAGTTTGGGCTTAGGAAGATAGCGATCGGACATAGTCGTCGTCATCTATCATTGACCCAGGCCGTGACTCGTCAGGCGAATTACTTCTTCAGGAAGCGACCGTTTATTGGTCTGAAGGGTTTTTCACCATGCATGTCTATGAGTAGATAGGCCCCACCTTGGTAGAGCTTGTCTATGATATACGGGCCTTCATAGTTCGGCTCGAATTTCCACCGTTTAGCACGATTGGGGATCATAAGTCTTTTGACAACTAGCACGAGATTGCCTTGGCGGAATATCCTCAGCCTAGTCAATCTTTCGTATGAGCGCGTCATCTTTGCTTTAAAAGCCTCCAGATTTTGTTGCGTTATGAGCCGGGTTTCATCAAGGGTATCGAGCTCCTCAAGCCGAAGGTGAGCATTCTCTTCGTCCGTTAGCTCGCAATGAACTGCAACTCGTAGAGAGGGTAACTCTATCTCGAGGAGGAGTACCGCCTCTGTACCGAATACCAATGCGTACGGCGTTGTGTTCGTGGACATTTTGAACGTAGTCCGATACGCCCAGAGAGCTTCATGCAGTCTCTCGTGCCAGTCCTTCTTATTTCGAGACACCGTCTTTTTCATGATCTTCGTCAAGGTCTTGTTAAAAGCCTCAGCT
The DNA here is from genome assembly GCA_030015575.1 of Agapanthus africanus. NCBI lineage: Eukaryota > Viridiplantae > Streptophyta > Magnoliopsida > Asparagales > Amaryllidaceae > Agapanthus > Agapanthus africanus. Next base: position 38,195,633 of record CM057340.1, read on the forward strand.
AGACCATTAGCTCGAGAATTATAGACTGAGGAGTATCTCCAGTCTATGTTATGCCGTTGTGCGAAGCGGCTGATCTTGTGGCTTCTGTAGGCCGGCCCGTTATCGGAGATAATCCGTCGTGGAGTTCCAAACCGATAAATGACATGTGTCTTGAAGAAATGGAGGATATTCTCCGTCTTCACTTCCCTCAGCGGTACTGCTTCTGCCCATTTGGAGAAGTAATCAGTTGTCTCCAAAATGAATCGATGTCCTCTAGACGATACTAGCTTAATAGGGCCGATTATGTCAGTTCCCCTCATTTCGAACGGCCAGCTCAATGAAGGGAAGTGCAGAAATTGTCGGATGTAGCGGATTCGGATGCTGATGGATAAAGTCCCCGTGAATCTAGCATGAGTGGCACTGCTTCACGTATTCGAGGCAGTCCTGGATCATTGTGGGCCAATAATAGCCCATCCTTTTGATCTTCAGCTTCATCTTTGGGCCGGCTTGGTGAGAACCGCAGAGTCCGTCGTGAGTTTCTTGGACGACTCTCTTTGCCTCTTCAGGCCCCAGGCATCTTAGCCACAAAGAATCGAACGATCTCTTATACAGAGTATCATTAACAAAGGTGAAAGATAGAGCCTGCTTCATGAGCTGATGTTTCGAGGATGCATCTTCAGGTGTTCGACGGGATTTGAAGTAGTCTATAAAAACTTCTCTTCAATCATTATCCTTTTCCTAGTCTTTTATTTGCAAAGTCATTCGCTCGGTCACTCCCTTTTCTTCGGACGACTGCGGAGATATTTCTGCCGGAGCAAGAACCCGACGGCTTTGCACAATGATCCTCACGTCATTGAGGTTCTCGTCGGCCAACTCTTTAGCAAGCTTGGCTAGTGCATCCGCCTTGCTATTTTCCACGCGCGGTATGCTTTCCAGAGTGTAGGAAGGAATTTGAGTCAGCAGTTGTTGTACTCTCTCGCCGTACTTCACCAACTCTAGCTTGCACGTTTGGTAGTCGCCATTTATTTTACTAACGACCAGCTAGGAGTCTCCGTATATGAGGAGGTTTTCAATTCCCATGTCGATAGCGATTTCAAGACCTGCTATCAAAGCTTCGTATTCGGCTTCGTTGTTCATCCTGGGCTCTGTTAAGGAGAAGGCAAAGCGCATTATCCCTCCTTGTAGAGTCACGAAGATGAGGCCTACCCTGATTTGATTATGGGCGTGCTTTGTTTACGCTTCTTCATGGAAGACGCTACATCAAAATAGAGTTCCCACCAGGTATCATCCCCGTCGATCGTGTCAAACGCATGTTCGTCTGCCAATTCGCAGTTCAAAGGAGAATCGGCGGGTATCGGGTGTTCAGCGAGGAAGTCGGCGATGGCCTGGCCTTTCACTGCCTTAAGAGGACGATAAGTTATCGAGAATTCCATCAAGAGCAGAGCCCATTTAGCGAGTCGTCCTGTTAATATGGCCTTCGACATCAAATATTTGAGGGGATCCACTTTTGATATGAGATGGACCTCATGTGCCAATGCATAGTGTCTGAGCTTCGTTATTGCGAAGATCAACGCCAGGCAGTGTTTTTTGATGGGAGAGTAGCTGCTTTCTGCCCCCAGGAGAACCCGACTCAAATAGTAGAGGGCTCTCTCCTTCCCTTGGTCGTTCTCTTGTGCCCATAATGCGCCTAAAGAATCTTCAAGGGTGGTTGTATACAGAATAAGAGGCTTTCCTTTGACTGGAGCAGCCAGCACTGGCGGATTCTGCAGGTATTGATTGATTTCGTCCAGTACGTTTTGGCATTTGCGATCCCAGATGAAAGGGGTTCCCTTCTTCATCAGGTGACTGTAAGGACGACACTTGCCTGAGAGATTGGCTATAAATTGTCGGATATACGCGAGCTTCCCTTGGTGAGACCGTAATTGTTTGAGAGTCCTTGGCGGAGGCATTTCCATGATCGCCTTGATCTTTGACGGATCTATCTCGATGCTTCGGTGTCGGATGATGAATCCCAGGAATTTGCCTGAGGATACTCCGAACGCGCATTTGAGAGGGTTCATCTTCAAGTTGTATTGCCGAAGGCGTTGAAATACGATCTTCAGATGCTTTAAATGTTCCTCGTATGATTTTCTTTTAACCACGAGGTCGTCGATATAGCATTCGACAATTTCATGTATGAGGTCATCGAAGATTTTCGTCATGGCCCTCTGATAGGGGGCACCGGCATTCTTTAGACCGAAGGGCATCACTTTGTAGCAGAATATGCCCAAAGGGGTCCGGAAAGCGGTGTGCTTCTGGTCTTCGGGATGCATCTTTATCTGATTGTATCCTGACGAGCCGTCCATGGAGGAGAAAACTTCGTGAGTGGACGTGTTATCTATCATCAGCTCGGTGACCGGTACTGGGAAGTCGTCCTTTGGGCAGGCTTTATTGAGATCCCGAAAGTCCACACATATGCGCACCGTCCCATTCTTCTTCGTCACTGGGATGATGTTGGCGATCCAGTCAGGATATTGAACCTCTTGGATGAAGCCGGAGTCGATTAGCTTCTTGACCTCGGCGTTGATGCTCATCTCAAGCTCGAGCCGCATTCTTCTCAGTGCTTGTTTGATCAGCTTGACATCCGGAGATATCGCTAATTTGTGCACTGCAATCTCTGGATCTAATCCTGGCATCTCGGAATAGTTCCATGCGAAGCAATCTTTATGCTGCATGGGCACGTCCTTCAGCGTAGCCACCTTTTCTTCAGACAACAGTTCACTGACGACCGTCGGCCGCGGGTCACTTGCTGTCCCCAAATCAATTTTCTTGAGGTTATCTGCAGTAGTATGTATCCCATCTTCCAGCTCTTTTGGCGCCGGTGGAAATTCTGAGTTTACCTTGTCACCATCGTTTTCGAAGCACCAATGGAGGTCATCCATATTCTCGGGCTCTTCTTTTGACAGCGTTATCACGTGACAGGTACGAGCTCGCTTCCAAGACCGATGTTGATCCGGTTCTACTCTCGTGGCTTTTGGTTCATGCTTTTGCGGTGGGGTTACCCTCCAGCTGCTGGATAGTGCGAACCTGCCTTGCTGATACTGGTCTTCTACCCAGTCCTTGAATGTTAAGCAGTCTTAGAGAGGGTGTCCTATTGCCCTGTGATAGGAGCAATAATCCGGGTGAGAGACTTCGCCTGCTTGCTCGAGGTGCTTAGACTTTGGGAGTGTCATCATCTGATGTTTCATGACAAGATCGAATATCTTCTTTGTCTTGTCTTGAAGAAAGGAATATTCTTGACCCATCTTCTTTATAAGAGACGAATCTTGACTGCTCGATTCCTGATCGCGTGACTTCTTGATTCCTGATCGTGTGACTTCTTGGACTCGCTTTGTCGCTGTCGAACGCATTTCCCGTTCTTTGGTTTGTTTCTGCCTCTGCGTCGGGCCTTTTGTACAACGGGTTGACAAGGAGGAGCATTTTCATTTTTCACAGCCTGTTGAAAGAGGCGTTGCGTCCTGGCTTTCTCGAAAATGGCCATTTCACGATTATGGTCGTCTCGAACCTTTTGACTTGCTTCCCTTATAACCTTGTCCATTTGTTCTTCGAACGACGGACTGGGCATTTTCAAAGTGGGAGCTCTTTCTGGTTCAGGGTTAGCATCTTCCCACAGAGCATTTCCTTCTTCATCAAAGTCGTGTATGACGTAATAGTCGCGGAGTAGCTCCTATTTCTTGGATTGAACATACCCAAGCCCGTTCGTTTCCATTTTCCCGTTGGGCAACTTTCGTTGAGTTCCGAGAACGTTCCAGATCTTGTTATAGAACCGTGCTTGTCGTGCAGTTTGCTTAAGTGGTACACCTTGGCGTCTCAAGAGTCTCTTTAGCCCATCTGTGTAATATCTGGGCAAACGGATGGGCTGGAGCCTGTCGAGTGTAGAATCCGCTCCATGCCAGGTTTCTTTCTCTACTTTGGTTTCCCCGGATCGGTAGAATATGATCGCCCTTTCACCTTTTCGCATGGGAGGGACGTAGAATATCTGCAGTTCTTCCACACGGTAGGTATCAAGCGTGTCTAGCTCTTTACGATGTTTGGGCGGAACCATGGCAACTTGCAAACTTTGCTCTTCATCAGCGGAGGTTTGTATTGATGGCCGAGCAGAGAATACGGCATTGACCTCATCTTTCGAATCGCTGCCGAAGATCAATATAGGAGTGAACGGTCCCGGTTTGTTGTATTGGGGTGGCCCTGAATAGACTATCTCTTCTTCCTCATCGGTATCACTCCCGAAGATCGGAATGGTAGTGATAGCTTTGTTATTTGGTTTGTGACATCTTTCCGTGTCCTCAAAATCTGGCAGGAAGTATTTTGCATCCTCATATTTGCGGACGTCGTTCACGGAGAACGGGTTTAGTTCCCCTGTCACAGTGTACTCAAGACCATCATTGAAATACTTCATACACTGATGTTGTGTAGAAGGGATGATGTTGTACTCGTGTAATCAGGGCCGACCGAGCAAAGCATTGTAGCATGTCTTGGCATCAATGACGTGAAACTTAATGTCCGTGATAAGCAGCCCAAAGCGTAGTGTCAATATTACAGACCCAAGCGTCCGTGATGACTGAGAGTCGAACCCGGAGATGGTGATTTTATCACGAGCGAGGTGCTGAACGCTCATGCATATTTCCTTTAGCACCCTTACATTAAGGAGATTGACGGAGGACCTATTGTCGACCAGGATTTTACCTATCTTGATGTCATGACAGTATCCGGAGACATATAGGGGACTGTTGTGCTCGCATGTCCCAAGAAGGAGATCTTCATCGCCGAAGGTGATATCGGCTGTGTGTACTTCTTCCAGCTCGTCCTTCATCTTTTCTTCGGCGAGGAAAGCGTGGAATTGCTTGGGCTCTTGTAATGCCTTGATCAAAGAATCTCTTGCTTCTTTGGATAACAGGAGGGCGTCGAGAATGCTTAACTGCGAAGGTAGATTTCTCAAATTTGCCAGAAGGTTGTAGTTCACCTTACTTTTCTTTGGCGGGTCCTTGGCTGTCAGCTCTTTGATAACTTGGTTATCAAGGATGATATCCTCAGGGAATTTTTCTTTTCCCTTATCTTTTCTATTTGACCCAATGTTCGAGGGCCCAAGATTCTTTTCGGGCAGCGTGCGATTACGCAGCTGAATGTTCTCGTAGTTCTTCGGTTCTTCCTCTATTCTCGAGGTGGGTTTTTTAAAGAAAGGGCCAAGAGCTATTTCTTCATCAGAATCGCTCCCAAAGGTGAGAACTTGCGATCCCCCATAGTCAACCATGTGGCAGTTGCCGGCAGTTCTTTTGTGCTCCTCGGTCGTATTTCTTCGCTCCCGATGAGCTTTGCGTTTCATCCGCTTGAAATGTTGCCGGTGAGAAACATATCCCTGCCACCATCTTTTAAAAGCGTTGCACTCCTCGGTGGGGTGCGCAATCTTTCGATGATATAAGCAGTAGCTAGGATGTGTTTCCGTTTCACCAAGAATGTTTCCTTCAAAGGGTGGCAGCTTCATTCCCATCGATATGGCTTTAGCGAACCTTTTCCTCATCTTGAACCTATTTTTATTTGCGACGGATGTACTTTGATCTGGCGGGAGTGTTTCAACTCTTTCGTCCAGTCGCCGACGTTTGGCTTTCTCAAATATGACCATCTCGCGCTCCCGATCAGCTTTGCTTTTCGAAAGAGCTTCGTTCAGGAATGCATCAATCATTTCGTCTGATGGCCCTAGAAGTTCTGGTTCAGGATTTGCCCCCAGTATCTTTGTGCGAGGAGCTTTTTCATCGTCTATCGACGAGTGAGAGATCACATGGCAGCTTGCTACATAACCTTCAGATTCATCCGACGAGTCTTCTCTATTGTCATCATCTCCGTCCCCAAGGACATGGCTGAGAAATTCTTGGAGCGTGACTGGAATCCGCGCTTTTTGATTATATTCTTCCAATGCGTCAATCTGTTTTTGCAGGTCCGTGCGCTTGTCACCAGGCTTCACGGGCTTTTTGGTCTTCTTCTTTTTCTTCGAAAACTTTGACGGCTGGGTGTGAGCTCTTTGGCTATCACTGCCAATCTTTAGAGTCGGGCATCGTTTCAGCATTCCCTCGATGATCTCAGGTTCTAATGGATTCTTCCACTTGATTGCCGGGCATGTGTGGAGATCCTTCAGCATTCTTTTAGTTTTGGCTGAAAGAGCGACTTCCCATGGAACTTCTTCCATGAAAGAGCATGATGCTCCCGGTCTATCCATCCTCTTAGGAGTATGTGGCCGAGGCGGGTTCACCTTCCAATTTTCGGATAATACGAATTTGCTCTGCTGGTATTGATCTTCTATCCAGCTTTTGAAGATATAACAATCCTCGATCGGATGGCCCAACAATCGGTGATAAGGGCAGTAGTTAGGATTGCCGATGTCGCCTGGTTGCGCTAGGCGTCTTGGCTCTGGCAGAGTGATGAGCCTGTTGCGCAGTGCTAGCTCGAATAACCTCTTCGTCTTGTCTCGAGGGAACGAGTAAGGGCGCCTCATTTTATCTTCAAGAGATCAAGTTATGTTATTTTGGCGATCAACTGGTCTCGGGCCACCAGGCTGCTGTTGAGCATTTGCGACGATGATCGCTTTCCCCTTTCCCTTTTCATTTCGAGAGTCCGGCTTTGGAGGAGACGGTCTATGACCCGTCTGGTCCATTTGGGCCAGTTTTTCGATCAAGGCTTGGAACGTGGTCGGTATAAAGAATATCATGAATTGTGAAATAGTTGCATGAGGGTCCAGGGTGCCCACGAACATGACCACCGTCGGTGCCTCTTCGATGCGCTGTTCGCATCTTGACCACAGATTCCGCCATCGGATTGCGTATTGAACCCATGTCTTACCTGGCTTTACCCTGGCATTAACCAATGCTATTAATTGGGTGCGTTCACTAGCACTCGCGAATCGTTGTGTGAATAACAGCTCCATTTCCGCGAAAGTCTTGACGGAGTCGTTTGGAAGTTCAGAGTACCATTCGAACGATGTCTCCGACAAGCTGCCAACAAACTGACGGAGCAAAAGTTTATCATCACCCCCGTTGTTGCCGCAAAGAGCCCTGAACTGAGCGACATGCTGATGGGGATTGCCGGTCCCTTTGTATACATAAAATTTAGGGATCGTGTATCCCAGTGGGTACTTTATTTGGTCATACCAGCCTGGATACGGTCGCCCAATTTTAACAACTTGACCGGCCGCTTCGTTCACCTGGTGAGCTCGTATTTGTTGAGCAATATAGTCATCCAGAGCGGCCTTGGAAATAGTTTCCTCTTTGGCTGCTGAAAGAGCCAGAGGAAGGTTCGATGACTCTCCTCTGTCGTCTTCAATAATGATCGGAGGGTCTTCAGCTGGAGGATCCGGTTGTAACATCATTCCGACCATGTCTTGGAAGAGAAACGCCATTCGTTTTATGTTGGCAGCTTGTTCTGCTGCTTCTCTATCCTTCTTTTCGAGGACTCTGCGGAGGAAGTCAGCAACGGTTTCTTGCTCGTGACGCTGCTCTGATGACGCCTCCGGGCTTTCTTTTAGCCCGGTGAGTGCGGCCATCTACGTCAGCATTTCTTGAAGCTTCTGTTGCTGCTCCTGGGCTTTTGTCACGGATCGGGTCAGTGGTCGGTGACCCGTCGAAGCGCGGCTTTCCACTTTTCCAGAAGCCATGTAAACAGTATGGACCGTTATGCCCCCAGACTTGGGGCATTTAGGCTTTGCATCTTTGCGATCTGCCGTAGTCACAGGGGCTTTCTCTGGCCTCCTTCTCTTTTGAGCAGTTGACGTTGAGGGGGCCGTTGCAGCGGGCACCCAGGTGGTTGTCGTCCTTTTTGGCTTGCCAGGACGGTTCTCTTCCTGCTGAACCTTCAGCTTCTTCTGTCGGCGGGGATGGTCTTGATCAATCACTGATTCCTGGACCCGTCGCCAGACTTTGTAAACCTTGGAGGACAGCCGCTGAGGGGGCTGCTCCGGCTTTGTTTCTGTAACACTCTCCATGGGTAGAGGAGATCTTTTCAGTACGGCGATAGGAGAGTTCCTGCGCACCTTGTTCAGCAATTCGAAGCTGTTCCCGGTTGGAACAGCAGCATTGACTTTCACCATTGGGGCTGGTGGAGTTAGCCCAGAGGGGGAGTTGCCCCCAGCCTTTCTTACTCGGCGCCAGTAGCGACGTCGAGCGCGTCGAGCTATTGGGATGGTGTCAGCTTGAGGGGCGACTTTGTCTTGCCCCCTGTTCAGGTGAGGCGCTGCCGGTACCAGCCTTTTGAAAACTGACGTCCGTTGAGTAGCGGTATCCAATCTGTCAAAGATAGACTTTCGAGCAGGAACGGGAGCCAGAACAGTCAGTCTTGTGAAGACCGACCCTTTGGCAGGAGAAGCCGCCTTGACGACTTCAGGAGCAGGGATGGCTATCCTCTTCGGAATAACCTTTTATGGAATTGCAGGCTTCATCATAGGCCCACATGAACTTTGGCCTAATCTGGCGAAGACTGAAGCGCTGGAGCTGGACGACCCATTGAGGGGGGCCACTGTAGTTGCAAGCCGATCAAAGACCGACTTCTTGGGAGCTTCTTGCGATGGTACAGAGGCGCTGAAGCTCATAGGTGGGAGCATGGTCCCGAAAAACAATCCAGTGGTGGCCTGAGTCACCTGGTCCATCGGCATTGTGAACAGGGAGGCCATTGGGGCTCATAAGCTATGCCTCTAGATAAGGCGGAGCGTGAGTTGCAATTGTAGTTGGAACACTTCGCACAAGTAGACGCCATTGATGTTTTGTTTTCTGCGGCAAGCAAGAAACCAAATCTTAGTACCTCGAACCCAAGGGCAACCATATCAAACCGCGATTCGTTCACGAACACGACACACGAAGTGTGGAGTGGAAAGAGGAAAAGGTCCCACCGGGCGTGCCAGAATCTGTTCCCCGCCGAAAGACGCACGAAGACGCGGCGAACGTCTTGCCTGAATTTCGGAGCAGATGCTAATTGGTGCTATCCGTCCACCTCTCCGAAGATGCCAAGTTGATTTATGGCACCATGTATCGAAGGTTTAAACAGATGCGGCCGATGTAGCAGACTTCGTGAGATTCCCCTTCGTTTGAGGGGTTTTTGATTGTGGGGACGCTCTTCCCTGCAGGCGTAACCCCTTGTAGTTAATTACGCTGCCGCATCGCGGTAACAACTTTCTCCTTCTCCAGATGGTCACTTCGTGTCGTGGGTGTTTGTTTTATTTTTGGTTGCCCGTGGATTGTATACGGAGACTAATTTATGTTGTCGCCCGTAGGGCGTGGATTAGTTCAAATTTGTATCTTCTTAGATTTGGGTTTGGGGGTTGGGTTTAAGGATACGTTAGCCTCATTTGAGACTAAGATCAACTTAAACATCTGTTAAGAATACGTTAGTCTAATTTTAGACTAAGATCAACTTAACGGGATCGTTTAGATCCAACAAAAGAGCATTTGGACTCTATTGTCTAGTTTAGGGACATTGCGGTCGATTAGCTTAAGGACATTACGGTCCAATGTTAGTTTAAGGACATCTCAGTCCAGGTTAAGGACATCGTAATCCATGGGCTTAAAGGGACCACACAGTCCGAGGTTAGGGACATCGTAGTCCATGAGTTTAAAGGACCCCACAGTCCGTAGTTTAAAGACGTCATAGTCTATGAAGTTTAAGAACATCGTAGTCCATGAGTTTAAGGACCAAACAGTCCGTGAAATGTGTAGTTGCCAGGACCCGTCACCTCTCTGAAGACGTTGAAGGATTACAAAGTCAAATATCAGAGGAGTAAAGAGATGTACCCTCGAACCGGTGTGAGTTGGTTGAAAGATCTGTAGTCCAATTTGGGACTAGGATCTGTTAAATATTTATGAGCGGACAGGCTCAATTAAATATAAGTTGAGAACTTATGGCCAATATTGGGCTAAGTCCAATAAATGTTTAACATTTTTATTCTGGCTATTGAGCCTTAATTTGGGCTTGGCCCTTTTAATGATGCTTAGCATTAGATCTTAACACTTTTTTTGTCTTGTGTTGAATGCAGAGCATTCATCAGAACAATTTATGTTCTGTCAGCGCAACACGTAGCGCGCCAGGCGCTTTGCGCCAGTTAAAGAGCGTAGTGCACTTCTGCCAAATAGCGCACACGAGAAGGACACGTGTCGCGCTTGGCGCTAAGCGCCAGACGATGGGTGCATAGCGCCGGTTTATGAGCGCTAAGCGCTAGTCCATGAGCGCATTGCGCTATCAATTTAGTGGCGCACTCATGAGTGACACGTGGTGCGCTTGGCGCTGAGCGCCAGCCCATGAGCGCAGTGCACTATTTTAGAAGCGCAAATCGCAAGTTGCATACGTGGTTGACACGTGGCACATTTGGTGCTGAGCGCCGGTCCAGAGAGCGCAGAAGCGCTGTTCAAGAGCGCAAGGCGCAGTTCAATAGCGCAAAGCGCATTTAATCAATTTTTATGATCTGTGAACAAATTTATATTCTTTTAAAAGAGATTTTGTCTCAAGATTCAAGAACAACAGTTCTTATTTTTGAAAGGGTTTTGCCTTTATAGATCAATGATCTGTGTAAAGAATATGTTCTTCTTTTATTATGTGATGAGATCTTTTGATCTTTTTTATGAAAGACCTTGGTCTTTGTAGATTTATGATCTTTTAAGAAGATAATTCTTCTGTTTTAATGAGATGATTTCATCTCTTTATGCAAGAATCATTCTTTTTTACCTCGAAGAAATGATCTTCTTTCAAGAGCTTGCTCTCTTTCTTTTGAGTTTTCGCCAAGTTTGCAGGGGGGTTTCTCTATATCAGACTTGAAGTCTTGGGGCCTTTATATAGGGCAAGTTGATTTGTTAAATCAGTTAAAGAGATCTTTCTCTGATTGATTTGGGGACGTTTCCCCACCGTTGGATTTTTGATCCTAGAGCTTCTGTTTTACAGAAGGCAATCTTCTTGTTTTTAACAAGACTAAGAAAATCTTTCCATAACAGAATTTTAATTCTGATTAATGATTTACCATTTTTAGATCTTTTGATCTAACGGTGGGGAATTTTTAATTCCAGCGCTGGCGCATCCATGCTTTGCACGTGGTGCGCTGCTCAGAGCACAGCGCACTTTGCACTAGCGCACTTTGCACTAGCGCACCCACGTTTGACACATGGCGCGCAGCGTAGAGCGCAGCGCACCCACGTTTGACACGTGGCGCGCAGCGCAACTGTGCTAGCGCACCTGTGTTTGACACGTGGCGTGCAGCGCACCTAGCGCTAGCGCACTCATGGTGCATTGCCTAGGGCACAGCGTACCTGGCGCTAGCGTATCCGTGTTTGACACGTGGCGCGCAGCGCACCTAGCGCCGGATCTGAAGCGTTGCTTCAATTCTTTTGAATTTTGAATTTTAAAACAGAGCTTTGCTCTGATTGGGGTGCGCTGCCTAGGGCGCAGTGCACTTGGCGCTAGCCCATCTGTGTTTGACACGTGGCGCGCAGCGCAGAGCTCTGGATCTGAAGCGTTGCTTCAATTCTTTTGAATTTTGAATTTTAAAACAGAGTTTTGCTCTGATTGGGGGAAACACATCCCAACGGGAGATAGCCTCCACGTCCAAACGACAGAGCAGCCAAACAATCTATATCTGAAGTCGACTCCAATGAGTGCGACCTCACAATTTCTAAGTCTCGCTTCTAAGTCCACAATATACCATTACTAAGTTGATGGAGTTTTCACTAGATACAAGAATATATAAATAATCAAGGGTGAGTACGATACAATAGTAACCCACTTACCAATCAATCACCGAATGGAATGTGTGCCCAAACCGCTGATAATCCAAGCGGTAAAACCTGCAAGAAACTGTGGCACAACGGGGATGAGTTGCTAACTCAGTGAATAAAAGTACATCTAAAGGTAGAAAACGAATGCACGACGATACGTAGGTCATAAGTATAGTACCACCATAATCTGTACTAATATAATATGATATGCGTATGGATCATAATGTAACACTAACTATCATGCAATCCCAAGTGGAATATCCGACATTTCAAAATAACGAGTCCATAGCTCGTGTTTGAATTCCCTTTTGTGTATATGAATGCCCGTACTATATATATAGCTACTGTCCCCCGGATCTTCGGTTACAATAACTGTAATCTAACTGGGTACCTCATTATAGCAATCATATCAATATATATGGATGTCCAGCATCGACACCCGAAATCAGAAATCTCTCGTGTCCATCACCGACACGTAAATGCAGATACCGTTGACACCATCTCAATAGATGATCGCCACCCGATATCCCTGGCCTCAGTCGGTATCCCCTGGATATCCGCCGCGCCTAATCGAACCCCGGTCAGTATCTTCTGGATATCTGCCGTGATCATCTCTATCTCCGGAATCGAGTATCCTCGCTAGGCTCCCCGTCTATAATGCGGCTTTCCTGCCCCTCGGTCTCGAACTGGGTCCACCATGTATCCGACTGTATAGCTCCCCTACTCAGTCTGGATAAAACAAGTCCAAAACCGTATAGCTACCCCACTCGGTCGGAATAAAACAATCAGAAAATATCAAACTCATGGTGGACTCCAACTCATTATATCCAAAAATATCAAGTAAAGAAAGAGAATATTTGCATAGATTATCCTGATGATATTATATATATATATATATATATATATATATATATATACACATATATAACAGCGTCCCATACCACTGATATATATCATCAAAAGTAAAACGTCCAGAAAACTCATAAGATCAAATATAACATTCATAGTACTGCTATTCACAATGCTTAACAGATAATAATGTAAAGTGCGTAAATAAAACATACAAGCAAATAAACGTATCAATTCTACTGTGTCATGGTAATACTAATGATGTATAGTGTAACATACGCGTCTGTGCTCGTGCAGCATGACAATCATTAGTATTTGTGCAAGTGTTCTAAAGGTGTAATAGCCTACTCATATCAATATCTATATACGTATTACGGAGTATAACAGTTCTACAGTGATATGGCGGTACCAATGAGGTATGGTGTAACATATACGTATGTGCTCGTGCAACATAATACTCATTGGTAATTGTGCAGTGTTCTATCAGAGTGTTCGTATCACGGAAACGTATAACATCGATAAATATAACGCGAACATGTAAAGTAAATCTAAGCGTAAATGATAACTGTAATTACTTGTTATGCGCTATACTATTATCTTTGAAACTGGAACGATACGTTGGATTTGAAATAAGGAAGCCGCCTTAGGTTAAAATAGATATTCGTTTTGGAAATTGGCACCGTATCCTTGTGTTTTATCTTTAAAAGAGAAACGAATCGTAGTTTTTAAAAGAATATAGCGCACACAAGTATTACGTTCTAAAACGGAGTATAATCTAACTCTACGAGTCTAAAGAAAAACTTGGCCGTTATTCGGCATACAAATCTCATCATTTCCAATACGTATAATTTCTCGTATAATACCTCACCGTATCACTATATCTAAATCACCTATAAAACGTCATAATCCTTCGTACTAACTTACCAAACTATAATTAAACTACATGCAATTGAATATCATGATAGATGCAAACTATCTCTAATATCAATATCTTGAATAACTACTAAACTATCTAGTCACCATAATACTATTTATAAGGTTGCGGGGGTGCTATATGCCATCCACCCGACTTCCTCCGTAGATGTAAATCTACTCACAAACTCGATAAGCTTGCTGAAATCCATGCTGCTATGTCCGCCAACTCTGTCTCGGAAATCTTCGCGATCGCACCTATAATCGTATTTAAATCATATTGATGTAAATATTATATTGAAAACCAAAACAACGAGCTAAGCACCCGTAGGTTAGAACCTACAGCTCACTTACCCCAAAGATAATCAAATGCCCCTGAACTTAACGTACGAACGTCAACGTTTCAGTTGCAGTACATAAATACGGAAAATCATATCGAAGTGTCGGAAACTTTAATAAAACCCAAATTAAACATTCTCAGATTTCTCTGTATGAATATTGGGACAAATCAAACAATACTATAAATCATAAATTACCCATACAAAGCCACAGAAGAAAAACCAACACTAAAAACTCAAGGGGGCCGGCGAGCTCGGAAATTTGGGGTATGTCGCCGGACGAAGTAGGGGCTTTAGGGCTCGGACTTTAAGTGTAATCTCTTAGTGGTCTCAATATACCTTTGGTCTTACTAGTTGTTCTATTGGTTACACCTATTGGTTCCAGATTCAATATTAGTATGCCAAATATCACAATTATCCTAGTTTATGATACTGTACATACTAAACATGCTACGTGGGGATATCGTGAGTTAACTAAACTTAAGTTAATCTGAGCTAACCCTATTCTGGTCGTAACAGGTAAAAACAGAACTCATGATATATCCGTGTCGTATAAAGAATTTGACTCCAAAACCGATATTAGCTTCCAGATTTAACACACTGAATAATTAACATAAACAAACAATACCATACATCCTATAATACATACAAAGAGCTACCCTAGAAAAACTAACACCCAATTCCATTTGAAAAACCGGCTAGCTCGGATTTGTGGCATATGTTGCCGGCCGTTTGTTTTGGGAATAGGTTCGTGTTTCAGGTGTGCATGCTAGGTCCAATCATTATGGCTAAGGTACTATTTGATCTTGTTATAGATTAACTATATTATAGCAGATTAAATCAGAGTAATAATCCAACACAATACGATATTTTACCGATATCACACTTCTATACTAAACCAGTATTCAATTAAAGTAACTACAGGTTTGGAAATTATACCTATCCAGAAGATCAACTGAAAGCTTCCTTCAAGATGTACAAGCACAACTTCCTAGCTTGATGGTTGAGGTAAGAGCACAACACTTAGCCTTTCATGCCATTTCTCTTTTTTTTTCTTAAGTGAGGTCTAGGACTTTGTTTTCTAAACTAGGAATTTCTTTTAAATCTCAATATATCAACTGAACAAATAAGAAGAGATAAGAGTATAGAGTGATAAGGCTAGGTGGTAGTGTCAACATAATAGATGGTGTGCTATTCATGCAAGGAGGAGGTGTGGGCTTGATGTGCATCCTAAGGTGTGGTGTCTATGAGGTTTAATATAACCTTAACCCTAATTTAACACATTTACATAATAACCCTCACCTAAAATTAATTTATATAAGGATGCTAACATTTCACTAAAACCCCTCATGACACTTCTGATTGTAAAACAATATTTCTTTACTAAACTATTCTACCACATATTAAAAGGCCTCTTTATTACCAACAAAATTAAAATAAAATTTTTAATTAAATAAATAAAATAATTAATTATCTAAAATATTTCAAAATGTTACAGCCGAGCATGATGCCACAACCAATCTTTGCTGGAAACATTCAATAAGAATGTCCACTGAGCGATCCCTCCGGCTCTTCGAGATAAGACCAAGCTCATAGGACGTATGCATCTTATAAAATGCCTTGTCCATCGCCTGCGGGTACAGAACATTATAAAGTCCCGGGGATGACCTCCATATCGCGTAGATTAGCACTTGCAGTAGAAGAAATCGTCGGGGAAGTAGACGACCGCAGTGCCCCTCCAAACAACTTATCACAGCCTCATACGTCGCCTCGGAACAGTCAAGACCATAGAAATACACATCGTCTCGGAAAACGATCTCCCTGATGGTGTAAACGCGGCCCGTCATCTTCAAGGAACGTAGCATCTAGGAGGAATTCAACCACGCCTTTGATATTTATAGCCTCAACAAAAAATCTTCCAATGACCGAGATCTTCTCGCGCTACAACGCAAATCACTGGATGCGACACTTTCCCAATAAGGCACAACCACGTGGCACCCGATTGCATGTCGCACCTTCTTTAAAATACGGGTCAAAGAAGGTTGAACGACATTTACCAGAAAAAACATAGAATCTGGGAAACCCTCGCCAAGAGGCGGCCGAGTAGTTTCCTGCTCGGCTCATCCGCTGATGGCAGCTTCCTGCCCGGCCACTCCGCGGATCCAAAGCCCTCGCCAAGAGGCGGCCGAGTAGTTTCCTACTCGGCTCATCCTATGAAGACAGCTTCCTACCCAGCCACTCCATGGATCCAAAGCTCTCGCCAACAGGCGGCCGAGCAGTTCCCTGCTCGGATCATCCGCTGAAGGCAGCTTTCTGCCCGGCCACTCCGCGGATCCAAAACCCTCGCCAAGAGGCGGCCAAGAAGTTTCCTGCTCGGCTCATCTGCTGAAGGCAGCTTCCTGCCCAGCCACTCCGTGAATCCAAAGCCCTTGCCAAGGGGCGGCCGAGTAGTTTCCTGCTCTGCTCATCCGTTGAAGGCTGCTTCCTGCATGGACACTCCGTGGATCCTAAGCCCTCGTCTAAAAGCAACCGAGCAGCTTCCTGCTGGGCTCTTTCAAGGTCCAATTCAGATGCGGCACACAATCTATCATCACCTCGACTCCGGGGTAGGGGGACGCCGACCTACCTATACTTGGCGTTCGTCCGATTTATATGCGACGCATGATCGTCACCTCGACTCCGGGTGATGGTAGACGCCGGTCTACCTATACTTGGCTTTCGCTAGCTCTTACGTCGTGCTCGCCCAGCACTCGACACTCAACATTGCAAGTATTTTTAGCTCGCAAGTATTTTCACAACCGACCTATCCGCACTTGTGAAAATAGAAGCACTCCGAAGGCGAGATAAACATACTTGCAAGCTAAACATACTTGCGAGATAAAAATACTTGCGAGCTAAAAATACTTGCCACAAGAAAATACTGGTGAGCTAAAGATACTTGCGAGCTAAAAGTGCTTTATTTATATCCAAAAATTGTATACAATGTATTATGAGCTCCTCAGCCTTACAAAATGCCCAGAGGGTTACAAAATTTGGTAACCGAGGTTGGGGTAGCTCAAACTGCCTTCTCGGCCGCCACTTCCCCTGATTGGTGCCACCTTCTGGGGCTACGATCGCAACGTCCGGCTAGGCGCTTCCGCCCGCCGCCTCGCCTCCCCCGGCCGGCTCGGCACTGTCCCCTTGCGACGCTTCCTCGGCTAGGAGATACCTAGCATGAAGCTCCTGATCGTCAAACCCAGGCATGGCTTCCTTAACGGCAACGAGGGCATTGTGCCACCCGACGACCGCGGAGTCGGCAAGGTCGAGATAGAACTGGTCGGATGTCTTGTACTCCTCTACGGCCCTTTTCGCTCTGCCCTCCGCAAGCTTCGCCGCCTCGCAAGACGCCTGAGCATCCCGCTTGAATGAGTTCATCTGCCTCTTCATGGCATCAAAGAGCTCGTTGATCTCTCCTATCTGGGCCTGGATAGCCCGGTTAGATTCGGTCAGGAGCTAGTGGGACTCCTTCAATTTGGCGACCGTCAGGTCCTCCGCGACCAATCTCGAGTCGAGGAGGGCCGCCTTCTCTTCCGCCTGTTCCAGTCGGGCAAGGAGCTCTTCTTCTCGCGAAGAAGATTCACCCGCCTTCTTCATCGCCGGGGCCACCTCCTCGGATTCCATTGCAGCAAGGAAGGTGCAATGCTGGAGGACCTAGGAAAACGGGAGTCGTGTTAGGAGATAAAAAAATAAAAAAAATTGGAGAAATTCTGGGAGAGTTACCGACCTGAATAGCCTCCTGAGCTATCTCCTCCACTTGTGCCTTCATAGTGCCTCGGGGGATCTTGGTCCCCGCTACCTTCTCCATGTCCGCGAGTAAACTATCAGCCACAAAGAGCCTTGAGGGCACCTTGATGCAGAAGTTGCCCTCCTGCACCTTAATCCCGACCTGAGGGGGCCAAGAAACCACCCTCTTCTGCCTCTTGAGTGGGGATTCGGCAGGGGGCGGCGCATTCTCCTTAGCCCGGGGGCCGGAATTCGTGTGTACTTTTGCCTACCCCCGTAGCGTTCCTCCGAAACATGGGGTGCTGCGGGAGCCTTGGCTGGAGGTGCTTGCCGGGGATCCGCGCCTGGAGCAGACCGAGACGAGCTTACGCCACCACCGTTCCTCCCTTGGGCCTTGGCGGCCATGGAAGCCATAATCTTCGAGCGATCCATCGTCTCTCCAAGATACCATAAGAAAAAGATCAGCGACCAAAAACAACAACTGAATTTAGACAAGTATAAATAGATCGGCACAGGCCCTAACTCACCCACGAAACACGCGGGACTGAGTCTCGCCCAGCTCAAAGCCTACTCGAAAAGCAGAATATCGGCCCGCTGGATCGGTTCCTATTAAGACACCACTCTTGCCTCGGGGGCATTCGACTGCATAACTCTAGGACAGTCGACCCTATGCCACTTGATGGGCACCGGCCAATCCTTACCCTCTGATGGCCTGACGAAGACAAACTTTTCCTTCCATTCATGGATGGAAGAAGAGACGACCACTAACCCCTAACCAGCCGCCCTACCCTTATGTTTTTTAATGAAGGTATACCCAGCTCGGTTTGTCCTTGCTAGTACCGGGATGCTTTTTATAGCAAAGAAAAGAAAAGAGTAGGATCAAATCAAAGGGGATCTGATCAATCTTCAACCGGACCAGAAACCCGAGGAGGATTTTCCACGAGTTCAGCGCTAGCTGGTCCGGGGCGAGATAGAAACAATAGAGCACATCACAAACCTCGGCTAAGAAGGGCAGACGCATTCCTGCCCGGAACGCTTCTATGTACAGAGAAATCTCTTTGCCCTGCATTTGGTCTGCCCGCTCGCCCTCCCTGGCTAAACGGAGTGAATAGCAAGAAGGTATATGAAAATGGGCCCGAATGTCGGAAAGCTCATCCAGACGGTTCAAAACTAAGGGTACATCATGGGTATTCCCAATGCGTGCCTTGGGGGCCCTTTTCACCCCTGACGAGACGAAGGCGTCGTTCCTCCTTGGGGGCGAGTCCGACGCAGAAGATGAAGACGAGGATGAAGAAGAAGGAGAACTCTCTCGGCTATTGAAAGCCAAGGAGGAAAAAGACCCGCTGGGCTCGGCTCTAGAAACTGAAGCCTCATCATCCGACTCAACCCCTATTATGTCAATAGATACTTCGGAAGAAGACATCTAACCTGATTCAAGAAAGGTTTGGCCGAGGAAAGTTTTGTCAGCTGAAGTCCGGACCCAAGCGAATGTGCGCCGGGCAATCTTCAAACGACGGCTAGGGTAAAGTATCGGCCGTGGGATGACCCCCCTATTTATACACTCAACAAGAAGGCATCCAACGACCCGCATTTGTTCCTGCCAAAACGAAGCGTCACACCTAGCGGCCACCGAGACTCCACATGGCGACATGTGACCTCCACGGGCCATTGGAGACTTCCCCTCTCGCTAGGATTCAGGTGATAGCCAGTCACATCCTGCCACCCAGTGGAGGTCACATGGCGCGTAGCCCAACCGACCGAGTGAACGAAACGGCGCCCCCCTTTTTAAGTGCAATCATTTCACTGATACATTGATGTCATCAAAGATATGCGCGGGAACCGAGGCGCTTCGCGAGCCACCACATAGATCCAGGGATTCAAGATGAGTAGCTGCCAAATGTTGCATCTTCGTCCGACAACCCATTGCAGAGGGATCTTAGGCTGAATCGTCAAAAACCGGGCTTACCACTCTCAACTCTGACCCATAAATAGGTTAGGACGAGAGTAGGGGCTAATGATGAGGCTCACAAATGAGTATTCCCCAGATCACGACACGTAGCAGATGACGTGTCATTCGCTGAGCCCGCTAGACTCCTGGGGGCTACAAAGCCGGAACAAGTATGATGCATTAGGGACATCCTTTGGCACCTCGTCTCCGAGGTTGCATCCGACCTTTTGGAGACCTCTCTGGAGTGCCTTCCCTATTCACCTAAAATAACCATTCGACAGCTCGCCTCCAAGCAATCTTACAGCTGAGCTCCCTCATCCACCGAGCTATCCACCGAGCTAAGCTTCCTTGGCTTCCGTGTTCAATCGAGAGCACGGAGCCCAAGCGCCCCCGTAACGGCTCCATGTATCTCGCCTCAACGACATCTCCGCCGCTCCATGACCCACATCTCGCGTTAGCGTATCTCGTCATTAATGAGCGCATCCTGCCATTAATAGGCGTGTCCCGCCATCGGCATGAACGTGACGCAGAGTCGTAATGGGTAGCGAGAATCTCGCGCTGGTTCACCTCATGCGACCACTATATAAACCCCCTCCATCAGATGACTCAGGTAAGTCAAATTGATTCCAATACGCCGCTACGCTATCTCTATACCTCGATACTTACTCGATCGTCGGAGGGTCCTATGGTGGTTTCCCACCCCAGGGCTTCTCTTACAGGTAGCCCGGTATCAACAGCATCCAACAACCCATTGAGATCCACACGTCTAATCCTCACTCTCAATCACAACCATTCAGAACCTCTTGCAGCAAGATCGATGGAGGACAACATCTGAAGGAGATTCCGACCTCCATCAGACAACCCAACCCGTTTATCATGTCGGTAACAGGTTATGTATCATGACCCTCTTTGACCCGAATATATTATTCCCAATTGCTCATTTTCTCTGGTTCTTTGGTATTTTTTGGGTTCTATTTGTTTAAATTAGACCTGTAAATGGGCGAGTTTGGGTCGAGTAGCATGTTCCATACCCATACCCATTTATCTTTTATAGACCTAGACCCGCCTATTTACCCGAAGGGTCTGTATAAAATGGACCTAGATCCGAACCCATTATTAATTGGGCCAGACCCGTTTATCCGGACCTATTTATCAACTTTAATTTTTATCAGTCATTACTATAACTCAGAAGTTTACGAATAATTTTCAAAAGTTAGCATATAATAAAAAATCAACTCAAACTATTAATAATTCGATTTCTAAAATCAGCAACTACTATAATATATAAGTGAGTGCTTTATAGCAAACCGGTCTGCGTTTTTTAAAAACAGGAACTCTCGATCCACGACATATTTGAACGATCCGAATTGTTCAAGTTGATTACCCTACCTTCGAGTCTATGTATATGAAAATCCAAAGGATATGAAGACCTCTAACTCATGTATCGGATGAAGTTTATGTTGCTATATTGAAATACGTTCATTTGGCACTCATTCGATCACTAACGAACCTAAGTGCAAGCTTGTGGGGGCATGCGCCCCCACTTGCACAAAAAATCAAGTGCCTACTTCTATGGCAGCAGCCTCCTTAATCATATATCGAAGCGGCAATCTTTGTGAAGAGTCGCTCCTCATCGGTCAGCGTCGTGTCCATCAGTGAAAGCGGACATGACGGCCCGCTGAGCTCGCATCTAACTTAGCAACTGAACAGAACGGTCCTTCAGAGGCTGGGTAATCAAATGTGCCTCATAAAAGAACTCGATCTTGTCCTCCGCTGTGTCGAGCATCGCTGGAGTCATCTCCGCTAGATGAGGGAGGATGTCAGCAAGAACAGACAGGAAGATCATCCAGAGCCAGATGGAGCCGATAGGAGGAGGAAAGCCTCTGCAAGTCAGAAGCTCGTACATCACCGTGTCATATTGGTCATCTATGAGAACGGGATCCACTAAACGCGCAAAAAAAATGAGGAACAATTCCTTCAATAGGTATCTCCTATGGTTGCCGACGAGCATGGATGATTGCAAACCATAACTCTTGGTTTGTTAAAAATTGTTCTCTCCTTGTGAAGTGTTGGATATAGTGCCCTCAGAGTCAATTATTGGATCACAGGCACGTGATTGCAATGATTGAGGGGGGACCTATACCGGTAGGACGGTCTTACTCAAGAGAATTGTATACTATCTGGTTTGTCTTTATCATCGTATACATGCTTTAGGTGATATTGTTGTTCACTATTACACGTTGATAGAGAATAGTATGCTACCATGGTTTGTCTTTATCATCATGTACATGCTTTAGGTGACCTTACAGATCACTATTACACATTGATAGAGCCCTTAGGATTCTTGCTTGACTACCAGCGGTATGATGGCGATCATATACGTGGGAGCTGGGGTCTATAAGCACATCCTTAAAAGGTCCCTAGTCGTGGGAGTTTCGAGACTGGGCATCGATACTCCATTAGTAGACTAGTGTATACAGTCGAGACCCCGACGAGGGGCGGTGGCCGGTCTCACAAGCCATTGGTGTCAGTTGGTTCAACTAAGATATATACAGGTGCTCATTGGGTTATAAGTACACCGGACAGGACTCGCCGGGAACATGCTAGTTGGTATTATACCTGACATCAAATAGCAGTTCCCTGGTGATATGTGTACAGGTTAGTTCATCGACCTGAGATCGTCATTTGTCTCGTGTTAGTTCCCACTGTGCTTTGATTACTACCCTACCACGGCTGAAAAGAGTCATGCAAACAGGTTTTAGTTGGGTACAGTCCCGAGCCACATGGAGGCAGTGAGCGGATCGGCAGGGGTTTTGTCTCTCCCGGTATTGGGGGTGAGATCGCTCTGTGTCTAGGAGAGCCATTACACGAAGTCCTTGGCCAAGGCAGGAGATTTACTGGTAGGTATTCCAGTAGTATCTCAGGGTGTTCTGGGCTACACTCCGACACGACTTGTACCGCTTTTGGGGATCTGACTTTCACCAACCCCCTAGGCCCGACATGCAATGCTCATAGACGAACGGACCAGACTGTACGGATATTGTTACTGACAGGCTCAATAGGGTGTCAGGATGAGTTCGCTCATCGACCTCCCTTTTGGTCAATACCTGGTAGCCCGTTACGTACGGCTAGTACCACTGACGTGCTAGTGGTTAAATCCACAGCCAAAGTATTGACGAGTCTTTAGAGTCCCCCACAGACAGTTTCTCAAGTTTCGGGCGAAACGTTGTAGAGGCCGTATGATATATGGCAGGGTTCGATCATACACGTGCAGTAGTGCAATGATCATGATCGGACGGATCATACTAGTGGGCTTTGGTTTAAGCCGGATCCTAGTATTAGATTTGTTGGATTACTTTAGTCGCATCGCATTCGCATTCAGTCGGAATGCGGATGCAGGTATGTATATACAGGCGAGGGGTATCCTTGTGATCCGTCAAGAGTTTACTATAGATGTTGCCGTATCTTTTTACTGTTGTAAACATTTGGATTAATGTTTACAAATGGAAATTGTGAGCTTAAATCATCATTTTGTGCATTAAATGAGACATGTACTTCATAGGTTAATGGTTCGATTCAGGATTAAAGTCTGTGACAGCGTCGGTTTCTAGTTTAGAAAAAGTTTTCGTTTCCGTATTTTGGCCTCGGACAGACGGCCGGGACGCTACCGTAGACTTACATGGTATCAGAGCCACGCCATTAACCTTTACTAGCTTGTTCTAACGTATTTAAAATATCGATCGAACGAAATTTCCAAAACCGCGATTCCAATTTTGAAGTTTCTGTCGAATTTTTTTTTGTGGTCAAAAAATTATTTTGTGTGTTGCAGAAAAACAGGCAGGCTTTTTTAAGAAATCTGTGAAAATTTCGTTGCATGATGATACTGTTCCGCCGCGGAACTGCGGCAATACCCCTCTTTTGGCCGCAGTTCCGCCGCCACTTTGCGTCCTTTCTGCACCAAATTTTCTACAGTGGTCTCTGACTTGGAATTGGGGTTTCTGGTATTTTTAGTTTTGGCCCAGATTATTTTGAGTGCTGCAGTTGTACTTGGGGCCCACTGCGGGAAATTTTGTCGATCGAAAATTTAAATATGTTAGTTTACAGTACTTACATTATATCTGTTACCGTGAATGTCATTTGATCGGTAAATCTTGTCTAATTGCTATAGCTCTTTTAGACAGATTTACGAATGTGACATTCACGTTGATGTTCTGTGTTGTGCTGTGATGTTGCGGATTGTCGTGGTGGATAGCTTGGTGCAATGTTAGTACAGTTTTGTTATATTTGTATATTTGATATTGCGGGGCGAGCGTCCGACATGTGGACTGCCGTCACTGCTTGTTTGTATATTATTCTTTTGGGGCATGACCGGGCTAAGGTCGATGTACCCGTTATATATATTTTTACTTTCTGTACTAGGATTACCCTAAAGTGGGGTGCACGGATAGCCGGGTTCTAGAGGGCAACGGGCCCGCATCTCATGGCTTTGAGACAGAAGGGGCTTCACTCTAGAATTGGCGAGCTATTCGCCGCAATCGTAAGGGGTATAGGTTGACCCAAGGAGGGATGCTCAAGTTACCGGATTCCGTGAAGTCCTGGGTAGTCCATTCACTTTGCTGTAGGGGGCTGCCTCGCTTCAGGTTTTGGCGGGTAACTTGTCGCGCTCGTAGGGGTCTAGGATTTCATTGCACAGGCTATCCACACGACCAGGGGAACGTCGGGTTTCAGTAGCGGCTCTATGAAACCCGGGGATCCCAGATTATCTGTATTGTTCTGTGATGCTTATTACAATTCTGTGATGTTGCATTTTATCACGCCATGAGCGAATATTATATATTGATATATATACTAGTAGATGTTGTATATGTTTTACACCCGCGCTAGTCTAGTCCCCGCTCTGTCATTAGTTAAGTAACCTAACGGGTGATGACGGGACCGAGTGGCGAATGCGGATGGCATATACGTATATCATATTTTCGTTCTTTTGTGGTGTGATTAATTGATGGGACTGCATTGATTCGGATCAATGCAAGCTAAACAAACCTATTCTGATGTTGTTGGAAAATTTTTCAAAAAGCTGTTATTGCAAGGACGTTCTCTTTTGTTTTGCACAGTGGTATTCGTTTATGAATATCCAGCACCTCAGTCGACGAGGCAAGGGCCGAGATCCCTTCACCGGGAGTGACCCCTTGGACAGATGTTTGCGTCAGGGTAATAACTTCACTATAGCCGATTACTTTTTGCTTTGCATCATGGTATTCAGTTGGAATATCCTGCACCTCATTCTACGGGGAAAGAGCCGAGATCCCTTCACCGTGAGTGACCTCTTTAGCAAAGGTTTTCGCCACTATATTTTTATAAAAAGCTATCCGGTTCCTTCAACGATATCAAGTTCATTACGTTAAAGGTTTTTCGCCAAAAACCATTCGTAGCCCTCCGTCATTTCAGACGGGTAGCACTTAGTATTCATGCTATGTTTGTTGGCCAAAGTCAAGGTATAGTGTATGGTAGCTATTTGTTATCTTTCTGCTGCATAGATAGATGCGTTGGTTTGGGACAGTCGTATAGCCTTGTTGACCTTCGTCAAGGGCTTGTACGGGTAGGTTCAAATTAACCTGGACAATGACGGGTAGAACTTTACGTGTGACTTATGATTTGTTGACCTTCGTCAAGGTCATAAGAGCATGGGGTAAAAATCACATCGGGAGTTTCTAAAGAAACTGAAACTTGCCAGATATGCGCATACCTTCTGGAGTGTGATAACGTGAGTGGATTCCATCACGTTATCATGCGATGATAGTTGGATCCCGATTCCCACTGATGAGTTGGTTTACTCCTTGGGTGATCCCGACTAATTCTTCTTTCAGGTTTGGAGGAGAATTTGACGATACAGTGGGAGGTTTCCTGATTAGATAAATTGATAACCATTCTGATCTACGTTAGAGTGCATGCTGAGTGTTTCTTTTCTCTCTCTCTCTGGCAGCGACCATGACCCGACCCTAAACTATAACTTAGTGACCAAGTTAACCGAACTTTCTTAAAACACTGGCTTTTGGATTGTCAGAGTTACATACCTCATTGCCACTCTTACTTTTACCCTTTTCTCCAGAACACCCCGTATTACTACGAACGTCCACTTCCATTGGATAAAACCATCGTATGGTTATATACGAACTCGAAGGAAGTTGTTCCAGATTTGAGGATGGTTTCCGGTTCTGGAGAAAATGAATAGGACTATTCAGTTGTCTTTTCCTTTTACCTTCTCTCAGGTTGCGAGTGCTCCTTGGATTAGGACGGTACACCTATTATGCTAATTGGATAGTCTTCTTCCAAACCATAGGCAGGTGCCGAACGGTGGGGAATAAAGAAAACCAATTAGCCTAACGATGGTGTACAGAAGGTAATAAGTTAAGACAAATAAAGGGATTAGAAAGAGGGCAAAATAAACTGCGACTGCTATTCACGACCAAACTGAGTATTTCATCGCCACTCCTATTTCACCTTTGTATTTCTCCAGGACACTCCGTATCACTACGAAGATCCACCGTTTTTTTTGGATACTCCATCGTATGGTTATATACGAACTCGAAGGAACTTGTTCTAGTTCGGGGATGGATTCTGGTTCAGGAGAAATAGGAATAAGGTTTTATTCAGTTGTCTTTTATCTTTACCTTCTCTCGGGTTACGAGTGCTCTTAGGATTAGGAGAGTACGCCCATTATGCTTATTGGATAGTCTTCTTCCAAACCATAGGCTGATGCCGAACGGTAGGGAAGGAAGAAAACCATTTAGCCTAAAGGGGTGTACAGAAGATAATGACTAAAGACATATAAAGGGATTTAGAGAGATGGAAAAGAAATATACGGTTATAGTTGTGAATCTGATAATGGAAGAGACATTACTAGGAATACCCGGATACCCCTTCGAAACATTTACATGTTTCGGTTTTACTGTGTATTGTTAAAAGAAAACTGATTTCCCAATTAGCCCTTGCTCCAGGGTATGTATTTACCAGGTTTGATTCTCACATCTATATGGTTTTACAGATGATGAGTGGGAGTAAGTTATTGGGAATTGGGTGATCATCCTCATTATATCGGGATTCGTTGTAATTGGTGATATTTGAGGAAATCTCCTGGGTTGTTTGTCGGACGGCAAATATTTGGTTTTGAATATCCGTTGTTATGAACCAATTTCAAATTGATATATCTGTACATTTATTTTTATAAAGTGAGATATAACTTTTTGAAATTATGTCCATGACATTTACCTATATCAGTGAATGATTAGGTAAGGAGCATTAAACAGCGGTGTAATTCTTCTTAACCATAAGTACAGTTTTCAACCTACGACACACAGGGAATAAGTTATTAAACTCAGGGGACTTATACAGAGTGTTGTATGTTGTCCAGTGTCCATGAGGACAGAGGGGATGGTACTCGTACTATATTCTGTTTACTTGTAACTTCTCTAGTTCTTAGACATGTGTTTCGTAGAAATGCAAGGTCTAAGTTTTGAGAAGTTATAGGTATAAGAATAAAGTAGAGAACCAGGCGTTGCAAGTATCAGGATTCTTCAAGGTGATCGAAGATGTAGATACTTGTGTAAGGTATTCAGTTGATAGTAATGATTATGAGAACTTGCTTCTCTTTCAGGTTACTCATATCTGGATGTATTCCTAAGTTGAGTAATGCTGATCGGCCTCTCTCCATTTAGTTGACATGCACTAGAAACAGCTGCATGATTTGAATCTGGTTCCAATTAAATCAGTGCCTCTATTTCTATATTGGATATAGAATAGTTAATATCTTAACAATGTTAAGGTACGGGGAGTTGTCCGACTTATGCTTAAAACCAGACTCTGGATAACTCAAGGCACGTTTCTGTAATAGCTGTTTGTGGGTTGACCCGGGCTATGACGAGGGTTGACTTTCTACCATTTAGAAGATCAATGGTGATATTGTTCTTGACTCGCCATAGTTTTAGTAAAATGGATTTTTTTCAGAAAACAGTAGTGGGGGTATGGTAGAACTGGAAGTGATTCCAGAACCGCAAACGATTATTGAAAATTTAATAGGACCTAAAGATTCAATCTGGTTCGACATTCCATTGGCCACTCCGCAAATATGGTGGGTAACCTCAGGCACTCGAGAGGTACTTTGGTATGCTCAAAGACGGTGACAAGGAGGTTCTTGTTTACCCAGACTTGCCATTGCTGTTGTTCCAGACTGTGAGACCCGGCAGGAGGATGAGTATAGCGTCGTTCTATACTAGCTTTAGAAGTGTACGTGTATATGACTCTGCTAGAGGGTTGTCGTAGTCAGTGGGAGCAGCGGAAGCATAGTGGACAAGTAGCTTATGTCTATTTATGGACTAAAGCAGATATAGCGGAGATAGATCATCTATTTCTGATGTGACAGTCATAGGTTTGACTTCATCAGAATAGCGGATGGATCTATTAAGAAAGTAGTACGGTGTGATGTCGTATTTGGATGACATACACAGAGTAGGAAGTGAAATTCCTATACTACGATCGGTTATACTTTGGTTGTCACACAGTGGTTTCTCCACATAGGATATGGATATTATATCAGATATTCTGGTTACTAGATTTATAGTTTTAGATCTAGATTTGGGTAGTTTCCCAATCTGGGTACTTAGACAGCATTCTAAAGGTGTTTTAGAATGGACGACTCCTGGCACGGTAGTGTACCTGCAAGTGATAGAGTCACCCTCTCTAAAGGTGTCTTACAGACTAAAGGGGAGAGGGATGTGCAAGATTGGCAGATCACTTGCTTAGGCAATTGAGTCAATCATGAGATGTCAAGTACCACACCAGACGTTGTTTTTTGCACTAGATGCAATAAGTTGATATTAATCCTATCCTGGAGAAACGTTCGGAAGCAGTTTTAGAACATAAGTGGATGTTCTAGAGAAATGATAACGGCAGCCTCCTTCGGGAGACGGTTATCATTCCAGGCTTCCAAGGTGACCTGGATAACAGAGTGACTGTCAGAGTTATAGTTTTCCCTCTGACGAGGGGCAGTAGTTTGGACAGATGGTCTAAGCGGATACTGAGGGAGGTATGGTGCAAGATACCGATTAAGTTCAGTTGACGATACAGTCTAAGAAGTTTGGATTTGGAGTTCATTTATGAACTAGGTCCCATCAGATATCCAGACATATTCTAAGACAGGTATTGCTCATTTGGGGAGATGGATTTCTCCGCGAACTTGAGATAAAGAGAGACATAGAAAGAAACATCAGGACGGATCCACTCACTGAGGCTATTCCTCGAACGCAATAGTTTCGCAAACGGGTTTTGTGAAACTGATTAGTAGAGAAGTTGGGTGTTCGGTATCACACGGGCTGCGAGTATGCGAAATCGCAATAATTAGCCTTGAGTGCAAGTGGGAGATTGTTGGATATAGTGCCCTCAGAGTCAATTATTGGATCACAGGCACGTGATTGCAATGATTCAGGGAGGACCAATACCGGTAGTACAGTCTTACTCAAGAGGATTGTATACTATCTGGTTTGTCTTTATCATCGTGTACATGCTTTAGGTGACATTGTTGTTCACTATTACACGTTGATAGAGAATAGTATGCTACCATGGTTTGCCTTTATCATCATGTACATGCTTTAGGTGACCTTACAGATCACTATTACACATTGATAGAGCCCTTAGGATTCTTGCTTGACTACCAGCAGTATGATGGCGATCATATACGTGGGAGCTGGGGTCTATAAGCACATCCTTAAAAGGTCCCTAGTCGTGGGAGTTTCGAGACTGGGCATCGATACTCCATTAGTAGACTAGTGTATACAGTCGAGACCCCGACGAGGGGCGGTGGCCGGTCTCACAAGCCATTGGTGTTAGTTGGTTCACCTAAGATGTATACAGGTGCTCATTGGGTTATGAGTACACCAGACATGACTCGCCGGGAACATGCTAGTTGGTATTATACCTGACGTCAGATAGCAGTTCCCTGGTGACATGTGTACAGGTTAGTTCATCGATCTAAGATCGTCATTTGTCTCGTGTGAGTTCCCACTGTGCTTTGATTACTACTCTATCACGGCTCAAAGGAGTCGTGCAAACAAGTTTTAGTTGGGTACAGTCCCGAGCCACATGGAGGCAGTGAGCGGATCGACAGGGGTTTCGTCTCTCCCGGTATTGGGGGTGAGATCGCGCTGTGTCTAAGAGAGCCATTACACGAAGTCCTTGGCCAAGGCAGGAGATTTACTGGTAGGTATTCCAGTAGTATCTCAGGGTGTTCTGGGCTACACTCCGACACGACTTGTACCGCTTTTGGGGGTCTGACTTTCACCAATCCCCTAGGCCCGACAAGCGATGCTCATAGACGAACGGACCGGACTGTACGGATATTGTCACTGACAGGCTCAGTAGGGTGTCAGGATGAGTTCGCTCATCGACCTCCCTTTTGGTCAATATCTGGTAGCCCGTTACGTACGGCTAGTACCACTGACGTGCTAGTGGTTAAATCCACAGCCAAAGTATTGACGAGTCTTTAGAGTCCCCCATAGACAGTTTCTCAAGTTTCGGGCGAAACGTTGTAGAGGCCGTATGATATATGGCAGGGTTCGATCATACACGTGCAGTAGTGCAATGATCATGATCGGACGGATCATACTAGTGGGCTTTGGTTTAAGCCGGATCCTAGTATTAGATTTGTTGGATTACTTTAGTCTCATCGCATTCGCATTCAGTCGGAATGCAGATGCAGGTATGTATATACAGGTGAGGGGTATCCTTGTGATCCGTCATGAGTTTACTTTAGATGTTGCCGTATCTTTTTACTGTTGTAAACATTTGGATTAATGTTTACAAATGGAAATTGTGAGCTTAAATCATCATTTTGTGCATTAAATGAGACATGTACTTCATAGGTTAATGGTTCGATCCGGGATTAAAGTCTGCGATAGCACCGATTTCTAGTTTAGAAAAAGTTTTCGTTTCCACATTTTGGCCTCGGACAGACGGCCGGGGCGCTACCGTAGACTTACATGAAGAAGGAGGAAAACATAGCTTCAGATCATAAAGAGAAGCATTCAAGTCTAGGCACAGAAAATGTTGTGCATGGTGGAACTATTTCTAAGTCCTGACAAAAAGGGCATGGGAAAAGAAAAGGTTAACTTATGGAAATCAGAGCAAGAAGGTGAAACGATTCCCTTAGCAGCGCCTCACGTGCATGAAACGTGAGCGCCGGCGCCGATTCTTTACAGGATTAGAACCTATAGCGGCGCCTCACGTGCATAACATGTGAGCGTCGGCGCTAGATCAGGATAAAATCCTGTAGCAGCGCCTCATGCGCATGACACGTGAGCGCCGGCACTAGTTTATATATATATATATATATATATATATATATATATATATATATATATATAACAACACCTCACGTGAGGCACATATGAGCATTGGCGTAAAGAAAAGGGGGAGCTTTGTCATTCATACTTCGAAGAAATTTATAAATTGGTGATAAGGATGATAAAAAAAGAAGAAAAAAACTTCATCACAATGTTTACAACGGCAAAACGCTAAACTCCGGACATGAATTCTCAAACTCTAAAGTAAGTTTGAGCAGTGCGCTTTCAGCTTCATCAACCATCTTTTTATGCATCTTCTCTTGGATGCAAGCATCAGGGTCACCACTGATGTCCTCCACTTTCTGATATGCTGATACTATTGCTTTCTGCTGAAAGACGCGGTGCAAGATGGTGACAAAATTATCTCTCCGTTTCTTTGAGATCAACCCCCATCAGGTACAATGAATGTACCTATCCTCAGCATCATCGAGCGTTTGAAGCGGCATAACTTCAAGACGCCTGGGTATAGCTTCCCAGATCGACCCAACGATGATCTTTAAAAGAGTGGAATGGAGGGGAAGCAATCGACCGTTGTAATCATCAAAACGACGCATCACCACGTCGCATTGGGCATCAGTAAACTCCTGGCCTTGGCAGCGACATTGGATCTGAATCTCCTCGTAAGAGATAATCTCTTCAAGATCATACAGATGACCAGCCATGGTACCTTAAAAAAAGGGTGGAAAGTTAGCGATTAGCATATTAAAATCACTACAGTGGGCCCCATAAAATCAAGATGATGGCTCATCAATAATGAGATATGTGCCCATCGTGAGAATCTGAAAGGATTCTCATTAAATAAATAGTGCCCATTAAACAGTGGAGTTCAAAACTCCCAATGTTCCTGAAGAACGTATTCTACAACAGATCCAAACCTGTAAGAAGAATCTACAAACAGAAACCCTAAAAAGAAAAGAGGAAAGAGGAATAAAATTCCTAAAGATTTTCAAAATTCCCCAGATCTAAGCTCTAGAATCAAATTCCTCCGATAAGGGGATTAAATCCCAGAAATTCCCATAGGAAATATACTGGAATTAAATTCCAGAGAACTCTCAAAGACCAGAGTTAATAATAGGGTAAAACCCTAAGATCTCTAAGACCCATGGTCTGCCCAGATAAAGTTTTTTTAAGATCTGTAAGAGATCATTTCAAGAAAAAGAGTCAAGCTCTGTTGATGGGTTTAAGATCCAAAGCAAAAAAGTGTTTCTTTTAAGAGTTAAAATGTTGGTCATAATCCTTACCAATTTTTTTTTTAAAAACAGAGTTCAACTCTAAAAGTTTCTTTAGGCAGAGATCTAAGTTCTGATAGGGGAATTAAATTCTCAAGGAAGAATAAAGATGACGAAACGACAGTCATCTCAAGGACCAAAGTCCCTATTTATATGATGTGAAGGGACGGTTCAACTCCCTAGGAAATCAAACGGTGGAAAAAGTGACACCATTGCACCTACGTGTGAGCCACGTGAGAGCAACGATGGGGGCATTTGTTCCCTCAATATTAAAAGAGCAAAGCTCTGTTGAAATTTAACGAGGCAGCACCTCTCGTGCTTCTCACGAGGGCGCCAGCGCCAATGTGCAAAGCACAGAAATACTTTCTGAGTAAAAATTAAATTCTTATGTGGCGATGCACGTGCTCATCACATGGGCGCCAATGTGCAAAGCACAGAAACGCTTTCAGAGTAAGAATTAAATTCTTATATGGCGCCGCATGTGCTCATCACACGGGCGCCAATGTGCAAAGCACATAAGTACCCATCATAAGAATTAAATTCTTAAGTTGTGCTCACGTGCATAACACGTGAACGCCAGCGTCCAAGTCAAGATCAACAGAATTAAATTCTACATAAGAATTTGGGATACTCTCTGTTAAACAGAGCCGTTGGATCAAAGATCCAATGGAGATGATAAATCATCAAAATATAGAATTAAATTCTGTTAGGAGAAAATATCTCTCAAATCTTTCTAAATAAGAAAGACACTCTCGGATGGATCAATGATCCAATAATAGAATAAAATTCTATTTTGGAAATCTATTCCCTCAATCTTTCTAAACAAAAAAAAATTGCTCTCTGTAAAACAGAAAATCCTTGGATTAAAAATCCAATAGTGATTAAAAATCACCATTTTATAGAATAAATTCTGTATATGGGAAAATATTTCCCCAATCTTGTTAAAACAAGAAAACATATTCTGCAAAACAGATGTCCTTGGATCAAAGATCCAACGGTGGGTAAAATTCCCTAAATCAATTTTGAGTCCAATTAAATCAATTGGAATCTCAATGAGAGATTTTCTCAAAATTAATTAACAAACTTGCCCCCACTGTATAAAGGACCCGAGACGTCAAGTCTCACACACCACAGACCTCAGAGACACAGAGAAACCACAGATAGAAAAAAACTCCCTATAAGCTTCTGTAAAATTACAATGAGCTCTAATAAAACAACAGAGAATTTATTTCTCAAAGAGGAAGTCTTCCCTTTTCAAAAAACCGAAGTAAAGAAGATACAGAGATAAAAATATCTCTTTTACCTATTTTAAGGGTTTAACCCTTCTCAAAGAACTTAGTTCATTCTCTGGATCAGAGATCCACAAAACAAAACTCCCACAAGTTGAGAATTTAATTCTCATCGGGAAGATCTTGTTCTTGAGAATCAAAGATTCAGAAAAGAACTAGGTCCAAAAGAAAAACAAAAAGAAAAGGAACCTATAAAAGAACTTAGTTCTTAAAGAAAAACCTAATCCCAGATCTTCAAAAAACGAAGATCTTGGTGATCATTAATGGTAAAAATGCCATTAACAGAGATTTAATCTCTAAAAAGGGGAAAATACTAGCGCCTCACGTGCTTCCCACGTGAGCACCCTTTTAACAGCGCTTGGCGCCTCACGTGAACAACACGCGGGTGCCCAAAGCAGAAGGCCAGCGCCTCACGTGAAACACACGTGGGAGCTGAGTAAAAGTGCTTAGCACTCCATATACAGCCAAAACGGCTAAGTGCTTAGCACTGATTGGGTAGCGCCTCACGTGTTCCTCACGTGGGCGCCATATAAAAAGTGCTTAGCACTGCATATACAGCCAAAACGGCTAAGTGCTTAGCACTGATTGGGCAGCGCCCAGCGCCTCACGTGGGCACCATATAAAAAGTCCTTAGCACTTCATATGTAGCCAAAACGGCTGAGTGCTTAGCATTAATTGGGCAGCGCACAGTGCCGCCCGTGCATCTCACGTGGACGCCATAAGAAGTTCTTAGCACTTCACATTTAGCCAAAATGACTAAAATGTTCAACATTTATTGGGCAGCGCTCATGACTGAATGTTTCACATGACATACATATGAGCATCAGAGCTCAAATATGTGCTTAGCACTTTTACATAAAAAGAAAAGGGCTGAGCAAACAGAGCCCAAATGAGTGCTTAGCACTTTTGAATAAAAAAAAGACTAAGTAAACTAAGCCAAAATTGGCTAAGTCTTTGAAGTTTTCTTGCAACTGAGTCCAAATACTCTTTTGCTGGATATTAAGTAAAAATGATCCTAAAATGTTGTTAAGTTGATTTTAGTCTCAAATAAGACTAATGTATCTTTAGCGAAAACAAACTAAGCCCAAATGCCCGCTTATTGATTTAAGTTGATCTTAATCTTAAACTAGATTAACGATCCTTAAAGAAAACAAAAATATTTCTGAACTGTACGAATATACAACCTAAGTTCAAAACCTCATTAAGAAAATCCTTGAACCAAGCCCAAATAAAAAATATACGGATTTGGACTAATCCGCGCCCTATGGGAGACGACATAAACTAGTCTCCGTATACAATCCACGGACAACCAAAACAAAAAAAAACACGATACGAAGTGAACTACTGGAGAAGGAGAAACTGGTTATCGCAATGCGGTAACGTAATTAACTGCAGGGTCTTGCGCCTGCAGGGAAGAGCGTCCTCACAATCAAAAAACCCTCATAAAATGAAGGGGAATCTGATAAAATCTGCTACAACGATTGCGTCTGTCCAAACCTCCTATATATGGTGCCATAAATCAACATGGTATTTTCGGAGAGATGGACGGATAAGTCCAAATAGCATCTGCCCCAAAATTCAGGCAAGACGATCAATCCCAGTTCTTCTCTGTTTTCAGCGGTGAACAATTCCTTCTTTCTTTCTCGATGGTCGAGTCTTGACGTAAGGTAGCTTGGAGTGCGGCTTTTATCTTCATCTTGACAATCTTTGCAATCCATCTCCTTGGATTCCTTAAATATCTATTAATTTCCTTCTTGGGGCACATCCTTTCATCTCTATCTCGATCCTCCGTGCAACCTATCTTGATTTTTCCTTGATTTCATGAATCCCTATTTTTTTTCTTCTTGCTTGCACCTTCTATGTTATCTTTTGCATTCATTCTTGAAGCTATTCTTGTTTACACTAATAGTATTTGTTCCGATTTTCGAAACTTCTCATCTTTCTGTTTGTTTTATCGATTAGAGCACTAACTGATGGAGCGCGACGATGAAACGTTACTGCATTATCCTTACATCTTTCTTTAGTAATTTAGAATATAACGACCCCAAAATCCCTATACCCTTGAATATTCTTTTTTTAATAAAATATCTCTTTCTTTCGAACACTGGCATATATTTAATTCTTGTTAAATATGTCCAAGAGTAATCTTGTAGCTCATTAATTATGTCATTGCACTGCTGTCCTTTTGGCTTCATGTTCGAACCCTTGATCTTGCAATTATTTTTTTATCTTTTTTTTTTATAAAAAACTCTCTCATAACTTACAAATGACCTTTCATTTTCCTTTTTTTTAAAACCCCCAGAATGAATTACATAATAAAGTAGAATGGTTATGAATATTTAATATGATCATAACTACTCTTTATATAGTTATCTTCCTCATTTCTTCTTTCTCATTAAGTCCTAACCCTCAAAAAAAATATTTTGAAGAGTATTGTTGTTCCCTCAACCTTCGAAGTCTCGAATAGGCTGAGACTTTTATCGCTTCAGCGATAAAATTGTGATACCGTATTGCAACATCCTGGAAGTCCCCATCTCTCTCCTTCTCTTGTTGTGTCTCCTCCATGAATTTGCTGCTCTTATCACGCCATAGTTTCTAATCGAGAATATAAACACAGATCTATAGGTGTATATGGATATAATTACATATGCTTTTGTGTAAACATATTGTTTGTCTATGGTTAATTTTCATGTTTATTCATTATTTTCCTTATAGAATAACATGCATCCATATCATAGATTTATTTTTACACTAATTTGGGACACCATGAACCGAATAGAAATAAACGATGCACGATAACATAACTACAAATAAGTTCTTTTGAAATTAGAAATTCTTGAAGTGGGACTTTGTCGAGATTCATGATCCATATATTGACATTAGGAGATCCAATTTGAAGTATACCTTGTGTCATTTTTTTTGTAATTCTTTATCCTTTTGTTTTAAAAAGGAAAACGAAGTTGAAAGAAAATACCATTATTTTTCTTTCATAAATACAACCATAATAATACCTTTACTTTCGAAACAATTTTTAGAAAATTAATCTTGACTTTTAAAAAAATTCAAGAAAATGTTTTCAGATAGCATATATTTTTCTTAACGCACTGTAAAAATTTCAGGCCGAACCAAACAACGGTTTAGGATTTACGTTGCTTTTACTCAATGTTTTCATAAACCAGAAAACTATTTTTAACGGCCTCCTTCGAAGAC
Organism: Agapanthus africanus; assembly: GCA_030015575.1. Classification (NCBI taxonomy): domain Eukaryota; kingdom Viridiplantae; phylum Streptophyta; class Magnoliopsida; order Asparagales; family Amaryllidaceae; genus Agapanthus; species Agapanthus africanus. The sequence goes on from CM057340.1 coordinate 38,232,316, forward strand.
CCATAACTCTGTGTTTCGAGATCTGATTTTAGTAAACTCAAGTGTTTTGGACAACTAGATTAAAAGATCTAGATTTTCTCGGTTTTAATATTTTTTCTGAAAACCAACGGAATTAATCTTATTCTGTCTTTTTAAATCATGTGTCGAATTTGGACAGAATCTGCCATGATTGCGCACTGTTTTTAAAAATGACATAACTGTTAGGGATATGTATGCCCTAGAGGCCATTATTGTACATTGATGTATATTATAGTGGATGTTTGGACATATATATAGAGAACTTTCTTGCTCGACATGATAGTATACTATTTGGTTACTCTTTATCTTAACATGTACACTTAATATTATTATACTGTCTCTCAGATACATGTTGATAAAGCCCTTAGGGTGTAGGCTTGACTACCAGGACTATGATGCAGATCATACTACTGGGACCAGGATAGTCCACATGCACATCCTTTAATTGTTCCTAGTCGAGCGAATATCGAGACAGGGCATTGATATTCCAGAGTAGACTGGTGTGTACGTTTCTTGACCCTGTATGGGAGCGATGGTTAATCCCATATCCATTGGTGTTTGACATCAAAGATTGTACACATGTGCTCATTAGAGAATGGGTACACCGAACAGGACTCGCTGAGAACTCCTAGATGGTACTATATCTATCGTCAGATAGTAGTTCTCTGGTGACACTGGTACAGGTTAGTTTGTAGACCTAAGATCGTCATAGAGTCTTGTGTGGTTCCCACTGTGCTCTGATTTTCTCCCTACCACGGCTCAAAGGAGTCGTGCAAACAGGTGGATTTTGGGTACAGTCCCGAGTCACATAGAGGCAATGAGCGTTAGGAAGGGTTTCATCTCTCCCGGTATAGGAAGTTGATATTGCGCTATGCTCGATTGGCTATAACAGGAAGTCCCTGGCCAGGGCTGTTGATGAGATTTACTGGTAAGTGTTATCAGTAGTTTCTCGTACCGTTATAGGCATTACATCGGCATGACTTATCAAGTTATTGGGGTCTGACGATTCCACTCCCAGACTCGATATGCGACATATCAGACGAAAAAACCGGACTGTATGGTAAGTGTTACCTATAGGCTTCATGGGAGTTTGGACAAGCTTGCATGTTGATCTTCTATTCATTCAATATCAAGGTAGTCATTATGTCCAGCTAGTATCGCTGACGGCTTATGGGTGAATGATGCGATCATCACCTACTGATGGCGTATTGACGAGTCTTTAGAGTCCCACATAGAAGTTTCCTGGTTCAAGCGAAACGAAGTAGGGCACATCTACTGATATGTGCGGGGGCCTGATTAAATACGAGTATGAGACACCGTATTGTAATCTGGTGGCTATTTTTTATCAGTTAGGTTATATGTGATATAACCGGATTATTGAATCAAGTGTTGATTTGATAATGTGATATACAGATAAATGATATTAGTCAGTTATATGTGATATAACCGGATTATTAAATCAGGCGTTGATTTAATAATATGATATATATTTATATTTGATATAATTGTACATTGACTAATATTATTGCTCGCTAATTATATGCTTATCTTTATATATATATATACGTTATATATATATATATATATATATATATATATATTATGAAGCATGGCATGGTTTTTTTTCTATTTTTTAGAAAATAGAAATTGAGGTGGAAAATGGGGAGACTTTTGTGGTATGGAACATAGCATGGCTTATTCTATTTTATATTCATTTGCTTGCACTATTGAAATATGGCTACAAATTTTAAGTGTTAAAAATTGTATGCTTCAATAATATGTGAGCTTTGAAGAGCCATTCTACACTTCATTCTTCACATGTGTTATTTTCTTCACTTGAGCTCCTTGCTCTCTAGCTCTCTCCATTTTCTTCACCTCCACCTCCAAGCTTAATCCTTCACATGAGTTGTGAACCCTTGAGCTTATGAGAACCCTGGTGAGCAAACAAAACCCCTATTTCACCATCCTACACTAGATTAGAATTTTGGTGTAGTGTGTTTCTTTCACTAAAGAGTTTAGTGAAGTGGTAGCTTGGATTAGCGGAGTTTGGGTGGATCATCTTCGGCACGAAGGTCATCGAAGCAAGTTCGTTCAACCGTCAAGTGAAGCCTAGTGGAGTCGCGTAGACTACAACCCAGAGCTTTAGAAGAGAAGGACACGGTCTACAAAGGTTGTAGCCATCCATCTCTTAGTATAGTTTCTTGATATCATAGTTAAACCCTAATCATCTAGTTTAAGATCTTGGTTAGTGTAGATTAGCACCCCAAAAATTTTAAAACGGCATGCTTGATGCTAGTAAAACCCAATGGTGGTGCTAACATAAACTTTCATGGTATCAGAGCCAAATCTAGAAGATTATACGATGTATATAGAATTACGAAAACGAAACAACTCCGAAACAGTCGTAATGGAACCCTAGTTTCTGTCGTTTTTTAAGGCCTCTGAATTTTTTTAAATAGTTGCAGAAGGCTACATATGATGTACAAAGAACACCAGACAAATTCTAACCCCAAACTCCCAAACTTGGCTGGCCAGAAGTGAGAAAAAACCAGCCTGGCCGGTTTTGTGAAGTGTTTTGGGGTTCGTATTTGTTTGGTGTTCATGTCTCCAGGTCTAGGGTTTCAAAGTTATGTTTGATTGGCCTAGTTTTCATGTGATGTTAACAATTCTGTTAGGGCTAATCGGAGTGTTTCGTAGTCGTAATTTTAACGTAATTTCGGGTTTAAGTTTGATATGTGATCTAATACTTGGAACCCGCAATTAATTAGTTTTGTGGAAACTAGTTTTTTTTGTAAATCTAGCATGTTAGTCTCTATTGATCTATTGCCACGAAGTTTCGATTCGGATTGAAACTCTGTCGCAATCGCGTATCGTACGCGAATACTCGCCAGATAATTTTACGAGGTAGCCACACCCCATAGCCCCGACCAAGTGACTTTAGGAGAACCCCGTTGCCAAAAGCATCAACTCGGGTGCTCGGGGCCACGGTGTTCCGCCTGTGCACTTGGTCGACGGCATTGGGGGTGCGGCCATCTACTAAAGTTTCCGACAAATATTTGATCGAGTAGTCGAGAATCTTATTGAATTACCCAACTAAATTATTGAAAAGAGTTTCGATATGAGACTAAAATGCGGGGTTTATAGGGTTAGGCATGAAATCCGGAATATGAGATATTCCAGGTTTACGATGTCTAAGGAAATGCTGATTCTAATTATTGTAGTATTTCAATTTTTTCTGCGACCGTAAGTGTAATATGTAGGGTATCCCAAATCTCATTGCTATATGTCAACGGAATTTGGGATACGCGTATTTACTTACGTTGATGACATGTGATGTTATGTGCAGCTATGATATGTTATATTGGATCGTCGTGAATGAATAGCCGGGGTTTTTATGCGAGATGAGAGTTTTTCAATTTTCATTCATGTAAAATTTGTATGTAATATTCTTTTATTGGGACACTTTCGAGTTAAGGATGATGTCACCATTGATGTATATTATTTACTTTTCCGCATTAGGATAGACCCAAGGCGGGGAGCACAAGTAACCGGGTTCTGGAGTCTAGTGGGAGACCATCTCGAGGAGTCAAGACCGGGTCTCCTAATTCTAGAATTGGCTGGGTTGCTTGCTGCTCTCGTAGAGGTCTTGGGATGTGGGATTGGCTATTCATCACGACCGTGGAATCCGTATTTTTCATTATTGGCTTAATTTAAAACACGGACCTCCTAATATATCCAATATTTCATATGTTGACTTCTACTGCTTGGTTCTGTGATGTGATCATATAACTGTGTGAGACGAATGCTATATATATAATAATAATAATAATAATAATAATAATAAATGTTGCTTATGTTTTGCACCCACGCTAGTCCAACCCCCGCTCTGCCGTTAGTTAAGTAACCTAACGGTGCATGACAGGGCCCCGTGGCAAATGCGGATGGCATAAGCGTACATTCTATTTTCATTTCATTTTCTGTGATGTTTAGGGAAACATTAAATGATGGGACTTTATTAATGAGATTAATGAAATGAAAAGAAACCTAAAAATGTTGTAAAATCAAAAGTTTTTAAAAAGATAACTCTAGTTCTTGCTTTGCATAGTGGTATTCCTTGATGAATATCCAGCAGCTCATTCGATGAGGAAAGAGCCGAAATCCTTTCACCGGGAGTGACCTCTTTAGCAAAACTAGCAAATGCTACAACCCACTCGGTTTATCATCATAGCTTCTGTAGTTCTTGCTTTGTACAGCGGTATTCCTTGATGGATATCCAACACCTCATTCGATGAGGAAAAAGCCGAGATCTCTTCACCGGGAGTGATCTCTTTAGCAAAAGCTAGTAAAAGATATTCGGTTTGTTTTTGAAAACTACTCGATTTTAAAAGCGGAGCTTAAACCACTCCTTTTCAAATCACTAGAATCTACAACGATATCAAGTTCATTACGTTAAAGATTTTCTTAAAAACCAGCCGTAGCCCTCCGTCATTTCAGATAAGTACTATTTAATATTCATGCTACGTTTGTTGGCCTTCATCAAGGCGTAGTGTGTGGTAGAAGATTAGTGCTTATCTGCCACATGTGATGCGATTAGATTAGGGTATTCGTGCGACTTTGTTGGCCTTCGTCAAGGGTCGTGCGGGTAGGTTTAATTCAATCAAGAAATGAACGGATTGAACTTGATTAGCGGTCTATGGTTTGATGGCCTTCGTCAAGGTCATAGAAAGCTAGGGGTAAAAACAATTATTGGGAATTTCAAGTGTTGAAATTTGCAATGAGATTGCACACCTTCTATATGATAGTTGGATCCCGATACCCACTGCGAGTAAGAGTTACTCCTGGAAGAGTTTTCCACTTTACAATTAGCTGATCCATTAGGTGTCTAAGAAAGGTGTTAACGGGGTGATGTCCCTGCGGAAACGAGGTTATTTAATTAGTTTTATACGAAAGCATAGGAAGACACCCTCGGAGTACCAATACCTGCCTGGCCGAACGATTGGAGAACTTGTACGGTGTAACTAATCCCGGCTAATCTTACTTTTTAGGGTTTGAAGGAAGATTTGATAAAAACAGTGGGAGCCATCCTGATTAGATAAGATAATAACCGATCTGATCTTGCAAAGAGCGCACGCTAATGCGTTTCCTTCTCTCTCTCTCCAAGTAGCGACCAATGACACGCCTTAATCAAGATAATAATATAGATGTATTGACCGAATCCACTTATTATACTGGGCTTGGTTCCGCTCTATCTTATGATTGTCATAAGTCCGAGCAAGGAATAGTAGAATATCAGGATTCCTACGCCACCCGAGTGAAGAAAAAGCATGATGATGCATCTTTTTTAGGTGTGTTTGTTATCGAGAACTGTTTCTCAGTATACTCTACGTCCTGGGTATTAGATACCGAATCAGGATCCCACGTATGTAATTTGTTACATGGGCTAAAGAGAGGTAGAGAACTGGAAAAGGGTGATAAGTCTCTAACAGTAGGGAATGGGCAATTGTTGCAGCCAAAGCAGTTGGCGAATATCACCTAGTTTTACCAACTGGTAATACATTGATTCTGAATGACTGTTACTACGTACCAAAGATGATGTGCAATATTATATCGGTTTTTTTGCTAACTAAAGAAGGATATAATTTCACATTAGAGGATAATGTTACGAAAGTTTTTATAAATCAAGTGTTGATTGGGTTTGGTACGTAATGTAATGGTAAATACGTTCTAAATCAAATGACAGTTCTAAACGTACAGAACACACATAAGAGGAAGAGTTCAGAAATGAACAAAGCCTTCTTGTGGCACTGTAGACTAGGTCATATCAATGCGATAAGGCTAGCTAAGTTACATAAAGATGGATATTTGAATCCATTCGAATTTACATCTTATGAAACTGGTGAGTCATGTCTCAAAGGTAAGATGACCAAAACTTCGTTTACTGGACACGGAGAAAGAGCTACTGAACTCTTGGGACTGATACATAGTGATGTATGCGGTTCTATGTCTACATATGCCAGGAATGGTTCGTCGTACTTTATTATATTTACCGATGATCTTTCAAGTACGAACATATGTTCCTGTTGAAATATAAGTCTGAAGCTTTTGAGAAATTCAAGGAATATAAGTGCGAAGTGGAGAACCAAACGGGTAAGAGTATTAAAATCCTTCAATCTGATCGGGGAGGAGAATACTTAAGCACGAAGTTCCTGAATTGTTTAAAAGAGAATGGGATTCTCTCTCAGCTTACTCCTCCGTACACACCACAGCACAATGGTGTATCGGAATGCAGGAATCGTACCCTATTAGATATGGTGCGCTCAATGATGAGTACTGCTGAGTTACCTATTTCTTTTTGGGGTTATGCGCTTGAGACAGCCACACACCTATTGAATATGGTTCCCACCAAATATTTTATTAAGATATGGGGTTGTCCGGCTTATGTTAAAACGCAAAATACGGACAAGCTCGAGGCAAGGTCGGTTCTGTGCAAATTTGTAGGATATCCAAAAAATTCGTGAGGGTATATCTTCTACCACACCGAGGAACAAAAGGCGTTTGTTTCTCGACATGCCGCCTTTTTAGAAAAGGAATTTTTTGTGAAAGAAATTAGTGGGAATGAGGTAGAACTGGAAGAAGTTCCAGCTACACAAACTATAACTGACAATTTAGTAGAACCGGAGGATTCAATAGTCCCCGACGAACTTCAGCCACTCCGCAGATCTAGTAGGGTTCCTCATACCCCTGAGAGATACTACGGTTTTCTCATAGACGGTGGGAGCGAGGATTGCATCATGGAAGATGATGACCCAACTAGTTTTGAGCAGGCCATCACAAGTGGAGACTCTGTGAAATGGCTGGATGCTATGCGATCTGAGATGGAATCCATGTACACTAACAAAGTATGGACTTTGGAAGTTGCTCCTGAAGGGGTAAAACCCATCGGAAGCAAGTGGATCTTTAAGAAGAAACTTGGTGTAGATGGAAAAGTTGAGACTTTCAAAGCTAGACTTGTAGCAAAAGATTTTCGTCAATGACCAGGTGTCAACTATGATGAAACCTTTTTTTCAGTGGCTATACTTAAGTCCATCAGGATCCTACTTACCATTGCTATTTACCATGCCTACGAAATCTGGCAGATGGACGTCAAGACCGCTTTTCTAAATGGTGATTTAGAAGAAAGCGTGTACATGACACAGCCAGAGGGCTTTGTAGATAGTGGGAGCAGCAGAAGCGTGTGCAAGCTACTTAAATCAATGTACGGATTAAAGCAGGCATCGCGGAGCTGGAACATCTGTTTCGATGAAGCTATCAAAGAGTTTGACTTCATCAAAAATGTAGATGAACCTTATATATACAAGAAGGTTGTAGAGAGTAAGGTTGTCATCCTCGTATTGTACGTGGATGACATACTCTTGATAGGAAACGATATTCCTATGCTACACTCGGTCAAGCTCTTCTTATCATACAAGTTCTCTATGAAAGATCTTGGTGATGCCTCCTACATCCTGGGGATAAAGATCTATAGAGATAGATCGAAGCGGATGTTAGGATTGTCCCAATCTAGGTACATAGACACTATACTAAAAAGATTTAGTATGGAAGATTCTAAGCGTAGTAATTTACCCACTTGCTCATGAATCACTCTCTCCAAAGTGATATCTCCCAAGACTGATTTGGAGAGGGCTCGCATGCAAGGGATACCCTATACTTCTGCAGTCGGGTCAATCATGTATGCGATGTTGTGTACCAAACCGGATGTAGCTTACTCGCTAGGTGTAGTGAGTAGGTATCAATCAGATCCTGGGGAAAACCACTGGACAGCTGAGAAGAACATTCTTAAGTACTTAAGAAGAACTAAAGAAATGTTCTTGGTGTATGGTAATGGTAAACTCCAGGTGGAGTACTTTACCAATTCGAGCTTCAAGAGTGATAAGGACGACAGTAAGTCAGTCTCAGATTTTGTCTTTACCCTCAATGGAGGGGCGGTATGTTGGAAGAGTTCCAAGCAAGATACCATAGCAGACTCGATGATGGAGGCTGAAAACATTGCTGCCAACGATTCTGCCAAAGAGGCTGTCTGGATGAAGAAGTTCATAGATGAACTTGGTTTGGTTCCATCCATTGAGCATCCAATACCTGTGTATTGTGAGAAAAATAGAGCTGTGGCTTTGGCCAAGGAACCCAGATCCCATCAGAGATCCAGACATATTCTTAAGTGGTATCACATGATCCGGGAGATACTTGATCGCCAGGAGATCGTGGTGAGGAGAGTTGACACGAAGGACAACGTAGCGGATTCACTCACGAAGGCCCTCCCCCAGACGCAATTCGAGAGACTATTTGGGATGTTGGGTATGAGATACTACAACAATCGACCTTAGTACAAGTGGGAGATTGTTAGGAATATGTATGCCCTAGAGGCCATTATTGTAGATTGATGTAGATTATAGTAGCTGCTTGGACATATATATAGGGGACTTTCTTGCTCAACATGATAGTATGCTATCTGGTTACTCTTTATCTTAACATGTACACTTAGTATTATTATACCGTCTCTCAGATACATGTTGATAAAGCCCTTAGGGTGTAGGCTTGACTACCAGTACTATGATGCGGATCATACTACTGGGACCTGGGTAGTCCACAAGAACATCCTTTAATTGTTCCTAATCAAGGGTATATCAAGACAGGGCATCGATACTGTCACGACCCGCAGGGTACGGAACGTGACTGGCACTTAAGTTTACGAAACGTCTAAAGACGTCCGTAAAATAAGTAAGCCAAAGCCCAGAAAAACCAAACCAAATAAGCAAAAGAGTGAAGAGAACCCAATCAATTGGAAACAAGTTTATCAATAAGTCATATAAAACCCTTTTTGAAAACAATATCAATTTTTCCGAAAATTTCGGCAGAGTCTCCTTTGTAAATACTGGCCCCCAAAATGGGTACAACAAAAATATATATGAATCCAACAAATAAGGCATCCCCAAGCGGGAGCTAGCTCTTCGCCACAAGGCGGTCATAAATCCCACGCAAAATAAAGCAACAACATGCGAAATAATCATAATGAAGCATAAGAAAAACAGCATGTCGACTCAAGTGAGCTCGACCCCAAAATACAGCATAAAAGAACACAAACCTCACAGTCTCATCTCTAGATCAATATACAATAATACTGGTAGATACAGTAGATGGAGTACACTAGATACAAAGAATATACAAGGTGGTACAAAAATAATGATATAACCCACCTAAGAGCAAAACCTCGAGTCCAGGCAAAAGAAGCAAGTGCGCCCGCCGCTACTGTACTGACGGAGCGGACCTGAAAAAGGCTGTGGCACAACGGGGGTGAGTTGCCAACTCGTGAGTAATAAATAACATCTACACAGGCTATCGAATGCATGCACACAAGCATCCTAGTATCTATAATACAGGTATGGCAGGACATAATGGCAGGTAGGTATGCAATATGAATATACTAGCAGGTATGAATGCAATGCGAATCAACTCGTGATCTGAATGTGTAAGTATAAGAAATCATGTTTTTCCCTTTAAGAATCTCTTTTGAAATACCAGTACAATACCAATAGAATCAAAAAGAACCTGTGTCCAGCAACGACACCTCAAAACTATCACAAATCTCATATATCCATGTCATAGTGTCTCTGGCCTCAGCCATCCGGCTGACCCAGCTCAATATCAAAATCTCATCATCTCGCGGCCACGGTCGGTATCCTATGGATATCCGCCATGCCAAACAGTCACCGGTAGGTAATCCGTCCCCTGCCAGGCTCAACGTCAACACCACATTCATCTTGTCCCGGGGTACCATACCGGGCCCACCATGTACCCATGACGGTTCCTCCACTCCTCGACACGGATCTCGAAAACCACAGCAAACTCATGGTGGACGACACTCTACATCACTAGAAAACCGCAATTACATATTTTAAAAACATAATAAGTTTAGAAATTTTTGCGGCTTTCCCCCGAAATCCAGAAATATCATAAAATCTCAAGAAGTCCTCATAAGTGCATATATCAATGGTGATGAATGCATATGGTATCAATAATTAAGCTACGATGCATGATGAATAGACTAGGCATGAACAAATAATATGATGAGGTACATGCACATGAATAGCAATCCTACGATTTCATTTTAAGGAATTAAAGGCAATAGCACAGGTTTAAGCATCAATTAGTAAAAGGTTTCAAATTATAGGTTATCTAGTGTGGTGGCATGGCAATTACCAGGGCGTGTGTGTAAGCATGAATAGTGCTCGTGCTGCATATAAAAACCCTGGCAATGGTGCATGTGTCTTATAAAATGGGTTCGCATATGTATGTCAATATAGGGAATGAATGCAGCAAATAATCATATAAGTATTACACCCCTAATTACTAACATCACTAATAATCTTTTAAGTTACTAAAACTATCGGGCGACTTGCGCCATCCAACGATAGTCCCCCGTAGATGTTACATCTACTCACAGAAATCCCTAGCTAGTCACGTCCGATCACCGCTTTCCCCTTTCGAGCCGCGTCTGACGTCTCCGCGACCGAACCTGGAATTTACATCAATACCAAACATAAGGTTACATATCAAGAACGATGCAAAACCCAAACGAAAACACTAACGTTCACAAGCTAGGTACAACGTGCACAAGGTGCGCGGAACACACGCGAAAATCGCAAAAACTGCAAAAATCGCCGATTTGGTCGCCCGGCAAAACTAAAACCCGACCACTCAAAAATCCGCACACACGCATCCTAAATGTCATAGGATACGCTAATAATGTCATCAAGACATCGCAATTAATTCGCCACAATAATATAATAAAAACCTAGTAAGCTAGAAGTTTGCAAATTTGGTGCAAACATCGACAATTTGCGACAAAGTGCACACATTATCACACAAATATCCAAATTAAACCATTAGAAAGCCACTACAATAAAATTAACCCCTTTACCATGCATCAAAACCCACATTCCATACACAAACCTTTTCTTGATTTTGATAATTAGCAACCTTAATGAAAATTTCACACAACTTTAACATAGATTAGCCTAATATGAAGCCACTTAAGCAAAGTAACCATATAAATTGGTTAAGTAAACAACTAGGTTAATTAAAAAGACTTAATTGACTAAAACATGGTTTTAAGAAACCCCAGTTAAATTTTCAATCATTAACTAAAAAAAACTAGATTAGGATTAACACTAAAATTAACACTAAGCAACTAGATTAAAGTATTCTAACCATAAGAAATTAAAAAAGTAGAAATTATACCTCAAACCTATGGATCTAGCAAGAAGAAATTTGCCTCAATGATGGCCTCCTAGCACCATGATTCCAAGCAAGAGAGGTGAAGGAAAAAAGGATGAAGAATGGGGTTTTAATTTGTGAGTTTTAGCTTGAATTTTGGAGCAACTTGATGAATTTTTGAACAAGATGAAAAGAAAAATGATGAAGAGAGGAGGGGCTGCAGATTTCGGCCAGAGGAGGGAGTGGGGAGTGGTGTGGGTGTATGGAAAAAGTCATGGTCAACCCCCCTCAAAGTCAAAGCACCATACCTTCAACATACAATATTTTAAACATACACATTCAACTCAATTCATCCTTAACAAAAGAATTTTAAAACAAAAGAGAGAGGGGGAATTTTCTGCAGTTTGGGACAGCCAAGGAGATGTGAGGATGTGTGTGTGAGAGTGCACAAAAATTTTTTTGCAAAAAGACCCCCTACAAGTCCAAAATTGCAAGTTTAAGCTTAATTTCAATAAATTTCGTTTTGTATAATAGAAATTAGTTAAAAATCAAAATAAAATACTAAAAATTTATGTTACAACTAGATTTTAATTAAAATAATTTTAAAGATTAAAATTAGCCCGGAAAAATTTGTCTTTATCGCTAATTTAATGTATTTTCTTACTGGCTTAAAATAATATTAAAAAATTGAAAAATAGGGAAAAATTTTTAAATGCCCAAAATTTAATAAGTAACTCATTAGCTACTAAAAAAAAGCAATTACCTATCCATTTTAGGTATAATTAGCCCTAAACTGCAAAATAACAAAAAAGACGGTTTTCGGAAAAATACCGAATTTTCACCGATTTTCAGGAAAACTCCAAAACGACTTTTCAAGACGCTACAGATACACCAGAGTAGACTAGTGTGTACGTTTCTTGACCCTGTATGGGGGCGATGGTTGATCCCATAGCCATTAGTGTTTGACATTAAATATTGTACACATGTGCTCATTAGAGAATGGGTACACCGAACAAGCCTCGCCAAGAACTCCTAGATGGTACTATACCTATCGTCAGATAGCAGTTTTCTGGTGACACTGGTACAGGTTAGTCTGTAGACTCGAGATCGTCATAGAGTCTTGTGTGGTTCCCACTGTGCTTTGATTTTCTCCCTACAGTCCCGAATCATGCAAACAGGTGGATTTTGGGTACAGTCCCGAGTCACATGGAGGAAATGAGCGATAGGAGGGGTTTCGTCTCTCCCGGTATAGGAAGTTGATGTTGTGCTATGCTCGATTAGCTATAACAGGAAGTCTCTGGCCAGGGTTGTTAATGAGATTTACTGGTAAGTGTTACCAGTAGTTTCTCATACCGTTATAGGTCTTATATCGTCAGGACTTATCAAGTTATTGGGGTGTGACAATTCTACCCCCAGACTCGATATGCGAAATATCAGACGAAGAGACATGACTGTACGGTAAGTGTTACTTAGATGCTTCATAGGAGTTTGGACAAGCTTGCTTGTTGATCTTCTATTCGTTCAATACCTCAGTAGCCGTTACATCCAGCTAGTACCGCTGACGGCTTATGGGTAACTGATGTGATCATTACCTACTGCTGGCATATTGACGAGTCTTTAGAGTCCCACATAGAAGTTTCCTGGTTCAAGGGAAACGAAGTAAGGCACATATGCTGATATGTGCGGGGGCTTGATTAAATACGAGTATGAGATACCGTATTGTAATCTGGCGGCTATTTGTTATCAGTTAGGTTATATGTGATATAACCGGATTATTGAATCAAGTATTGATTTGATAATGTGATATACAGATAAATGATATTAGTCAGTTATATGTGATATAACCGGATTATTAAATCAAGTGTTGATTTAATAATATGAGATATATTTATATTTGATATAATTGTATATTGACTAATATTATTGCTCGCTAATTATATGCTTATCTTTATATATATATTAATATATACGTGATATATATATATATATATATTATGAAGCATGGCATAGTTGTTTTTTTCTATTTTTTAGAAAATAGAAATTGAGGTGGAAAATGAGGAGACTTTTGTGGTATGGAACATAGCATGGCTTATTCTATTTTATATTCATTTGCTTGCACTATTGAAACATGGCTACAAATTTTAAGTGTTAAAAATTGTATTCTTCAATAATGTGTGAGCTTTGAAGAGCCATTCTACACTTCATTCTTCACATGTGTTATTTTCTTCACTTGAACTCCTTGCTCTCTAGCTCTTTCCATTTTCTTCACCTCCACCTCCAAGCTCAATCCCTCACATGAGTTGTGAACCCTTGAGCTTGTGAGAACCCTAGTGAGCAAACAAAACCCTTACTACACCATCCTATACTAGATTAGCATTTTGGTGTAGTGTTTTTATTTCACTAAAGAGTTTAGTGAAGAGGTAGCTTAGATTAGCGGAGTTTGGGTGGATCATCTTCGGCATGAAGGTCATCGAAGAAAGTTCGTTCAACCTTCAAGTGGAGCCTAGTGGAGTCGCGTGGACTACAATCCGGAGCTTTAGAAGAGAAAGACACAGTCTAGAAAGGTTGTAGCCATCCATCTCTTAATATAGTTTCTTGATATCATAGTTAAACCTTAATCATCTAGTTTAAGATCTTGGTTAGGGTAGATTAGCACCCCGAAAATTTTAAAAACGGCATGCTTGATGCTAGTAAAACCCAGTGGTGGTGCTAACATACACTTTTAATAACTTGATCTACAGAACTCGGTTCTTGACAAACCTTAGATGTATGGATGACAAATTGGCAAACCTACAAATTTTTTCATATTCGGTGACTTAGAAATGTGTATATCGACCCGATATATGCTCTGCAAGTCGCCCTATAGTTGCTATCCAGAAAAATAAAAATCTGTTTAAAAATCCTAGACTAAAATAACCATAACTATAGTTTCAAATACCCAAATGATGCAAACCCACATTGTTTAGATAACTAGATTGAAATACCTACAAATTCTTAATTACTTTCGAGACCTGAAAACCGACACAAAATATCACAAACTGCACTTTTAAAATGTGCGACAGTGCTGGACAGATTCTGATCCGTTCTGCGCAGTGATACAAAAACGTGTATATCTTCCAAACCAGTAGTCAGGATTAGACGAGACTTGAACCCATGTTTGTATAACACCTAAGACTACGTTTCTTATTTTATTTCTGAATTCATATGAGTTGAATAACCGGTAGTTTCCAGCACTTATTCACGACACTGTTTCTGGTTTATGCTTGAATATTATACTTGTCGCGTTTCTTGCCATGTGACTTCCTCATTATATTTGTACCTATATGAATTACTTGATTAGATATATTGGATGCCCGATACGAACTCGACTCGACCCATAAATACGTATTGACATGAACTTGGTAAGAAACTAACTTGAACTTGCAACACCCTAACGTATTCATGGATTTGTGTAAGGCTTGTGTCAGTTATATAACTTAACATACGCGGGGAAAAGGGTAGTTTGTTAGTGAGTGTATGTCGTGGCATGAGAGTCCACTAAAAATCACTTAACATGAATCTCTTATACCATTGTTCCGTGGGTTTGAAGGAGCTTAACTCTATGTGCTGTTGGTCCATGAGTTTGATGGACTACTCTAGTATACACACATACTTTCTCTATCACACTACAATAAACAAATAATCGTAGAACTTCCATGCTTATATAAAACTTCCATGCTTATATAGTTTGTCCTGCTTACTTGATATATTACGCTTGTTCATCTCTGTATGCTCTGTTCTCCGCCGAAAACAGAGACGAACCGAGATGGATCGTCTTACCTGAATTTGGGGGTAGATGCTATTTGGACATATCCACCCACCTCTCCGAAGATACCAAGTTGATTTATGGCACTGTGTATCGGTGGTTTGGATAAATGCGGCCGTTGTAGCGGACTTTATCAGATTCCCCATCATTTGTGAGGGGTTTTTGATTGTAGGGACGCTCTTCCCTGCAGGCACAAGCCCCTGCAGTTAATTACGTTATCGCGTTGCGATAACCACTTTCTCCTTCTCCAGCAGTTCACTTCGTGTCGTGTGTTTATTTTGTTTGTTTTGGTTGCCATTGGATTGTATACGGAGACTAATTTATGTCATCGCCTGTAGGGTGCGGATTAGTCCAAATCCGTATATTTGAGATTTGGGTTTGGTCAAGGATTTGCTTGATGTGGTCCATGTTGGTAGCTTGGTTTGCCAACGGGAATGAACTTAGGACGCATTTTTCACATTTGTGAGGTCTATCTGTTCATAGGATATTTGAGTTTGATCTAAGGATCGTTAGTCATATTTAAGACTAAAATCAACTTAGAAACAAATGAGCATATGGGCTCAATTATTTTAGCTAAGGATACATTAGTCTTATTTGAGACAAAAATCAACTTAGCAAAATTTTATGGATCATATTTATTTAAGATCCAACAACAGAGCATTTGAGCTCAGCTGTAAGAAAACCTTTTAGAGAGACTTAGCCAATTTGGGCTTAGTCTGCTCAATTTTTTTTTCTTTTGTTCAAAAATGCTAAGCACTTATTTGGGCTCTATTTTTACAGCCCCCCTTCTTTATGCAAAAGTGCTAAGCACTTGTTTGGAGCTTGGCGCTCACATGGGAATCATACGAAGCCTTCAGTTATGGGCGCTGCCCAATCAGTGCTAAACACTTAGCCGTTTTGGCTGTATATGAAGTGCTAAGCACTTTTTATTCAGCGCTCACGTGTATTTCACGTGAGGCACTGGCCTTCTGCTTTGGACGCCCGTGTGTTTTTCATGTGAGGCGCTTGGCGCTGTTGGGGGCGCCCACGTGGGAAGCACGTGAGGCACTATGTTTTTTTCTTTTTCAGAGATTGAATCTTTGTTAATGGTATTTTGACCATTAGTGATCACCAAAATTTTTGTTTTGAAGATCTGAGATCAAGTTTTCTTTAAGAACTAAGTTTCTTTGTAGGGTTAAACCCTATTTTCAGAGGAATTGAATTCCTATAGGATAGATTATTTTTCATTTTCTTAGTTCTTTTCTGAATCTTTGATTCTCAAAAACAAGATCTTCCCGATGAGAATTAAATTCTCAACTTGTGAGAGACTTGTCTTGTAGATCTCAGATTCAGAGAAAGAACTAAATTCTTGAGATGGGTTAAACCCTTAAATATGATATGATAGGTAAAGGAGATGTTTTGATCTCTGTGGTTTCTTTACCTAGGGTTTGAGAGGAGGAAGATCTTCTTCTCTATTAAGAATTAAATTCTCTGTTGTATTTTAGAGCCTTCTGTATTTTTGCAGAAGCTTATAGGGAGTTCCCTCAACATGTCTGTGTCTGTCTCTTGAGACTTGAAGTCTCGGATCGTTTATATAGTGGAGACAAATGGTTAATTGATTTTGAGAAAATCTCTCATTGAGAGATTCCAATTGATTTAATTAGTCTCAAATTTTATTTGGAGAATTTTATCCACCGTTCGATCTTTGATCCAAGAATTTCTATTTTACAGAATATTTCTTCTTATTTTTAACAAGATTAGGGAAATATTTTCCCCATATACAGAATTTTATTCTGTCAAATGGTGATTTTTAATCACCATTGGATTTTTAATTCAAGGGCTCTCTGTTATATAGAGCATATCTTTCTTTGTTTAGAAAGATATAGGAAAATATTTTCCCATCTCATTGGATCTTTGATCCAACAATTTTTTGTTCATTTAGAAAGATTAGGGGAATATTTTCCCTTAATAGAATTTTATTCTATTATTTGATGATTTATCAACTCCATTGGATCTTTGATCCAACGGCTCTGTTTAACAGAGAGTATCCCAGTTTTTAGGGAAATATCCCCATGTAGAATTTCATTCTACTTGATTTTACTTGGGCGCAGGCGCTCACGTGTTGCGCACGTGGGCGCCACTTAAGAATTTAATTCTTATTTATGATAAGCTCTCATGTGCTTTGCACATAGACGCACACATGAGCTTCACGTGCGGCGCCATCATAGGACTCAACCCTAAGGGGTTGGCGTCGGCGCCCTTGTAGGAAGCACGTGAGGCGCTGCCATATTAAATTTAACAGAGTCTATCTATTTTATTATGTTTAAATATTAGGGGAACAAATGCCCCCACCGTTGTTTTCACGTGGCTCACACGTGAGTGCAACGGTGTCACTTTTTCCACCGTTTGATCTTCTAGGGAGTTGAACCGTCCCTTCACATCCTATAAATAGGGTCTTTGGCCCTTAAGATGACTGACACCTCTTCATCTTCTTTCTTGAACCTTCCTTTGTTTTGAGAATTTAATTCTCGTTTCCCAGAGCTTAGATCTCAGTCTCCTAGAACTCTTTTGAATAGAGTATACTCTGCCACATTTCTTGGCAAGAACTATGAACAGAGCTGAGCTCTTAACTCTTCTTGAGCATATATATTTTCTTAGTTTTGGATTTTAAGTCCATTACCAATTTCGACAGAGCTTAGCTCTTTTTTTTTGAATCGATCTCTTGGAGATCTAAAAAACTTTCTTTTTACAGATCATAAATCTTAATGTTCTCATCCAAAACTTGAGAATCTTATTTCTCTTATTTAGGGTTTTACCCTACTGTCAATCTTGACACTTGTTCTGAAATTTGATTCCATAAAGAATTTTTAGCATGGGGATTGTTCTGGGATTCGATCCCACTGTTTAGGGAAATTTAATTCCATTTTTTTTGTAGAGCTTGGCACTGATTTGGATCTTAAGAACTTTGGGAATTTTATTACCTTTGTTGTTCTTATATGTTTTTTATTTTATTTTATTTTATTTTTGGGGTTTAATCCCTTTTTTTACAGATTTGAATCTATTGCTTATTTTAAAGAGCCCGCCTATTGGGGAATATTGGGAGTTTTTAACTCCACTATTTAATCATTTAATGAGAAACCTTTTGGATTCTCACAATGGGTGTATGTCTCATCATCGATGAGCCATCACCTTGATTTTGTGGGTCCCACTATAGTGATTTTAATATGCTAATCGCTAACTCTTCACTGGTTTTTCTTTTCAAGTACCATGGTCGGTTGTCTGTATGACCTTGAAGGGATTATCTCTTATGAGAAGATTCGCATCCAAGGCCGCTGTTAAGGCCAGGAGATTACTGACACCCAATTCGACGCGGTGATGCATCGCTTCGACGATTACAACGGTCGATTGCTCCCGCGCCGTTATGCCCTTTTGAAGATCATCGTTGGGTCAATCAGGGAAGCTATACCCGGGCGCCTTGAGGTTATGCCACTTCAAGCACTCGATGATGCTGAAGACAAGGTGCATTCTGTGTATATGATGGGGTTGATCTCAAAGAATCGGAGAGATAATCTCGTCGCCATCTTGCACCGCGTCTTTCAACAGAAAGCAATAGTATCAGTATATCAGAGGGTGGAGGACATCTGTGGTGACCCTGACGCTTGCATCCGAGAGAAGATGCATAAAAAGATGGTTAATGAGGTTGAACGTGCGTTGCTCAAACTTGCTTTTGAATTTGAGAATCCATGTCCAGAATTCAATGTCTTGCCATTGTAGACATTTTGATGATGTTTTATTTATCATCCTCATTACTGATGTATAAATTTCTTTTGAAGTATGAATGACAAAGTCCCATTTTTTTCTTATGCCAACGCACACATGTGTTTCACGTGAGGTGTTTTTATATAAAAGAACTAGCGTCAGCGTTCACATGTTATACACGTAAGGCCCTGCTATAGGACTTAACCCTGAAAAAACTAGCGCCGGCGCTCACGTGTTATGCACGTGAGGCGCTGCTATAGGGCTTAACGCTGAAAGAAAACTAGTGTCGGCGCTCACGTGTCATGCATGTGAGGCGCTGCTACGGGATACGAAGGAATCGTTTCGCCTTCTTGCTCCGCTTTTCATGAGTCAACTCTTTCTTTTCCTATGCCCTTTTTGTCAGGACTTGGGAATAGTTCCACCATGCACAACATTTTATGTTCCTGGACTTAAATGCTTCTCTTTATAATCTTAAACAATGTTTTCCTTTTTCTTCACAAGAAGAGAACCATTTTTTTAACAGACTAAGAGTCATGGCTTGCAATTGTCCACATGCTCGTCGGCAACTGTTCAGTCGAAAATATCGCATCTTTGATATGACATTTTCCTTACTTTTCTTAAATATCTAAAGGTGTTTATTATAAATATGACACATATGAGGGTTTATCTGTAAAAATACTATTTACCATATGTTTTTATATTATAATTAACATTATGAAGGAAAATGTATGCATATAATATTTATATAATATTTTGATAGCTTAAATATGCATATCATATCAAATATCCTTAATCAATATTCTTAAAATATAATATCATATAAAATGGTTAGGATAATATCTCAAAAATACCAAATATTACTAACATTATTCATTGAGATATTGTTCATGAGTTGGCTCAGGTTAGGAGATCAAGATATTGAGATGTCGGGAATCAAAAATCTGTCAATAAAGTTAAATAAAATCGAAGAATCAATAATGGCAGAAACTCAGGAAATACTTTCAAGTTCCAGACATCAAATAAATCTCCATGTGTCACAAGGAAGACGCCCCAGTGTTTTGAAGCCAAGATGCCACCAACACGCGGCGCTTCCGTGGCCAAAACGTGATAAATGCGGCGGATCCACGGCCTAAAGGAGGAGTTAGGAGTTGGGATTTTGTGGTTTTGATCTTTACAACAAACCCTAATTCTTAGGATGTTTGGTTTCTGGTTTTGGGGTTATATAAAGGACCGAGGGCTAAACTTAGAAATCATCAACCTTTTACACGAAGCAAATCACCGTCAAAGAACAAGTGATCCAAGACAGATCCGCGATTCGACGTGATAAGGCGACGTGAGTTCGACGGAGCATCTACTTCCTACAAGGCAGAGATCGAAAGCAATTTCTTCTTCTTCTTATAATCTAAACTTAAAGGCATTGTACTTGTGAAGTTGATTAATAAAGATAGATCATTAGATTAATTAGTTTGCATTTATTTTCTATATTTACATCATGATCTCTATCCGTTCTTCTTCTATCTCCATTATGCTCGAGTAATTCTCCGATTTATAGGGTTTGTAGGATTAGGGTAGAACAATGGATGAGAAAATATTTTAACTTCTTTTAAATCTTATGAAGTTAATAAACTTTAGCAAAAGAATCGTTAACATCCAAATCGGGTGCGCTACCAATTTATTGCTAGTCTCGACCGCGATTTGAGATTAGATTAACAATTGTTTTGTTAAGGGCTAGACATGAATAGAGATCAATGAAAGGACAAGGGTCAATAGTGTGGAACCCTAATTTCTTCCAAGAACCCTAATCCCCATTCATCACTATCAATCTAGTCATAAATCTATAAATAGAAAAAAGGAGTAATCTTTATTAGTCATCCATGACTACTAAATCCTAACGAACCCTACAGACCCTCTTCTTATAAAATCTATATCCGTATTTAAACTAGATCTGTATTCTAGATCCGTGTTTGACGTAGATCAAGAAACTATTCTTCACTATTCTTTATTCTTCTATTCTTCCTCTTTTTCAACACGTCTAAAGTAAGATTGAAAGATTCTACATATCCCTGAGGACAGCCCGTACTTATCTCGGCTAGCTACACACGACACCGTTATTGATTGCTTTTATTCTACAAACACTTCTTTAAAACAGAATCAATCGGCAACCATAGGAGGTGCCTGTCAAGGGAATTGTTCCTCGTTTTACTGCACGCTTGTTGAATCCCGTTCCTACGGATGACCAATGCAACACGATGATGTACGAGCTCCTAACTCGTAGAGGGTTTCCTCATCCCATCGGCTCCATTTGGTTCCGGATGATCTTTATGTCCGTACTTGCTGACATTCCCCCTTATCCAGTGGAGATGACTTCGGCGATGCTCGACGTAGCAGAGGACAAGATCGATTGCTTTCATGAGGCGTATTTGATTACCTAGCCTCTGAGGGATCGCTTTGTTCAGTTGCTAAGCCAGATATGGGCTCAGCGGGCCATCATTTATACCTTTGCTGATGGGCATGGCACTGACCGATGGGAAGTGACTCCTCGCGAAGATCGCCGCTTCGACATGGTGGAGAAAGCTGAGAGGGATTTAGAAAAATTTGTTCATAGTTTTGTAAACCCTTGTACTTTTGATCCCGTGTTTGGTGATCTTTTTCCTGTAGAATAAAGTGTTTATTTAAATATGTTTCTTTATCGTTGACCGCTGAATGTTTCACCCCCAGCACATTTCCATGCAGTCATTTTGCCTTTGCACATATACTTTGCACTTTACCCTTAGGAGTTTCTGATGCGTACGAATGCCAATGATGCGTGCATATGTGGCGCGCGCATATGCACACATAAATATGCATCTAGATACAGGTGAACACTGGATAGATATGAACAAATGCTTCCCCCTACTACCTTGCTCATAGAGGTGTACCTGTGAGTGAAGTGGGGTAGAGTAATGCATTTTAAAATTTCGACCCTTCTGTTTCTTAATATTTTGATCCGACGCGAAGTAGTTTATGTACTTATTTCGGAGTTTGTAGTTTATGTACTTATTTCAGAGTGTGTAGTTTACGTTCACATTTCAGAGTGTGTATTTTATTCACTCATTTCGGAATCTCTAGTTTATGTACTCATTTTGGAGTATGTAATTTGTTCACTCATTTCGGAGTCTCTAGTTTATGTACTCATTTCGGAGTGTGTAGTTTATTCACTCATCGCAGAGTCTCTAGTTTATGTACTCATTTCGGAGTATTTTTAATTTACCTCCCTTGGGTTTACAGGCAAACTTGTCCTGACGTTGTATGTAGATAATCTCCATTCTTTACGACAGAAGTCCGTTAAGTTTGTGGTACTAGGGTTTTAGTCCATGGTACCGTCGCGTTGGCTCATATATTCCTCGATATGCAGTCTTTAAGCCACTGTTCTAGTAGCTCCGCGATTGTCGTGTCTCTGATCCGTTTGGGGGCTGGACAAGACTTCTTCGAGTAATCTCCTTAGGTCATATTACCGTCAGAAGAGCAAGCATTAGGAATTTGCCATGACGCTTTGTACGTGAGGTTAGGCTCAATTTGGCGCCCCGATAAGTCATAAACGCACCCTTCTGGGGTGGGATGATCTATAACGGTCTTTTAGGTTTTATATGAGTTGCCATTAAGACCCGAAGCTAGAAATATGTCGTCACTTCGTTTTTCTTTTATTTTGACGATTTCATGCCGATTCTTTGCTGAAGTTGGGAAACATCTGTATGATCTCTATACTGTATGTATTGCAATCGAGATCTGGAGCTAAGGATATGCCATCGCTCCAATTTCATTTGATAATTGCGTCCGCATCCTGCTGAAATGAGGGAGAACGCCGAGATAGTCTCTAAGTTGTATATGAACCGTCAAGACTTGGAGTTAGGATTTTTCCATTACTCCATTTTTATTTGACCCTTGGGTCTTTGTTGACGTTGCGTCTACATCCTGCTGGTATGAGAAGTACGTCAAGATGATCTCTAGGCTGTAAATGTTGCCATTAAGACCTGAAGCTAGGATTTTGTCGTTACTTCATTTTATTTGAATGTTGTGTCCGCCCCTGCTGGAGTGAGGGGAAACACAGGGATAGTCTCTAGGTTATATATGTACCGTCAAGACTCGGAGCTAGGATTTTTCCATGGATCTATTTTTGCTTTTGTTGACGTTGCATCTGCATCATGCTGGCATTAGAAGGAACGCCTGGATAGTCTCTAGGTTGTATATGAACCGTCAAGACTTGGTTCTCCTTTTGGCGAAGCATGGTTGGAAAATATGGTCCCTTTTCCTTTATTTCTGCCCATGGGTCGTATACAAGAGTCAATATGGACATACTTGCAGGGTAGAAAAGTTTCATTTTCATTTCATTTTTTTATTTCTTTCCGCGATACTCTATCTTTTCAGCTTTTATGTCACGAAAGTCGCAATTGCCCAACCATTTCGGCTATATTTTTTTATTTTTACTCGCTGCTTTTTTTTGCGAGTTGTCCAAACATTTCGGCTTTTTTTGACTTGGAGATTTGAAATCTGATACTAATCTTGGTATTAGTATCGCTACTACTGGGATATTGCTAGGAGCGAATCATCATTTACCGTGAGAGAACTTGAAATTTGATACCTATTTAGGTATCAGCATCGCTACAACTGGGATATTGCCAGGAGCGAATCATCATTTGCCTTTATCGACTTGAACAAAGATGGCTTAACAAACAGGGTTAGGATCCTGTCGGCTAAGGCTTTTTGAATTTATGAGCCATAAGGTTCTCATAAAGGTATTTCTCTCTGCGAGTCGTAAGGATCTCGTAGGTGTATTTTCTCCTTAGGAATCGTGGGGATTCCTAAGTGATGTTTTCTCTTGTAAGTCGTAAGGATCTTGCAAGAGCGTTTTCTCCTTATAAGTCGAGAGGACTTACAAGTGTCGTTCACCATATGGGGGCATTTCTCGTCATTGGTGGAACTTGATGGGGGATATATTTATTTGTGCCCGTAGATTATATACAAGGGTCGAAATTAGACCGCCTGTAGGGAAATATTAGGGGAATATGATGGCTTAAGAATAAGTTTAGATCTCTGTAGCTTAAGGCTTTTGAATCCTATGAACCATAAGGGTCTCATAAAGGGGAAATTCTCCTTACGAGTCGTGAGGATCTCGCAAGTGTAATTTCTTCTTAGGAATCGTAGGGGTTTCTAAGTGTGTTGCTCTTTTATGAATCGTAAGGATCTTGCGCAGGTTTTTTTTTCTAACGAGATCATGCCCTTTCGGATTTTCGAAAAGCTCGCCGGTAGTCTTGTTGTTTTTACTCATGGCACCCTTTCGGGTTTTTATCCGCGCCCCTTTTTGCTTGTGGACATGCCCTTTTTTTATGATGGAACTCCCGAAAGTAGTTTCGCTGCAGGTGCCCATCTGTTTGCCGGTAGGACTTGAGTTGCAACCCTCGCCGTTGGGACTTCAATTGCAATATAGATCTTAAGAGAGCGCATCGCCGTATTTGGGGCAATGTGCTAGTTTAGGGATATTTCGGTCCATTATCGCCATGTTTGAGGCGACGCACTAGTTTTGGGACGTCTCGATCCATTGTTAGTTTAGGGCATCTCGGTCCATTGTTAGTTTAGGGACATCTTGGTCCGTTGTCGCCATATTTGAGGCACAGTTTTTTGGATACTACTCTCAGAGTTCTGACTCGTGAAGATAGCGAGCGGACACAAGCATCGTCATCTATCATTGACCTAAGTCATGACTCTTCAAGCGTAGTACTTTTTGAGGAATCGACCATTTATTGGCCGGAAGGGTCTTTCACCATGCATATCCATGAGCAGGTAGGCTCCACCTTGTTAGAATTTGTCTATAATGTACAGGCCTTCATAGTTCGACTCGAACTTCTCCCGTTTTGTAAGATTGGGGACCATTGGTCTTTTGACGACTAGCATGAGTTCACCTTGACGGAACGTTCTTGGTCTGGTCAGTTTTTCGTACGACCGTGTCATCCTTGCCTTATAAGCTTTTGTTGTGTTATAAGGCGAGTTTCGTCGAGGGCATCGAGCTCCTCAAGCCGAAGATGGGCATTTTCTTCATCTGTCAGCTCGTATCGAACCGCTATTCTTAGAGAAGGGAGTTCTATTTCTAGTGGGAGCACTGCTTCTGTGCCGAACACCAACGCGTATGGTGTTGTATTCGTGGCCGTCTTCTGCGTTGTTCGGTATGCCTAGAGAGCTTCATGCAGCCTTTCATGCCAGTCCTTTTTGTTTCTGAACACTGTTTTCTTTATAATCTTTATCAAGGTCTTGTTGAAAGCTTCAGCTAGACCGTTGGCCCGAAAATTATAGACTGAAGAGTATCTCCAATCTATTTTATGTTGTTGTGCGAAGCGACTTATTTTATAGCTTCTATAAGCTGGCCCATTATCCGAGATAATTCGTCGCAGAGTGCCGAAACGATAAATGACATGGATTCTGAAGAAATGGAGGATATTCTTCGTCTTCATCTGTAACGACTCTGAATTTTCTGTACAAATTTTTTTTAATGTACAGAAAGAAGTTTACAAGCCTGAGTACAAGTTATACGTATCTCTTGTTTAAGAACACCAAGAAGCCACTTGTAGCTCACAGGTAAAGCCCTTGCACTGCTGTGACGTAGCCCCTGTGTTCGAATCACATCAGACACATTAATTTTTTCTGATTTTCTTTTTAAACATTTTGAAACCTCAAAAGTTTATACGTGCAATGCACATCAAAATGAAAAGACAGAGAAAACAAACATATGCATAATGTTGTATATACTGGCGTGAACACGTGGCTAGAATCCACCGGCCTATCCCTACAAATCGACCGGCGGAATGCTTCCCTAGGCCGGCATCGACGGTCAAATCTTGCCCAAACCCCTCCATGATTTGCACACTTGCCCTTTTCCCTACCCCTAACTCCCTTGCACTGTTTGATTGCTCAAACAGAGACCTTTCAATTCCTACATTTATCCTCATTTTAATGCATTTTAATTTACTCTTTTAATTCCAAAACCCTAATTCCACACTATAAATACTACTCCATGCCCTAGCCCATCCTAATTCTGAAAATTCTATCCAAAATTTTCTCAAAAGTTCCTAGGTGCAAATGAAGAAAAGTGGAGTTAGCAAACAAGCAACATCCGGCGAAGATAGAAGCCGATTCCGGAGTTTCCGCGGCATCCCAAAGCTTTCCCCCACTTCTTCTTCCTCTTCCTAACATAATCAAACGGTAATTCTCTCCCTATCCCTCTTTTTCTTCTTGAAAAGTTCTCTTTTTCAAAACATGTCGGTAAGTGGAGTTAATAACGACATTTTCTTCTAAACCCTAAAAAGTTCACTTTTTCTTACATATTTTTCATCCATATTCTTACAACATGTTTGTAATTATATAACTAATGGTTAGAACAAACTTTCACTCAAAAATATCATAAAACATAACTTTAATTTAACTTTTACATTAAAATACCATGAACTTAAGGGATGTTGGGTATGAGATACTACAACAACTGGCCTTAGTGCAAGTGGGAGATTGTTAGTTGTATGTATGCCCTAGAGGCCATTATTGTACATGATTGTATATTATAGTGGATGCTTTGACATATATAGAGAGGACTTTCTAGCTCGACTTGATAGTATGCTATCTGGTTGCTCTTTATCTTAACATGTATACTTGTATCTTTGTACCGTCTCTCTTTTACATGTTGATAAAGCCCTTAGGATGTGTACTTGACTACCAGGACTATGATGGAGATCATACTAGTGGGGCCAGGGTAGTCCATAAGTCCATCCTTTAATTGTTCCTAGTCATGGGAGTATCGAGACAGGGCATCGATATTCCAGAGTAGACTAGCGTATACGTTTCTTAACCCATTTGACGGGCGATGGATGATCCCACATTCATTGATGTTTGACATCAAAGATTGTATATGGGTGCTCAGTGGAGACTAGGTACACTGAACATGACTCATCGAGAACTCCTAGATGGTAATATACCTATCGTCGATAGAAGTTCTCTGGTGACACTGGTACAGGTTAGTCTGTAGACCCGAGATCGTCATAGAGTCTTGTGTGATTCCCACTATGCTTTGATTTCCACCTTACCACGTTCAAGAGAGCGTGCAAAATGGTGTTTTTGGGGTACAGTCCCGAGTCACATGGAGTCAATGAGCGATAAGAGGGGATTCGTCTCTCCAGATATTGGGGGTTGATGTTGCGCTGTGCTTGATTGGCTATAACAGGAAGTCTCTGGCCAGAGCTGATACTGAGATTTACTGGTAAGTGTTATCAGTAGTTTCTCGACCCGTTATGAGCCTCACATCTGCATGACTTATCAAGCTATTGGGGTCTGACGTTAACCACCCCCAAACTCGATATGCGACATATCAGACGAAGAGACCAGACTGTACGGTAGTGTTACTTATTGGATTCACGGGAGTATCGATAAGCTTGCTTATTGATCTTCTGATCGCTCAATACCCGGGTAGCCGTTACGTCCATCTAGTACCGCTGACGGCTTGTGGGTGACTGATATGATCATCACCTACTGCCGGCATATTGACGAGTCTTTAGAGTCCTACACAGAGGTTTTCTAACTCATGCGAAACGAAGTAGGGCACATATGTGATATGTGCGGGTCCAAGATTAATACGTGTATGTGATACCATATTCCAATCTCGCGATATAGGTTATATATGATATAACCGGATTGTTGAATCAAGTATTGATTCAATGATATGTTATATGTGTATGTGATAAGCATATAAATGATATTAGTCAGTTGTATGCGATACAGCCGGGTTATTAAATCAAGTGCTAATTTAATAATTTAATGTATAATTATATATATTTGATATATTAATATACATTAACTAATATTAGCTCACTTAAGAAAATGTTTTTCTCAAAATACATACAAATATATATGTGATATATATTAATGTATTTAGTATGTGTCATGCTAGATGATACATTGGACTTGGGTATATGAGACTCATACCATACTTAAGATAATGTGAGGATTTAATTATTAAATGGAAAAACAAAATTTTGTGAAAATTATCATGGTTGAAGATGCTTGTAGAAGGTTGTGGAAACCTTGACTTAGTCCACTAATTTTGTTTTACTCTAGATATTTATTAATCCAACTCTAATCTTTAGCCATGGTTAAGTCTCTACATGAGTTATATGAGATATTTTCTCACCCATAGTTCACACTTGATCACTTGAGATCATTTTCTTCATCTCCTTCCTTGCTCTCTAGCTATGAGTGAGTGAAGAAAAGAAAGAGAGAATTTTTTTTCTAAAGTGAGCAAAATTCCTACTTCACCAATCTATATCAAACTAGCCATTTAGTATAGATTGTTTCTTCACTTGTTCATCAATTAGTGAAGAGGTAGCTTGAGTTAAAGATTCTTCGACGCAAATCATCTTCGGACTCGAAGATCCTTGAGCAAGTATATTCCTTTCGCCTAGTGGAGCCTAAAGAGAGTCCGGGAGACAACTACTTGGAGCAAAGGGACTACTACACGGAACTTTAGAAGTGAAGAACCGGTCTACAAAGGTTGTATTTCTTGTTCACTTAGAGAAAAGTTGTTTACATGTTTAAAAACCGTAATTCTCCAGTTAGATCCTTGGTTTGGGTTGCTTTGCTCTCTAGATTTTATAAAATTGCATACCCGATGCCTTATAAAACCTAGTGAGAGTGCTAAGGAACCCAGCAGTGGTATCAGAGCCAAGCTAAAGAATTATACGATGTGTTAGAATTACGAAACCGAAACAACTCCGAAAACCGGAATCCGAAACCCTTGTTTCTGTCGAATTTTTTAGGTTCTCTAAAATTTTTTTAAATAAGTGCAGAAAGCTAGTTATGATGTATCTAGAATACCAGAAAAATTTGAGGCAAAACCACAAAAATATGGCCGGCCAAATTGCCTAAAAAACTGGCCTCGCCTTTTTTCCTGTAGCAAAAAATCTTGAAATTTTTGTGGTGTTCTGATCTTATGGTTTTAGGGTTTCAGGTTATGTTTGTTTTTGCCAAGATTGCTTGTGATGTTATCTTTCTGTAGTGGCAATACGAAATGTTTTGTAGTCGTATTTTAACATCGTTTCGGGTTTGATATTAAAATATGATACAATATTTAGAATACATGATAATTAGTTTTGTGAAAACTAGTTAGTGTTCTGTAAATCTAGCGATTTAGTCTCTTTTGATCGGTTGCCATAGGGTTTTGATTCGGATCAAAACTCCATCGCAATCTCGTATAGTACGCGGAACATTCGCCGGGTAATACTGCTAGATAGCCATACCCCATAGCCCCGACCAAGTGACTGTAGGAGAACCCCACTGCCAAAAGCATCCCCTCGGGTGCTCGCAGCCACGGTGTTCCGCCTAAGTGCACTTCATCGACGGCATCAGGGGTACGGCCATCTACTAATGTTTCCGACGAGTATTCGATCATGTAGTCGGGAATCTTATTGAATTACCCGACTAGCTTATTGGAAAGGTGTTTTCAATATGAGACTAAAATGCAAGGTTTATATGTTAGGCATGAAATTCGGGGTATGAGATATCCCGGGTTTATGATGTCTAAGAATGTTGCGAATTGTAATTATTGTAGTTTTCGTTTTCTTTTCTGCAACCGTAAGTGTAATATATGGTGTATCGCCGGTTTCGTTGCTATACGTCAACGACAATTGGGATACACATATTTACTTACGTTGATGACATGTGATATTATGTGTTACTGTGATATATTATATTGGATCATCGTATTTGAATAGCCGGGGGGTTTTGCGTGAGATGAGAGTTTTTCAGTTTCATTCATGTAAAAATGTATGTAATATTTTTTTATTGGGATACATCCGGATTGAGGATGATGTCACCATTGATGTATATTATTTACTTTTCCTCATTAGGATAGACCCAAGGCGGGGAGCACAAGTAACCGGGTTCTAGAGTCCAGTGGGAGACCACCTCGAGGGGTCGAGACCGGGTCTCCTAACTCTAGAATTGGTAGGGTTGCTTGCCGCTCTCGTAGGGGTCTAGAAATGTAGGTTTGGCTATTCATCACGACCGTGAAATCCATGTTTTTTACTAGCTTAATTTAAAACACGAATCTCCTAGTATATCCAATATTTCATATGGTGACTTCTGCTGTAATGTTCTGTGATGAGATCGTATGACTGGCTGAGACGAATGCTTTTTATTATATATATGATATATAATAAATGTTGCTTATGTTTTGCATCCGCGCTAGTCCTGCCCCCGCTCTGCCGTTAGTTATCTAACCTAACGGTGCATGACGGGACCCCGTGGCGAATGCGGATGGCATAAGCGTACGTTGTATAAGCATTTTCGTTTCTTTATCTGTGATTCTTAGGAAGCATAAATGATGGGACTTCATGAATGAGATTAATGATAAAGAAAGAAACCTAAAGATATTGTAGAATCCTGTTTCAAAAAGGGTAGCTCTAGTTTTTGTTTTGTATAGTGGTATTCTTTGATGAATATCCAGCACCTCATTCGATGAGGAAAGAGCCGAGATCTCTTCACCGGGAGTGACCTCTTTAGCAAAAGCTAGCAGATACTACAACCCACTCGGTTTTGTCTTTTGATTGCTTCTCTAATTCTTGCTTTGCATAGTGGTATTCCTTGATGCACCTCATTCGATGAGGAAAGAGCCAAGATTTCTTCACCGGGAATGACCTCTTTAACGAAACTAGCAAAAGCCTCAAATACACTCCTTTTCAAAATCATTCGATTCTACAACGATATCAAATTCATTACGCAAAAGGTTTTCTTAAAAACATGTTGTAGCCCTCCGTCATTTCAGATAAGGACTATTTAGTATTCGTGCTGCGTTTGTTGACCTTGTCAGGGCGTGGTGTGCAGTAGCTAATTAGTGCTTATCTACAACGCATATGATGCGATTGGATTGGGGTAGTCGTACAGCCTTGTTGACCTTGTCAAGGGTCATGCGGGTGGGTTTAATTCAATCACAAAATGAACAGGTTGAACTTGACTTGCGGTTTATAGTTTGTTGACTTTATCAAGGTCATAAATCGCTTGGGGCAAAATATTATTGGGAATTTCAAGTGTTGAAATTTGCAATGAGATTGCATACCTTCTATGAGATAGTTGGATCCCAATACCCACTGCGAGTAAGAGTTACTCCTGGAAAAGTTTTGCACATTACAATTAGCCGATCAAGTAGGTTTCTAGAAAGGTGTTAATGGGGTTAAGCCCTAGGGAAAACGAGGTTTATTTTAATTAGGTCCGTGCGAAAGCACGGGGAACCTCCTTCAAAGTACCGACACTGGTCTGGCTGAAAGATTGACGAACTTGTACAGTGTAATTAATCCCGGCTAGTCTTACCTTTGAGGGTTTGAAGGAAGATTTGATAAAAACAGTGGGAGCCATCCTGATTAGATAAAATAATAACCAATCTAATCTTGCAAGAGCATACGCAAAGTGTTTTCTTCTCTCTCTCTCCAGGTAGCGGCCATATCACGCCTTAATCAAGATAATAATATAGATGTATTGACTGAACCCGTTTGTTATACTGGGCTATGGAAAGTTGGTTCCGCTCTATCTTATAATTGTTATAAGTCTGAGCAGGAAATAGGGGAATATCTGGGTTCCCACGGACCCAAATGAGGAATGAGCATATTGATGCATTTTCTTCGGGTGTGTTTGTTACCGAAAACTGTTTTTCAGTACACTCTATTCCTGGATATTAGATACCGGATCGGGATCCCACATATGTAATATGTTACATAGGCTAAAAAAGATAGAGAACTGGGAATATGTGATCATTCTGTAAGAGTAGGGAATGGTGCAAATGTTGCTTCCAAAGCAGTTGGCGAATATCATCTTGTATTACCAAATGGTAATGCGTTGATCCTGAACGAATGCTATTACATACCGAACCTGATATGCAATATTATATCGGTTTCTTTATTAAGTAAAGAAGGATATAATTTTGTATTGCAGGATAATTTTATGAACATTTTCCTGAATCAAAAGTTGACTAGATCAGGCCCGTTGAGTAATGGTGTTCCCCTCCGAAAGACGGCGCGCAAGACTGCGGTGTCTTGGCACTGAGATTCGGGGCAGATGCTAATTGGTGCTATCCGTTCACCTCTCCGAAGATGCCAAGTTGATTTATGGCACCATGTATCGAAGGTTTAAACGGATGCGTCCGATGTAGCAGACTTCGTCAGATTCCCCCTCGCTTGAGGGGTTTTTGATTGTGGGGACGCTCTTCACTGCAGGCGCAAGCCCCTGCAGTTAATTACGCTACCGCATTGCGGTAACAACTTTCTCCTTCTCCAGCTGGTCACTTCGTTTCGTGGGTGTTTGTTTTGTGTTTTGTTGCCCGTGGATTGTTTACGGAGACTGAGTTATGTCGTCGCCCGTAGGGCGTGGACTAGTCCAAATCCGTATTATCTTAGATTTGGGTTTGGGGGTTTGGTTTGAGGATACGTCAGCCGTACTTGAGGCTAAGATCAACTCAAACGTTTGTTAAGGATGCGTTAGTCTAACTTTGTGACTAAGATCAACTTAACGGGATCGTTTAGATCCGATAAAGGAGTGTTTGAACTCCATTGTTCCAGTTTAGGGACCTAGAGGTCCAACGTATGTATGGCCGTCAGGACCCGTCACCTCTCTGACGACGTTGAAGAATTACAACGACGGATGTCAGAGGAGTTCAGAGATGTACCCTTGAGCCAGAGTTAATTGGGGGGATTTATAGTCCACTCTGTTTGAAGGTTTAAGGATACGTTAGCCATCTTTGAGGCTAAGATCAACTTAAACGGGACCGTTTAGATCCAACAAAAGAGCATGCGGGGCTCTATTGTTCTAGTTTAAGGACATCGCGGTCCATGGGTAGTTTAAGGACATTGCGGTCCATGGGTAGTTTAAGGACATTGCGGTCCACTGTTAGTTTTAAGACATCTCGGTCAAGGTTAAGGACGTCGTAGTCCATGGGTTGAAGGACCCCACAGTCCGTTGTTAGTTTTAAGACATCTCGGTCAAGGTTAAGGACGTCGTAGTCCATGGGTTTAAGGACCCCACAGTCCGGTATGTGCTCTGGATGCTTCACACGGGTTCACTGCCGTGTTCTGCGAGGACCAGGCTCCGCTCTGGACGTTTTCCACAGGGTCAAAGAGTGACATTATCCGCGTTCCACGTAACCAGGAATTTGCATTAAACACGGGTTTAAGGACCCCGCAGTCCGTATCAATGTGTGGTCGTCGGGACCCGTCACCTCTTTGAAGACATTGAGGGATTACAATGCCAAGTATCAAAGGAGTGAAGAGATGTACCCTAGAACCGGAGTGGATTAAATAGTCTTTGGCCCAATTTGGGATCAAGACGAATTAATTATGTTATGAGTCCATTGGCCCAGTTAATCACAAATTGAGGACTTATGGCCATCTTGGGCTAAGTCCAATCAGGAGAGGCTTTGCCTCCATCCATTTAAGCCAATTGGGCCAAAGCCTAATGTTAAACACTACAGAGCAGTCAGTGTTGAACACTGGGAATGAGGTTGACAGGTTAGTGTTTAACACTAAGAGATAATTGGTGTTAAACACCAGCAACAAGGCTTTTCAAATTAGTGTTAAACACTAAAACAGATCAGTGTTGAACACTGCAAATGAAGATCTCAGATTAGTGTTAAACACTAAGGTAATCAGTGTTGAACACTGCAGATAAAGCTTTTTAATTAGTGTTGAACACTAAGGCCCAACAGTATTTTAACACCGGGTTCGAGAGTTTCAATTTAGTGTTAAACACTAAGGCAAGAGGGGTCACGTGGCAGCACGTGAGAGAGCCCTCCCTTCATTTATTCTGAGATTATCGTGTCTTTCAGAGCGTCGCGTGCCATCACGTGATGGGCATTCAAATGCCTATGTATTAAAGCTTCTGCCGAGGGTCACGTGGGTCACGTGGGGTGCTGCCTCAAAGGGGCTTTCTGTAAATCTCTTGGGGGGTCACGTGATGACACGTGACCCTGCCTCCATGTATTTTGTTTAGAGGCTTTGTTAATCTTTTTTCAGGAATTAAATTCCTCGAGCTGTAAATTTCAGAGGAATTAAATTCCTACTTCCTTTCGAAGACTTATATTCTGGGATAGAGTTTAACTCTGAATTTTCTGTAGGAATTAAATTCCTCATATATGTGAAGAACCAAATAGGGTTAAACCCTAACAAAGCTTTTTTAAGGAGTTTAAACTTCCATCCTCTGTTAAATTACGATTAAGGGAATTAAATTCCCGCTGCTGCCACAGAACTAGGTTCTTAATTAGGGTTAAACCCTGTTTCTTTTTATTCTGAAGGAATTAAATTCCCATGATACAGGGGCAAGCCCTAATTTTATTTTAAAGGAATTAAATTCCTATAGTTCTGTGAGAATTAAATTCTCATGCTTGCATTCCCTCTCTATGTTTTGGATCTGCGTGGCAGGATCTCGACCCATTGAGAATTAAATTCTCAACCTTAAGGGGAGATGTGCAATTTGCAGATCCTCTATCAAAGAGAGAAGAAATATATTCTTCTGTTTTTTATGTATCAGAGTTAAACTCTGTTGAGAATTAAATTCTCTTCTTCTTTCAAGGAGCTTCTCCCTTTCTTACCTAGGGTTTTTGCAGAAGATCCAAGTTTCTCCAAGTATCGAAGCTCTCTCCTTCTTCTTTTTTTTCTTCTCTGCGTCCTTGTATCTATATCTATCTCTTTTTTGTATATATCTCTTCTCTGTATCTCTTGGCTCCTATTTATAGGAGAAGCAGCCGAATCAATCAGTTTTTGACGAATCTTCGTGAAAGATTTGATTTGCATCCATCATTCATTTTGGACCTTTGGATTATTAGGTGAATTTTATTCACCATTGGATTTTAAATCCAGAGATTCTCCTTTGTTATTTTGGTTAGATTTAAAGGGGAAATCTTTCCAAACCCGAGATTTTCCCATAGATAGATCACCTCTGAATCTTTAATTCGATTGGTTCCAGATAGTTGCTTTCCTTTGGAAAGATTTGAATTTCTCTCAGAATTTAATTCTGTTAACACAGTGGGCTTTGAAAGCCGGTCACGTGTGACCACGTGACTCATGGTCACGTGTGGGCACGTGACCCCCTTTGGAATGAGCCTTTTCCTTTCTTTTGCGCTCTGTCTTCTTATTGCTGCTTAAACGTCACGTGCTGCCACGTGACCCCTAGTCACGTGTGAGCACGTGACCCTTGTTTGAACTCTCTCTTTCCTTGGTTCAACTGGAGAACGAGTCTGCTGTCTTGAACGTCACGTGGCAACACGTGACCCTGGTCACGTGGAAGCACGTGACCTCTTCTGAAGCCTTTTCCTTGACTTGATCAGGGAACTGGTGTGCCTTTTGACTCTTGCATTTAAATGTCACGTGTCGCCACGTGACCAGGGTCACGTGGGAGCACGTGACTCTTTCTGAAGCCCCTCTCTTTGATGTAGTTGGGAAACTGCACTTGCTTTGCCGGTACTTTTGGGTGTCACGTGCCAACACGTGACTGCTGGTCACGTGTAAGCACGTGACCCTCTTCTGAAGCTTTTTCCATAAGCTTTCCTGATTTTAAATCAGGAAACAAATGCCCCCACAGCGTTGTTCTCACGTGTCAGCACGTGAGTGCAACGCTGTCACTTTTTTGACCGCTGGAT
This sequence comes from Agapanthus africanus, assembly GCA_030015575.1. NCBI lineage: Eukaryota > Viridiplantae > Streptophyta > Magnoliopsida > Asparagales > Amaryllidaceae > Agapanthus > Agapanthus africanus. Next base: position 38,267,835 of record CM057340.1, read on the forward strand.
CTGCTTTGGGGAGTAGGGTAGACGAAACGTCCTTTCAGAAGCGCCTTCACTTTTTCATGTCCTTCCTTTCAAACCTTTCTTTTAAGAATTTGATTCTCGTTCTCAGAGCTTAGTTCTCTGTTGTGCCTGTGCAGTGCCGCCTCATTTGCCAATCAAAGGCTAGTGCTCATGTGTTGCGTATGCGGGGATCTATTTGATGGGGACGTTTCATTTCTCTAACCTAATTCCAATGCGTTGTTGGATTTCATTTCCAACGCTCTCCCCTTCTTTTCGGGCTTTGAGAATAGTCCCACCATGCACAACATTTTTTGTGCATGGCATTAAATGCTCCCCTTTATAACCTGAACCCTATGCCTTACTTCTTTTCTTCACAGAGAAACCCATTCATACCTTAAGGTGGTCATCTTTGAGAACCCGATCGATCTCCATGGCTTGCGATCGTCCCCATGCTCGTCGGCAACCATGGGAGGTGCCCCTTGAGGAGATAATTCCTCGCTTCGCTGCGCGGCTGGCAGATCCCCTTCTCACCGACGCTCAATGTGACACGGTGATGTACGAGCTACTGACCCGTCAGGGTTCTCCTCTTCCCATGGGCTCCATTTGGCTCCGGATGATCCTCCTGTCTGTGCTTGCCGATATACCCCCTCATCCGGCGGAGATGACTTCGGCGATCCTTGACGCGGCGGAGGACAAGCTTGAGTGCTTTCATGAGGCTGGTCTAATCACTCAAGCTCTGAAGGATCACTCAGTTCATTTACTGAGTCAGATAAGAGCTCGTCGGGCCGTCATGTCTGCTTTTGCTGATGAGCACGGCTCCAACCGGCGGGGAGCAACTCCTCGCAAAAACCGCCGTTTTGACGTGCTGGAGAAGGCAGAGAGGGAGTTGGAGAATTTTGCGTTTTGCTTTGTTAACCCTTGTATTTCTGATCCCTTGTTTGGTGATCTTTTCCCACCAATGTAGTATGCTTGAATCAATGTACTCCTTTAATCATTGGTGGTTTGTATGCTTTCTGTTGAATTTTCATGCTTGTCAGATAGTCGCACGTGTGTCTTGCTTGCGTAAATGAGCCGTTTGTTTTTCTTTAATTACGAGCACCATCGTTACGTTGCATGCACATCAGTGCCTCGGGCAACATTTCCTTTTAAACATTCATACAGTTGCAAATGCGTGCCTGATAGGATACAGATCAGAAACTTGCCACGTTATCTCCCGTATCGGGTGGTTTGTGCTGGCTTTAGATCTAGTATTGTTGTCGAAGGGAGGTTTATAAATGAAGACATATTCTTCTCTTCAATGGTGTGTCCCCTTTCTATTGAATGTGTTCTGCGGATATTCTATCTTGATTTCCTTACAGGACAGCAATGGCTTAGGACTCAGGGTTAAGATCTGCTTCCTAAGACTTTTTCATTTCACGAGCCACGAGGGTCTTATAAAGAGTTTTTCTCCCCACAGGTCGAAAGGATCCCATAGGTGTAAGTTCTTCTTAAAGATCGTGAGGATCCTTAAGCGGGTCTTCCCTTGAGAGTCGTAAAGATCTCGCAAGAGAGTTTTTTCTTCCTTACAGGTCGTGAGGGCCTGCAAGTGTTGGATGCGGTCATCCTTGTCCGTGTTTTACGGAGTCGGGAGTTTCTCAAGGTATCGTAGTTTAAAGACGTCACGGTCAAGGTTAAGGACCTCATAGTCCGTGGATTTAAGGACTCCACAGTCCGATGTTAGTTTTAAGACATCACGGTCAAGGTTAAGGACCTCATAGTCCGTGGATTTAGGGACTCCACAGTCCGGTGTTTGGTTGCAGGGACCCATCACCTCTTTGAAGACGTTGGGGAATTACAACGCCGGGCATCAAAGGAGTGAAGAGATGTACCCTTAAACCAAGGCAAAATCTGTAGGGAATCGGGGTGGTTGATCGTTAGTTTTAAGACATCACGGTCAAGGTTAAGGACGTCATAGTCCGTGGATTTTAAGGACTCCACAGTCCGGTATTTGCTCTGGATGCTTCACACGGGTTCACTGCCGTGCTTGGCGAGGACCAGGCTCCGCTCTGGACGTTTTCCACGGGGTCAAAGAGTGACATTATCCGCGTTCCACGTAACTAGGAATTTTTGCACTAGATGCTTCACACGGGTTCACTGCCGCGTTAGGCGAGGACTAGGCTCCGCTCTGGATGCTTTGCACGGGTTCACTGCCATGCTCTGCGAGGACCAGGATCCGCTCTGGACGTTTTTCACGGGGTCAAAGAGTGACATTATCCGCGTTCCACGTAACCAGGAATTTTTGCACTAGATGCTTCACACGGGTTCACTGCCGCGTTAGGCGAGGACTAGGCTCCGCTCTGGATGCTTCGCACGGGTTCACTACCATGCTCTGCGAGGACCAGGATCCGCTCTGGATGTTTTCCACGGGGTCAAAGAGTGACATTATCCGCGTTCCACGTGACCAGGAATTTTTGCACTAGATGCTTCACACGGGTTCACTGCCGCGTTAGGCGAGGACTAGGCTCCGCTCTGGATGCTTTGCACGGGTTCACTGCCATGCTCTGCGAGGACCAGGATCCGCTCTGGACGTTTTCCACGGGGTCAAAGAGTGACATTATCCGCGTTCCACGTGACCAGGAATTTTGCACTAGATGCTTCACACGGGTTCACTGCCGCGTTAGGCGAGGACTAGGCTCCGCTCTGGATGCTTTGCACGGGTTCACTGCCATGCTCTGCGAGGACCAGGATCCGCTCTGGACGTTTTCCACGGGGTCAAAGAGTGACATTATCCGCGTTCCACGTAACCAGGAATTTTATCGATTGTATCCGCATTTCACGGAGTGGAGGTTTGACTGTTGGCGATATGTGTACCACCGAGCCATGGAACTGGGAGTTGCCGCTGTTCCGCTTAGCTTGAAGTTGTGTCTGCTGCGTCGAGATGATCTCCAGGTTATTTGTGAACCGTCGAGATTTGGCTTCCTCTCATGATGAAACCTGGGGGAGGAGTACGACTCCTTCTTTGTTTGCGCCCCTGGATTGTATACAGGGATTGATGTAGCATCACCTGTAGGGAAAAAAGGTTTCATTTTTCCATCATTTCTTTTATTCTTTCCGCGATGCTCTATCATTTCAGCTTTTTATATCGCGAAGGTCGCGATTGCCCAATCATTTCGGCTATTTTTCGCGGTGCCCAATCATTTCGGCTATTTGTTTTATTTTTACTCGCTGCTTTTTATTGCGAGTTGCCCCATCATTTCGACTATTTTTCATGCATACATTTTTACTTGCTGCTTTTTATTACAAGTTGCCCCATCATTTCGGCTATTTCGTAGGCATGTGTGGCCTGCTAGCTTTTTTTCGCCGCAAGCTCGGATTTTGGACACCGATTTCGGCATCAGCATCGCTGCAACTGGGATGTTGCCAGGAGCGAATCATCATTTGCCATGAAAGAACTTGGGATTTGATACCGGTTTAGGTATCAGCATCGCTGCAACTGGAATATTGCCAGGAGCGAATCATCATTTGCCTCTGTCGATGTTGAACAAAGGTGGCTTAGCAAACAGGGTTAAGGTCCTGTCGAATAAAGCTTTTGACTTCACGAGCCGTAAGGGTCTCACGAAGGTATTTCTCCCTACAAGTCGTGAGGATCTTGCAGGTGTATTTTCTCCTTAGGGATCGTGAGGATTCCTAAGTGTATGTTCCTCTGTAAGTCGTAAGGATCCTACAAGAGGGTTTTCTCCTTATGGGTCGAGGGGACCTACAAGGGTTGGACTTTGCTGGGGAAATGTTTATTCGCGCCCTTGGATTGTATACAAGGGTCAGTATTGAGCCTCTTGTAGGGCAATATCGAAGGTTGTGGAGGATTTGCTTAAGAACAGGTTCAGGTTTCTGTATCTTAAGACTTTCAAATCTCATGAGCCGTGAGGGTCCCATAAGAGAATTCTCCTTACGAGTCGTGAGGATCTCGTAAGTGTATTTTCTCCTTAGGAATCGTGAGGATCCCTAAGTGTGTTTCTCCTTTGTGAGTCGTAAGGATCTCACACAGGTGGTTTCTCCTTACAAGGTCGAGAGGACCCTACAAGTGTCTTTTATCGAGGTTGCGCCCTTTCGGGTTTTCACAAACGCTCGCCGGTAGTCCTGCTGTTTTTACTCACGGAGCCCTTTCGGGTTTTCATCCGTGCCCATTTTGCTTATGGACATACCGTTTTTTTTTATTCTTTTTCACTTTTTTTTTTACAAGGTCGCGCCCTTTCGGGTTTTCACGAACACTTGCCGGCAGCCCTGCTGTTTTTACTCACGGAGCCCTTTCGGGTTTTCATCCGTGCCCATTTTGCTTATGGACATACCGTTTTTTTTTTAATTTTTTTTTATATATATTTTTTTATTTTTTTTTATTTTTCCTTTTTTTATCTCGTCAGCCTAAAGATACTGCGGTAGTAGTTTTAGGGACGTTTCGGTCCGTCGTTAGTTTAAGAACGTTTCGGTCCGTCGATAGTTTAAGGACGTTTCGGTCCGTCGTTAGTTTAAGGACGTTTCGGTCCATCGTTAGTTTAAGGACGTTTCGGTCCGTCGATATGGGAAGGCCGGCTGCTGCTTGTAAAGTCTGAGCCTAGGAAGATAGTGAGCGGACATAGTCGTCGTCATCTATCATTGACCCCGGCTGCGGCTCATTAAGCATAGTACTTCTTTAAGAAGCGGCCGTTTATTGGCCTGAAAGGCCTTTCACCGTGCATGTCCATGAGTAGGTAGGCTCCACCCTGGTAGACCTTGTCTATGACGTACGGGCCTTCGTAGTTTGGCTCAAATTTTCCTCGCTTGGCACGATTGGGGATCATAGGTCTTTTGACCACTAGTACAAGTTCGCCTTGGCGGAATGTTCTCGGCCTGGTCAATCTTTCGTATGAGCGCGTCATCTTTGCTTTGTAGGCCTCTAGATGTTGTTGCGCTATGAGCCGGGTTTCGTCGAGGGCATCAAGTTCCTCAAGACGAAGGTGAGCATTTTCTTCATTCGTCAGCTCGTGGTGGACTGCTACTCGTAGAGAGGGTAACTCTATCTCGAGGGGGAGCACTGCTTCCGTCCCAAATACCAACGCGTACGGCGTTGTGTTCGTGGCCGTCTTGAATGTAGTTCGATAAGCCCAAAGGGCTTCTTGCAGCCTTTCGTGCCAGTCTCTCTTATTCCTGGAAACGGTCTTTTTTATGATCTTCGTCAAGGTCTTATTGAAGGCCTCGGCCAGACCGTTAGCTCGTGGATTGTAAACCGAAGAATATCTCCAGTCTATATTATGCTGCTGTGCGAAGCGGCTAATCTTATGGCTTCGGTAGGCCGGCCTGTTATCGGAGATAATCCGCCGTGGAGTTCCGAACCGATAGATGACGTGCGTCTTGAAGAAATGGAGGATATTCTCCGTCTTCACTTCCCTCAGTGGTACTGCTTCTGCCCATTTGGAGAAGTAATCAGTTGTCGCCAGAATAAAACGGTGTCCCCGGGATGATGCTGGCTCAATGGGGCCGACTATGTCAGTCCCCCACATTTCGAATGGCCAACTAGCCAGCGTCGGGTGCAGTGGATTCGGATGTTGGTGGATAAAGTCTCCATGAATCTGGCACGAGTGGCATTGCTTCGCATACTCGAGGCAGTCCTGGATCATCGTGGGCCAGTAATAACCCATCCGTTTAATTTTTAACTTCATCTTTGGGCCTGCTTGGTGAGAACCGCAAAGTCCGTCATGAACTTCTTGGATGACTCTTTCTGCTTCGTCAGGTCCTAAGCATCTCAGCCATAGAGAATCAAATGATCTCTTGTATAGAATATCGTTGACAAAAGTGAAGGATAAAGCTCGTTTCATGAGCTGATGTCTTGAGGACGCTTCTTCGGGCATTCGGTGGGACTTAAAGTAGTCTATGAAGACTTCCCTCCAGTCTTCGGCCTTCTCATGGTCTTTTATTTGTAGGGTCGTCTGCTCAGTCGTTCCCTTTTCTTCGCATGATTCCGGAGATATTTCTGTCGGGGCGAGCACTCGACGGCTTTGTACCACGATTCTGACGTCATCGAGGTTCTCGTCAGCCAGTTCTTTAGCAAGTTTAGCCAACGCGTCTGCTTTGCTGTTTTCCGCGCGCGGTATATTCTCCAAAGTATAGGAGGGAATTTGGGTCAATAGTTGTTGCACCCTTTTGCCGTACTTCACCAACTCCGGCTTGCACGTTTGGTAGTCACCATTTACTTGACTAACGACCAGCTAAGAATCCCCGTATATGAGGAGGTCTTCAATTCCCATGTCGATGGCGATCTCGAGGCCTGCTATCAGAGCTTCGTATTCGGCTTCATTGTTTGTCCTCGGTTCTGTTAAGGAGAAGGCGAAGCGCATTATCCCTCCTTGTGGGGTTGCAAAGATGAGGCCTATCCCTGATTTGATCCTTGGGATACCTTGTTTCTGTTTCTTTATGGAGGACGCTCCATCAAAATAGAGTTCCCATCGGGTGCTTCCGCTGCTAATCGCATCAAATGCATGCTCGTCCGGCAAATCACAGTTCAGAGGAGAATCGGCCGGTATCGGGTGCTCGGCGAGGAAGTCGGCAATGGCCTGGCCTTTCACTGCCTTGAGAGGTTGATACGTTATCGAGAACTCCATCAAGAGCAGGGCCCACTTAGCGAGTCGTCCCGTCAATATGGATTTCGACATCAGATATTTGAGAGGGTCCACCTTCGAAATAAGACGGACTTCATGTGCTAATGCGTAATGTCTAAGCTTTGTTATTGCGAAGATCAACGCCAGGCAGTGCTTTTCAATGGGGGAATAGTTGTTTTCTGCCCCCAGCAGCACTCGACTTAAGTAGTAAAGTACTCTTTCTTTCCCCTGATCGTTCTCTTGTGCCCATAATGCGCCCAAAGAACCTTCGAGGGCGGCCGTGTAAAGAATGAGAGGCTTTCCCTTCACTGGAGCAACCAACACTGGAGGGTTCTGCAGGTACTGCTTGATCTCGTCTAGTGCACCTTGACATTTGTGATCCCAAACGAATGGGGTTCCCTTTTTCATCAGGTGGTTGTAAGGATGGCATTTGCCCGAAAGATTAGCGATAAACCGCCGGATGTATGCGAGCTTCCCTTGGAGAGACCGCAACTGCTTGAGGGTTCTTGGCGGAGGCATTTCCATGATCGCCTTAATCTTTGACGGATCTATTTCAATACCTCGGTGTCGAACAATGAATCCCAGAAATTTGCCCGAGGAGACTCCAAACGTGCATTTGAGGGGATTCATTTTCAAATTATATTGCCGAAGGCGTCGAAATACAGTCTCTAGATGCTTTAAATGATCTTCGTATGACATGCTCTTTACTACGAGGTCGTCGATATAGCACTCGACGACGTCGTGTATGAGGTCATCAAAGATCTTTGTCATGGCCCTTTGATAAGTAGCGCCAGCGTTCTTAAGACCAAAGGGCATAACCCTGTAGCAAAATATACCCAAAGGGGTCCGGAAAGCGGTGTGCTTCTGGTCTTCGGGATGCATTTTTATCTGATTGTATCCTGATGAACCGTCCATAAAGGAGAAAACCTCGTGAGTGGACGTGTTATCTATCATTAGCTCGGTTACCGGCACCGGGAAATCGTCCTTTGGACAGGCTTTATTGAGATCCCTGAAATCCACGCATATGCGTACCGTCCCATTCTTCTTCATTACCGGGACGATATTGGCGATCCAGTCGGGATATTGGACTTCTTGGATAAATCCAGAATCGATCAGCTTCTTGACTTCGGCGTTGATGCTCATTTCAAGCTCGAGTCGCATCCTCCTTGGCGCCTGCTTGACTGGCTTGATATCTGGGGATATTGCTAATCTATGCACAGCAATCTCCGGATCTAATCCTGGCATCTCGGAATAGCTCCACGCGAAGCAGTCTTTATGCCGTAGAAGCACGTTTTTTAACGCAGCCACCCTTTCTTCAGATAACAGCTCGCTGACAAATGTCGGTCGCGGGTCGTCTGCCGATCCCAACTCAATCTTCTTGAGGTTATCTGCGGTAGTATGTATACCATCTTCCAGTTCTTTCGGAGCGGGCGGAAATTCCGAGATCACCTCGTCATCGCTGTTCTCAAAGCACCGGTAAAGGTCATCTACGTTCTCGTGCTCTTCTCTTAATATCGTAATCGTATAACAAGTGCGAACCCGCTCCCTGGACTGAGGTGGACCCGGTTCTGCTCTTGCGGCCTTGGGCTCATGCTTTTGCGGTGGCGTCACATTCCAGCCGTCGGATAAAGCGAATCTGCCCCGTCGGTACTGGTCCTCAACCCAGTTCTTGAAGGTGAAGCAGTCTTCGGTAGGATGTCCTATGGCTCGGTGATAAGAGCAATAACTCGGATGAGAAGCCTTGCTAGCTTGCTCAGGATGTCTAGACTCTGGAAGCGTGATCATTTGATGTTTTATGGCGAGGTTAAGTAACCTCCCCGTTTTGTCTCGGGGGAAGGAGTACGCTCGACTCATCTTCTTCATGAGGGACAAACCCGAGCCGCTTCTTGATTTATTTCCGTCTCTGCGTCGGGCCTTTCGTACAACGGATTGGCGAGGATAAGCGTCTTTGTCTTTTGCAGCACGTTGAGATGGTCGTTGCGTCCTGGCCTTCTCGTAGATGGCCATTTCGCGGTTGTGGTCTTCCCGAGCTTCCTGACCCATTTTCCTGATAGGCTTGCCCACTCGCTCTTCAAACGACGGACTCGGCGCTTTAATTGCGGGGTCTAGTTTTGATGGGTGGTTGGCATCTCCTGACAGGGCATCCTCCTCTTCATCAAAGGTATATATGGCGTAGCTACTGTGGGCCCGTTCCCGTCTTCCGGCTCTTGCGTATCCAAGCCCGAGTGTCTCCATCTTCCCGTTGGGCAATTTGCGTTGAGTCCCGGGGACATCCCAAATCCTGTTGTAGAACCGCGCCTGCCGAACGGTCTGTTCTAAGGGTACTCCTTGGCGCTTCAATAGCTTCTTTAATCCATTTGTATAGTATCTGGGCAGACGGATGGGTTGGAGCCTGTCAAGTGTAGCATCCGTGCCATGCCAGATCTCTTTTTCTATTTTCGACTCCGAGGATCGGTAGAATAGGATCACCTTCTCGCCCCTTCGCCTGGGAGGGACGTAAAATGTTTGTAGGTCCTGTACATCGTGAGCCTGAAGCACGTCGAGATCCTTGTAGTGTTCTCGCGGTACCATGGTGATTTGCAAACTATGGTCATCGCCAGGGGGTGCTTGTATTGACAACCGATTGGAGAACACAGCATTAACTTCATCTTCTGAATCACTTCCGAAGACCAACACGGGGGCGGGCGTCCCCAGGTTGTTGCGTTGAGATGGCCCTGCATAAACTATCTCTTCCTCGTCTTCGGTATCGCTCCCGAAAATCGGGATGGTGGCGGCGGTTTTGTTCCCCGGATTGCGACTCCTTTCTGTATCCTCGAAATCTGGCAAAAAGTACTTCGCATCTTCGTATTTGCGGACTTCGTTCACGGAAAATGGGTTTAACTCACCTGTTACGGTATACTCGAAACCATCCTTAAAGTACTTCATACACTGATGTTGTGTAGAAGGGATGATATTGTACTCGTGTAGCCAAGGACGGCCGAGCAAGGCGTTGTAGCAGGTCTTGGCGTCAATGACATGGAATTTGATGTCTGTGACGAGAAGTCCAAAGCGTAATGTTAATATCATAGATCCGAGAGTCCGTGACGATTGTGAATCGAAACCGGAGATAGTGATTTTGTCACGAGCGAGGTGTTGCACGCTCATGCAGATTTCCTTCAACACCCGGACATTAAGGAGGTTGACGGAGGATCCATTATCCACCAGGATCTTGCCTATCTTGATATCATGGCAGTATCCGGAGACGTATAGGGGACGGTTGTGGTCGCACGTCCCGAGAAGGAGGTCTTCATCACCGAAAGTGACATCGGCTGTATGCACTTCCTCTAGTTCATCCTTCATCTTTTCAGTGGCGAGGAAGGCTTGGAATTGCTCAGGTTCTTGTAACGCCTTAATTAGTGAGTCTCGCGCTTCTTTTGATAATAGGAGGGCATCAAGAATGCTAAGCTGAGAAGGTAGTTTCCTTAGGTGCACGAGGATGTTATAGTCCACCTTACTCTTTCTGGGAGGGTCTTTGGCAGCCGGCTCCCTCATGACTTGGTCATCTAAAGTGATATCTTCAGTGACCTTTTCCTTTCCCTTATCCCTTCTATTCCCGGGCCCGAGATTCTTTTCTGGGAGTGTGCGATTGCGCAGCTGAATGTTCTCGCAGGCCTCCGATTCTTCTTCTTTCCCCAAAACGGATTCTTTAAAGAGAGGGCCCAGAGCCATTTCTTCATCAGAGTCGCTCCCAAAGGTGGGAACTTGTGACCCCCTGGCGTTAACCATGTAACAGTTGCCAGTCGTTCTGTTGTGCCCATCGACAGTACTTCTTCGCTCCCGACGGATCTTGCGTTTCATGCGCTTAACATGTTGCCGACGAGCGACATATCCTTGCCACCATATCTTAAAGGCGCCGCACTCCTCCGTGGGGTGTGAGATTTTCCGGTGATATGCGCAATAATCAGGGTGCCTCTCCACCCCATCGTGTGTGTTTCCTTCCAAGGGTGGTAGCTTCATTCCCATTGACATGGCTTTGGCAAACCTTTTCCTCGTCTTGAATATCTTCTTGTCTACTTCGAATGCCTTTCGCTCTGGCAGGGTTAGTTCAACTCTTTCGTTCAGTTGCCCGCATTTGGCTCCTTCCGACGTGGTTATCTCACGCTCCTGGTCCGCTTTACATTTTAGACGAATCTCGTCTAGAAAAGCGTCGATCATTTCGTCTGTTGGCCATGCACGCTCCGGTACAGGCTCTGCCTCCAGCTTTTTAGTGCCAGGAGTTTTCCCATCATCGGTAAACGAGTGGGAGATCACGTTACAACTCGCCACATATCCTTCGGATTCATCCGACGAGCTTTCTTCATCATCTTCCTCTTGAAAGATGTGGTTGAGGAACTCTTGGAGTGTGACAGGAGTTCGCGCCTTTTGATTGTATTCTTCCAACGCGTCGATTTGCTTCTGCAAGTTCGTGTGTTCTTTTCCAGGCTTCACGGACTTCTTGGATTTCTTCTTCTTTTTCTTCGAAGGTTTTGACGATTAGGCGTGAGTATCTGGGCTCTTATCGTGAGTCTTTGTAGTCGGGCGGTGCCTTAGCATCCCTTCGATAATTTGAGGTTCAAGAGGGTCCTTCCATTCGATCGCAGGGCACGCATGAAGGTCTCTCAGCATTCTTCTGGCTTTAGTTGATAGCACGACCTCCCATGAAGCTTCTTCAATAAAAGAACATGTTGCCCCCGGTGTATCCGCTTTCCTAGGAGCATGCGGCTGTGGGGGGTTCACCTTCCACTTTTCGGACAGTACAAACTTTCCCTGGAGGTACTGGTCTTCAATCCATCCTTTGAAGACGAAGCAATCTTCAATCGGATGGCCTACCGTTTGATGGTAAGGGCAATAGTTAGGGTTATTCACTTCGGTGGGTTGCGGCGGTCGCCTTGGATTTGGCAGGTTTATAAGTCTGTTGCGTATTGCCAGCTCGAATAGCCGTTTCGTCTTGTCCCGTGGGAACGAGTAGGGACGCTTCATCTTCTCATTATAATACCGACGCCTTTCCTCCAGTTGATCTGCCGGTTTCGGGGCGTTAGGTTGCTGCTGGGCATTCGCAACAAAGGTTGCCCTCCCTTTACCCTTGTCATTCCGAGGTTCCGACTTCGGGGGAGGCGGTCTATGACCCATCTGGTCCATCTGAGCCAACTTGTCGATTAAAGCCTGGAATGTGGTTGGCTTAAAGAACATCATAAACTGGGAGATAGTTGCGTGAGGGTCTAGAGTTCCCACGAACATGCCCACCGCAGGTGCTTCCTCAATGCGTTGCTCACATCTCGACCACAAGTTCCGCCAGCGTATAGCGTACTGGACCCAGGTTTCGCCCGGTCTTACCCTGGCGTTAATCAGTGCAGTTATTGGAGTGCGTTCGCTGGCGCTTGCAAATCGCTGAGTGAACAACAGCTCCATTTCAGCGAACGTTTTGATAGAATCGTTCGGGAGTTCCGAATACCATTCGAACGCTGTTTCTGATAAGCTGCCCACGAACTGGCGGAGCAACAGTTTATCATCACCGCCGGTGTTACCGCAGAGGGCCCGGAACTGGGCGACATGTTGATGGGGATTGCCGGTCCCCTTATACACGTGGAATTTTGGTATCGTGTAGCCTTGCGGGTATTTGATTTGGTCGTACCAGCTCGGATACGGCCGCCCCGTTTTCACGACTTGACCAGCTGCCTCAGTCGCGTGATGAACCCGGATTTGCTGGGCTATGTAGTCAGCCAAGTCAGCCTTAGAGATTGCCTCCTCCTTGGCCGTTGAGAGGGCTGGTGGTGGATTTGACGTTTCTCCTCGGTCGTCTTCAAGAACGATTGGGGGATCCTCGGCGGGTAAGTCCTGCTGGATCATCATTCCTATCATATCTTGGAAGAGAAGGCCCATACGTTGTATGTTGGCCGCTTGTTCAGCAGCCTCTTTGTCCTTTTTCTCCAGTGTCCGGCGAAGGAATTCAGCGTCGGTTTCTTCCTCTCGGCGTGCGTCTGAGGACGTTTTTGGGTTTTCTTTTGGCCCGGTAAGTGCGGCCATAGCATTCATCATTTCTTGAAGCTTTTGTTGCTGCTCTTGAGCCTTCGTCACGGATCGGGTTAGCGGTCGGTGGCCCGTAGAAGTGCGGCTTTCCTCTTTTCCAGAGGCCATGTAAACAGTGTGGACCACCATGCCCCCAGACTTAGGGCGTCTGGGCTCAGTGCTTTTAGCCGTCGTTGCATGCTGGGGGGTCTTCTCTGGCCTCCTCCTTTTATGAGCCATGGAGGTTGAGGGGGCCGTTGAGGTGGGCGTCCAGACAGCCTTTTGGGGTTTAGCCTGGTGACCCACTTCCGGTTGGATTTTCGGCTTCTTGTGCTGGCGGGAGAAGTTTGGATCGATGATCGAGTCCCGTGCCTGCCGCCAAACCTTATAGATTTTGGAAGACAGCCGTTGAGGAGATCGGGGTTGTTCGGGTTTTATTTCGACAACCTCTTTTAATGAGGGAGGAGACCTCTTCAGCACTGCCGTAGGAGAATTCCTTCGCACCTTATTTAGCATTTCAAAGCTGTTCCCAGTTGGAACAGCAGCATTAACCTCTGCCACCGGGGCCGATGGAGTCAACCCGGAGGGGGAGTTGCCCCCAGTCTTCCTTATTCGGCGCCAATGGCGACGTCGAGCGTGTCGAACAGACGGTGTAGGGTCAGCGGTAAGAATGGTTTCGTCTTGCCCCCTGTCTGGGTGGGGGGTCGCAGTTGGTATTAGCCTGTCAAAGACCGATGTCCTTTGGGCAGTAGGAGCGGGAGCGGGAGCCGTCAATCTTGTAAAGACCGACCTTTTGGCCGGAGAAGCCGCCTTGACGATTTCGGGAGCAGGAGCAGTCACCTTCTTAGAAGCAGCCTTCTCTGAGATTGTAGGTCCCATGATGGGTTCGCAGGATTTCTGGCCCAATCTAGAGAAGACCGAGGCGTTGACGTTGGGCGACTCGTTGAGAGGAGCCACGGCAGGGGTAAGACGATCAAAGACCGACTTCTTGAGAGCTTCCGTTGTCAGCGCTGGAGCGGTGAAGTTTGTCGGTGGGAGCATGGTCCCAAAGAACAATCCTGTGGTGGCGCGAGTGACCTGTTCCACGGGCATTGTGAATAGCGAAGCAGCTTGGGGTCCGTAGGCTATACCTCTTGGCGAGGCAGAGCGTTGGTTGCAATTGCAGTTTGAGCAGTTGGAGAATTTCATGGAAGTAGAAGCCATCGATCCTTTGCTTTCTGCAATAAGCAAGACGCCAATTCTTAGTATCTTGAAACCCAAGGGCAATCATTGGCGAACCGCGATTGGTTCGCGAGTCACGACATACGAAGTGTGGAGTGGAAAGAGGAAAAGGTCCCACCGGGCGTGCCAGAATCTGTTCCCCTCCGAAAGACGGCGCGCAAGACTGCGGTGTCTTGGCACTGAGATTCGGGGCAGATGCTAATTGGTGCTATCCGTTCACCTCTCCGAAGATGCCAAGTTGATTTATGGCACCATGTATCGAAGGTTTAAACGGATGCGTCTGATGTAGCAGACTTCGTCAGATTCCCCCTCGCTTGAGGGGTTTTTGATTGTGGGGACGCTCTTCCCTGCAGGCGCAAGCCCCTGCAGTTAATTACGCTACCGCATTGCGGTAACAACTTTCTCCTTCTCCAGCTGGTCACTTCGTGTCGTGGGTGTTTGTTTTGTGTTTTGTTGCCCGTGGATTATTTACGGAGACTGAGTTATGTCGTCGCACGTAGGGCGTGGACTAGTCCAAATCCGTATTATCTTAGATTTGGGTTTGGGGGTTTGGTTTGAGGATACGTCAGCCGTACTTGAGGCTAAGATCAACTCAAACGTTTGTTAAGGATGCGTTAGTCTAACTTTGTGACTAAGATCAACTTAACGGGATCGTTTAGATCCGATAAAGGAGTGTTTGAACTCCATTGTTCCAGTTTAGGGACCTAGAGGTCCAACGTATGTATGGCCGTCAGGACCCGTCACCTCTCTGACGACGTTGAAGAATTACAACGACGGATGTCAGAGGAGTTCAGAAATGTACCCTTGAGCCAGAGTTAATTGGGGGGATTTATAGTCCACTCTGTTTGAAGGTTTAAGGATACGTTAGCCATCTTTGAGGCTAAGATCAACTTAAACGGGACCGTTTAGATCCAACAAAAGAGCATGCGGGGCTCTATTGTTCTAGTTTAAGGACATTGCGGTCCATGGGTAGTTTAAGAACATTACGGTCCATGGGTAGTTTAAGGACATTGCGGTCCATGGGTAGTTTAAGGATATTGCGGTCCACTGTTAGTTTTAAGACATCTCGGTCAAGGTTAAGGACGTCGTAGTCCATGGGTTTAAGGACCCCACAGTCCGTTGTTAGTTTTAAGACATCTCGGTCAAGGTTAAGGACGTCGTAGTCCATGGGTTTAAGGACCCCACAGTCCGGTATGTGCTCTGGATGCTTCACACGGGTTCACTGCCGTGTTCTGCGAGGACCAGGCTCCGCTCTGGACGTTTTCCACGGGGTCAAAGAGTGACATTATCCGCGTTCCACGTAACCAGGAATTTGCATTAAACACGGGTTTAAGGACCCCGCAGTCCGTATCAATGTGTGGTCGTCGGGACCCGTCACCTCTTTGAAGACATTGAGGGATTACAATGCCAAGTATCAAAGGAGTGAAGAGATGTACCCTAGAACCGGAGTGGATTAAATAGTCTTTGGCCCAATTTGGGATCAAGATGAATTAATTATGTTATGAGTCCATTGGCCCAGTTAATCACAAATTGAGGACTTATGGCCATCTTGGGCTAAGTCCAATCAGGAGAGGCTTTGCCTCCATCCATTTAAGCCAATTGGTCCAAAGCCTAGTGTTAAACACTACAGAGCAGTCAGTGTTGAACACTGGGAATGAGGTTGACAGGTTAGTGTTTAACACTAAGAGATAATTGGTGTTAAACACCAGCAACAAGGCTTTTCAAATTAGTGTTAAACACTAAAACAGATCAGTGTTGAACACTGCAAATGAAGATCTCAGATTAGTGTTAAACACTAAGGTAATCAGTGTTGAACACTGCAGATAAAGCTTTTTAATTAGTGTTGAACACTAAGGCCCAACAGTATTTTAACACCGGGTTCGAGAGTTTCAATTTAGTGTTAAACACTAAGGCAAGAGGGGTCACGTGGCAGCACGTGAGAGCGCCCTCCCTTCATTTATTCTGAGATTATCGTGTCTTTCAGAGCGTCACGTGCCATCACGTGATGGGCATTCAAATGCCTATGTATTAAAGCTTCTGCCGAGGGTCACGTGGGTCACGTGGGGTGCTGCCTCAAAAGGGCTTTCTGTAAATCTCTTGGGGGGTCACGTGATGACACGTGACCCTGCCTCCATGTATTTTGTTTAGAGGCTTTGTTAATCTTTTTTCAGGAATTAAATTCCTCGAGCTGTAAATTTCAGAGGAATTAAATTCCTACTTCCTTTCGAAGACTTATATTCTGGGATAGAGTTTAACTCTGAATTTTCTGTAGGAATTAAATTCCTCATATATGTGAAGAACCAAATAGGGTTAAACCCTAACAAAGCTTTTTTAAGGAGTTTAAACTTCCATCCTCTGTTAAATTACGATTAAGGGAATTAAATTCCCGCTGCTGCCACAGAACTAGGTTCTTAATTAGGGTTAAACCCTGTTTCTTTTTATTCTGAAGGAATTAAATTCCCATGATACAGGCGCAAGCCCTAATTTTATTTTAAAGGAATTAAATTCCTATAGTTCTGTGAGAATTAAATTCTTATGCTTGCATTCCCTCTCTATGTTTTGGATCTGCGTGGCAGGATCTCGACCCATTGAGAATTAAATTCTCAACCTTAAGGGGAGATGTGCACTTTGCAGATCCTCTATCAAAGAGAGAAGAAATATATTCTTCTGTTTTTTATGTATCAGAGTTAAACTCTGTTGAGAATTAAATTCTCTTCTTCTTTCAAGGAGCTTCTCCCTTTCTTACCTAGGGTTTTTGCAGAAGATCCAAGTTTCTCCAAGTATCGAAGCTCTCTCCTTCTTCTTTTTTTTCTTCTCTGCGTCCTTGTATCTATATCTATCTCTTTTTTGTATATCTCTCTTCTCTGTATCTCTTGGCTCCTATTTATAGGAGAAGCAGCCGAATCAATCAGTTTTTGACGAATCTTCGTGAAAGATTTGATTTGCATCCATCATTCATTTTGGACCTTTGGATTATTAGGTGAATTTTATTCACCATTGGATTTTAAATCCAGAGATTCTCCTTTGTTATTTTGGTTAGATTTAAAAGGGAAATCTTTCCAAACCCGAGATTTTCCCATAGATAGATCACCTCTGAATCTTTAATTCGATTGGTTCCAGATAGTTGCTTTCCTTTGGAAAGATTTGAATTTCTCTCAGAATTTAATTCTGTTAACACAGTGGGCTTTGAAAGCCGGTCACGTGTGACCACGTGACTCATGGTCACGTGTGGGCACGTGACCCCCTTTGGAATGAGCCTTTTCCTTTCTTTTGCGCTCTGTCTTCTTATTGCTGCTTAAACGTCACGTGCTGCCACGTGACCCCTGGTCACGTGTGAGCACGTGACCCTTGTTTGAACTCTCTCTTTCCTTGGTTCAACTGGAGAACGAGTCTGCTGTCTTGAACGTCACGTGGCAACACGTGACCCTGGTCACGTGGAAGCACGTGACCTCTTCTGAAGCCTTTTCCTTGACTTGATCAGGGAACTGGTGTGCCTTTTGACTCTTGCATTTAAATGTCACGTGTCGCTACGTGACCAGGGTCACGTGGGAGCACGTGACTCTTTCTGAAGCCCCTCTCTTTGATGTAGTTGGGAAACTGCACTTGCTTTGCCGGTACTTTTGGGTGTCACGTGCCAACACGTGACTGCTGGTCACGTGTAAGCACGTGACCCTCTTCTGAAGCTTTTTCCATAAGCTTTCCTGATTTTAAATCAGGAAACAAATGGCATATACGTTCTAAATAAAACTACAGTTCTCAACGTACAGAACACACAGGAGGAAAAGTTCAGAAATGAACGAATCTTTCTTGTGGCATTGTAGACTAGGTCTTATCAATGCGACACGACTAACTAAGTTTCATAAATATGGATATTTGAATCAATTTGAATTTACATCATATGAAACTTGCCAGTCATGTCTCAAAGGTAAAATGACCAAAACTCCGTTTACTGGACACGGAGAAAGAGCTACTGAACTCTTGGGAATGGTACATAGTGATGTATGCGGACCTATGTCTACACATGCCAAGGTTGGTTCTTCGTACTTCATTACATTCATCGATGATCTCTCAAGATTCGGACATGTGTTCCTGTTGAAACACAAGTCTGAAGCTTTTTGAGATATTCAAGGAATATAAGTACAAAGTGGAGAACCAAACGGGTAAAAGTATTAAAATCTTTCGATCTGATCAGGGAGGAGAATACTTAAGCACGGAATTTCTGGATTATTTAAAAGAGAATGAGATTCTCTCTCAGCTTACTCCTCTGTATAAACCACAGCACAACGGTGTGTCGGAGCGGAGGAATCGCACCCTATTAGATATGGTACGCTCTATGATGAGTAACGCTGAGTTACCTGTTTCCTTTTGGGGTTATGCGCTTGAGAAGTTGCATACTTATTGAATAGAGTTCCATCCAAATCAATGCCTACCACTCCATATGAGATATGGAATGGGAAGAGACCATTTCTTAAACGAGTTAAGATATGGGGTTGTCCGGCCTATGTTGAAAAGAAAAATCCAGACAAGCTCGAGGCAAGGTCAGTACTGTATAAGTTTGTTGGATATCCCGAATATTCGCAAGGGTATATCTTCTACCGCACTGAGGAGAAAAATGTGTTTTATTTCTCAGCATGCCACCTTTTTAGAAAAGGAATTTCTTATGGAAGAAATTAGTGGTCATGAGGTAGAACTGGAAGAAGTTCCATCTAGACAAACTAACGGCTGATAATTTGGTAGAACCGAAGGATTCAATAGTTCCCGACGAACCTCAGCCTCTCCGCAGATCTAGTAGGGTTCCTCATCCGCCTGAGAGATACTATGGTTTTCTCAATGAAAGTTGGAGCGAGGATTGCATCATGGAAGATGATGACCCAACTAGTTTCGAGTAGGCCATCATAAGTGGGGACTCTATGAAATGGCTAGATGCTATGCGATCTGAGATGGAATCCATGTACACTAACAAAGTATGGACTTTGGTAGTTGCTTCTGAAGGGGTAAAAACCATTGGGAGCAAGTGGATCTTAATACGATTCTTGGTGTACATGGAAAAGTTGAGACTTTCAAAACTAGCCTTGTAGCAAAAGGTTTTCGTCAATAACCAGGTATGGATTTTGATGAAACCTTCTCTCCAATGGCTATGCTTAAGTCCATCAGGATCCTACTTGCCATTGCTGCATACCATGACTACAAAATCTGGCAGACGGATGTCAAGACCGCTTTTCTAAATGGTGATTTAGAAGAGAGCATGTATATGACACTGCCAGAGGGCTTCATAGACAATGGGAGCAGCGGAAAAGTGTGCAAGCTGCTCATATTAATCTATGGGTTAAAGAAGGTATCGCGGAGTTGGAACATCTGTTTTGATGTGGCGGTCAAAGAGTTTGACTTCATCAAATGGTAGATGGACCTTATATATACAAGAAGGTTGTAGAGAGTAAGTTTGTCTTCCTCGTATTGTACGTGGATGACATACTCTTGATAGGAAATGGTGTTCTTATGCTACACTCGGTCAAGCACTACTTATCACTATGTTTCTCCATAAAAGATTAGGGCGATGCCTCTTACATCCTGGAGAGAAACACTGGACAGCAGTGAAGAACATTCTTAAGTACTTAAGAAAGACTAAAGAAACGTTCTTGGTGTATGGTAATGGTGAACTCCAAGTGGAGTCCTTTACCGATTCGAGCTTCCAGAGTGATAAGATCGACTGTAAGACAGTCGCGGGATTTGTCTTTACCCTTAGTGGAGGGACGGTATGTTGGAAGAGTTCCAAGCTAGATACCGTAGCAGACTCGATAATAAAGGCTGAATATATCGCTACCAACGATGCTACCAAAGAGTCCGTCTGGATAAATATGTTCATGAGATAAACTTGGTAAGGTTCCTACTATTGTGGTGACAATGGAGTTATGGCTTTGGCCTCGGAACCCCGGTCCCATCAGTGATCCAGACATAATCTTAGGCGGTATCACCTGATCAGGGAGATGGTTGATCTCCGGAAGATCGAGGTCAGGAGAGTTGACAGGAAGAATAACACGGCGGATCCACTCACGAAGGCCTTTCCCTAGAGAGACTTTAAGAGATGTTGGGTATGAGATACTACAACAACTGGCCTTAGTGCAAGTGGGAGATTGTTAGTTGTATGTATGCCCTAGAGGCCATTATTGTACATGATTGTACATTATAGTGGATGCTTTGACATATATAGAGAGGAATTTCTTGCTCGACATGATAGTATGCTATCTGATTGCTCTTTATCTTAATATGTATACTTGTATCTTTGTACTGTCTTTCTCCTACATGTTGATAAAGCCTTTAGGATGTGTACTTGACTACCTGGACTATGATGGAGATCATACTAGTGGGGCCAGGGTAGTCCATAAGTCCATCCTTTAATTTTTCTTAGTCGTGGGAGTATCGAGACAGGGCATCGATATTCCAGAGTAGACTAGCGTATACGTTTCTTGACCCATTTGATGGGCAATGGATGATCCCACATCCATTGGTGTTTGATATCAAAGATTGTATAAGGTTGATCAGTGGAGACTGGGTACACAGAACAGGACTCGCCGAGAACTCCTAAATGGTATTATACCTATCATCAGATAGCAGTTCTCTGGTGACGCTGGTACAGGTTGGTCTGTAGCCCCGAGATCGTCATAGAGTCTTGTATGATTCCCACTGTGCTTTGATTTCCACCTTACCACGTTCAAGAGAGCATGAAAAACGGTGGTTTTTGGGTACAGTCCCGAGTCACATGGAGGCAATGAGCAATAAGAGGGGATTCGTCTCTCCCGGTATTGGGGGTTGATGTTGCACTGTGCTCGATTGGCTATAACAGGAAGTCCCTTGCCAGGGCTGATACTGAGATTTACTGGTAAGTGTTATTGGTAGTTTCTCGACCCGTTATGAGCCTCATATTAGCATGACTTATCAAGTTATTGGGGTCTGACGTTAACCACCCCCAGACTCGATATGCGACATATCAGACGAAGAGACCGGACTGTACGGTAGTGTTACTTATTGGATTCACGAGAGTATGGACAAGCTTGCTTGTTGATCTTCTGATCGCTCAATACCCGGGTAACCGTTACGTCTAGCTAGTACCGCTAACGGCTTGTGGGTGACTGATATGATCATCACCTACTGCCGGCGTATTGACAAGTCTTTAGAGTCCTACACAGAGGTTTCCTAGCTCATGCGAAACGAAGTAGGGGATATATGTGATATGTGTGGGACCGAGATAATATCTATATGTGATACCGTATTCCAATCTCGCGATATAGGTTATATGTGATATAACCGGATTGTTGAATCAAGTGTTGATTCAATGATATGTTATATGTATATGTGATATGCATATAAATGATATTAGTCGGTTGTATGCGATACAGCCGGGTTATTAAATCAAGTGTTGATTTAATAATTTAATGTATAATTATATATATTTGATATATTAATATACGTTAACTAATATTAGCTTACTTAAGAAAATGTTTTTCTCAAAATACATACAAATATATGTGTGATATATATTAGAGAATAATGGAGATATGATGCCATAGGAGGGAATTTCCTCCTATGGCATCGAAAAAATATGCACTCCGTTGTGTTTTCCGACGATCGGAACCTATCATGTTCATCATTATCATCTAAGATGTGGGTACACCAAATTTTGTGTGATTCTACAACTTTTTCACCGTTGAATTAGTGGATTCAAAATTAACGGTTTACCGATAATGGAACTTTTTACATTACTAAATCAACGGTGAAAAAGTTGTAGAATCACATGAAATTTTGCGTACTCACATCTTACATGATAACGATGAAGATGATGGATTCTGATCGTCGGAAAACACGATGGGGGCGTATTTTTTCGACGTCATAGGAGAAAATTCCCACCTATGGCCTCTTTCCTCCATTATTCTCTATATATTAATGTATTTATTATGTGTAATGCTAGATGATACATTGAAATTGGGTGTATGAGACTCATACCATATTTAAGATAATGTGGGGATTTAATTACTAAGGAGAAAAACAAAATTAGGTAGAAATTATCATGGTTGAAGATGCTTGTAGAAGCTTGTAGAAAGCTTGACTTAGTCCACTAATTTTGTTTTATTCTAGATATTTATTAACCCAACTCTAATCTTTAGCCATGGTTAAGTCTCTACATGATTTATATGAGATATTTTCTCACCCATGGTTCACACTTGAGCACTTGAGATCATTTTCTTCATCTCCTTCCTTGCTTTCTAGCTATGAGTGAGTGAAGAAAAGAAAGAGAGAAAAATTATTCTAAAGTGAGCAAAATTCCTACTTCACCAATCTATACCAAACTAGCCATTTAGTATTTGTTGTTTCTTCACTTGTTCATCGATTAGTGAAGAGGTAGCTTGAGTTAGAGATTCTTCGACGTAGATCATCTTCGGCCTCGAAGATCCTTGAGCAAGTTTATTCGTTTCGCCTATTGGAGCCTAAAAAGAGTCCGGGAGACCACTACTTGGAGCAAAGGGACTACTACACGGAGCTTTAGAAGTGAAGGACCGGTCTACAAAGGTTGTATTCCTTGTTCAATTAGAGTAAAGTTGTTTACATGTTTTAAAACCTAATTCTCTAGTTAGATCCTTGGTTTGCGTTGCTTTGCTCTCTAGATTTTTTAAAATTGCATACCCGATACCTTATAAAACCTAGTGAAAGTGCTAAGGAACCCAGCACCTGAGTACCTGAATTCAAACACATATATTAAACTTGAGTACATGACTTGACTCGAACCATGAATAAAAATTGACATGAATACAAGAATACTTGACATGAATACTTGATATATACATGAACTCTATCTTGCAAACTGATGTATTCATGGATTCGAGCAAGGCTAGTAATTTTAACTGTAACTTAGCATATACGGGGTGCTGGGGTAGTTCATGCGTGAATCCAACGAAATCTCAGGAGTCCCACTAGATCATGAATCTATGTTTACAAACACAAGCAAACTATCATGAGGGCCCGTGTTTCCTTACTCTTGGATTACAGCCTGTTGAGTTTGGAATACTTCAACACTGTGTTGAAGTCCCATTACTAACACTTGATTTGGGCCCATGGTTCCTTACCCGCCCCTGGATTACAGCCTGTTGGGTTCGAGAACACTCTTGAAATTGGTTGACATTCACCCTTGAACTTACGTTAAATTAGTGTACCAAAGTAGAGACCTGTTAAGACACTTACATTCACTGCATGTTCACTATACTTACACTACACGGCTATATTATATTTGTTTGCCATACTCATGCTATACTGTCATGCTTATCTACTTGTTATATATTACCATACCTGTTCACTTATATTACGATAGAACTGCATGCTAAATAAACTTGTCATGATTACCTTAAACGACATGCTGACACATCATATTTCATAATCCATTGTTCATGATATATATTTTCCTTATCATTACACTTTATATTTCACTTCATTCATTGCGACCTACCGAACGAAAGTTCACTAACGGGCATTCCACCCTTCTCTGTTTTCTTAGAATGTTCATCAGATACTGTAGAGACTGAAGAGGTAAAAATCTCAGAGGAAGAGCACGATCAGACCGAGACCCAGGCCTAGACCAGTTACCTTTTCTTAGTTTATGTATGCCACCTGTTTAGGCATTTCCATCCTTGTATTTTCTTTCAGTTAAAATCATGTATTGTAAATGAATCAAGTTGAATGTAAATAAAATTGTTGAATTTTAAATCATGTTTATTCTCTTGTCATTTTATATTGCTTATTTTACGCTTAGCGTATTTATTCCGGGAAATGGTCTTCTGGAAATAAATACGTCACGGGCCTCGTCACGTACCTGCTTCCGTCTACTGGAAAGCGGGGAGTGACATCACCTCCCTTAGTGGTACTGCTTCTGCCCACTTAGAAAAGTAGTCGATCGTTGCCAATATAAACCAATGTCATTTGGACGATGCCGGTTCAATAGGGCCACTTATATCGGTTCCCCACATTTCGAACAGCCAGCTAGCCACTGTTGGGTGTAGGGATTTAGATGTTGATAGATGAAGTCCCCCTGAATTTAGCACGAGTGACATTATTTCGCATATTCGAGGCAGTCCTGAATCATTATGGGCCAATAGTAACCCATTCTTTTTATCTTCAGCTTCATCTTTGGCCCGGCTTGATGAGAACCGCAGAGTCCGTCGTGAATTTCTTAGACGACTTTCTTTGCTTCTTCCGGCCCCGGGAATTTTAGCCACAGACAGCCGAATGATCTCTTAAATAGAGTATCATTGACGAAGGCGAAAGAAAAAGCTTGTTTCATGAGCTGATGTCTAGACGACGCATTTTTGGGCGTTCATTGGGATTTGAAGTAGTCTATGAAGACTTCCCTCCGGTCCTTGACCTTTTTTTCGTCCTCTATTTAAAGGGCTACTTGTTCGGTCGTTTCTTTTCTTTCGGATGGCTCTATTAGGTCTTCCGAAAATATATTTGTTGGCGCGAGAATCCTGCAGCTTTGTACAATGATCTTTACGTCATCGAGGTCTTCATCGGCCAGTTTCTTAGCTAATTTGTCCAATGCATCTGCCTTGCTGTTTTCCGTTCGTGGTATATTTTCCGGGATTTAGGATGGGATTTGTGTCAGCAGTTGCTGCACCCTTTCTCCATACTTTATTAGCTCTGGCTTGTATGTCTGATAGTCTCCATTTACATGGCTGACGATCAGCTGGGAGTCTCCATATATGAGAAGGTCTTTGATTCCCATGTTGATAGTGATCTCGAGACCTGCTGTCAAAGCTTCATATTCAGCTTCGTTTTTAGTCCTTAGCTCCATTAAGGAGAGGGCGTAACGCAATATCCCTCCTTGCGGAGTCACGAAGAGAAGGCCCATCCCAGCTTTGATTATGGGAGTGTTTTGCTTTCGTTGCTTCATGGAAGATGCTCCATCGAAGTAGAGTTCCCATTGGGAATCATTTTCTTCTCTTTCTTCTTCGATTGCGTCGAACACATGTTCATTTGGTAACTCGCAATTCAAAGGGGAGTCGGATGGTATCGGATGCTCCATAAGAAAGTCAGCAATGGCCTGACCTTTCACTGCTTTAAGGAGACAATACGTTACTGAGAACTCCATTAAGAGGAGGGCCCATTTGGCAAGCCTTCCTGTTAGTATGGCCCTTGACATCAGATATTTGAGAGGATCTACCTTCGATATGAGATGAACCTCATGTCCCAAGGCGTAATGTCTGAGCTTCGTTATTGCAAAAATCAGAGTCAGGCAATACTTTTCGATTGGGGAATAGTTGTTTTCTGCCTCTAGGAGAACCCGACTCAAATAGTACAGAGCTCTCTCCTTTCTCTGATCGTTCTCTTATGCCCATAATGTGCTTAGAGAACCCTCAAGGGCTGTTGTATATAGGATAAGGGGTTTTCCCTTAACCAGAGCGGTCAATACCGACAGATTTTACAGGTATTTCTTAATTTCGTCTAGTGCATTTCGGCACTTTTGATCCCAAACAAACGGGGTCCCTTTCTTCAACAAATGATTGTAGGGATCCCGGAGAGGTTAGCTATGAACCGCTGGATATACGCAAGCTTTCCTTGGAGAGACCGCAGTTGTTTGGGGGTTCTTGGAGTGGGCATTTCAATAATCGCCTTGATCTTTGAAGGGTCGATTTCGATACCCCAGTGACGTATGATGATCCTAGGAATTTACCTGAGGAAACTCCAAACGCACATTTTAGAGGGTCCATCTTCAGATTATACTTCCGAAAACATCGGGACACTATTTTTAAATGTTCCCAATGTTCTCCGTAAGATTTTCTCTTTACCACAAGGTCGTCTATGTAGCATTCAACAATCTTATGAATGAGGTCATCGAAGATCTTTGTCATGGTCCTCTGGTAGGTAGCGCCAACGTTTTTTAGACCGAAAGGCATCACCTTATAACAGAATATACCCAATGGGGTCCGGAAGGCGGTATGCTTTTGGTCTTCTGGATGCATTTTTATTTGGTTGTATCCTGAAGATCTATCCATGAAGGAGAAGATCTCATGGGCAGACATGTTATCGATCATCAGCTCGGTAACAGGTACCGGGAAGTCATCCATCGAGAAAGTTTTGTTGATGTCCCAAAAGTCCATGCAGATGCGGACTGCCCTATTTTTCTTCATCGCCGGAATGATATTAGCGATCCAGTCAGTATATTGAACTTCTTGGATGAAACCAGAGTCGATTAGTTTCTTGACTTCATCATTGATACTCATCTCAAGTTCAAGTCACATCCTTCTTAGAGCATGTTTGACTGGCTTTATGTCCGTCGATATGGCTAATTTATGTACTGCTATTTTTGGATCTAGACCCGGCATCTCGGAATAGTTCCATGCGAAGCAGTATTTATATTGCATGAGCACATCTTTTAACGTGGCTACCTATTTTCAGATAGTAGCTCACTGACGAACTTCAGCCTCGGATCGTTTTCTGTCCCTAAATCAATTTTTCTTAGATTGTCCGCCGTAGTGTGTATCCCATCTTCCAGCTCTTTTGGTGTCGGTGGAAACTCTAAGATCACCTTGTCCTCATCTTCATTTGCGAAGCACATGTGGAGGTCATCCATAGTCTCGTGCTCTCTCTCTTTTGAGAATGTTATCATATAGCAGGCACGATTTCGCTTTCATTCTTGATGTTGAGCTGGTCCTATCCTCACGGTATAGATCCTCTTTGGCTTATGTTTTTGCAGCGGGGTTACCCTCCAACTGTTAGATAAAGCGAACCTGTCTTATTGCTACTGGTCTTCTACCCAGTTTTTGAATGTGAAGCGGTCTTCAAGGAGATGACCTATTACTCGGTGATAGGAGCAATAATCCGAATGATGGACCTCGTTTATTTTTTCGGGATGCCAAGACTCTGGAAATGTCATCATTTGGTGCTTCATGACAAGATTGAATATTTTCCTTGTCTTGTCTTGAGGGAAAGAATATTCTCGGCCCATCTTCTCTATAAAGGACGGGCTCCAATCGAGCTTTTCTCGATTGAACGACGCCTTGGATCCTCTTTGTTGTCTACGAACGTTGTTTGCGTTCTTGGCCCTCTTTTTTCCTCCATTTCGGGTTTTCCCCTTTCGTGAGAACATATATCGGGCCGGGGATAAAAAGCATTACGGTCTACTTTCTCCGCAGATTGCTGATTGAGACGCTGCGTCCTGGCCATTTCATAAATGGCCATTTCACGGCTGGGGTTGTCCCAGCTCGTTTGACAAGCTTCTTTTATTAGCCTATCAATTTTTTCTTTTAGCGAAGGACTTAACGTTTTTAGAGCGGGATCTCACTCCGATTTGACGTCACGGCTATTTGGAAGAGCGTCTTCCACTTAACTAGAGTTATTTACGACACGACAATTGTGGATCTGCTCCTGTTTCTTGGACTGAATGTATCTGAGTCCAGTTGTCTCCATCTCCCCGTGGGGCATCTTTCGCTGAATCCCAGGAATATCCCAAATCTTTTTGTAGAATTAGGCTTGTCAAACAGTTTGTTCAAGGGGTACACCTTGGCATCTTAACAGGCTTTTCAATCCCTCCACGTAATATTTTGGCAGAAGGATGAGTTGAAGCCTGTCGAGTGCAAAATCAGCACCATGCTAGTGTAAGTCGATGCCATACACCCCGCAAGAAAGGCGGGGAGGCGGAAGGTGAAAAACGATAATTTTGCATCATAACATCGACTATTAGCCTTGATCGTAATCCAAACCGTATCTAGCAACAATCATATAAAGTATAAAGATGAGTACAGAAGTTTATACCTCATGATTCCGGTCCTTCGGGTCTTCATTCCTCGCTGTCCTTCTTCTTGTTGTTGACTCCATGGATCGATTCGGATCGCCGCTCCCTCGCCGGATTCCTCAAATCCAAGATGATCCACCCGAGGAGATGGGCATCGAACTCCTACCTCAACCAAGGCAACTAGGGCATCAAGGTCGCTGCTCATGATGTCGTAGAGAATGTAGAGTTATGTAAATGGAATGAATTGTCTTTGCTTACTCTAGATCACTCAACACATGAGTTCATTAGGGCTTTGAGGAAGAAGATGGCTAATGAAAAAGACTTGTGAGGAAAAAGAGTGAAGAATGGAGTTAGCTCTCTACCCTTTTGTTCAACTGAACCATATTGATAATTTCATTGATAAATCAATAATGAATTATCATATATATAGTTCAAGTAACAAAAATGACTCATGGGCCAAAATGCCACCATGTGTCATGAGAAGCTAAGTCCATTTTCATGCATATTCCACCTCATCTTTTCCATATCATAATGCATTTTTCATTTAAACCAAAATGAATAATAACAATATGACATGTCACCTTCTAGAAGCATCTTTGACCAATTTACAAAAATTCTCCTCGTCCGTATATACGTACCCGTATCCGTATTCCGAAAAATGCGGATACAAAAGACGAAAACAATCTATCGGTACAATACTAGGACCCGGCTTAAACCAAAGCCCACTAGCATTATTCGTCCGTATCATCATGCACGCACAAGTACACGCACGTGACCTAACCCTGTCGTAAAACCATACGACCTCTACATCTTTTGTCTGATGCAGGGAAACCCTCTGTGTGGGACTCTAAAGACTCGACACTATGCTGGCAGTGGGTTTAACCACAGGACGCAAGCGGCACTATCTGTACGTAACGGCCCCCAGGTATATGTCGATGAGAAGGCCGATGAGAATAACTCATCCGAACTCCAACTGAGCCTATCTGTGACAATCTCCGTACAGTCTGGTCTGTTCTCCTAAGAGTATCGCATATCGGGTCTAGGGGCGGTAAACGTCAGACCCCTAATAGCGGTATAAGTCGTGTCGGAGTACAGTCCAAAACACCCTGAGAAACTACTGGAGTACCTACCAGTAAATCTCGCTTTCCCTGGCCAGGGGCTTTGTGTAATGGCGTTCCGAACACAGCGCGACATCAACCCCCAATACCGGGAGAGACGAATCCTATCTAACCGCCACTGCCTCCAAGTGCTTCGGGACTGCACCCAACTACTACTTGTTTGCACGACTCAGTAGAGTCGTAGTAGGGTAGTAATCTAAGAACAGTGGGAACACACTTGAAGCGAAGCAGCAATGTCAGGTCAACGGACTAAGCTGTACTCATGTTACCTGGGAACTGCTATCTGACGATAGGTATATTACCAACCAGCAGTTTATAATGAGTCCGTCCAGTGTAACTTATAACCTAATGAGCACCTGCATACTATCTCTAGTACGACGTACCGATGGCTGTGGGACAAACCATCTCCTCTCCTGGGAAGAGAAGCGTATACACTAGTCTACTTTGGAGTATCGATGCCCTGTATCGATAATCCTGTGACTAGGGACTTGTATAAGGATGTGCTTGTAGACTACCCAGCCTCTACTAGTGTGACTGCCATCACAATGCTAGTAGTCAAGCAAAAGATCCTAAGGGCTCTATCAATATGTATTAGCGATACGTTAGAAGAAACATATACACATATTTAGATAGATACAAACCAAGTAGCATACTACCATATTGAGCAAGAATGTCATAAATCTATGTATATATCCCAAGCTCCAAAAATGTAATATACAAACTAGTAGATACAATAATGGCCTCTAGGGTATATATCACCAACAATCTCCCACTTACACTAAGGCCATGTGTTGGCGTATCGCAAACCAATGATCTCAAATAGCCACTCGAACATGTCTGAGGGATAGCTCTAGTGAGTGGATCTGCAGTGTTGTTCTCCGTATCTACCCTCCTCACCCCGATCTTCTGGAGATCATCTATCTCCCTGATCAGGTGTTACCGCCTTAAGATATGTCTGGATCACTGATGGGATCCGGATTCATTCTCTAAAGCTATAGCGCTGATTGTTGTCTCAATACAAAAGTATAGGACCAACAATGGAAAGAACCACCTGAAGTTCAATTAAGAACTTCCTTATCCAGACCGCCTCTTTTACGGTGTCACAAGCAGCGATCTACTCCATTTCCATTGTCAAGTCAGCAATGGTGTTCTGCTTGGAGCTCTTTTAACAGATCGTCCCTCTACTAAGGGTAAAGCTATAACTCAATATGTATTCGGAGTCATTCTTATCACTCTGGAAGCTGGAGTCAGCAAAGGCCTCGATCTGGAGGTCCAAACTGCCGTACACCATGAACACCTCCTTAGTCCTTTTCAGGCACTTGAGAATGTTCAATACTGCTTCCCAGTACTTCTCCCCTGGGTTTGACTGCTACCGGGTTACCACGCTTTCTTTATGTAAGCAACATCTGGTCTGGTATACAACATCGCATACATTATAGAGCCTACCGCTGTAGCGTAGGGTATTATCGATATGCGAGCCCTTTCCAAATCAGTCTTGGTAGACATCTCTTTGGAGAAGGTGATTCCGTGAAAAGCCGGTAGACTACCGTGCTTAGAATCTTCCATACAAAATGTTTTCAGTATGGCGTTGGTGTACCTTGACTTTAAAAAGTCCCACTATCCATTTTGACCTATCAGGATAGATCTGGATCTCCAGAATGTAGTTGGTATCACTCAGGTATATCATGGAGAACTTCTGTGACAAGAATCCTTTGACAGATAGTAGCATAGGAATGTCATATCCTATTAAGAGAATGTCATCCTCGTTCTTGACAAGGAATCCCACAGTTCTCCCTACAATCTTACTATAGATGTATGGTTCATCCGAATTTTTGATAAAGTCGAACTCTTCGACCGTCTTATCAAATTAGATGTTCCTACTCCGCGATACCTGCTTTAGTCCATAGACTTAAGCATCTTGTACACTTACCTGCTGCTCCCACTCTAATTGAAAACCCTTTGGCTGATCCTTACAGATGCACTCTTCCAAATACTGAAAAGCCATTTATATGTCCATCTGTCAGAACTTACAATCATGGAAGACAACAATGTCAAGAAGGATCCAAATGGATTTGAGCATAGCCACTGGAAAAAAGGTTTCATCATAGTCCAAACCAG
This sequence comes from Agapanthus africanus, assembly GCA_030015575.1. Lineage (NCBI taxonomy): Eukaryota > Viridiplantae > Streptophyta > Magnoliopsida > Asparagales > Amaryllidaceae > Agapanthus > Agapanthus africanus. The sequence goes on from CM057340.1 coordinate 38,298,695, forward strand.
GTCTTTGATGGAAACCTTTTGCAACAAGTCTAGTCTTATAGGTTTCAACCTGTCCATCTACACCAATCTTCTTTCTGAAGATCCATTTGCAGCCTACGGATTTTGCCCCTTCTAGAGCAAAGTTCAAAGTCTATACTTTGTTGGTGTATATGGACTCCATTTTTGTCCACTTTTCATCTTGCCATTATACCGAGTCTCTGCTCTAAATGGCATACTGGAAGCTAGTTGGCATATCAAATGATGCAATCCTCTCTATCCCCGTCTATGAGAAAACCTCAGTTTCTCTCGAGCGGATGAGACTGCCTACTACTTCCTCGGAGTGGCGCAAGTATGTCCGGTTCTTTTGAAACTTCTGGTTCCACTTTACTTTCAGTAATAGTTTGTGGTTCTGGAATTCCTTCCAGTTCTATTGCGCTCCCACTATTTCCTTTAAAAAGATTAATTTTCCAAAAAGTAGGCATTCTGAGAAACAACAATCTTTTGTTCCTCCACGAAATAGAAAAGATACCCCTTGGAGTCCTTTGGGTATCCCACAAACTTAAACAGTACTGAGTGTGCCTCGAACTTGTCCATATATTGCTTTTTACAAAAGCTGGACATCCCTATATCTTCCGATACTGAAGATAGGGTTTCTTCCCAATCCACATCTGATATGGTGTGGTAGGCACAGTCTTGGTATGAACCTTTTTTCAAAAGATATGCAGCTAATCCTAGTGCATAGCCTCAGAAGGATGGCGGTAACTCAGTGTTACTCATTATGGAACGAACCATATCCAATAGAGTTGTGTTCCGTCTCTCCAATACACCATAATGTTGTGATGTGTATGGAGGAGTAAGCTGAGAGAGAATTCCTTTCTCTTTTTAGGTAATCCAGGAACTCGGTATTTAAGTATCACTACCTCGATCAGATCTCAATGAGTTGATACTTTTTCCTGTTTGTTTTTCCTCTTCATTCTTATATTCCCGGAATTTCTCAAAGGTCTCGGATTTATGCTTCAACAAGAAGTCATGTCCTAACCCAGAGAAATGATCCGTAAAAGTAATGAAATAGGAATAACCACTTTGTGCATATATAGACATTGGACCTACACACAATGCTGTGTATGAGTCCCAAGAGCTCGCTCGCTCTTACTCCGTGTCTAGTGAACGGAGTCTTTGTCATCTTTCCTATGAGACATGATTGAGTAGTTGCATAAGACTGATATTCGAACGGATCCAAATATCCCTCTCTATATAACTACGTTAACCTTGTTTCAATGATGTGACCCAGTCTATAATGCCATAAGAAATTCCTATTTGATTCTGGAGACTTTCTTATAAGTGTGTTCTAGATGTTTGAAAACCTGAGCTTGATCTAATACGTGTAAGTCTACGGTAGCGCCCCGGCCGTCATTCTGACGCCAAACGCGGAACAAAAACTTTTATAACTGGCGCTATCGTATACTATAACCCGGATCATGCCATTAACGCTAAACTAACAAACTGTAAAGTGGTAGAAAGGCTATACCGATCGATCCGAGTCCTTCGGTCTTTAGCCATCATCCCATGCTCCTCGCGGCAACTCCGATCTCCTGTCTCCTTGTCGAGATGACACCACGTCAACGGATCTTTAAACGGGCTCCCGCCTCTATACCGAGGTAACTCGGACATGAAGTATGCTAACCGACATGTCCAAGATGAAGTATAGAATGAGTAGAATACTTTGTCTCAAACACCCTAGGGTTCTCATCACATGAGAGGGATAGGATGGAGGTTGAAGAAGATGCAAAGAGATGGAAATTGTGAACTCAAGAATAATCTAGTGAGCAAAATAACCAAGCACCAAAAATTTCCTTGGCTGCCCAAAATAATGGTGATGATATATATAAGGTTTTGTGATGAAATATCAAGGAAAATATCCTACCAAAATATCTCCAACTCAACCCTAAAATATCACACCCAAAACAAAAGTCATTAATTCTTCATGACTCACTACATGACTCATTAACATGAGTCATTAGTGAACATGCTAGAATCAATGACTTATTAACATGAGTCACACTTTCCAAAATATTAATCATTTAAACCAAAATGATTATCCCAAAAAGAAATGCATCTTCTAAAATATTCTCGTAACGGATTACGAGAATACCCCTCACCTGTATATACATACCTGTATCCGTATTCCGACCGAATACGAATACGAATACGAGAGACTAAAATATTCCGACTCAATATAATACTTGGATCTGGCTTAAACTAAAGCCCACCAGTATTATCTGTCCGAAATATGACACGTGCACAAGTGCACGTGCATTTTCGAACCCTGCCATAAAACCATACGGCCTCCACAACGTTTCGTCCGAACTTGGGAAACTATCTGTGGAGAACTCTAAAGACTCGTCAGTACCCTGGCAGTGGGTTTAACCACAAGCACGTCAGCGGCACTAGCTGTGCGTAACGGCTGCCCATATACTGACCGAAAGGGAAGCCCGATGAGCAAACTCATCCTGGAACCCTACTGAGCCTATCAGTGACAATATACGTACAGTCCGGTCCGTTCGTCTATGAGCATCGCATATCGGGCCTAGGGGCTGGTAACGTCAGACCCCCAATAGCAGTATAAGTCGTGTCGGAGAGTAGCCCTGAACACCCTAAAAAACTACTGGAAAACCTACCAGTAATTCTCACCTGCCTTGGCCAAGGACTTGGTGTAATGGCTCTTCTAGACACAGCGCGACCTCACCCCCAATACCGGGAGAGACGAATCCCCTGCCGATCCGCTCACTTGCCTCTATGTGGCTCGGGACTGTATCCAACTAAAACCTGTTTGCACGACTCCTTTGAGCCATGGTAGGGTAGTAATCAAAGCACAGTGGGAACTCACACGAGACAAATGACAATCTCAGGTCGATGAACTAACCTGTACACATGTCACCAGGGAACTGCTATCTGACGCTAGGTATAATACCAACTAGCAGGTTTCCAGCGAGTCCTATCCGGTGCACTCATAACCCAATGAGCACCTGTATACATCTTAGGTGATCCAACTGACACCAGTGGCTTGTGAGACCGGCCACCGCCCCTCGTCGGGGTCTCGACTGTATACACTAGTCTACTCTGGAGTATCGATGCCCTGTCTCGAAACTCTTACGACTAGGGACCACTTTTAAGGATGTGCTTATAGACTACCCAACTCTCACGTATATGATCGCCGTCATACTGTTGGTAGTCAAGCAGGATCCTAAGGGCTCTATCAACGTGTAATAGTGATCATGTCACCTAAATCTGTACACGATGATAAAGGCAAACCAGATAGCATACTATCATCTTGAGTAAGACTGTCCTACCGGTATAGGTCCTCACTCAATCATTGCAATCACGTACCTGCGATCCAATAATTGACTTTGAGGGCACTATATCTAACAATCTCCCACTTGCACTTAAGGCTAATTATTGCGATGTCGCATACTCACAGCCCGTGTGATACCGAACACCCAACTCCTCTACTAAACAGTTTCACAAAGTTCGTTTGTAAAACTCTTGTGTTCGAGAAATAGCCTCAGCGAGTGGATCCGCCCTGATGTTTCTTTCTATGTCTCTCTTAATCTCAAGTTCGCGGAGAAACCATCTCCCGAATTGAGTAATAACTGTCTTAGAATATGTCTGGATGTCTGATGGGACCTAGTTCATAAATGAACTCCGAATCCAAACTTCTTAGACTGTATCGTCAACTGAACCTAATCAGTATCCTACACCATGCCTCCCACAGTATCCTCTTGGACCACCTGTCTAAAATACTGCCCCTTTCGTCAGAGGGAAAACTATAGCTCTGACAATCACTCTGTCATCCATGTCACCTTGAAAGCCAGGAATGATAACCGTCTCCCGAAGGAGGCTGCCGTCATCAAATCCCTAGAACATCCACTTATGTTCTGAAACTGCTTCCATATGTTTCTCTAGGATTGGATTAATATAAACTTATCGCATCTAGTGCAAAAACAATATCTGGTGTGGTACTTGACACCTTACGATTGACTCAATTACCTAAGCAAGTGATATGCCAATCATGCACATCCCTCTCCCCTTTAGTCTGTAAGACACCTTTAGAGAGGGAGACTCCATCACCTGCAGGTACACCAGCATGCCAGGAGTCGTCCATTCTAAAGTGCTATTAGAATACTGTCAAAGTACCCACATTGGGAAACTACCCAAATCTAGATCTAAAACCATAGATCTAGTAACCAGAATGTCAGATATTATATCCATATCCTTTGTGGAGAAACAACTGTGTGACAACCACAGTATAACCGATCATAGTATAGGAATTTTACTTCTTACTCTGTGTATGTCATCCAAATACCAGGACATCACACCCTACTACCTTCTTAACAGATCCATCCCCTATTCTGATGAAGTCAAACCCATGACTGTCAAATCAAAACTAGATGATCTATCTCCGCTATATCTGCTCAAGTCTATAAATAGACATAAGCTACTTGCACACTATGCTTCCGCTGCTCCCACTGACCACAATAACCCTCTGGCAGAATAATATATACGTGCACTTCTAAAGCTAGTTTAGAACGACGCTATACTTAACCTCCTGCAGGGTCTCATAGCCTGGAACAACAGTAGTGTCAAGTCTGGGTAAACAAGAACCTCCCTGTCACCGTCCTTGAGGCTACCGGAGTACCACTCGGGTGTCTGAGGTACTCACCATATCTGCGGAGTGGCTAATGGAATGTTAAACCTGATTGAATCTATAGGTCCTATTAAATTTTCCGTAATCGTTTGCTGTTCTGAATAACTTCCAGTTCTACCATACTCCCACTACTGTTTTCTGAAAAAATCCATTTTACTAAAACTGTGGCGAGTCAAGAACAATATCACTATTGATCTTCCAGATGGTAGAAAGTCAACCCTAGTCATAGCCTGGGCCGACCCACAAACTGCCATTACAGAAACGTGCCATTGAGTTATCCAGAGTCTGGTTTTAAGCATACGCCGGACAACTCCTCGTACCTTAACATCGTTAAGATATGAACCATTCTATATCCAATATAGAAACTTTGGCACTTATTTAATTGGAACCAGATTCAAACCATGCAGCTGTCTCCAGTGCATATCAACTTAATGGAAAGAGCCTAATCAGCATTTACTCAACTTAGGAATACATCCAATTATGAGTAACCTGAAAGAGAAACAAGTTTCTCAAAACTATTACTATCAACTGAATACCAATCACAAGTATCTACATATTCGATCTCTTTGAAGAATCCCGATACTTGCGACATCTGGTTCTCTACTTTATTCCTATACCCATAACTTCTCAAAACTTAGACCTTGTATTTCTACGAAACACTTGTCTAAAAACTAGAGAAGTCACAAGTAAACAGAACATAGTACGAGGACCAACCCCTTTGTCCTGATGGACGCTGGACAACATACAATACTCTGTATAAGTCCGCTGAGTTGAATAACTCAAAACCTGTGCATCGTAGGTTGAAAACTGTACTTATGGTTAAGAACTACTCCGCTGTACAATACTCCTTACCCAATCGTCAACTGATATAGGTAAGTGTCATGGACATAATTTCAAAAAGTTATATCTCACTTTATAAAAATAAACGTACAGATATATCATTTTGAAATTGGTGCACAACAACGGATACTCAAAACCAAATACTTTCCGTCCGGCAAAAACGTAGGCGATTTCCTCAAATATCACCAATTACAACGAATTCCGATATAATGAGGATGATCACCTAATTCCTAATAACTTACTCCCACTCATCATCTGTAAAACCATACGGATGTGAGAATCATACCTGGTAAATACATACCCTGGAGTAAGTATCTAATCGGGAAATCAGTTTTCCTTTAACAATGCACAGTGAAACTGAAACATGAAAATGTTTCGTAGGGGTATCCTGGTATTCCTAGTAATGCCTCTTCCATAATCCAATTCATGACTATAACCGTATATTTCTTTGCCATGTCTCCAAATCCCTTTATTTGTCTTTAGTCGTTACCTTCTGTACACCATCGTTAGGCTAAATGATTTTCTTCCTTCCCTACTGTTCGGCACCAGTCTATGGTTTGGAAGAAGACTATCCAGTAAGCATAATAGGTGTACTCTCCTAATCCTAAGAGTACTCGCAACCTGAGAGAAGGTGATGATAAAAGACAACTGAATAGTACCTTATTCTATTTCTCCCGAACTGGGGGAAAAAGCAAAGGTGAAGTAGGAGTGGCGATGAAGTACGCGGTTTGGTCGTGAATGATAGCAGTCGCAATTTACTTTGCCCTCTTTCTAATCCCTTTATTTTGTCTTTACTTATTACCTTCTGTACACCCTACTTAGGCTAATTGGTTTTCTTCATTCCCTAGCTTTCGGCACATGCCTATGGTTTGGAAGAAGACTATCCAATAAGCGTAATAGGTGTACTCTCCTAAACTAAGGAGCCCTCGCAACCTGAGAGAAAGTGATGATAAAAGATAACCGAATAAACCAATTCAATTTCTCATGAACCTGGATCCATCCTCGAAGAAGTCCCTTCGAGTTCGTATATAACCATACGATGGATCTATCCAATGGAAGTGGATGTTCATAGTGATACGAGGTGTTCTGAGAAATGCAAAGGGTAAAAGAAGGAGCGGCAATGACTTATGCAACTTAGACAATCCAAAAGCCAGTATTTTAAGAAGGTTCAGTCAATTTGGTCACTGAATCATAGTCTAGGGTCGGTCAATGGTCGCTGCCAAAAAGGGAGAGAAAAGAAACACTCTGCGTGCACTCTAATCTAGATCAAAATGGTTATCACTTTATCTAATCAGGAAACCTCCCACTGTATCGTCAAATTCTCCTCCAAATCTGAAAGAAGAATCAATCGGGATCACCCGAAGAGTAAACTAACTCATCAGTGGGAATCGGGATCCAACTCTCATCGCATGATAACGTGAAGGAATCCACTCACGTTATCACACTCCAGAAGGTATGCGCAAGCCTGGCAAGTTTCAGTTTCTTTAGAAACTCCCGATATGGATTTTTGCCCCGTGCTCTTATAACCCTGACGTTGGCCAAATGCCATAAGTCACATGCCAAGTTCTACCCATCATTATCTTTTCAATTTGAACCCACCCGCACATGCCCCTGACGTTGGCCAAATGGCAAAACGACTGTCCCAAACCAACTTATCTATCTATGCAACAGATGAATACCCAGCAGCTACCAAACACTATGCCTTGGCGTTGGTCAAAATACATAGCTTGAGCACTACTGAATACCCAAATGAAATAACGGAGGGCTACGGCCGGTTTTTGGCAAAAACCCTTTAACGTAACGAACTTGATATTGCTGAAGGAACCTGATAGCTTTTTTAGAAAATATAGTGGCGAAAACCTTCGCTAAAGAGGTCACTCCCGGTGAAGGGATCTCGGCTCTTTCCTCATGGAATGAGGTGCAGGATATTCCAACTGAATACCGCGATGCAAAGCAACAAGTAATCGACTATAGTGAAGTTATTACCCTGATGCAAATTTCTGCCCAAGGGGTCACTCCCGGTGAAGGGATCTCAGCCCTTGCCTCGTCGAATGAGGTGCAGGATATTCCAACTGAATACCACTGTGCAAAACAAAAGAAAACGTCTTTGCAATAACACTTTTTAAAACTGTTCCAACAACGTCCAAAAAGGTTTGTTTTTGCTTTGCATTGATCAAAATCAATGCAGTCCCATCAATTAATCACACCAGAAAAGAATGAAAATAAAATGTGCGTATATTCCATCCGCATTCGTCACTGGGTCCTGTCATTACCCTTTAGATTACTTAACTAAGACAGAGCGGGGACTGGACTAGCGTGGGTGCAAAACATATACAATATTTACTAGTATATATACCAATATACAATAATCGCTCCAGGCGTGATAATATGCAACATTACAGAAAAGTAATAAGCATCACAGAACAATACAGATGATCTGGGATCCCCGGGTTTCACAGAGCCGCTGCTGAAACCCGACGTTCCCCTGGTCGTGTGGATAACCTGTGCAATGAAAATCTAGACCCCTACGAGTGTGGCAAGTTACCCGCTAAGACCTGAAGCGAGGCATCCCCCTACAACAAAGTGAATGGACCACCCAGCACTTCACGGAATCCGGTAACTTGGGCACTCCATCTTGGGTCAACCTGTACCCCCTACGAGTGTGGCGAATAGTCTGCCAATTCTAGAGTGAGGCCCCTTTGCCTCTCAAAGCCATAAGATACGGACCCGTTGCCCTCCAGAACCCGGCTATCCGTGCACTCCGTCGCGGGGTAAACCTAGTACAGAAATGAAAATATGTACAACGGGTACATCGACCTCAGCCCGGTCGTGCCCCAAAAGAATATTATACAAACAGGCAGTGACGGCAGTCCACATGTTAGACGCTCGCCCCGCAATATCAAATGTACAAATAAATCCAAACTGCACTACCATTGCACACAGCTATCCACCACGACAAATCCGCAACATCACAGCACAACACAGAACATCAACGCGAATATCACGTTCGCAAACCCGTCTAAAAGGACTATAGCAATTAGACACGATTTACCGCTCGAATGACATTCACGGTCGGAGATATAATGTAAGTATTGTAAACTAACAAGTTTAAAATTCCGATCGACAAAACTTTCCGAAGTGGGCCCCAAGTACAACTGCAGTACTCAAACAAAATCTGGGCCCAAACAAATTATTCCAGAAACCACAATTCCCAATGAAAAACACCCAGAAGAAAAATGGTATACTGTTGCTCCAAAACGGCGGCGGAACCGCGTCCAATACATGGCTTGTGCGGCGGTTCCGCGGCGCTCTGGAAGCTTCAGTCTACCAAATTTCTTTCAGAGTCTTAAAAAAGCCTGCTCGATTTTCTGAGATGCTCAAAATGATTTTTAGACCAGTTTTAAAAATCGACAGAAACTTTAACATGAAAAGTGCGGTTTTGGAAATTTCGTTCGATCGATATTTTAAACACGTTAGAACAAGTTAGTAAAGCTTAATGGCATGGCTTTGATACTATGTAAGTCTACGGTAGCGCCCCGGCCGTCATTCTGACGCCAAACGCGGAACAAAACTTTTATAACTGGCGCTATCGCATACTATAACCCGGATCTTACCATTAATGCTAAACTAACAAACTGTAAAGAGGTAGAAAGGCTATACCGATCGATCTAAGTCCTTCGGTCTTTAGCCATCATCCCATGCTCCTCGTGGCAACTCCGATCTCCTGTCTCCTTGTCGAGGTGCACCACGTCAATGGATCTTTAAACGAGCTCCCGCCTCTATACCGAGGTAACTCGGACATGAAGTATGCTAACCGACATGTCCAAGATGAAGTAGAGAATGAGTAGAATACTTTGTCTCAAACACCCTAGGGTTCTCATCATATGAGAGGGATAGGGTGGAGGTTGAAGAAGATGCAAAGAGATGGAAATTGTGAACTCAAGAATAATCTAGTGAGCAAAATAACCAAGAACCAAAAATTTCCTTGGCTGCCCAAAATAATGGTGATGATATATATAAGGTTTTGTGATGAAATATCAAGGAAAATATCCTACCAAAATATCTCCAACTCAACCCTAAAATATCACACCCAAAACAAAAGTCATTAATTCTTCACGACTCACTACATGACTCATTAACATGAGTCATTAGTGAACATGCTAGAATCAATGACTCATTAACATGGTCACACTTTCCAAAATATTAATCATTTAAACCAAAATGATTATCCCAAAAAGAAATGCATCTTCTAAAATATTCTAGTAACGGATTACGAGAATACCCCTCACCTGTATATACATACCTGTATCCGTATTCCGACCGAATATGAATACGAATACGAGAGACTAAAATATTCCGACTCAATATAATACTTGGATCCGGCTTAAACCAAAGCCCACCAGTATTATCTGTTCGAAATATGACACGTGCACAAGTGCACGTGCATTTTCGAACCCTGCCATAAAACCATACGGCCTCTACAACGTTTCGTCCGAACTTGGGAAACTATCTGTGGAGAACTCTAAAGACTCGTCAGTACCCTGGCAGTGGGTTTAACCACAAGCACGTCAGCGGCACTAGCTGTGCGTAACGGCTGCCCATGTACTGACCGAAAGGGAAGCCTGATGAGCAAACTCATCCTGGAACCCTACTGAGCCTATCAGTGACAATATACGTACAGTCCGGTCCGTTCGTCTATGAGCATCGCATATCGGGCCTAGGGGGCTGGTAACGTCAGACCCCCAATAGCGGTATAAGTCGTGTCGGACGGTAGCCCTGAACACCCTGAGAAACTACTGGAATACCTACCAGTAATTCTCACCTGCCTTGGCCAAGGACTTGGTGTAATGGCTCTCCTAGACACAGCGCGATCTCACCCCCAATACCGGGAGAGACGAATCCCCTGCCGATTCGCTCACTTGCCTCCATGTGGCTCGGGACTGTACCCAACTAAAACCTGTTTGCACGACTCCTTTAAGCCGTGGTAGGGTAGTAATCAAAGCACGGTGGGAACTCACATGAGACAAATGATGATCTCAGGTCGATGAACTAACCTGTATACATGTCACCAGGGAACTGCTATCTGACGCTAGGTATAATACCAACTAGCAGGTTCCCAGCGAGTCTTGTCCGGTGCACACATAACCCAATGAGCACCTATATACATCTTAGGTGATCCAACTGACACCAGTGGCTTGTGAGACCGGCTACCGGCCCTCGTCGGGGTCTCGACTGTATACACTAGTTACTCTGGAGTATCGATGCCCTGTCTCGAAACTCTTACGACTAGGGACCACTTTTAAGGATGTGCTTATAGACTACCCAACTCTCACGTATATGATCGCCGTCATACTGTTGGTAGTCAAGCAGGATCCTAAGGGCTCTATCAACATGTAATAGTGATCATGTCACCTAAAGCTGTACACGATGATAAAGGCAAACCATATAGCATACTATCATCTCGAATAAGACTGTCCTACCGGTATAGGTCCTCCCTCAATCATTGCAATCACGTACCTGCGATTCAATAATTGACATTGAGGGCACTATATCCAACAATACGTATATACCGTTTTCTAATGTATCTGACCCAATCAAATCTTTGATTTAGGTGGATGTGGATCACATCGCTTACATATATAAATCATATCCTTCTTTAGAATGTAAAGATACAGATATGTCATTTACAACCTTGACTAGGTACATACTAACAGTTACGTAGAATTAATAACTGCTCACTTGTCAATTCTAGATGATATTCCTCAATGGATACAGCATCCATGCTCATTCCGTTAGCATCTCAGAGAGTCATATCACCAGCCATGATAACTCTACAGTTTCTCAAAGTCTGTAAAGAATTACAGATAAGAGATCCTGATCTGGTATCATGTACCCAGGAAGTAGAGCTAATTGACAAACGGTTTTCAAACACTAACACACCAGAAGCCGAAGCCACAACATGCTTCGGATCCTGGATTTTGGCTTTCCAAGCCTTGCATCCCTTCTACCAATGCCTTTTCTCGTGACAATAGGAACATCCCTCCTTCACTACTGTTAGCCCTGAAACTTTTGCCCTTTCCTTTTCTTCTACTTTACAGACACTGCCTATCCGCTTTGTGGAGATCTTCTTCTTCTTTCCCTTGGCTTTCGCAATGGATCTAGAAGAGGAAGATTCCACAATAAGCAGAGCGGGTGCCTCCCTGGTTTCCTTCAGGATGCCCCTAACTGGATGTATATCTTTCTTCCCCTGGGCATAAGTAGAAAGTAGGTACTATAGAATCAAGTCAGCATATGACTCGTTCTCCAACGTGGTCTCCAGGCCCGTGAGTTGTTTAATACAGCTAATCATTGTATGGACGTGGTCCCCTAGAAATGATCCGATAGCCAACCTCGCTTGAAATAATTCATTCGAGGTCTCATATCTTGCGATACGAGATTGCTCTCCATATAAAATTTTGTTATGGAGGAAGATAGAAACAAAGTCTATCTTCTCGTGTTCCCTCTGGTTTTCACCGTCTACTGAGGCCTACACGAGACACTTGGCATTCGCACGGTCTTTTCTCTTTGTCTTACGGATATCATCCGCAACGGTGGAAACTGGACCTGGGATGGCAGGGGCGTGAGTAGTAATGAGGTGGTCCTGTTTGTCATAGGCAATGGACATCTAGACAAACCTTTGCCAATTTATAGTAAAACTCAGTCATGTTATTATCTAACTGTAACCTAATCTGGTCACCTAGTTGCTACAATTAGGAGAGAGAGAAGAATACACTCAGCATGATGCTCTTGCAAGTTTAGATTGGTTTTTAGTTTATCTAAACATGATGGCTCCCACTGTTTCTCAAATCCTTCTTCAACCCATAAAGGAAGAATTAGTCAGGATTAATCTCACCCTACAATACTTGCTTAACCGTTCAGCCAGGATGGTGTTGGTACTTCGAGGGAGGTTTTCCAACGCTTTCGCGAAATTCCTTAATTACAAAACCTCTTTTCCCTGGAGGGGTAGCCCCGCTAACACCGTTCTTGACACCTACTTGGTTTATAGCATTGATTGTGTTAATGAAAAGATCTTCTGAGGAGTATCATATACTCACAGTAGGATCGGGATCCAAATATCATTGTGTGATAAAGCTGAAGGAATCCTACCAAAATTATCACACTCCAAATGGTATGCAACACTAGCAAATTTCAGTTTCTTTAGAAACTCCCGATGTGGATTTTTGCCCTATGCTCTTATGACCTTGACTATGGCCAACAAATCATAAGTCACATGTCAAGTTCTACCTGTCATTCTCCAGGTTAATTTGAACCCATCCGTACATACTCTTGACTATGGCCAACAAAGCAGTACGACTATCCCAAACCAACACATCTATCTATACTTCATATGAATATCCAGCAGCTACCGATCACTATGCCTTGACTAAGGCCAACAAACATAGCTTGAATACTATTGACTATTCATATGAAATTTTCACGCCCTGCTTCCCAAAATACGGAATACGAGGGGTTGACAAGGCCATCCATGCTCCTACGGTCAAGAAAATGTCCTGCCGTGGTCACATTTCGGCTTCTAGTTTTACATGGTAAACAGTAAATAATGCGCAGGTAATGAGAAATGCAGTAACTGAACAAAACAATATAAAGAACTGACCTGATGGGAAACAAAAGGGTATAACCCTGGATAGCTAATCAAGATGTCCGTGATGTACGTCTAGTCCTGGTCCAGGCTAAATCCTCTCCTCACACTGAGCATGCATACTCAGGTCGTCAGAGCGACACAATAGCAATATAATATATAAATCCAAGTGACAACTTTAACAGTGATAATAAATATATATAACAGTAAATCAATGACGGTATAGGTATGAACATGCAGTAATCGATGCAGTGGAACAGTAAAAGCAGTAAAATGATATGCCAAGTATGTCAACACAGTAAGTATGTACATCGATGCCATCATCCCTATCAGTCTCTAAGTCTCACTGTACAGGTCACTAAGCCTATCGTCAGTCCAAGTGTGAGAGTCAACCACTCGCGAGTGTCCTCCACCCAAGGGTAGAACCCAAGGGCAAGGGACCACGGGCCCAACATGTAACTCACGGTAATAATCATGTACCCTGTAAATCTCCATATATCTCCCTAAATATATAAGCCGGCATGGAACTCCCGAGATTCTGTTGAACTCACACTCAAACTACCCCACACCCCGTGGTCTACATCAAACGCTAACCATAACCCTAAATACCAGTCGGTCTGTGACAAGTCTGCGCGAGAACTGAAGGCAGGACCTCCATCAAGCACGTCCCGACTAATACCTACGATAAATGGCAGTGTCTGGTGCCTTATCTGTGACACCTGTGCAAGAGCTTCCATAAGTGTCCCATACCACTTATAGTCACACGTACACGCATCCCACAGACGTCGACAATGCAATAGAATCATAAGGTTCACTGATTGTGTACAAGTACGTATCACTTTCACTTATTCACTGATACACGAACACTAACGTACTTGCCACAATCATCACTAATACCTAACACTGGGTAATGCACATCATCACTAAGTTATCAATGCAGTGACATATGTATGATTTGATGCGTAAACAGTATGTAAAGCATGATTAGGATGTCATGAATCGGTAATCTACCACTTGCAATATTTATCATAAATCAAACGTGTACAGTTTAGTGAAACGATAAATGGGGAATAAATAGTATGATTTATTATCTAACCAGCGAATTTGGTTTCACACCAATCGGGTTTCAGGATCACTAGTTATGGCCATTTCATTTTAAGCGTTCACGGCTGGAAAATCCGGTTTCAGAATCGGAAGTCCGTTTCGCAACGCATTTTAATCGCAGTTGGGATCAGATTTTAGCGACACTACATTTGAATAAAATCTAGAGTTTTCAGTAAGGTTTTCAACGCAATAGACGGATTCTCAATCGCGTCTGTACGTCAGGAGATATACACTGTTCAATACTAGTATGTAAATTCTGATTCTGTTGGGACTGTTATACGTCCCGATCTTTTAAATTACAGGTTAAATAGCAAATGATGACGAAACAGGGTGAAACCACTTGTATTATCTAGCTAACAGATTCATCATTAATAAACAGTGGAGTTCCGCAACCTACGAATTAAGGATCACAGGGTGGTGCTCATTATGGGACAGCACACAGTAAATAGAGTCGCTCTGGACTGCAGTCCAGAGTCGCACTCCGATCCAAATATTGTCACGGTTTAAGTACAGAAACATTTAGAAACTTGCATGGGGTTATAGTTCGTCAAGTCTTCTTCGATTTAAGCCTTTGAACGCATCATTCCAGTATGTATATAATTTATGGTGATTTTAACGGTGTTCAGGTACAAGAAATTTCCAGTTTTATGGATGTATTTGGGGGTATTCGTTTTAGTCATTAACGGTCTTATTTTCTAATGAAATTCACACACTAGAATCATAGCCATACGGGCCAGACTATACAATTGAGTTCCGTTAAATTAAATGAGAATTTCCATAGAGAATATGCATCGAACAGTTGCGTCGTATAATCTAACAGAAAAGTAAAACATGGAATATATACGATTGTGATTTGTAATTAACATAAAGTAGCAAGTAGCAAGTAGGGAACTTGCCTGGAGACGGTGAACTGATGGCGCGGCAGCGAAAGTAGTAGTGACACGTCCCGGGCACGGAGTAGCAAGCACGCGACGAGTCTCGGCTAGGCTTGGGCTTGGCTCGAGCTTGGTGATGGGCTGTTGCGAGCTCAGGCGATGTCGTGGTGGTGGTAGTAGGTTGATAGAAAAGGAAGAGACGGGTGAGGTTTAGAGAGGGAGAGAGGGAGTGTAGAGAGAGAACAGGGAAAGAGAGAGAGGGGGAGAACTGAGAAAGGGAGAGAGAGGAGGGAATAGAGAGAGAGAGTGAGAACAGAGGGGGAGAGAGAAAGAGAGAGAGAGGTAGAGAGTTAGAGGGAGAGAGAATTAGAGAGAGAGAGAAATTGAGAACAGAGAGAGAGGGGGAAAATTGCAGGGGGTCGTCTCGAGCTCGAGCTCCGGTGATGGAGAGTATGCCAGCGAGGGAGGAGGTGGATGAAGAGATAAGGTGGTTGGTGATGGTGGTTGCTACCGACGACGATGGTGGCTTGAGGAGCTCGGTTGCGGGGATGGGGTGTGCAGTGGGTTTCAGGGTGGGTTGAGAGAGAGTAGGAGGTTTGAGAGAAAGTGATGGGAGTGAGGGAGAGAGAAAGAGAGACGAGGCGCGCGTCGTGGGTAACGCTTGCGAGCGGGACACGGCGCGTGACGAGCGGCGACATGGGCGCAACGGCCGAAACGTGCGGGAATTGTGGGAAGTAGCCGTTGGAGGAAGATGGGGGCGAAGCGGGTCGGGGAAGCGGGCGTGGGTTGAGGGTGAAGCGGGCTTGGAGAGGGGACTGGTCCGGGCCAGCGTTAAAAAAGAAATGAATTCCTTTTATTTTGTGTGGGCTGAGGAGTAGTGCTGGGCTTGGGGAGTTGGGCCAGAGGGATTTAAACAAATGTTTTGATTTTTATTTGATTTTCTTTTGGGCTGAGAGAAGATGCCGGGCTGCAGGAAATTTAAGACGGAAAAAATGGTGAGAAAAGATTGGGCCTGGCTGGGGTTCAAAGAAAAAGGTTTTAAGTTATTTAAAGGAATGGGCTTGGAATTTTATTAAAAGAGAATGGTGTTGGCTGAGAGAATTAGTTAGAAAAAAATATACTAGGGTTTAAAATAAATTCCTTTTATTAAAATGCTGGGTTTAGGAGATAGGGAAAGGCCTGGTTTTATTTTGAATAGAAAATTGGGCTGCAGGGATTATGAAAAGAAAATGGGTGTTGGGCTGGGAAAAGTTATTCAGTTTAATAAATAATGAACGGTATTGGGCTGAGGTAAAATAATAAAAGAAATTATAGGGAGTTGGAAAGGGGGCCGGCTAATTGAGGAAGTAGAGGAGTGGGCTTGGTGATTGGGTTTAGTTTTAAATGAATAATAGAAATGGGTTGAAGGGAAAAATTAGGGTTTTGAGTTTAAATAAAAATATGAAAAGAGATGGGCGTATATAAATTGAGGTTTATATAAATGGGACAAGAACACGAGGAATTGGGATTAGGGTCTGAGAAAGGAGAAGGGAAGAACTAAAATAGATTGGGAGTTTTAAAATAATAACTAATTATAAATAAAATTTTATAGGTTAAAAGAAATACGGATATAGGCGTATATAAATGAACCGGGTATTACAGAAATAACGGAGGGCTACGAATGGTTTTGGTAAAACCGTGAACGTGGTGAACTTGATATAATCGAATGAACTTGATAGCTTTAAAAGGAGTGGTTTAAGCTCTGCATTTTTAAAAAGTTTGCTGTTTTGAAAAAACCGAGTAGTTTTCAAATTTGTTCCAACGATTCAACTTTAGTTTATTTACTTTGCATTAATCTAATGCAGTCCAATCATTTACTCTTATCATTACAGAAAGAATTGAAAAAAAATATCACGTCCTCTTATGCCATCCGCATTTGCCACGGGACCCTTCATCACCCGTTAAGATACTTAACTAACGACAGAGCGGGGGCTGGACTGGCGCGATGTAAAACATAATTGACGTCTACTATATACTATATATAGATATTTTACAATCATCTCACGCAATAATAATCATTCCAGTCAAAGATAAACATTTCAGATATGCTAGGAATACCGCGTTTCGTATAAGCCTGTAACGAAAGACGGATCCCACAGTCGCGATGAATAGCCAAACCCCGCCCCAAACCCCTACGGGTACGACAAACTACCCGCCAAATTCCAAAAGTGAAGCAACCTCCCTCAACAAAGTGAGTAGGCCACTCGGCACTTCAAAAAACCTGGTAGTTTGTGTACCCCACCTTGGGTCTATCCTAGGAGCAGAAAACAGTAAAAAAGAAAATAATACAACGATGGCTACAATCTCAACCCGGATGTACCCCGCAAAATAATATTACATCAATTTTACAATTTACATTAAATGAAAGATAAAAAAACTCATCTCACATTCCTGGCTATTCATCATCGACGATCAAAAATGTTAATATACACAAACCAACAGATATGTGCAACCCCGGCCAATCGACGTATAGCAATTAGTCGACGTTTTATAACAATACAGAAGAACCAATTAGCTAAGTACAATAGAAATTCGATCAAAACATATTTTCCGTATCTACCCCAAATGTAAACCAGCACTCTGAAACTTACTGGTTAGAAACCAAATATTCCAGAAACCAAAATACCAAAATTAAGAAATAACAGAAGAAATAAGAGTTGAATCGGCCTTGACTCGGCCGCGGTTCCGCCGCAGAATAACGATTATGCCGCAGATCCGCGGTTATCTTGGCGATTCAGTAGCTCGAATTTCTTGTGTCATCTTAGAAAACCCTGCACGTATTTTTCATGGTACTGAAATAATTTTACAGACAGTTTTGAAAATCGACAGAAACTGGGGTTTTCGGTATTTAGTTTTTCGGTTTTTCTGACGATCGAAATCCTACTACTTGCTAATATGCTAGATTAGGTTTAGTTGGCTCTGATACCACTGTAAGTCGATGCTATACACCCCGTAAGAAAAGCGGGGAGGCGGAAAGTGAAAACGATAATTTTGCATCATAATATCGACTATTAGCCTTGATCGTAATTTAAACCGTATCTAGCAACAATCAGATGAAGTATAAAGATGAGAACAGAAGTTTATACCTCACGATTCCGGTCCTTCGGGTCTTCATTCCTCGTTGTCCTTCTTCTTGTTGTTGACTCCATGGATCGATTTGAATCGCCGCTCGCTCGTCGGACTCCTCAAATCCAAGATGATCCATCCGAGGAGATGTGCATCGAACTCCTACCTCAACCGAGGCAACTAGGGCATCAAGGTCGCTACTCATGATGTCGTAGAGAATGTAGAGTTGTGTAGATGGAATGAATTGTCTTTGCTTACTCTAGATCACTCAACACATGAGTTCACTAGGGCTTTGAGGAAGAAGATGGCTAATGAAAAAGACTTGTAAGGAAAGAGTGTGAAGAATGGAGTTAACTCTCTACCCTTTTGTTCAACTGAACCATATTGATAATTTCATTGATAAATCAATAATGGATTATCACATATATGGTTCAAGTAACAAAAATGACTCATGGGCCAAAATGCCACCATGTGTCATGAGAAGCTAAGTCCATTTTCATGCATATTCCACTTCATCTTTTCCATGTCATAATGCATTTTTCATTTAAACCAAAATGAATAATAACAATATGACATGTCACCTTCTAGAAGCATCTTTGACCAATTTACAAAAATGCCCCTCGTCCGTACATACATACATGTATCCGTGTTCCGAATAATGCGGATACAAAAGACGAAAACAATCCATCGGTACAATACTAGGATCCAGCTTAAACCAAAACCTACTAGTATTGTCTGTCTGTATCATCATGCGCGCACAAGTATACGCACGTGACCTAACCCTGTCGTAAAACCATACGACCTCTACATCTTTTGTCTGATGCAGGGAAACCCTCTGTGTGGGACTCTAAAGACTCGACACTACGCTGGCAGTGGGTTTAACCACAGGCCGTAAGCGGCACTAGCTGTACATAACGGCCCCCAGGTATATGTCAATGAGAAGGTCGATGAGAATAACTCATCTGAACTCCAACTGAGTCTATCTGTGACAGTCTCCGTACAGTCCGGTCTGTTCGCCTAAGAGTATCGCATATCGGGCTTAGGGGGCGGTAAACGTCAGACCCCTAATAGCGGTATAAGTTGTGTCGGAGTACAGTCCAAAACACCCTGAGAAACTACTGGAGTACCTGCCAGTAAATCTCGCTTGCCCTGGCCAGGGACTTTGTGTAATGGCGTTCCGAACACAGCGCGACATCAACCCCCAATACCGGGAGAGACGAATACTATCTAACTGCCACTGTCTCCAAGTGCTTCGGGACTGCACCCAACTACTACCTGTTTGCACGACTCGGTAGAGCCGTAGTAAAGTAGTAATCTAAGAACAGTGGGAACACACTTGAGGCGATGCAGCAGTGTCATGTCAACGGACTAAGCTGTACTCATGTCACCTGGAAACTGCTATCTGATAATAGGTATATTACTAACCAGCAGTTCCCAATGAGTCCGTCCAGTGTAACTCATAACCTAATGAGTACCTGTATACTATCTCCAGTACGACGTACTGGTGGCTGTGGGACAGACCATCTCCCCTCCTGGGAAGAGAAGCGTATACACTAGTCTACTCTGGAGTATCGATGCCCTGTATCGATAATCCTGTGACTAGAGACCTGTATAAGGATGTGCTTGTAGACTACCCAGCCCCCACTAGTGTGACTGCCATCACAACGCTGGTAGTCAAGCAAAAGATCCTAAGGGCTCTATCAATATGTATTAGCGATACGTTAGAAGAAACATATACACATATTTAGATAGATACAAACCAAGTAGCATACTACCATATTGAGCAAGAATGTCATAAATCTGTGTATATATCCCAAGCTCCCAAAATGTAATATACAAACTAGTATGTTACAATAATGGCCTCTAAGGCATATATCACCAACAGCTAGACTTCTTTTTCTACTTTATTCTTCGTAGATTGGTAGAAGAGAATCGCTTTTTCACCTCTTCGCCTGAGAGGCACGTAGAAAGTTTGCAGTTCTTGTATGCTGTATGTATGGAGCGTATCAAATTCCTTATAGTGTCGAGACGGAGCCATTGTAATTTATAGACTCTGATTTGTTCCGGCGAAAGTTTGCATTGATGGGCGGACGGAGAACACCGCATTAGCCTCGTCCTCTGAGTCGCTGCCAAAGACCAAAATAAGAGTAGATGGTCTAGGCTTATTGTTTTCTTTTTGGGGTTGCCTCGAGTAGACATTTCTTCATCTTTCTCGGTATCGCTCCCAAATATCGGGATAGTAGCGACAGATTTCTGTTTATTCTCCGGCTTGTGACACCTTTCGGTATCCTCGAAGTCTGGTAGGAAGTACTTTGCGTCTTCATATTTCCGGACTTTGTTTACTGTGAACGGGTTTAGCTCTCCCGTGACGGTGTACTCAGAGCCATCCTTGAAATACTTCATACACTGATATTGTGTAGAAAGGATGATGATGTACTCGTGTAACCAGGGCCTATCAAGCAAAGCGTTATAGAAAGTCATGGCGTCAATGACATGAAATTTCATGTCAGTGACGAGCAGCCTGAAGCGCAGCATCAGTATTACGGACCCAAGCGTCCGTGACGACTGTGAGTCGAACCCGGAGATGGTAATTTTATCTCGGGCGAGGTGCTGAATGTTCATGCAAATCTCCTTCAACACTTTTACATTAAGAAAGTTAACAGAGGATCCATTGTCGACAAGGATTGTCACTCCCCGCTTCCCAATAGACGAAAACGGTGACGTGGCAAGCCCGCGACGTATTTATTTCGAGAACGTCATTTCCTGGAATAAATACGCTAACCGTAGATAAGCAATACAAAATGACAAGAAAATTAACATGAGATTTAAAATTCAACAACTTTATTTACATTCAACTTGATTCATTTACAATACATGAGTTTAACTGAAAAAATACAAGAAAAGAAATGCCTAAACAGGTGGCATACATAAACTGAGAGAAAAAGATAACTGGTCTAGGCCTAGGTCGCGATTTGATCGTGCTCCTCCTCTGTGGTGTCCACCTCCTCAGTCTCCACAGTATCTGACGAACATTCTAAGAAACAAAAGGGGTGGAATGCCCGTGAGCGAACTTTCGCTCGGTAAGTCCCCAAGAATTGGGTGTGAAGTATAAAGTATAATGATAAAGAAAATGTATATCATGAAGTAATGGAGTAGGAAATATGCTGTTTAAACATTTCATTTAATGTAAGTATGGCAATTCTATTTAACATGCAATTCTATTTATATCATGACAAAAAAACATAAGCATAGTATAGCATGGCCGTGTAGTGTAGGTATAGTGAATATGAAATGAATGTAAGTGTCCTAAAGGGTCTTTACATGGGTAAACTAATTTAACGTAAGTTCAAGAGTGAATTTCAACCAATCTCAAAAGTGTTCTCGAAGCCAACAGGCTATAATTCAGGAGTAAGGAACTACGCACCCGAATCAAGTGTTAGTAACGGGACTTCAACCTAGTGTTGAAGTATTCCAAACTCAACAGGCTATATCCAGGAGCAAGGAAACACGGGCCCTCATGATATCTTGCTTGTGTTGGTAGATATGGATTCATGATCTAGGGGGACTCCTGAGATTTCGTTGGATTCACACATGAACTACCCCAACACCCCGTGTATTCTACGTTACAGTTTAAATTAATAGCCTTGTCCGAATCCATGAATACATCAAGTGGAAAGATTGAGTTCATGTCAATATCAAGTATTCGTGTCAAGTGTTCATGTATTCATGTCAAGTTATATTTTTGGTTCGAGTCAAGTCGGTTTCAATAGTAACCATTGTGTTCTGGTATTCATGTTAAGTTCATGTCCAATTAATACCAGGGTTTGGTCAAGTCAAGTCAAGTATACATGTTTGAGTTTGATGTTGATTTCGAGTGTTCATGTTCATGATTAGGTATTCATGTTTGATCTTGGATTCAGGTTGAGTTTGGACTCAGACTGAGTCAGACACTTGTACTGATTTAACTCTGGAAATCTTAGGTTCGGGAGTCATCAGCAGCTGCTGCATATGGACGGCGGGATTTGTGTCTTTTTCCAACACAATTGCCATTAATTGTTACCGTTAAGTTGTCTACCTTAAATAGGCAAGCACTCACTTTCTCCGGCTCCCTGGGGCTCAAGAGAATTGATCCCGCCTAAACCCATATTTACTAGAATCCTTAAAATAGTGTTTATATATATATATGTATATATATATATATATATTGAGGGGGTTTTATGAAAAATATTTTTAATATAGTTTAAAAGTAAACCTCGAGGGTGATTAATATTACTTAGGATTTTCATAAGCATGGATTTTAAGTATTGTGGTATTTTAATGATAAATACTTAGCTTTGGAAAGTTCATGGTATTTTATTGAAAAAACTTGCCCTTTTTGGTAACTTGATGGTATTTTGTTGAAATTTTTTAATTTTTCATTTTTAGAAAAATATCGTTTCATTATATTTTGAAAATATGGATTAATAATTTTATATAATTTTTGTAAAAAATAATTTTATTTTATTTAGAAAATTCGTATTTCTTAAAAACGTATTTAAATCATTTCAAGATCGAATGCTCCGTGAGAAGGTCTTCATCTCTCTCTACTAGCCCAAGGATGTGCGATAATCCACACGATCCGTTAGCGGGTCCCCTAAAGAGAGTTGTAGATGCATAATCGGAAAGGAAATAAAATACGGCTTTAAAAGAAATCCGGTTTTAGAATTATGTGGTATTTTATTGTAAATAGTATCTTCGAACCAAAAACACATACAACTAGGTATCGTACTATGAAACCAAGTGTGCGTGTGGGATAGGTCGTTACCCCGTGAAGTTTTTCTTAAAAGTATTGTTAAGCACTTTTGTCGAAAAGATGTGATAACAAAGTTTAAGGTATTTTAATGTAAAAGTTCAATTATGATTGTTTTACATGAGATTCTTGGTTAAAATTGATTCTAAACATTAGTATTAAGATTACAAGTGAAATGGTAAAATTGGTTTGACCAAATGATAAAAGAAAATGGAGTTATAGGTTTAAGAAAAGATGATATCAGTAATAACTCCACTTTTACCGATATTTGATTTAAAAGGAGAATCAAAGAAAAGGAGGAGAATTGGGAGGGACTTACCGTTTGAATATGTCAAGAAAGGGTTAAGGAAGAGGAGGGATGCTTTGGGGCGTCGCGGGAGCTCCAGAATTGGATTCGATCTTCGCCGGAACCAACTTGCTCGCTAACTCCACTTTACTCCACTTGCACTTAGGAACTTTTTAGAGAGTTTTGGCTAAAATTTTCATAATGGTGTAGAGCTAGGGCTTGGGGTGGTATTTATAGTGGAGAATTAGGGTTTGGGGGATTAAAATTATGGGTTAAAAAGCATTAAAAATGATGTTAAATTGTGAAATGAAAGGTCTCTGTTTGATTGCAGGGAAATCAAACAGTACAGAAAAGTTGAGAGGAGTTGAAGAGACAAGTGTGTAAAGCATGGAGCAATTTGGCTCCATCCTGACCGTCCCCTCCAGCCCAAGAGGCAAATCCGCCGGTCGATTTTGGGTGTTGGGTCTCAAGATTAGTGCCACGTAGATTTCTTTATGTTTACACCATTTTCCACATGTTTGATTTTTCTGAACTTTTCATTTTCTCGTGTATTGCACGTGCAATCTTTTGGGCTTCCAAAAAGTTAAAAAGAAAAATCAGAAAAATAATTGTGTCTGATAGGAATCGAACACAGGGGCTATGTCACAGCAGTGCAAGGGCTTTACCAGTGAGCTACAAGTTGCTTCTTGCTTTTATTTAATAAAAGTAACTTATAACTCGTACACAGGCTGTCAAACTCTTTTCTGTATATTAACAGAAGAATTTCAATACAGTGATTTCATAGTCGTTACATTCTACCCTCCTTATAAAAATTTTGTCCTCGAAATTTATACGAAGATGTTATAACAGATTCAAGAAAATTTGATTACAGCAGTGGTGAAGGAACTACTAATATTGTACCGAAAGTGCATGAAAATGTTTGGGTAGAAGAAAGAACGAAAGGATGCAAGAATTTGTAAAGGCTGAAAAAGATGGGAGGAGATTTACCAGCATTATCTTGATCTATAGCTTCGGCCTCTACAGCCGCCAAAGTGAAAGCCTGACGTCTCTCCAAATTTCTCTGTGCATGTTGGTACATCTATAGCTGACGAGGTAAAGTTGGTCTGCGTGGAGGTGGTGCAGGAAGGGCTAACCGAGTAGGTGTAGCTTGAATAGCTGGTCTAGCTGTGGGGGCTGGGCCAGTTCGATTGTGTGGGCAAGTTCCTATAGTGTGTGAGGGTAATCTACATATCAGATAAAGACCATTCGCTCGACGGCAATTCTTGACTTGGTGTCCGGTCCTCTTACATACAGAAGTTTGGTTCAGTCTCGAAAAATGATCATCCTGGCCTCATAGCTGGCACTAAGAGATTTAGCCTAGAAGAGGGTCCTCCAGTAATCTGATTGGCGGGACGTTTCATACCGACCGACTGTGACCTTCTCTTCTTCTTAATGACAGCTTCATAGGGACGGGCTGACTTCCAAACTACTTCATGTGTTAGGATTATCCCATTGCTAGGGTAGCCTGGATTTCAGGGTCTAATCTTTGCTAGAAACGCCTGGCTATGATTTCTGCAATAGTAATTAGATGGACGGTGAATCTGCCGAGCATGGTGAATTCTACATCATACTCATCCACCGACTTATCCCACATGGATCCTTGTTGTAGGTGAATGAACTTCTGTTCCATCTCGAAGTGCACGGTTTCCGGAAAATACTTGGCGTCAAAGAGATCATGGAAAGTCTTCCACTTGATCGGATGCTCAAGACGTCTCTTCTCGGCCATCCACCAGACTCTTGCATTATCAGTAAGCTGGAGTTTTGCTATTCTGACCTAAGCCACCTCTGGAGCTTGGGCTGCGGGTAGGTCGTCTTCTATACTCTGAGCTCATTCCTCAGCTTCAAGCGGTTTCTCTTTCCCTGAGAAATTCTTCGAGTGATACTCAAAAAATTTTCACTCCCGGTGCTTCTGCTTCAGAGCGAGTGAAACTCTGTTGAAGGAGAGCGGTCTGCTCCTGCAAAATCGTGCTTTGAGCCTGCTGACCCTCAAGTAGGCTTTTGATAGCCTCCAAAAGCATCGTATGTTCTGTGAGTGGAGCGGCTACGGTAGGTGGAGGTGGTAGAACGGTAAGGGTAGGTTGTGGTGGTGTACTTCCGTTGATGTTGGTGATAGGGTTGTTAGAAGAATCCATCACCTTAGATAGAAAAGAAAGATTAGGATAGATTCAACGGAAATAGAATTGCAAGGAATGTAAAGTTGTTGAATTTCATATTTTTTGTGATATATTGCTTAAGACTTCATGCAGAATTGACCTGCATGGGCCACCAACAAAACCTGTCACGCCTCGCTTCCCAATAGACGGAAACGGTGACGTGGCAAGCCCACGGCATATTTATTTCGAGAAGGTCATTTCCCGGAATAAATACGCTAAGCGTAAATGAGCAATACAAAATGACAAGAAAATTAACATGAGATTTAAAATTCAACAACTTTATTTACATTCAACTTGATTCATTTACAATACATAAGTTTAACTGAAAGAAAATACAAGAAAAGAAATGCCTAAACAGGTGGCATACATAAACTGAGAGAAAAAGATAACTGGTCTAGGCCTGGGTCGTGATCTGATTGTGCTCCTCCTCTGTAGTGTCCACCTCCTCGGTCTCTACAGTATCTGACGAACATTCCAAGAAACATAGGGGGTGCAATGCCCGTCGGCGAACTTTCGCTCGGTAAGTCCCCAAGAATTGGGTGTGAAGTATAAAGTATAATGATAAAGAAAATGTATATCATGAAGTAATGGACTAGGAGATATGTTGTTTAAACATATCATTTAATGTAAGTATGGTAATTCTATTTAACATGCAATTCTATTTATATCATAGCAAAATAACATGAGCATAGTAGAGCATGGCCGTGTAATGTAGGTATAGTGAATATGAAGTGAATGTAAGTGTCCTAAATGGTCTTTACATTGGTAAACTAATTTAACGTAAGTTCAAGAGTGAATGTCAACCAATCTCAAGGATGTTCTTGAACCCAACATGCTGTAATTCAGGGGTAAGGAACCACGGGTCCGAATCAAGTGTTAGTAACGGGACCTCAATCTAGTGTTGAAGTATTCCAAAATCAACAGGCTATAATCCAAGAGCAAGAAAACACGGGCCCTCATGATATCTTGCATGTGTTAATAGACATAGATTCATGATCTAGGGGGACTCCTGAGATTTCATTGGATTCACACATGAACTACCCCAACGCCCCATGTATTCTACGTTATAGTTAAAATTAATAGCCTTGCCCGAATCCATGAATACATTAAGTGGCAAGATTGAGTTCAAGTCAATATCAAGTATTCGTGTCAAGTGTTCATGTATTCATGTCAAGTTATATTCATGGTTCGAGTCAAGTCAGTTTCAATAGTAACCATTGTGTTCTAGTATTCATGTTAAGTTCATGTCCAATTATGACCAGGGTTTGGTCAGGTCAGGTCAAGTATACATATTTGAGTTTGATATTGATTTCGAGTGTTCAAGTTCATGATTAGGTATCGTGTTTAATCTTGGATTCGGCTTGAGTTTGGACTCATACTGAGTCAGACACTTGTACTGATTTAACTCTGGAAATCTTAGGTTTGGGAGTTATCGACAACTGCTGCACATGGACGTCAGGATTTGTGTTTTTTTCCAAAACAATTGCCATTGATAACACGGTTAAGTTGTCTACCTTAAATAGGCAAGCACTCACTTTCTCCAGCTCCCTGGGGATCAAAAGAATTGATCCCGTTTAAACCCATATTTACTAGAATCCTTAAAATAGTGTTTATATATATCTCGAGGGGGTTTTATGAAAAATATTTTTAATATAGTTTAAAAGTAAACCTCAAGGGTGATTAATATTTTTTAGGATTTTCGTGAGCATGGATTTTAAGTATTGTAGTATTTTAATGATAAATTTTAGTTTTGGAAAGTTCATGGTATTTTATTGAAAAAACTTGCCTTTTCTGGTAACTTGATGGTATTTTATTGAAATTTTTTAATCTTTCATTTTTAGAAAAATATCATTTCATTATATTTTGAAAATATGGATTTATAATTTTATATAATTTAAGAAAAATAATTATTTAATTTTATTTAGAAAATTCGGATTTCTTAAAAACGTATTTAAATCCTTTCGATATCAAATGCTCCGTGAAGAGGTATGCATCTCTTTCTACTATCCTAAGGATATACGATAATCCGCACGATCCGTTAGCGGGTCGCCTAAAGAGGGTTGTAGATGCATAATCGGAAAGGAAATGAAATACCACTTTAAAAGAAATCTGGTTTTAGAATTATGTGGTATTTTATTGTAAATAGTATCTTCGAACCAAAAACACAAACAACTAGGCATCGTGCTATGAAACCAAGTGTACGTGTGGGATAGGTCGTTACCCCATGAAGTTTTTCCTAAAAGTATTGTTAAGCAATTTTGTCGAAAAGATGTGATAACAAAGTTTATGGTATTTTAATGTAAAAGATCAATTATGATTGTTTTACATGAGATTCTTGGTTAAAATTGATTCTAAACATTAGTATTAAGATTACAAGTGAAGTGGTAAAATTGGTTTGACCAAATGATAAAAGAAAATGGAGTTATAGGTTTTAGAAAAGATGATATCGGTAATAACTCAACTTTTACCGATATTTGATTTAAAAAGAGGATCAAAGAAAAGGAGAAGAATTAGGAGGGACTTACTATTTGAATATGTCAAGAAGGGGTTAAGGAAGAGGAAGGATGCTTCGGGGCGTCACGGGAGCTTCGGAATTGGCTTCGATCTTCGCCGGAACCAACTTGCTCGCTAACTCCACTTTACTCCACTTGCACTTAGAAACTTTTTAGAGAGTTTTGGCTAGAATTTTCAGAATGGTGAAGAGCTAGGGCTTGGGATGGTATTTATAGTGGAGAATTATGGTTTTGAGAATTAAAATTGTGGATTAAAAAGCATTAAAAATGATGTTAAATTGTGAAATGAAGGGTTTCTATTTGATTGCAGGGAAATCAAATAGTGTAGAGTAGTTGTGGGGAGTTGAAGAGACGAGTGTGCAAAGCATGGAGCAATTTGGCTCCATCCTGACCGTCCCCGCCCTCCCAAGGCGCAAATCCGCCGGTCGATTTTAGGTGTTGGGTCTCGAGATTCGTGCCACGTGAATTTCTCTGTGTTTACACAATTTTCCACATGTTTGATTTTTCTGAACTTTTCATTTCCCCGTGTATTGCACGTGCAATCTTTTGGGCTTCCAAAAAGTTAAAAAGAAAAATAATTGTGTCTGATGGGAATCGAACACAGGGGCTAGGTCATAGCAGTGCAAGGACTTTACCAGTGAGCTACAAGTTGCTTCTTGCTTTTATTTAATAAAAGTAACTTATAACTCGTATATAGGCTGTCAAACTCTTTTCTGTAAATTAACAGAAGAATTTATGTACAGAAATTTCAGAGTTGTTACAAGGATTTTCCCTATCTTGATGTCGTGGCAATACCCGGTGACGTATAATGGGCGATTATGCTCGCACGTACCGAGGAGGAGATCTTCATCGCTGAATTTAATGACAGTCGTGTAGACCTCTGCCAGTTCATCTTTCATCTTCTCCTCTGCGAAGAAAGCTTGGAACCGATCGGGCTCTTGCAATGCCTTAATCAGGGAATCTCGTGCCTCTTAAGACAGGAGGAGGGCATCCAATATGCTCAGTTGTGAGGGTATTTTCCTCAGATGTGCTAGGACGTTGTAATCCACCTTTTTTTTCTTAGGCGAGTCTCTTGCTGCAAGCTCTTTGACAACTCCATCGTCGAGGGCAATTTCCTTAGAGATTTTTTCTTTCTCTTTGTCTTTTTTGCTCGAACCTTTATTTGTAGGTCCGAGATTCTTCTCGGACAGCGTGCGGTTACGCAGCTGAATATTCTCGCAGATGTTCTTCTCCTCTTCTTTTTCGGAGGGGGAGTCTCTGAAGAGAGGGCTGAGAGACGATTCGCCCTCAGAGTCGCTTCCGGATGTAAGAACATGGGGTTTTCCCCTTCCGGACTGGTACCAACCATATGACAGATGCCAGTCGTTTCTTCATGTGTGCCCGTCTCACTATTTTGCCATTGACGAGCACGAGCTTCGCGTTTCGTTCTCTTGAAGTGTTTTTGATGGGCCACGTATCCTTGCTACCACTTCTTGAAAGCACTGCATTCCTCGGTGGGGTGGGTGACCCTCCGATGATATAGGCAGTAGCTTGGGCATGCATCTTCTCCATCGAGGCATATAACCCCGGGAGTGTTCCTTACGAGAGGTGGCGCTTCATCCCCATTGATAAGGCTTTGGTGAACGGCTTCTCTATTTTGATCATGCTCTTATTTGTAGCAAGTGTACTTTGGTTGGGTTGGAGTACTTTACGACTCATCCTTACCGCAGTTTCTTTTTCCTAACGCTGACACTTAGCCTTTTCGTATACTGCTGTCTCGCGTTCTTGGTCAACTTTGTTTTTTGAAAGGGTTTGTTTAATAGCCTATCGATCGGGTCTTCTGGAAGTTCTGGGGATTTGAGCGCCGATTCTGCCTGCAGTTCCTACGTTGTTTTCTGACGCTAAGGGAGTTTCTTCGTCATATAACGACGAATGGGAGACCATGTGGCAACTTGCTACATGGTCTTCGGTGTCTTTTGATGAGTCATTTCCCTCATCGTAATCACTATCTTCGTCCTCAAGAATATGCTTGAGGAACTCTTCGAGCGTGACCGGTATCTGCGCCTTCTGGTTGCACTCCTCCAGCCCGTCAATGTATATTTGTAGATCTATGCGCTTGTCGTCATACTCGGCAGGCTGCACAGGCTTCTTAGTCTTCTTCTTTTTCTTTGAAGACTTTGAAGGCTTGACTTAAAGGTTTTTCCCCTCGTCAACAATTTTCGGGGTGGGACGAGATTTTAGCATCCCTTCGATGATTTTGGGATCAAGTAGGCTTTTCCACCTGACTGCCGGACATGCTTGTAGATCCTTCAGCATTCTTTTGGTTTTTGCTGAAAGAATGACTTCCCATAGAGTTTCTTCCACAAGTGAGCATGATGCCCCCTGTGCGTCCACCTTTTTAGGAGTATGCTTCTGTGGTGGGTTTACCCTCCAGTTATCAGACAGCGCAAATTTTCCCTGTTTATACTGGTCTTCGACCCAATTCTTGAAGACGTAGCAATCTTCAATTGAGTGGCTCACCATTCTGTGATAGGAGCAGTGGTTAGGGTTGTTGACGTCGCCGGGTTGCGGTAGACGCCGCGGGTCTGGCAATGTGATAAGTTTATTATGCACTGCCAATTCGAACAGTCTCCTCATCTTGTCGCAAGGAAACGAGTAAGCGCGTCCTAGTCATTCCTCCAAGGATGGGCGGGGACGCGCGTTGTTTTAGCGAGCAGCCGGTTTTGGGCCACTCGGTTGCTGTTGCGTATTGGCAACGAATGTCACTTTCCCTTTACCATTGGCATTTCAAGGGTCTTTATTTGAGGAGGAAGGCCCATGGCTCATCTGTTCTATTTGGGCCAATTTATCTATCAGAGCCTGAAAGATTGTTGGTTTGAAGAATGTCATGAACTGGGACACAGTCGTTTAAGGATCAAGGGTCCCGATGAACATGCCCACGGCGGGAGATTTTTCAATGCGTTGTTCGCACTTAGACCATAGATTCCGCCACCGGATCGCGTATTGGACTCAAGTTTCTCCCGGCTTTACCCTGGCATTGATTAATGCCGAAATTTGAGTGCACTCGCTCGCGCTGGCGAAACGCTGTGTGGACAGCAGTTCCATCTCTGTGAATGTTTTTACAAAGTCATTTGGGAGCTCCGAGTACCATTCAAATGCTATTTCTGACAAGCTGTGTAATACCCGGTTCATTTACATACGCCTATATCCGTATTTCTTTTAACCTATAAATTTTATTTATAATTATTTATTGTTTTAAAAACTCCCAATCTATTATAGTACCTCCCCTCTCCTTTCTCAGACCCCAATCCCAATTCCTCATGTTCCTGTCCCATTAGTATAAACCTCAAATTATATACACCCGTCTCTTTTCACATTTTTATTTAAAACTCAAAACCCAAATTTTCCCATTTTAAAACCCCCAGCCCATTCTATTTCTTTAAGCACGGCCCATCTCCCATTCCTTTTATTTATTTATTTGATTTATTCCCAGCCCGGCCCAGCAGCCACCCCGGCCTTTTTCCATTTTTCCTCTAAATTAATTTCCTCCGGCCCAGCAAAAATCCCTCAGCCCATTCATTTTTTCCATAAACTTAATCCCCAAATTCCCGGCCCGCTTCACCCTCACCCACGCCTCCTACCCGACCCGGCACACTACCCCACCCATCTTCTCCCCAACGGCTCTCTTTCCCGCCCACGCCCACGTCTCACTCGACCCGCCTCCTCCGCTCATGCCTGCGCCCACGACGCTAACACCAGCGGCCACGTCGTCCGAGCTTCCCTCGCGGTCGTTTCTCACGCATGCCGCGACTCTCGCCAACTGACCCCTCCCTTACGACCCGCTCTCCTCAGCATCCCCTCATTCTCGTTCTCACTTCTCTATCTCTCTCTCTAACCCTCTCTTTCTCTCTCTCGCTCACCCACTCTCTCTCTCTTCTCATTCTCACCCCCCCCCCTCTCTCTTCCCCACAATCTCTCCTCTTCCTTAGCTAACCCTCCCTAAAACCCATCTCCACCCTGAGCTCATCTTGCTGCAGCCCTCACCATGACCACCTCATTGCCACCATCCCCCAAGCCGACCCTTACAACTCCATAGTCGACCCCTTCGCTACCTCCTTCCCAAGCACCCACCATCGTCACCGAGGCCACTACTACACCACCGACCACCAACCTCATTTGCACCCCGACGACGCCGACAGGCTCCCCGCTGCCCCGAGCCGCCTCGTCGACTCGAGCACCACCTCCTCACCTCCCTCTCAGCCGATCACTACCTCACCAGCGAGCCCCTCAACCCAGAACCACGAGCTCACCCATCGTCGCAGCACCACCTTGCTATTACCATCAACACCGACACTTGCATCGCCGACGAGCTTCCCTGCCACGGCCAGAGCACCATCACTGCCGTTGCCAACAACTCCGCCATTGATTTTAACCCAAATCCACGGCACCATCGAGCTCGGTCAATTCGCCGAGCACTTGCAACCATCCCAATCGCCGTTCATCGCGCGTTTGTGACGTTACAGTCACCGTACATCCCCGAAACGTGTCCAGACAAGTATTTTACTTGCTTACATGCTATATACTCAAGTTACAATCTTAGTTTACTTAGATCATAAAGTTACAATTTTAGATCAATTAGGTGTCATACCTGTTCGATGTGTGTTCCCAATGAGAATACTTATCAAATTTGACGGAACTGGATGATTTATATTGGACCTTGTAGTGATGGATATCTTATGCAAGTTTCGCTGGAAAATATGACCGTTAACGACTAAAACGTCTACCCCCAAGTTTACTCGTAAAACTGGAATTTTCTTGTACCTGAAAACCGTTAAAATCTCCATAAATTGTATACACACTGGAATGATGCGTTCGAGGGCTCAAATCGAAGCCAACTCGACGAACTATAACCTTATGGTAGTTTCCAAATATTTCTGTACTCAAACTATGTCAATATTTGGATCGAAGTGCGACTCTGGACTGCAGTCCAGAGCGACTCCAGTTGTTGTTTACTGTCCCGTAATGGGTACCACACTGTTTCCTTAACTCGTAGGTTGCGGAACTCTGCTGTTTATTATAGGTGAATCTGTTAGATATACAACGCAAGTGGTTTCATCCTGTTTCGTTATCGTTTGTTATTTAAACTGTAATTTAATGGATGTGGACGTATAACTGTCCCAACAGAATCAGAATTTACATACTAGTATTGAACAGTGTATATCTCCTGACGTACAGACGCGATTGAAGATCCATCTATTGCGTTGAAAACCATACTGAAAACTCTAGATTTCATTCAACTGTAGCGTCGCTAAAATCTGATCCTAACTGGGATTAAAATGCGTTGCGATCTGATTCTGAAACCGGATTTCCAACCGTGAACGCTTAAAAGGAAATGGCCATAACAAATGATCCTGAAACCCGATTGCCGTGAAACTAAATTCGCTGGTTAGATAATTAATCATACTATTTATTCTCCTTTTATCGTTTCGCTAAACTGTATGCGTGTTACTTATGATAAATATTGCAAGTGGTAGAATACTGATTTAAAATACCTTAATCATGCTTTATATACCGTTTCCTCATCATATCATACTTATGTCACTGCATTGATAACCTAGAGATAACGTGCATTACCCAGTGTTAGGTATTAGTGATGATTGTGGCAAGTACGTTAGTGTTCGTGTATCAGTGAATAAGTGAAAGTGATACGTACTTGTACACAATCAATGAACCTTATGATTCTATTGTATTGTCGACGTCTGTGGGATGCGTGTACGTGTGACTATAAGTGGTATGGGACACTTATGGAAGCTCTTGCACGGGTGTCATAGATAAGGCAACAGACACTGCCATTTATCGTAGGTATTAGTCGGGACGTGCTTGATGGAGGTCCTGCCTCCAGTTCTCGTGCAGACTTGTCACAGACCGACTGGTATTTAGGGTTATGGTTAGCGTTTGATGTAGACCACGGGGTGTGGGGTAGTTTGAGTGTGAGTT
This sequence comes from Agapanthus africanus, assembly GCA_030015575.1. NCBI lineage: Eukaryota > Viridiplantae > Streptophyta > Magnoliopsida > Asparagales > Amaryllidaceae > Agapanthus > Agapanthus africanus. The sequence continues at coordinate 38,332,698 of CM057340.1, forward strand.
CAACAGAATCTCGGGAGTCCCATGCCGGCTTATATATTTAGGGAGATATATGGAGATTTACAGGCTACATAATTATTACCGTGATTTACATGTTGGGCCCGTAGTCCCTTACCCTTGGGTTTACCCTTGGGTGGAGGACACTCGCGAGTGGTTGACTCTCACACTTAGACTGACGATAGGTTTAGTGACTTGTACAGTGAGACTTAGAGACTAATAGGGATGGTATCATCGATATACATACTTACTGTGTTGACATACGTGGCATATCATTCTACTGCTTTTACTGTTCCGCTGCATTGATTACTGCATGTTCATACCTATACCGTCATTGATTTACTGTTATATATATCTATTATCACTGTTAGAATTGTCACATGAATTTATATATTATATTGCTATTGTGTCGCTCTGACGACCTGAGTATGCATGCTCAGTGTGAGGAGAAGATTTAGGCTGGACCAGGACTAGACGTACATCACGGACATCTTGATTAGCTATCCAGGGTTATACCTTTTGTTTCCCATCAGGTCAGTTCTTTATACTGTTTTGTTCCAGTACTGCATTTCTCATTACCTGCGTATTATTTACTGATTACCATGTAAAGCTAGAAGCCGAAGTGTGACTACGGCAGGATGTTTCCTTGACCGTAGGAGCATGGCTGGCCTTGTCAACCCCTCGTATTTCGTATTTTGGGAAGCGGGGCGTGACAGGCTGCCAACGAACTGGCGAAACAACAGTTTATCGGTTCCTCTATTGTTGCCGCACAGAGCTCTGAATTGCGCGACGTGCTGATGAGAGTTGCATGTCCCTTTGTATACATAGAATTTGGGGATCGTATACCCCGGCGGGTACTGATTTGATCATATCAGCCTGGATACGGTCGCTCAGTTCTGACGATTTGGCCAGCAGCTTCATTAGCTTGATGAGCTCTTATTTGTTGAGCAATATAATCATCAAGGGAAGACTTGGAGATCGTTTATTCATTGGCTGCTGATAAGGCCAGAGGAGGGTTTGATGTTCCCTCCTTGTCATCCTCGACCATTATCGGTGAATTTCCGGCCGGGGGTTCTGGCTGGATCATCATTCCAACCATGTCTTGAAACAAAAGAGTCGTCTACTTTATGTTAGCAGCTTGCTCAGCGGCTTCCTTGTCCTTTCTCTCGAGCACCCTTCGCAGAAACTCTGTATCGGTCTCCTGCTCTTGGCGCTGTTCAGCTTCTTTGTCTGGACTTTCTTTCTATCTGGTAAGTGCTGCCATTTTGGTCAGCATTTCCTGGAGCTTTTGTTGTTTCTCCTGAGCCTTGGTCAACGATCGAGTTTGCGGTCGGTGACTCACTGAAGCACGGCTTTCTTTTTTTTCCAAAGCCATGTAGACCGTATGTATTTTTATGCCCCCGGCCTTGGGGTGTTTAGGTCCATCGCCTTTGGAATTTGCCGCAGGTGATAGAGTTTTTTCCAACCTTGTTTTTTATGGGAGATTGGAGTTGAAGGAGCCGTTATGACATGCACCTGCTTAGGAGAAGTCCTCCGTTGTATAGCGAAGGAGTAGTCCTTTTCTTGTCGAGCTTTGACTTCTTCGGTCGACGAGAGTAGTTCTGGTCAATCACAGAGTCCCGGACTTTTCTCCAGACCCTATGAATTTGCGAGGAGAGCTACTGATGAGGTTGCTCTGGCTTTGCCTGCACTGTAACTTCTGCAGGCGGGGGTGATTTCTTTAGCACCGCCGTAAGAGAGTTTTTTCGCACCCTTTTAAGTAGATCAAAACTGTTCCGGATTGGAACAGCAGCGTCGACTTCCACCATTGGAGCTAGTGGGGTAAGTCCAGAGGGGGAGTTGCCCCCAGCTTCTCTCACTCGGCGCCAGTGGCGACGTCGAGCGTGCCTTGTTGAAAGGACCGCCTCAGTTTTGGAAGCGGCTTCATCACGCCCTTGGTTTTGCTGAGGAGCTGCAATTGGTGTCAGCCTGTTGAAGACCGACGTCCTTGTTAAAGTTTGGGGAGGGCCGGCCAATCTTTCGAAGACCGACTTTCTGATGGGACAAGCACTTTTGACGGCTTCGCCTGTAGCAGGAGTTGGGATAGCTAGCCATTTTGGCGTAGTCCCTTCAGGTATCACGAGCTTCTTTGCGGTCCTGTTTGTGCTTTTGTTTAACCTGTTGAAGACTGAGATGCCAGATTTGGACGGCCCGTTGAGAGGGGCCGTTGTGGTTGCCAGTCGATCGAAGACCGACCTTTTGGGAGCTTTTTCTTGCAGCACTGAGACACTGAAACTCATAGGTGGGAACATGGTCCAAAAGAACAATCCAATAGTGGCTTGTGTGATTTGCCCCACTGGCATTGAAAAAATAAAGGCCGTGTTAGGCCCATAAGTCACTCCTCCAGTTGGGGCGGAGCGAGAGTTGCTGTTGCATGCAGTGCATTGAGAAGCCATCAATTTTCTGCATAGGAGGAAGACACCAAGTTTTAGTATCTCGAATCCAAGGGCAACCATAGCGAACTGCGATTTTGTTCGTGAAACACGACACAAGAAGTGTGGAGTGGAAAGAGGAAAAAGCCCCACCGAACATGCCAGAACCTGTTCTCTGCCGAAAACAAAGACGAACTGGAATGGATCGTCTTGCCTGAATTTAGGGGCAAATGCTATTTGGACATATCCACCCACCTCTCTGAAGATACAAAGTTGATTTATGGCACCGTGTATCGGAGGTTTGGATAGATGCGACCGTTGTAGCAGACTTTATCAGATTCCCCCTTATTTGTGAGGGGTTTTTGATTATGGGGACGCTCTTCCCTGCAGGCGCAAGCCCCTGCAGTTAATTACGTTATCGCTTTGCGATAACCACTTTCTCTTTCTCCACCAGTTCACTTCGTGTCGTGTGTTTATTTTGTTTGTTTTGGTTGCCCGTGAACTGTATACGGAGACTAATTTATGTCGTCGCCTGTAAGGCGTGGATTATTACAAATCCGTATATTTGGGTTTGGGTCAAGGATTTGCTTGACGGGAACTACGTTGGTAGCTTGGTTTGCCAACAGGAATGAACTTAGGACGCATTTCTCACATTTGTGAGGTATATCCGTTTATAGGATGTTTGAGTTTGATCTAAGGATCGTTAGTCATATTTGAGATTAAAATCAACTTAGAAAAAAATGAGCATATGGGCTCAATTATTTTAGCTAAGGATACGTTAGTCTTATTTGAGACTAAGATCAAATTAGCAAAATTTTAAGGATCATTTTTATTTAAGATCCAACAACAGAGTATTTGGGCTCAGCTGTAAGAAAACCTTTCAAAAAGACTTAGCCAATTTGGGCTTAGTCCGCTCGGTTTTTTTTCTTTTGTTCAATAGTGTTAAGGACTTATTTGGGCTCTATTTGTTCAGCCCCCCTTTATGCAAAAGTGCTAAGCACTTATTTGGAGCTCTGGCGCTCACATGGGTATCATGTAAAGCCTTCAGTTATGGACGCTGTCCAATCAGTGCTAAGCACTCAGTTATTTTAACCGAATAGTGCTAAGCACTTTTTTATATGGCGTCCACATGAGCAGCACGTGCGGCGCTATCCCGTTTATTTTGTTGAGCGCCCATATATGTTTCACGTGAGGCACTGGGCGCTGCCCAATAAGTGCTAAGCACTTAGCCATTTTGGCTGTATATGAAGTGCAAAGTACTTTTTATTCAGCGCTCACATGTATTTCACGTGAGACGATGGCCTTCTGCTTTGGGTGACCGTGAGTTTTTCACGTTAGGCATTGGGCGCTATTGGGGGTGCCCACGTGGGAAGCACATGAGGCGCTGAGTTCTTTTCTTTTTCAGAGATTGAATATCTGTTAATGGCATTTTGACCATTAATGATCACCAATATCTTTATTTTGAAGATCTGGGATCAAGTTTTCTTTAAGAACTAAGTTCTTATGTTTTTTCTTTTATAAGAATTAAGTTTCTTTTTAGGGTTAAACCCTATTTTCAGAGGAATTGAATTCCTATAGGGTAGATTCTTTTTCTTAGTTCTTTTCTAAATCTTTGATTCTCAAGAACAAGATCTTCCCGATGAGAATTAAATTCTTAACTTATGAGAGGCTTGTCTTGTGGATCTCAGATCCAGAGAAAGAACTAAGTTCTTGAGAAGAGTTAAACCCTTAGATATGATATAATAGGTAAGGGAGATGTTTTGATCTCTATGGTTTCTTTATCTAGGGTTTGAGAGGAGGAAGATCTTCTTCTATATTGAGAATTAAATTCTCTATTGTTTTTTAGAACCTTCTGTATTTTTGCAGAAGGTTATGGGGGGTTCCGGCTATATGTTTGTGTCTGTCTCTTGAGACTTGAAGTCTCGGATCCTTTATATAGTGGAGGCAAATGGTTAATTAGTTTTGAGAAAACCTCTCATTGAGAGATTCCAATTGATTTAATTGGTCTCAAATTTTTTTAGAGAATTTTACTTACCGTTGGATCTTTGATCCAAGTATTTCTGTTTTACAGAATATGCCTTCTTATTTTTAAAAAGATTAGAGAAATATTTTCCCCTTATACAGAATTTTATTCTGTCAAACGGTAATTTTCAATCACCATTAGATTTTTAATCCAAGAGCTCTCTGTTATACAGAGCACATCTTTCTTTGTTTAGAAAGATATAGGGAAATATTTTTGCATCTCATTGGATTTTTGATCCAACAATATTTTGTTCATTTAGAAAGATTAGGAGAATATTTTCCCTTAATAGAATTTTATTCTATTATTTGATGATTTATCATCACTATTGGATCTTTAATCCAACGGCTCTGTTTAACAGAGAGTATCCCAATTTTTAGGGAAATATCCCCATGTAGAATTTCATTCTACTTGATTTTACTTGGGCGCCGCGCTCACGTGTTGTGCACGTGGGTGTCATTTAAGAATTTAATTATTATTTATGATAGGTGCTCATATACTTTGCACATTGGCGCCCACATGAGCTTCACGTGCAGCGCCTTCATAGGACTCAACCCTAAGAGGTTGGCACTGGCGCTGGCGCCCTCGTAGGGAGCACGTGAGGCGCTATCTCATTAATTTAACAGAGTTTGGTTCTTTTATTATGTTTAAATATTGGGGAAACATGCTCATTTTTTTCATTCCTGCTCATAAGCTTGTCATTATATCACTTTATTATAACACATTTTAAGGACTTACCGAGGCAAGATCACTGACGAACATTTCTTTGTTTTCTTTCTTCTATAGGAATGTTCGTCATATGACTTAGCGACAGGGGGATCAAGCCGACAGAAGAAGATTGCTCCCAGCTGTCATCTCAAGCAGATTTCTAATCGTCCGCTAGTTCTTGTTTCTTTTAGTATGTCTATTGTTCAGGTTTTAGTTCTATTTTCGTTGTATTTGAATTCCAAACTTGTTGTCTTTTGTTTTGAACATTATGACTTAGGAATATAATAATGCAGTTGGATTTATGCTCTCGTTTAATTCTTGCTTATTATATATTGCTTACAATACACTCAACGTATTTATTTTGAGAAAGACCCTTCTCGGTATAAATACGTCGCGGAACTCATCACGTGCATGCTGCCGTCTTTTGGGAAGCGGGGCATGACGAAAAATTTCTATGATCAAATTAGTTTAAAATTTTCTTAATTTGTTTCAATTTTGTATTGTGGGATTATTTGATTGGAATTTTTCAATGTATCTAGGAAGCTTTCTGTGCTCCCACTTACCAAATTTCATTGGCCCGCCGTTGCATTTGATGCATGGGTTAGATATTTTCAAATCCTTTGATTTCCATACACATAAATTTGTAGGTAGGGTGATCAACTTGAACGGTTTGGATCGTTCAAATAAATCATGGATCGAGAGTTTCCGTTTTTAAAAAACGTTGATCGGTTTGCAATAGATCGTTCCCCATAACTTAACAACTAAAATCCACAGCATAGAAACTAAATTTAATGTATAATCCACATCTGCTAACAGAACTTTAAAAACATAATCTATATCTAAAATGAAAAATAAAATCCAACTACTAAGATTTATCTCGGTGTTTCTTAAACTAATCAACTAAGAAATGAAAGTAAATGCACTCCATTCCAAACTTGAGGTTTTTGTGGAGTTTTCCAATTCATGTAGCCTACAAAAAATATTATAGATGTAAAAAAATCAATACCAAAAGTAAAACAAAAAGAATATGGGTTTTTTTTATATAAAACCACTAAAAATCTTATATTTTCAAAAACAACCATCAGAAAACAATATTTTTAATAACAACCACTAAAACTTGTAATCTAACTAAATACAACCCTAAGGTTAAGATGGGAGTTAACTCTGTTATGTTGAGCTGTTAGGAGGGGAAAATGGACGGTTTTGTTAGATATAGATGCCCCTAAGGCAATTATTGTAATTGAAGGAGCACCTATACGAGAGAACAATCTTACTCAAAATGATAGTATACTATCTGGTTTGTTTTTATCATTCATGTAAATACGTTTTACACGTTATCACGTATCGCTAATACATATGATAAAGCACGTAGGATCTTTACTTGACTATCAAGATTATGATATGGATCATACTAGTGGGGTCTGGGTAGCCTATAAGCACATCCTTAAAAGTCTCTAGTCGAGAGAATATCAAGACTGGGCGTCGATACTCCAGAATAGACTAGTGTATAAGTTTCTTGATCCTGACCGGCACAATGATTGATCCCATAGCCATTGGTGTTTGACACCAAAGATTGTATGCAGGTGCTCGTTAGATGAATGATTTTCACTGGACGAACTTACCTGAGAACTCCTAGATGGTATTGTACATATCGTCAGATATCGATTCTCATGTAACATAAGTATACGGTAGTCTATAGACATAAGATTGTCATAGTGTCTTGTGTGTGTTCCCACTGTACATTGATTACTACCCTACCACGGTTTTAAAGAGTCGTGCAAACATGTTTTAGTTGGGTACAATCCCGAAGCACATAGAGGCATTGAGCGATCGAAGGGATTTCGTCTCTCCCGGTATTGGGAGTCGAGGTCGTGCTGTGCCAGATTAACTATAACCATAAGTCCTTGGCCAAGGCAATTGAGATTTACTGATAAGCTTTATCAATAGTTTCTCGGGTGGTTATGAGTTCATGATCAACACGCCTTATTGGGTTATTGGGAGTCTGACGGTTTCCACCCCCCAGAACCGGTATGCGACACTTTTAGACGAAGAGACTGGATTGTACGGTGATTGTCACTGATAGACTTTGCAGGGTTTGGATGATCTTGCTAGTTGACCTTCTTTCAATCAATATCTGGTTAGCCGTTACATATAGCTAGTACCGCTGACGTGCTTGTGGGCTATGGATATGATCCTTACCCACAGCCAGCGTATTGTCGAATCTTTAGAGTCCCACACAGAGCTTTTCCAACACAGGAAAAACGATGTAGGGCACGTATAGGGATACGTGCAGAAGTTCGACTAAACACGTGTATGTGATACACGTATTTTAAACGGGTGTTTAACGATATTAGTCGGTATATATATGATATAACCGGATTATTAAATCAAGTATTGATTTAATAATTCAATGTATATTTATATATTGATACACACACACATATTAACTAACACCATGCTCACTTTTATTATTTTCTTCTCCTTATTTATATTTATATTTGATATAAATATATATACATACTTTGTCATGTATGTTGATACATGAAACATGTGTGTATGAGAATCATATGGAATGAGATGAGAACAACCTTCTTTTCTTTATAATTTGTAAAGAAAAGAATGGGTCATTTGTTAAAGAAGAGTTTAGAATTATTTATATAATTCTTGACTTGTCTTTGATAAATGAATCGCTATTTATTTTTTGTTCTCATTCTTATCCTCATCTAATTCTCACCATGGCTCTCTCTCTCTTGAGTTTTCTCAAGTGAAAAAGAAAAAGGAAAAGAGAAGAAAATTAGTGAGCAAAATTAACCTGCATCCTTACTTAATTATCCTAGCAAGATTATTGAGTGAGTTGCTTCACATATGATGTGATCAAGTGAGGCTAAAGCTTGTGTTAGAGTTACTTCAAGGTGGATCATCTTCGGCAAGAAGATCAGTAAGGAAGCTTGTTCTAGACCTAGTGGAGACTAGCCAGAGTTCAAGGAGAGGTGGCTAACGCGCTACAAAGGTTGTAGTTCGCCAAACTTCTCTTTGTTTAGCTTACTTATTAGTTACAAATTTAGTATTTTGGGTTGATTCTAGGGTTAGGGTTGCTAATGCTCTCTAGTTTATAAAAATCATCGCTTCTACCGCGCTTTAAAACCCTACTCGGCGAGCCTAGCATCCTAGCAGGTTGTCCTCTATGTTCCCGCCAAAATTTTGGCTCAAAACTTGTTGTTCCCTTTATAAAATAGAGGGCAACCCCCACGTATTAAACACGTGATCACCCACATTCAAAGCATGTGGGTGCAATTTAGATAGGATCAAATCCTATATTGGTTCCCATGTGTTAAAAACGTGATTGTCTCACATGATATCCACGTGTAGCGCTAGTCCAGCCTTTTGGCAGAGCCTCACGTGATATCCACGTGAGCGCACTTGCCAGCTTTTTGGCAGCGTCTGACGTGATATCCACGTGAGCACTATGGGCCAACGTTGTTCCCGCCAAAAATTTCTGCACAAAAGAGTCCAAGGTATCAAATTGCAGCGATATGCTTAAGAAAATACGAATCAGAATCTTCCGGCCTGTATTTTGATAAACTCCCCAATGAGAAACTGTTAAATTATGATGGTATTGAAAGCATCTCGAAAAAACCTTCGATTTGATATATTATGGGCCTCATAATTCATCCGGGATCAAAAGTTATGAGCAAATATGTTATGCACATGTGATCTAAGAAAGAAGATGCGAACCAGTATTTTTCGAGCTGTATTTTGACAAACTCCGGAATGAGAAACAGCTAAATTCTGATGGTATTGAAAGAATCTTGAAAAGACCTTCGATTTGATATATTATGGGCCCCATAATTCATCCGGGATCAAAAGTTATAAGCAAATGTCTATGCACATGTGATCTAAGGAAGAAGATGCGAACCAGTATTTTCCGAGCTGTATTTTGACAAACTCCGGAACAAGAAATGGCTAAATTCTGATGATATTGAAAGCACCTCGAAAATACATTCGATTTGATATATTATAGGCCTCATAATAAATCCGAGATCAAAAGTTATGAGCAAATGTGTTATGCACGTGTAATCTAAAGTAATGCTCTACTACATAGGGAATGCATTTTTTAGTCCCACATCGGGAAAAGGAGAGCTGGCTTCTCTACCACTCCCATATAAATAAGAGGGGATACCTCTTAGAAAGGGAGAGTAAAATCCTCAAAGGAGCTTAGTTCTCCAAAGGAGCTTAGTTCTCCAAGATAGGAGCATGCTCCTCCCCATAATGCGCAAGCGCCATGTGCACTACGTGCAACGCACGTATGCCCGCCATGCGGCATCACGTGCAACGCACGTGCGCGCCATATGAGAACATTTAATAATATTAAAAGGAGCCTGTTCTCCATATATAGAAGCCCTGCTTTGCGACGCACGTGTGCTCGCCACGCGTGCACCACGTGCAACGCACGTGCGCACCACATGAGAACATTTAATAATATTAAAAGAAGCATGTTCTCCATATATAGAAGCCCTGCTTCTCCTCATAATGCGCACGTGCGACGCACGTGTGCTCGCCACGCGCGCACCACGTGCAACGCACGTGCGCACCACATGAGAACATTTAATAATATTAAAACGAGCCTGTTTTCCATATATAGAAGCCCTGCTTCTCCTCATAATGCGCACGTGCGCTACGTGCGACGCACGTGTGCTCGCCACACGCGCACCACGTGCAACGCATGTGCGCACCACATGAGAACATTTAATAATATTAAAAAGAGCCTGTTCTCCATATATAGAAGCCCTGCTTCTCCTCATAATGCGCATGTGCGCCACGTGCGACGCACGTGTGCTCGCCACGCGTGCACCACGTGCAACGCACGTGCGCACCACATGAGAACATTTAATAATATTAAAAGGAGCCTGTTCTCCATATATAGAAGCCCTGCTTCTCCTCATAATGCGCATGTGCGCCACGTGCAACGCACATGTGCCTGCCACGCGCGCACCACGTGCAACGCACGTGTGCACCACATGAGAATATTCAATTAAAAGGAGACTCGTTCTCCATAGGAGCTTGCTCCCATCCATAATGCGCATATGCGCAAGATCCATGTGCGCTGCATGTAAATATGAGCGCCCAACACGTGCGACGCACGTGCGCGAACGCAAAGAAGCCTTTTTCAGCAGTGAGAAGTTTAAGCTCCAGCCTGTTCTTCCCCCATAATGAGTGAGACATGGTTCAAAGGGTACATCCCTCCACACCTTCGATATATGGCGCTGTAATCTCTCAGTGTCGTCGGAGAGGTGGTGGGTCCCAACGACCAATGATCATTCTTTCTAAAATAAAAAAAAGAGAAGAAGAGAGAACATTGACAGAGAAACAGAGAAAGAATTCAGAGAACTCCTAAAAAGAAAGTTTTCTGAAAAGATCAATGATCTAAGAACAAGATCAAGATCTTAAATGTTGAATTAAAACAAAATGCAATGCAGAGCCCAAACAAAACAAAATGCAATGCATTAAAAGGGCAGAGCCCAAACAAGATAGATGCTCTGCATCATTTATAAAAGGGCAGAGTCCAACCAAAACAAGAATAATGCAGTGCATTACTAAAAAGGGGAAAAGCCCTAGCACAAGCCAAAGACAAAAGATGTTGAAACTGGACTTAGCCCAATCATGGCCGTAAGTCCTCAAACTAAATTGACTGAGTACAGCTGCTCTCCTAAATCAATTTACATCCGGTTCGAGGGTACATCTCCGAACTCCTTTGACACCTATCATTATAATCCTTCAACGACATCAGAGAGGCGACGAGTCCCGACGACCACACATCGGTTTGGACTGCGGGGTCCCTAAACTCGTGGACCGAAACGTCCTTAAACTAATATTGGATCGAAACGTCCTTAAACTAACATTGGACCGAAACGTCCTTAAACTAATGATGGACCACTACGTCCTTAAACTGGCGATGGACCGAAACGTCCTTAAACTAATGTTGGACCGAAACGTCCTTAAACTAATAGCGGACCACCACGTCCCAAAACTGGAATACGGACCACCACGTCCCTAAACTGGAATACGGACCGCCACGTCCCAAAACTGGAATACAGACCACCACGTCCCTAAACTGGAGCATGGATCGAAACGTTCTTAAACTAATGTCGGACCACCACGTTCCTAAACTGGAATATGGACCACCACGTCCCTAAACTGGAACATGGACCACCATGTCCCTAAACTGGAATATGGACCACCACATCTCTAAACTGGAGCATGGACCGAAACGTCCTTAAACTAATATTGGACCGGAACATCCCTAAACTAATAGTGGACCGAAACGTCCTTAAACTAATGATGGACCGGAACGTCCTTAAACTAATATTGGACCGGAACGTCCCTAAACTAATATTGGACCGAAATGTCCTTTAACTAATATTGGACCGAAACGTCCTTAAACTAACGTCGGACCACAACGTCTCTAAACTGGAACATGGACCACTACGTCCCTAAAACTGGAACAATAGAGCCTCCAAATGCTCTTTTCCCGGATCTAAACGATCCCGTTTAAGTTGATCTTAGCCCCTAACACGGCTAACGTATCCTTAAACATTCAAACGGACTATAAAACTCCAAATCAAATTTGGTTCAAGGGTACATCTCTGAACTCCTCTGACATCGGCCGTTGTAATCCTTCAACGACGTCAGAGAGGCGACGAGTCCCGATAGACATATATTAATCGACCATCACGTCAAGTCGATCTTACTCCAAAATAGGACTAACGTATCCTTGACGAATGTTTAAGTTGATCTTAGCCGCAACGCGACTAATGCATCCTTAAACTAAAAACACCAAACCCAAATCTAAGTAAATACGGATTTGGACTAATCCACGTCCTACGGGCGACGGCATTACTCAGTCTCCGTATACAATCCACGGGAAACCACAAACAAAACAAACACACACGACACGAAGTGAAATTCTGGAGAAGGAGAAAGTTGTTACCGTGATGCGGTAGCGTAATTAACTGTAGGGGCTTGCGCCTGCAGGGAAGAGCGTCCCCACAATCAAAAACCCCTCAAGCGAGGGGGAATCTGACGAAGTCTGCTACATCGGCCGCATCCGTCTAAACCTCCGATACACGGTGCCATAAATCAACTTGGCATCTTCGGAGAGGTGGACGGATAAAACCAAATAGCATCTGCCCCGAATCTCAGCGTCAGGACATCGCAGTCTTGTGCGCCGTCTTTCGGAGGTGAACAGATTCTGGCACGCCCGGTGGGACTTTTTCCTCTTTCCACTCCACACTTCGTGTGTCGTGTTTTTCCCACAATCAAATAATCGCGGTGTGTATGTTTTTGGTTGCCCTTAGCGGAGTGGATATTGAAGCCGGCATTTCGTCTCTATAAAGAATGGCATTTGCTTCCACCCTAGCAACTTAGGCTCTGTCATATCCGGCGGAGTCAAGTAAAGGTCACTTGCAGCCTCAAATCTCTGCAATCCGGCTCTTCAAGAAATCAACGGGCTTCTTTTTGGGTCGATGCTCCCACCTCCCACCCTCGGTGCCTCAACGCCGATGGAGGAATCCCAAAGCATGTCTGTCGTCCATAGGCAGGCTCCCCAAGCAGCAGCCTTGCCGACGGAATCGGTCCTCAAATAACTGGCACATGCCAAAGACTAAGGTCGACGCAGGGGGCAGAATATTCAAGCTCTTCAAGAAATCAATAGCTTCAAACTGCACTAACTGCAACAGCAACTCTCGCTCTGTCCCATCTGGAGGAGTAACCTACGGGCCCCAAGTGGCCTCCCTTTTCACTATGCCAGTGGAGCAGGTAACTCAAGCCACTACTGGGCTATTCTTCGGGACCATGCTCCCGCCAACGAGCTTCAGCGCTTCTGTACCATCACAAGAAGCTCCCAAGAAGTCGTTTTTCAGCGCTCATGTGCTTATTTACGCCCTACTTTGCATTATACTATATATAAGCACACAAAAAAAATTGTGATAATAAAAGAGTAGAAAGTAAAAAATTATATTTAAAAGATAGGAATAGTTTAAGAAAAACAAGAAAGTTAGATGTTTTCTTAAATGAAACTAGTAATAAGTAGTTATGAGCTGTTGTCCCAAGGGTTAGTAAGATGAAGGAAATTACTAATCTGAGGATAAAAATAAGCCTGAAAAATAGTTCCTATTCTGAAAGCCAAATATTTGAACGTTGATACCCTATTATACGCACTTACACACATCTTGAAACTCGGGATAGTAGAGGATACCTTGAAATGCTCTTGTCTAGAAGCCAAAGTATGAAGAAAATAAAAATGGAGAATAAAAGATAAAATGGTGAAAAGAAAAATGAACACTGGTTTTGTTATCACCGGGGCAGCAATAAAAAAAATATAGCGAGGGTGCTTTATCACCTAGTGCCTTAGACCAACTGGTTTGGGAGCCACTGCTAAGGCTTAGGTGTTGCAAGACGAGGAAAAACACCTAATTAGCAAGCACATGAGTAATCGATCGGTTAGTATCTCAAGTAGTATTAACGGTCGCATGAAGAATGTGTGAGCAAATTCTATCTAAATATCTATTAAAAAGTACTGAGGTAGATGAACAAGAGTATGATTGCTTGAATTGAATTCTTTGAGTGTAGGGATGTCCAGTTCACACACGTAGGGGTATATGATCAATGTTTGGAAGAAAGGTAGGAATGAAAACTAAAGGCGATATTTTATTGAGGGATGATGTGATTTCTAACATCTTTTCATGACTATTAAGATAGGGCTCATAGCAACTAAAAAGCTGGTAGAGTTGAAAACTCTTATTTTCAAGTTCTTTCTTTTATAAGTTCTTATCTTTATATAACTTTCACCATCTCTCTTTTATTATACGATTTTGTGGGTGTAATCCTCTGAAAACCCTCAGGAGAAAACACCCCTCCTACTAGGGATATACCACTGGCGCCGAGTAAGGAAGACCGGGGGCAACTCTCCTTCTGGACTGACTCCGCCGACTCCAACGGCGGAAATTGATGCTGCTGTTCCAACTGGAAACAGCTTTGAACCACTTAGGAAGGTCCACAAGAACTCTCCGACCGCTGTGTTGAAAAGATCTCCTCCACCTATGGAGAGCGCTACAAAGGTGAAGCCGGAAAAGCCCCCTCAACGGCTGTCCTCTAAAATCTACAAAGTCTGGCGTCAAATCCAAGACTCGGTAATTGATCAAGATTATCCCCGCCGACAGAAAAAGGTGAAAGTTCAGCGGGAAGAGGACCGTCCTATCAATCCACAAAAGGCGATAGCTACTTGGGTGCCTAGGGCAAGTGACCCACGGACGACGTTCGTCAGTGAGCTGCTATCTGAAGAAAGGGTGGCTGCGTTAAAAGACTTGCTTATGCAGCACAAAGATTGCTTCGCATGGAACTATTCTGAAATGCCGGGATTAGATCCAGAAATTGCTGTGCATAAATTGGCAATATCCCCGGACGTCAAGTCAGTCAAACAGGCACCAAGAAGAATGCGGCTCGAGCTTGAAATGAGTATCAACGCCGAGGTCAAGAAGCTGATCGACTCTGGCTTCATCCAAGAAGTTCAATACCCTGAATGGATCGCCAACATCGTCCCGGTGATGAAGAAAAATGGGACAGTGCGCATATGCGTAGACTTCCGGGATCTCAATAAAGCTTGCCCGAAAGACGATTTCCCAGTGCCAGTCACCGAACTGATGATAGACAATACGTCCACTCATGAGGTTTTCTCCTTCATGGACGGCTCGTCAGGGTATAATTAAATAAAGATGCATCCCGAAGACCAGAAGCATACCGCCTTCAGGACTCTTTTGGGTATATTCTGCTACAAAGTGATGCCCTTCGGTTTAAAGAACGCCGGTGCTACTTATCAGAGAGCCATGACGCAGATCTTTGATGACCTTATACACGAAATCGTCGAATGCTATATCGACGATCTCGTGGTTAAATGCAAATCATACGAAGAACATCTCGAGCATTTGAAGACCGTGTTTCAACGCCTTCGACAATACAACTTGAAGATGAACCCCCTCAAGTGTGCGTTCGGAGTTTCCTCGGGCAAATTCCTGGGATTCATCGTCCGACACCGAGGTATTGAGACAGGTCCGTCAAAGATCAAGGCGATCATGGAAATGCCTCCGCCTAGAACTCTCAAACAGCTGCGGTCTCTCCAAGGAAAGCTCGCGTATATACGGCGATTTATAGCCAACCTTTCAGGCAAGTGCCGTCCTTACAGCCACCTGATGAAGAAGGGAACTCCATTCGTCTGGGATCAAAAATGCCAAGGAGCGCTGGATGAAATTAAACAGTACCTGCAGAACCCGCCAGTGTTGGCTGCTCTGGTCAAGGGAAAACCCCTCATTCTTTATACAACTGCCCTCGAAGGTTCCTTAGGCGCATTATGGGCACAAAAGAACGACCAAGGGAAAGAAAGAGCACTCTATTACTTAAGTCGAGTTCTACTGGGGGCAGAAAGCAACTACTCCCCCATTGAAAAACACTGCCTAGCGTTGATCTTCGCGATAACAAAGCTCAGGCACTATGCGTTAGCGCATGAGGTCCGTCTCATTTCGAAGGTAGACCCTCTTAAGTATTTAATGTCAAAGGCCATATTGATGGGACGACTCGCTAAATGGGCCCTGCTCTTGATGGAGTTCTCGGTAACGTACCGACCTCTCAAGGCAGTGAAAGGCCAGGCCATCGCCGACTTCCTCGTTGAGCATCCAATACCCGCCGATTCTCCTTTAAATTGCGATCTTCCAGACGAACATGCGTTTGATGCGATCGACAGTGGTGATACCCAATGGGAGCTTTATTTCGATGGAGCATCTTCCATGAAGAAACGCAAACAACGTGCCCCTATAATCAACTCGGGGGTAGGACTCATCTTTATAACTCCACAAGATGGGATAATGCGTTTTGCCTTCTCCCTAACAGAGCCGAGGACAAATAACGAAGCCGAATACGAAGCTTTGATAGCAGGCCTCGAGATCGCCATTGACATGGGAATTGAAGACCTCCTCATATACGGGGATTCTCAACTGGTCGTTAGTCAAGTAAACGGCGACTACCAAACGTGCAATCCAGAACTGGTGAAGTACGGCGAAAAAGTGCAACAACTGTTGACCCGAATTCCCTCCTATACTTTGGAGAACATACCGCGCGCGGAAAACAGCAAAGCAGACGCGTTGGCCAAACTTGCTTAGGAACTGGCTGACGAGAACCTCGATGACGTCAGAATTGTGGTACAAAGCCGTCGAGTGCTCGCCCCAGCGGAAATATCTCCGGAATCACCCGAAGAAAAGGAAACGACTGAGCGAATGGCTCTGCAAATAAAAGACCGGGAAAAGGCCGAGGATTGGAGGGAAGTCTTCATAGACTACTTTAAGTCCCACCGATTGCTTGAAGAACCGTCCACAAGACATCAGCTCATGAAGCGGGCTCTATCTTTCGCCTTCGTCAACGATACTCTATACAAGAGATCGTTTGATTCTCTGTGGTTGAAATGCCTGGGACCTGACGAAGCGAAAAGAGTCGTTCAGGAAGTTTACGATGGACTCTGCGGTTCTCACCAAGCGGGCCCAAAGATGAAGTTGAAGATAAAACAGATGGGCTACTACTGGCCCACGATGATTCAGGACTGCCTCGAATATGCGAAGCAATGCCACTCATGCCAAATCCATGGGGACTTCATCCACCAGTATCCAAATCCACTACATCCAACGGTGGCTAGCTGGCCATTCGAAATGTGGAGGACTGACATAGTCGGCCCTATCGAACCAGCATCGTCTAGGGGACATCGTTTCATCCTGGCGATGACTGACTACTTCTCTAAATGGGCAGAAGCAGTACCGTTAAGAGAAGTGAAGACGGAAAATATCCTCCACTTCTTCAAGACGCACGTCATATATCGGTTTGGAACTCCGCGACGGATCATCTCCGATAACGGGCCAGCTTACAGAAGCCACAAGATCAGTCGCTTTGCGCAACAGCATAATATAGACTGGAGATATTCCTCGGTTTATAATCCGCGAGCTAATGGTCTAGCTGAAGCCTTCAACAAAACCCTGACGAAAATCATGAAAAAGACGGTGTCCCGAAATAAGAGAGACTGGCACAAGAGGCTGCAAGAAGCTCTTTGGCATATCGAACTACGTTCAAGACGGCCACAAGCATAACGCCGTACGCGTTGGTATTTGGGACGGAAGCAGTACTCCCCCTCGAGATAGAGTTACCCTCTCTACGAGTGGCAGTCCACTACGAGCTGACGGACGAAGAAAATGCTCACCTTCGGCTTGAGGAGCTTGACGCCCTTGATGAAACCCGGCTCATAGCGCAATAAAATCTGGAGGCCTATAAAGCAAAGATGACGCGCTCATATGAAAGACTGACCCGACTGAGGACATTTCGCCAAGGCGAACTCGTGCTAGTGGTCAAAAGGCCTATGATCCCTAATCGTGCCAAGCGAGGAAAATTCGAGCCAAACTATGAAGGCCCGTACATCATAGATAAGGTCTATCAGGGTGGGGCCTATCTACTCATGGACATGCACGGTGAAAGGCCTTTCAGGCCAATAAACGGTCGCTTCCTAAAGAGATACTACGCTTAATGATCTACGGCCTAGGTCAATGATAGATGACGACGACTATGTCCGCTCGCTATCTTCCTAAGCTCAAGCTTTATAAGTAGTAGCCGGCCTTCTCCATGACGGACCGAAATGTCCTTAAACTAATAGCAGACCGAAACGTCTTTAAACTACTACCGCAGCATCTTTAGGCTGATAAGATATAAAAAAAAACATATAAAAAAACAAAAAAAAAACGGTATGTCCATAAGCAAAAAGGGCACGGATGAAAACCCGAAAGGGCTCCGTGAGTAAAAACAGCAGGGCTACCGGCGAGTGTTCGTGAAAACCCGAAAGAGCGCGACCTCGTAAAAAAAATATAAAAATAAAAAGAATAAAAAAAAACGGTATGTCCATAAGCAAAATGGGCACGGATGAAAACCCGAAAGGGCTCCGTGAGTAAAAACAGCAGGGCTACCGGCGAGTGTTTGTGAAAACCCGAAAGGGCGCAACCTCGTTAAAGAACACTTACAAGATCCTCTCGACCTTGTAAGGAGAAACCATCCGCGTGAGATCCTTACGACTCACAAGGGAGCAACACACTTAGGGATCCCCACGATTCCTAAGGAGAAAATACACTTGCGAGATCCTCACGACTCGTAAGGAGAACTCTCTTATGGGACCCTCACGGCTCATAAGAGTTGAAAGTCTTAAGTTATAGAGACCTAAACCTGTACTTAAGTAACCCCCCACAACTTTCGATATTACCCTACAAGTGTTCCAACACGGGGTCTTGTATACAATCCACGGACGCGAATAAACATTTCCCTGACCAAGTCCCATCCGTGACTGGGGATATGTTCACATGGTGAACAACCCTTGTAAATCCTCTCGATTTATGAGGAGAAAATCCTCTTGTAGGATCCTTACGCCTTACAGAGGAACAAAACACTTAGGAATCCTCACGATCCCTAAGGAGAAAATACACCTACAAGATCCTCACGACTTGTAGGGAGAAATAACTTTGTGAGACCCTTACGGCTCGCGAAGTCAAAAGCCTTAGCCGACAGGACCCTAACCCTGGTCGCTAAGCCACCTTTGTTCGACATCGACAGAGGCAGATGATGATTCGCTCATGGTAATATCCCAGTTGTAGCGGTGCTGATGCCGAAATCGGTTTACAGCGAAAAGCCAATAGGCCGCACATGCATACGAAATAGCCGAAATGATAGGGCAACTTGCAATAAAAAGCAGCAAGTAAAAATGTATGCATGCAAAATAGCCGAAATGATTGGGCAACTCGCAAAAAAAAGCAGCGAGTAAAAATAAAATAAATAGCCGAAATGATTGGGCACCGCGAAAAATAGCCGAAATGATTGGGCGATCGCGACCTTCGCGATATAAAAGCTGAAATGATAGAGCATCACGGAGATAAAACAAAAAAAATGATGATAAAACTTTGGCCCTACAGTTAAGATCACATCGATCCCTGTATACAATCCAAGGGCGTAAACAAAGAGGGAACCATACTTTCCCAACAGGCTCCGCCAGAAGACGAAGCCAAATCTCGACGGTTCAGTCCAACTCCGAAGAAACCAGTGTCTTCAGCAGATACCTCGACTCACGGATACAAACACTCCTTGACGAGAGCCTCCTGATCCGCGTCGACTCGCAGAGCCACCAGTGCCTCCGTGGGAAATTCTTGACTCGTTTCAAACCCCAAGGAAACAAATAATCCTTGGCGCTAGGGAAACAAATAATCCTTAACAAATTCCTCGACTCACGGAAACAAACACTCCTTGACGAGAGCCTCCTGATCCGCGTCGACTCGCAGAGCAACCAGTGTCTCCGTAGGAAATTCTCGACTCGTTTCAAACCCCAAGGAAACAAATAATCCTTGGTGCTAGGGAAACAAATAATCTTTAGCAAATTCCTCGACTCACGGATACAAACACTCCTTGACGAGAGCCCCCTGATCCGCGTCGACTCGCAGAGCAACCAGTGCCTCCGTGGGAAATTCTCGACTCGTTTCAAACCCCAAGGAAACAAATAATCCTTGGCGCTAGAGAAATAAATAATCCTTAGCAAATTCCTCGACTCACGGATACAAACACTCCTTGACGAGAGCCTCCTGATCCGCGTCGACTCGCAGAGCAACCAGTGCCTCCGTGGGAAATTCTCGACTCGTTTCAAACCCCAAGGAAACAAATAATCCTTGGCGCTAGGGAAACAAATAATCCTTAGCAAATTCCTCGACTCACGGATACAAACACTCCTTGATGAGAGCCCCCTGATCCGCGTCGACTCGCAGAGCAACCAGTGCCTCCGTGGGAAATGCTCGACTCGTTTCAAACCCCAAGGAAACAAATAATCCTTGGCGCTAGGGAAACAAATAATCCTTAGCAAATTCCTCGACTCACGGATACAAACACTCCTTGACGAGAGCCTCCTGATCCGCGTCGACTCGCAGAGCCACCAGTGCCTCCGTGGGAAATCCTCGACTCGTTTCAAACCCCAAGGAAACAAATAATCCTTGGCGTTTCGGAAACAAATAATCCCTAGCAAACTCCTCGACTCACGGACACAAACACTCCTTGATGAGAGCCTCCTGATTCGCGTCGGCTCGCAGAGAAACCAGTGTCTCCGCGGGAAAATTCCCGATTCGTCTCAACTTGCAAGATGAAGCCTCAGGCAGCAGGGATTGAAAAACTTGCTTCCTGAACAATGGGACCCTACAAGTCGATCTAAAACGGTCTCTTGCATACTATTTACGAGTCTCACTCTCCAAAGTCGAGTTTCGACAAGGAGGGTAACAACCGCTTACGGGTCCTCTCGACTCATAAGAGGGAAAAATTCTCTTGTAGGATCCTTACGACTTATAAGAGAAAACCACACTTAGGAATCCTCACGATTCCTAAGGAGAAAAACCCACCTACGAGATCCTCTCGATCCGTAGGGAGAAAAGTCTCTATGAGACCCTCACGGCTCATAGAGTTGAAAAGTCTTAAGCGGCAGATCTGAACCTGTGGCCTAAGCCCTCGCTATCTCGTGAAGAAATCAAGATGCTTACTCTATTATCTGCTAATTGTGACAGCATGCTGATAATAAGAAAAGACAGAGAGCCAAAGAGTATGCAAGACATTGCAAAAAGAAATATGTATCTTTATTGAATGTAATCAAGTACAGCATGAAGCGTACAAAGTATTAAAGAATGGCTACATATTATTGAAAAAAGAAAAAAATTCTACAAGTGCCTAGTTACAAGAAGAGTTACTGAGAAGGAAGCGTCTTGCATAGCTCTAGCAATTGTTTGCGCACTTCCTTACCCACTTTCTCTTGATCGGCCACCGCTGCCAGCTCCGTCTCCACTTGGGCCCGTTGTTGTAAGACGGATGCAAGCTGATCCCTGATGGCCTGATGAGCAGCTTCGCGGCCTTGGGCATTACGCTCAGCAGCGTCAAGTTTCTGCTTCAAATTCAGCACATTTGAAATACGCTCCAGAAGGCCCTCGAAGACAGCCTTTACCTCAGCAGCGTTCGCCTTAACTTCAACACGTAGGCGAGCAGTTTCGCTTGAAGACTCCTGACACTCCTTCAGCCTTAAAGCTGCTTCTTATTCCAAATGGTGGAAATGAGAAGTTCTTTGCTCGAGCCATGCTGCCTGTTGAGTTCTTACGGCCAAGAACCTCCGTCTCGGAAACAAGTCAGCCAATGACCTCCGTCGCGGAAACAAGTCAGCCAACAACCTCCGTCTCGGAAACAAGTCAGCCAACAACCTCCGTCTCGGAAACAAGTCAGCCAACGACCTCCCTCTCGGAAATAAGTCAGCCAATGACCTCCGTCGCGGAAACAAATCAGCCAATGACCTCCTCGTCGGAACAACGCTCCGACCCGGAAACAAGTCAGCCAACGACCTCCCCGTCAGAGTAATAATTCGACTCGGAAACAAGTCAACTCACCAACCACTTACGAGTCCTCTCGACTTGTAAGGGAGAAAATTCTCTTATAAGATCCTTACGACTTATAAGAGAAAACATATTTAGGAATTCTCACGATTCCTAAGGAGAAAATACACCTATGAGATCCTCTCGATCCGTAGGGAGAAAAGTCTTTATGAGACCCTCACGGCTCATAAAGTTGAAAAGTCTTAGGTGACAGATCATACCCCTGTCTTCTAAGCCATTACTGCCCTACAAAGAGGTTAAAATGGACCATCTATGAACCACACTTACAAAAGCAACATGCCATTGAAATGGAGAAGTTACTCATGAGCATATAAACTACTTCACATCAGAGTAAAACATAAAGAAATAGAAGGGTGCGGCTCATGGAATTGAGAGTTTGGAACTATATCTTTTAAGAGTCGAGATTTGAGTCAATGATAAATGACGACGTTTGTGTCCGCTCGTTATCTTCTCAGACAAGATTCTGAAAGTTATATACCAACCCAAAACTGATCATACGCTATGCATTACTCTGCACTACTTCACCCACATATATACTTACGTGGGCAAAGTAGTGGGAGGCATTTGTTCCCGCCAAAAATTTCTGCGCAAAAGAGTCCAAGGTATCAAATGGCAGCGATACGCTTAAGAAAATACGAACCAAAATCTTCCGGCCTGTATTTTGATAAACTCCCCAATGAGAAACTGTTAAATTATGATGGTATTGAAAGAATCTCGAAAAAACCTTCGATTTTATATATTATGGGCCTCATAATTCATCCGGGATCAAAAGTTATGAGCAAATATGTTATGCACATGTGATCTAAGAAAGAAGATGCGAACCAGTATTTTCTGAGCTGTATTTTGACAAACTCCAGAATGAGAAACAGCTAAATTCTCATGGTATTGAAAGCATCTTGAAAATACCTTCGATTTTATATATTATGGGCCCCATAATTCATCCGGGATCAAAAGTTATGAGCAAATGTCTATGCACATGTGATCTAAGGAAGAAGATGTGAACCAGTATTTTCCGAGCTGTATTTTGACAAACTCCGGAACGCGAAATGGCTAAATTCTAATGATATTGAAAGCACCTCGAAAATACCTTCGATTTGATATATTATAGGTCTCATAATTCATCCGAGATCAAAAGTTATGAGCAAAGGTGTTATGCACGTGTAATCTAAAGTAATACTCTACTACATGGTGAATGCATTTTTTAGTCCCACATCGGGAAAAGAAGAGCTGGCTTCTCTACCACTCCCATATAAATAAGAAGGGATACCTCTTAGAAAGGGAGAGTAAAATCCTCAAAGGATTCAATACTCAAAGGAGCTTAGTTCTCCAAAAGAGCTTAGTTCTCCAAGATAGGAGCATGCTCCTCCCCATAATGCGCATATGCGCAAGCGCCATGTGCGCTACGTGCAACGCACGTATGCCCGACAT
The DNA here is from genome assembly GCA_030015575.1 of Agapanthus africanus. Classification (NCBI taxonomy): domain Eukaryota; kingdom Viridiplantae; phylum Streptophyta; class Magnoliopsida; order Asparagales; family Amaryllidaceae; genus Agapanthus; species Agapanthus africanus. Next base: position 38,355,788 of record CM057340.1, read on the forward strand.
GTGGCATCACGTGCAACGCACGTGTGTACCACATGAGAACATTTAATAATATTAAAAGGAGCCTGTTCTCCATATATAGAAGCCCTGCTTCTCCTCATAATGCGCATGTGCGCCACGTGCGACGCACGTGTGCTCGCCACGTGCGCACCACGTGCAACGCACGTGCGCACCACATAAGAACATTTAATAATATTAAAAGGAGCCTGTTCTCCATATATAGAAGCCCTGCTTCTCCTCATAATGCGCATGTGCGCCACGTGCGACGCACGTGTGCTCGCCACGCGCGCATCACGTGCAACGCACGTACGCACCACATGAGAACATTTAATAATATTAAATGGAGCTTGTTCTCCATATATAGAAGCCCTGCTTCTCCTCATAATGCGCACGTGCGCTACGTGCGACGCACGTGTGCTCGCCACACGCGCACCACGTGCAACGCACGTGCGCACCACATGAGAACATTTAATAATATTAAAAGGAGTATGTTCTCCATATATAGAAGCCCTGCTTCTCCTCATAATGCGCATGTGCGCCACGTGCGACGCACGTGTGCTCGCCACGCGCGCACCACGTGCAACGCACGTGCGCACCACATGAGAACATTTAATAATATTAAAAGGAGCCTGTTCTCCATATATAGAAGCCCTGCTTCTCCTCATAATGCGCATGTGCGCCACGTGCAACGCACATGTGCCCGCCACGCGCGCACCACGTGCAACGCACGTGTGCACCACATGAGAATATTCAATTAAAAGGAGACTCGTTCTCCATAGGAGCTTGCTCCCACCCATAATGCGCATATGCGCAAGATCCATGTGCGCTGCGTGTAAATATGAGCGCCCAACACGTGCGACGCACGTGCGCCCAACACGTGCGACGCACATGCGCGAACGGAAAGAAGCCTTTTTCAGCAGTGAGAAGTTTAAGCTCCAGCCTGTTCTTCCCCCCTAATGAGTGAGACATGGTTCAAAGGGTACATCCCTCCACACCTTCGATATATGGCGCTGTAATCTCTCAGTGTCGTCGGAGAGGTGGTGAGTCCCAACGACCAATGATCATTCTTTCTAAAATAAAAAAAAGAGAAGAAGAGAGAACATTGACAGAGAAATAGAGAAAGAATTCAGAGAACTCCTAAAAAGAAAGTTTTCTGAAAAGATCAATGATCTAAGAACAAGATCAAGATCTTAAATGTTGAATTAAAACAAAATGCAATGCAGAGCCCAAACAAAACAAAATGCAATGCATTAAAAGGGTAGAGCCCAAACAAGATAGATGCTCTGCATCATTTATAAAAGGGCAGAGTCTAACCAAAACAAGAATAATGCAGTGCATTACTAAAAAGGGGAAAAGCCCTAACACAAGCCAAAGACAAAAGATGTTGAAACTGGACTTAGCCCAATCATGGCCGTAAGTCCTCAAACTAAATTGACTGAGTACAGCTACTCTCCTAAATTAATTTACATCCGGTTCGAGGGTACATCTCCGAACTCCTTTGACACCTATCGTTGTAATCCTTCAACGACGTCAGAGAGGCGACGAGTCCCGACGACCACACATCGGTTTGGACTGCGGGGTCCCTAAACTCGTGGACCGAAACGTCCTTAAACTAATATTGGACCGAAACGTCCTTAAACTAACATTGGACGGAAACGTCCTTAAACTAATGATGGACCACTACGTCCTTAAACTGGCGATGGACCGAAACGTCCTTAAACTAATGTTGGACCGAAACGTCCTTAAACTAATAGCGGACCATCACGTCCCAAAACTGGAATACGGACCACCACGTCCCTAAGCTGGAATACGGACCGCCACGTCCCAAAACTGGAATACAGACCACCACGTCCCTAAACTGGAGCATGGACCGAAACGTCCTTAAACTAATGTCGGACCACCACGTCCCTAAACTGGAATATGGACCACCACGTCCCTAAACTGGAACATAGACCACCATGTCCCTAAATTGGAATATGGACCACCACGTCCCTAAACTGGAGCATGGACCGAAACGTCCTTAAACTAATATTGGACCGGAACGTCCCTAAACTAATAGTGGACCGAAACGTCCTTAAACTAATGATGGACCGAAACGTCCTTAAACTAATATTGGACCGGAACGTCCCTAAACTAATATTGGACCGAAACGTCCTTAAACTAATATTGGACCGAAACGTCCTTAAACTAACGTCGGACCACCACGTCTCTAAACTGGAACATGGACCACTACGTCCCTAAAACTGGAACAATAGAGCCTCCAAATGCTCTTTTCCCGGATCTAAACGATCCCGTTTAAGTTGATCTTAGCCCCTAATACGGCTAACGTATCCTTAAACATTCAAACGGACTATAAAACTCCAAATCAAATTTGGTTCAAGGGTACATCTCTGAACTCCTCTGACATCGGCCGTTGGAATCTTTCAACGACGTCAGAGAGGCGACGAGTCCCGATGGACATATATTAATCGACCATCACGTCAAGTCGATCTTACTCCAAAATAGGACTAACGTATCCTTGACGAATGTTTAAGTTGATCTTAGCCGCAACGCGACTAATGCATCCTTAAACTAAAAACACCAAACCCAAATCTAAGTAAATACGGATTTGGACTAATCCACGTCCTACGGGTGACGGCATTACTCAGTCTCCGTATACAATCCACGGGCAACCACAAACAAAACAAACACACATGACACGAAGTGAAATTCTGGAGAAGGAGAAAGTTGTTACCGCGATGCGGTAGCGTAATTAACTGCAGGGGCTTGCGCCTGCAGGGAAGAGCGTCCCCACAATCAAAAACCCCTCAAGCGAGGGGGAATCTGACGAAGTCTGCTACATCGGCCGCATCCGTCTAAACCTCCGATACACGGTGCCATAAATCAACTTGGCATCTTCGGAGAGGTGGACGGATAAAACCAAATAGCATCTGCCCCAAATCTCAGCGTCAGGACATCGCAGTCTTGTGCGCCGTCTTTCGGAGGTGAACAAACGTCTTATGTGCAATGCACGTGGGTGTTATTTTTGATAAAATTAAATTCTATGTGGGAAATATTTCCCCGATCTTTCTCAAACTAGAAAGATGTTCTCTGTTAAACAGAGGAACCTTGGATCAAACATTCAACGGTGATTATAAAATCACCATCTGATCATCTGGTAGAATTAAATTCCATTTTAAGAAAATATTTTCCTAATCTTGTTAAACAAACAAGAATTCTCTTCTCTGTAAAACAGAGAGCCCCTGGATTAAAAATCCAACGGTGAATAAAATTCATCGGTTGATCTTTAAAATCATTTCAATTGATTATGAAATTAATCTGAATCTCTCAATGAGAGATTTTCTCAAACAAATTGATTTTTCTCCTTTCCTATAAATAGGAGAATAGAGATTAAATCTAAAGGAGAGGAAACCCCTCCATAAGCTTTTGTAAATAAAATATAGAAGGTTCTCCAAAAGCTCCCACAAAACAACAGAGAATTTAATTCTCAATAAAAGAGAAGATCTTCCTCCTCCCAGACCCTAGGTAAAGAAAAAAGTAACGATCAAAATATCTTATTTACCTATCATATCAAATACAAGGTTTTAACCCTCCATAAAGAACTTAGTTCTTTCTCTTGATCTGAGATCTGCAAGACAAGTTTCCCAAAAGTTGAGAATTTAATTCTCATTGGGAAGATCTTATTCTTAAGAATCAAAAATTCAGGAAAGAACAATAGAAGAAAGGACATGAAGAAGATGGAGTCAATAATACTTCAGGAACTTAGTTCTTTCATAATCAAGAACTTAATTCTTAAAGAACCCGATCTCAGACCCACAAAACAGTGGTCTTTGATGATCGTTAATGGTCAAAATACCATTAACAGAGGTAATGGTCAAAATACCATTAACAGAGATTTAATTTCTCTAAAAATATCAATAGAGATTAATCTCTAAGAACTCAGCGCCTCACGTGATATCCACGTTAGCGCTTAAAAGAAGTGGAAGACAATGCTTGTCACGCCCCGCTTCCTAATAGACAGAAACGGTGACGTGGCAAGCCCGCGACGTATTTATTTCGAGGAAGTCATTTCCTGAAATAAATACGCTAAGCGTAAAATGAGTAATATAAAATGATAAGAAATAAACCTGAGATTTAAACTTCAACAACTTTATTTACATTCAACTTGAAGCATTTACAATACATGAGTTCAACTGAAAGGAAATATAATACAAGAAGAGAAATGCCTAAACAGGTGGCATACATAAACTGAGAAAAATAGCTAGTCTAGTCCTGAGTCATGATATGGTTTTGCTCCTCCTCAGTGGTGTCCACCTCCTTAGTTTCCACAATATCTGACAAACATTCCAAGAAAACAAAGATGGGTGGAATGCCCGTCAGCGAACTTTTGCTCGGTAAGTCCCCAAGAAATGGGTGTGAAGTATAACAGTATAATGATACAGAAAATGTATATCATGAAACAATGGACTAGGAGATATGGTGTTGAAACATGTTATTTAATATAAGTATGGCAATTCTGTATAACATGCGGTTATATATATATATATATCATGGCAAAATAATATGAGCATAGTATAGCATGGCCGTGTAGTGTCGGTATAGTGAACATGAAGTGAATGTAAGTGTCCTAAAAAGTCTTTATGTGGGTCAACTAATGTTACGTAAGTTCAAAGGTGAATGTCAACCAATCTCAAGAGTGTTCTCGAACCCAACAAGCTGTAATCTAGGGGTAAGGAACCACGGGCCCGAATCAAGTGTTAGTAACGGGACTTCAATCTAGTGTTGAAATATTCCAAACTCAACAGGTTGTAATCCAGGAGCAAGGAAATATGGGCCCTCATAATAGTTTGCTTGTGTTAGTAGATATGGATTCATGATCTAGTAGGACTCCTGAGATTTTGTTGGATTCACACACGAACTACCCCAACGCCCCGTGTATTCTATATTACAGTTAAAATTACTAGTCTTGCTCGAATCCATGAATACATCAAGTGGCAAGATTGAGTTCATGTCAATATCATGTATTCGTGTCAAGTGTTCATGTATTCATGTCAAGTTGTATTCATGGTTCGAGTTAAGTCAGTTTCAATAGCAACCATTGTGTTCTGGTATTCATGTTAAGTCCATGTCCAATTATGTCCAGGATTTGATCCAGTCAAGTCAAGTATACATGTTTGAGTTTGATATTTATTTCGAGTGTTCAAGTTTATGATTAGGTATTCGTGTTTGAATTTGGATTTAGGTTTGAATTAGACTCTGACTGAGTCAGACTCTTGTAAACTGATTTAAACTCTAGAATTCTTAAGTTCGGGAGTCATCGGTAATTACTGCACATAGACGGCAGGATTTGTGTATTTTTCCAAAACAATTACCATTGATAACTCTGTTAAGTTGTCTACCTTAAATAGGCAAGCATTCACTTTCTCCGGCTCCCTGAGGCTCAAGAGAATTGATCCCTCTTAAACCTATATTTACTAAAATCCTTAAATATTGTTTTATATATCTCGAGAGGGTTTTATGAAAAATATTTTAATATAATTAGAAAGTAAAACTCGAGGGTGATTAGAATTATTTAGGGTTTTCATGAGCATAGATTTTTAGTATTTGGGGTATTTTAGTGATAAATACTTAGCTTGGAAAGTTCATGGTATTTTATTGTAAAACTTGCTTTTTTGGTAACTTGATGATATTTTATTATCATTTGTTAATCTTTTCATATTTTTAGAAAAATATAGATTTATTATATTTTGAAAATATGGATTTATAAATTTTATATAATTTTAATTTTAAAAATAATTTTATTTTCTTTAGAAAATTCGTATTTCTTAAAAACCGTATTTAAATCATTTCAAGATCGAATGCTCCATGAGGAGGTCTGCATCTCGCTCTACTAGCTCAAGAATGTGCGATAATCTGCACCATCTATTTGCGGGTCCCCTAAAGAGGGTTGTATATGCGTAATCGCAAAGGATACGAAATACCGCTTTAAAAGAAATCTGATTTTTTAAAATAGGTGGTATTTTATGGTAATGTTTTTCTTCGTAACAAATATTCATATAAAAGAGGTATCGTGCTATGGAACCAAGTGTGGGTGTGGGGTAGGTCATTACCCCGTGAAGTTTTTCTTAAGATATTGTTTTAACAAATACTAAAAGCGATGTTTATAAAGTTCAAGGTATTCTAATGAAAAAGTTCTACTATGATTGTTTCACATGAGAATTTTGATGAAATTTGATTCTAAACCTTAGGGTTTAAGGTTACAAGTGATGTAGTAAAATTAGATTGATTAAATTGTAAAGGAAAAGAGAGTTATATGTTTTAGGAAAGAAGATGTCAGTTATAACTCCACTTTTACCGATATAAAATTTGAAAAGTAATTTCAATGGAAAGAAGGAGATTTGGGAAGGACTTACTGTTTGGAAATATCAAGAAGAGGTTAAAGAAGGGGAGAGATGCTTCGGGGCGTCGCGAGAGCTCTGGAATTGGTTTCGATCTTCGTCGGAACCAACTTGCTCGCTAACTCCACTTTACTTCATTTGCACTAGTAATTTTTTAGAGAGTTTTGGCTAGAATTTTCATAATGGTGTTGAGCCAAAATATGGGGTGGTATTTATAGTGGAGAATTAAGGTTTGGGAATTAAAATTTGGATTAAAAAGCATTAAAATGATTTAAATTGTGAAATAAAAGGTCTCTGTTTGATTGCAGGGAAATCAAACAGTGCAGAGGAGTTAAGGGTAGCTGAAGAGGTGTGTGTACAAAGCATGGGGAAAATTGCCCAACTCCTGACCGTCGGCGCCGGCCCAAACCCCAATTCTGCCGGTCAATTGGTGACATCCGGCCTCGAGATTCGTGCCATCTGATTAAATCCATGTTTACTCCATTTTCCAAACGTTTGATTTTTCTGAACTTTTCATTTCCCTGTGTATTGCACGTGAAATCTTTTCGGCTTCCAAAAAGTTTTTAAAAATCAAAAAAAAATAATTGTGTCTGATGGGAATCGAACACAGGGCTACGTCATAGCAGTGCAAGGGCTTTACCAGTGTGTTACAAGTGGCTTCTTGCTTTTATTTTAAAAAAAGTAACTTATAACTCAAACTCAGGCTATAAAACTCTTTTCTGTACATTAAAACGAAAAATTCTGTACAGAGATTTTAGAGACGTTATAGAGCCTTACGTGAAACTCACGCGAGCGCTCAAAAACTTAGCGCCTCACGCGAAACACACGTGAGCTGCCAAAAAACTCAGCGCCTCATATGATAGCACATGAGCGCCAGAAAGCAGAACAGATTAGTGCTTAGCACTATTCCAGGGCCTAACGTGATAGCACGTGAGTGCCAAGAAACATAGCGCCTCATGTGATAACACGTGTAATGACTCTGAAATCTTTGTACGGAAATTTTTCTGGTAATATACAAGAAAAGAGTATTACGGTCTGAGTTTGAGTTATAAGTCACTTTTGTTAAATAAAGCAAGAAGCTACTTGTAGCTCACTGGTAAAACCCCTGTACTGTTGTGACGTAGTCTCTGTGTTCGATTCCCATCAGACACAACTTTTTTTCTGATTTTTCTTTTTAACTTTTTGGAAGCCCAAAAGATTGAACGTGCAATACATGGGGAAATGAAAAGTTCAGAAAAATCAAACATATGGAAAATAGTGTAAATACAGAGTTGATCTGGTGGCACGAATCTCGAGGCAATTGCCTCAAAATCGACCGGCCAAAATAGCCTAGGGGTCGGCGGGAACGGTCGGATCAAGCCCAATTTGATCCGTGCTTTGCACACTCATCTCTTCAACTCCTCTCAACTTCTCTGCACTGTTTGATTTCCCTGCAATCAAACAGAGACCCTTCAATTCACTAATTAACACTATTTTAATGCTTTTTAATCCATATTTTTAATTCCCAAACCCCAATTCTCCACTATAAATACTACCTCATGCCCTAACTCTTTACCATTCTGAAAATTCTAGTAAAAACTCTTTCAAAAGTTCCTAAGTGCAAGTGGAGTAAAGTGAAGTTAGCGAGCAAACTTCTTCCGTCGAAAATCGAAGCTGATTCCAGAGCTCCCGCAACATCACGAAGCCTCCCTCCTCTTCCTTAACCTTTTCTTAAGTTCTTCAAACCGTAAATCCCTCCCAAACTCTCTTTCTCTTTATTGAAATTCAACTTTAAAACTTATATCGGTTAATGGAGTTATTACCGATATCTTTTTCTAAACCCTAGAAACTCCCTTTTTCCTTGATATATTGATCAATCTAAGTTTACCACAATACTTGTAACCTTAAAAATCAATATTTAGAATCAAGTTTAACTAAGAATCTCATGTGAAACAATCATAATTGAACTTTTTCATTAAAATGCCTTGAATTTTAATATCACTTCTTTTCGTTTTCGTTAAAACTATACTTTTAGGAAAAACTTCACGGGGTAATGACCTACCCCATACATACACTTTGGTTTCATAGCACGATGCCTATTTGTATGTATTTTTGTTTCGAAGAATAAACTTTACAATAAAATACCACATACTTTAAAACCGGTTTTCTTTTAAAACGGTATTTCATATTCCTTTGCAATTATACATCTACAACCCTCATTAGGGGACTCGCTAATGGATGGTGTGGATTATCGCACATCCTGGGGATAGTAGAACGAGATGCAGTACTCCTCACAGAGTATTCGATCTCGAAAGGACATAAATACGGTTTTTAAGAAAAACGAATTTTCTAAATAAAACTAAATTTTTAAAATTAAAATTATACAAAATTATAAATCCGTATTTTCAATATATTATGAAACTATATTTTTATAAAAATGAAAGATTAAAAAAATGTCAATAAAATACCATCAAGTTACTAAAAGGGGCTAGTTTTCAATAAAATACTATAAACTTTCAAAAGCTAAGTATTTCTCATTAAAATACATCAATACTTAAAACACATGCTCATGAAAACCCTAAGTAATACAAATCACTCTCGAGGTTTTATTTTTAATCTATATTAATATATTTTTTCATAAAACCCCCTCGAGATATACAAAACAATATTTTAAGGACTTTAGTAAATATAGGTTTAAGCGGAATCAATTCTCTTGAGCCCCAGGGAGTCGGAGAAAGTGAGTGCTTACCTATTCAGATTAGAAAACTTAACAAGAGTTATCAATGGCAATTGTCTTAAAAAAAAAACAAATCCTGCCATCCATGTGCAGTAGTTGCCGATGACTCCCGAACCTAAGAATTCAAGAGTTAAATCAGTACAAGTGTCTGACTCAATCTGAGTCCAACCTCAAACCTGAATCCAAAATCAAACATAAATACTTGATCATGAACATGAACACTCGAATCTAAACATCAATTTCAAACATGTATACTTGACTTGACCTGACCGAACCATGGTTATAACTTGACTTGAACTTGACATGACTACTTGAAGACATGATTACATGTTGAACATGAATACTTGAATATTTTGTATCCATGGTTTCGGCCAAGACTTGTAAACATAATCTAGACAATACATTGTGCGGGGATAAAGGGGTATATTGGTACGGAACGTATATCGTAGCACGAGAGGTCACTTACAAGACACCTACATGAATTCTCGTGCCGCTGTCCCGTGGGTTATGACGAGGCCTTGTACTATATGTTACCATAGTCCACGGGGTAAGATGGACTCCTCTCGTATACATGAATACCTTCCTTACCAAACTACAAACAACCACGTTATAACAACTACCATATACCAGTAATCAGTCATATACAACTTTACCTGTTCATTTCACTTTATATACTATCTTATCTTTCTTCGTTTGGGACTTACCGAGTGTTTGTTCGCTGACGACATTCCTTTCTGTTTCTTTCTTTGGAATGTTTGTCAGGAAGACCGGACTCTGAGGAGATAGAGCCGAGCCCGGACGACTTGGACCAGCTTACCGCTCAGCCTGACTATTAGTTCCTTTGCACTTACTTTTAGTATGCCACTGTTTAGGCATTTGCTTTTGATCATTGTATCTTTTATTTGAAACAATTGTATATAAAGTTGAATGTAAATAAAATTGCTATTTCATTTTATTATCTTACCATTCTTGTTCATTTTTATATATTGTTTAATTACGCTTAACGTATTTATTTCATAGTAAATACATTGCGGCTTGCCACGTTACCGTTTCCGTCTACTGGGAAGCGAGACGTGATAGGTTTCGTTGGTTGCCCCATGCAGGTCAGTTCTGCATGAAGTCTTAAGCAATATATTACAAAAATTATAAGAATCGGCAAATATAAATTCCTTACATTTCAAATTTCTTGAATCTATCCTAACCATTCCTTTTTCTATCAAGATAATGGACTCTCCCAACAACACTAGCACGAACGTCAACGGCAATACTCCACCGCCTACTCTACCACCACCCCTACCATTGCAGCTCCTATGAATGAGCAAATGGAACTGCTTGAGGCTATCAAGAGCCTATTGGAGGGTCATCAGCAGCAGACTGCTATCCTCATACATCGCCCCGAAACCGAGGCACCCGGAGTCAAGAAGTTTCGGGCACTGCACCAAAAACACTTCTCGGAAAAAAAGAGCCCGCTTGAGGCAGAAGAATGAGATCAATCGATCAAAGATGATCTGGCAGCAGCTCAAGTGCCAGATATTGTCTAGATGAGAGTTGCTAAGCTACAACTGACAGACAATGCAAGAATCTGGTAGAAGGCTGAGGAAAGCCGACTCACATAGCTAATTGAGTGGAAAAAGTGTTTCCCCCAATCAGAGCAAAGCTCTGTTCAAAATTCAAATTTTGAAATGAAGCAACGCTTCAGAAGCAGCGCCAAGTGCGCTGCGCCCTAAGCAGCGCACCACGTGCAAAGCACGTGTGCGCTAGCGCTAAGTGCGATGCGCCCTAAGCAGCACACCACATGCAAAGCATGGATGCGCTAGCGCTAAGTGCGCTGCGCTCTAAGCAGCGCACCACGTGCAAAGCACGGGTGCGCTAGCGCTGGAACTAAAATCTCCCCACCGTCAGATCAAAGATCCAATAATAATGATAAATCATTAATTGATCAGAATTAAATTCTGTTCAGGAAAGATTCCTCAAAATCTTTCCAAACAACAAGATTATGCTCTGTAAATCAGAGCACCGTTGGATCAATGATCCAATGGTGATTAAAAATCACCAAAAGTACAGAATAAATTCTGTATGAAAAGATTTCCCAATCTTGTTAAAAAAACAAGAAGATTGCCTTCTGTAAATCAGAAGCCCTTGGATCAAAGATCCAATGGTGGGTGTAACACCCAGCCCTTTTATACTGAAATTCGTATTTCTCATTAGCTTGTATGAATTTACTTTATTTAGAATTATTCATTATTTTAATTATTTTAGAACTCCTTTAAACCCTAAAACACCAAACCCTAAAATCCCCATTTTTTCACAAATTCCACAGTCTAACTATTTCCATCAGCCCGTTTCAATTATCAAACCCACCCATTCCTTTCTCATAAAGTTTCCTTACAAATAACCAGGGCCGCCCCCTTTAATTTCCCTAAGCCCACAAAATATTTTTCCTTTAAAAACATTTCTATTTTACTCAGCCCAGCCCCTCATCTCTTTTTATTCTGTCATTTTCCTTTTAAATTCCCTTGGCCCGGCCCACTCACTCACCCAGCAGCCACTCTTCTATTTAAATTATTTTTCTGTATTTTGCCAGCCCAGCCCACCAAGCCCACGTTCCCTCTCCAACCGCGCCCGTTTCCTTACCCGACCCGCCACTGTTCATCTCCTCCTTAAATTCTCCAACGGCTAGCTTCCCGCCTCCCTCGCTCGCGATCCACGATCTCCGCCACGTTTTCGCCAACGTTCGCACACTCTTCGCCGCACCTCGCGCCTCGTCTCTCTTTCTCTTTCCCCTACATCGTTCCCTCTCCTTTCCCCCTCTCTCTGTTTTCTCCTCCACCCAACCCACAGCACTCTCGAGCTCCCCACTGTCTTCATCCCTCCGCCGTGAACGACGACCGGCGAAGCCCATCATCATCATCGTCGCTCTCATCACTCTTGTCTCACCCTATCTCCCTGCTCACCTTCACCACCCAACTCCGTTCAGCGGCCGACCATCATCGACCAGTTCTCAACGCTGACGAGCCCACCACGAAGTCATCCTTACTGCCATCTGCCGAGCTCCCCTAGCCAAGCCGAGCCCCAAGCATCCAAGCTTCCCTGACCGAGCTCACTCTCTCTGTCTCTAGCCCTCTCTCAGTTCTTTTTCCCTCTTCCCCATTCCCTCTGTTCTCTCTCTGCAGCTCTCTCTCTCTCTTCTCAATCTCACTGTGTTTCTCACTCAGCTCTTTCTCTCTCTCTCTCTCTCTCTCAGTATACATCTCTCCCTCTCTCCTCCTCACTATCTCTCTCTCTTCCTACATCTCTCTCTCACTCTGTCTCGTTCTCTCTCTCTCTATCTCTCTGTCTTTCTCTCTCTCACCCTATTTCTCCCTCTATCTAACTCTCTCTCCCCTTGCTTTCTCTCTCTCTCTACACTTCTCTCTCTATATATATCACTTTCGCTCTCTTGAACCCACATCCCGAACACCTCACGGGAACCTGCCAGCAACCATCTCGTTCCCACGAGCCGAGTCGTGATCACCGCAAAACATTCGAGTCTTGGCTGTTCATCGAGCACTTTCCGTACGTCGTCGATCCTTGCCGTCTCGGTCGTCGCTGCTGCTTCCGTACAGCCTAGACATCCCCAGGAAAGTTCTTACTTGCTTTCATGCTATTCTGTATATATTACAAATCAGAATCGTAGATATATTCCATGTTTGCTGATGCTATATATTGTTACAAAACTGTTCGATGCTTGGTCCCATAGAAAATCATTATCGTATTTGACGGAACTGGACATATTATATTGGCCCTTGTAGAGATGGTTAATGTGTGCAAATTTCATTAGAAAATACGACTGTTAACAGTTAAAACGACTACCCCCAAGTTTAACCGTAAAGCTGAAATTCTATTGTACCTGAAAATCGTTAAATTCACCATAAATCATATACATAATAGAATGGTGCGTTCGAGGGCTCAAATCGAAGCCAACTCGATGAACTTTAACCCTATACTGGTTTTCTGACATTCCTGTACTTAAATGGTGATGATATTCGTATCGGAGAGCGACTCTGGACTGCAGTCCAGAGCGACTCCAGTTATTGGTTGCTGTCCCGTATTGAGTACCACAGGATTTACTTAATTTGTAGATTGCAGAACTCCACTGTTTATTGTAGGTAAAACTGTTAACTAGACAACACAATTGATTTCATACTGTTTCGTTACCATTTGATATTTAACCTGTAATTTATAAGATCGGGACACATAACAGTCCCAACAGAATCAGAATTGACATGTTAATATTAAACTGATTATAACTCCTAACGTACAGACGCGATTGAAGATCCGTCTATTGCGTTGAAAACTTTACTGAAAACCCTAGAATTCACCCAACTGTAGCGTCGCTAAATTATGATCCCAACTGGGGTTAAAATGCGTTGCGAAATGGATTCCTGATTCTGAAACTGGATTTCCAGCCGCGTGCGCTTAAAATGAAACAGTTATAACTAGTGATCCTGAAACCCGATTGGCTCGAAACCAAATTAGATGGATAGTTAACTGAACATATTAATTACTACCTGTTTATCATTTCGCTAAATTATATACATATGTTTCATGATAAATCGTGCAAGTGATAGACTGTTGTTTTATGATACTTTAGTTGTGCTTCTTATACTGTTCTCGCATCATATCATACCCATGTCATTGTAGTAATAACCTGGTGATATCGTGCATTTACCCAGTGTTAGATTTTAGTGATGATTGTGGCAAGTACGTCAGTGTTCGTGTATCCGTGATTAAGTGAAAGTGATACGTACTTGTACACAATCAGTGACCCTATTGTTCTATTGCATTGTCGACGTCTGTGGGATGCATGTATGTGTGACTATAAGTGGTATGGGACACTTATGGAAGCGCTTGCACGGGTGTCACAGATAGGGCATCCGACACTGCCGTTTATCTTAGGTATTGGTCGGGACGTGCTTGATGGAGGTCCTGCCTCCAGTTCTCGCGCAGACTTGTCACGGATCGATTAGTATTTAGGGTGATGGTTAGCGTTTGATGTAGACCACGGGGTGTGGGGTAGTTCAAGTGTGAATTCAACAGAATCTCGGGAGTCCCATGCCGGCTTATATATTTAGGGAGTTATATGGAGATTTACAGGGTACGTGATATATACACCGTGATATTCTTGTTACATGTTGGGCCCGTGGTCCCTTGCCCTTGGGTTCTACCTTTGGGTGGAGGACACTCACGAGTGGTTGACTCTCACACTTGGACTGACGATAGGCTTAGTGACCTGTACAGTGAGACTTAGAGACTGATAGGGATGCTGGCATTTATATTTACTTTTATACCGTGTTGACATACGTGACATATCGTTACACTGCTTTACTGTTCCGCTGCGTGATTACTGCACATGCATATTCATGATGTCATTTATTTACTGCTTTAGATACCTATTATCACTGTTAGAACTGTCACTTGATTTTATACATAGTATATTGCTATTGTGTCGCTCTGACGACCTGAGTATGCATGCTCAGTGTGAGGAGAAGATTTAGCCTGGACCAGTGCATCACAGACTTCCTGACTTGCCGTTCCTAGTTACATCCGTTTGTTCCACTTCAGGTCAGTTTACATTATCGTATTTTTCAGTTACTGTATTTCTCATTACCTGCGCATCGTTTACTGTTTACCATGATAAACTAGAAGCCGAAGTGTGACTACGGCAGGACTTTTCCTTGACCGTAGGAGCATGGCTGGCCTTGTCTACCCCTCGTATTCCGTATTTTGGGAAGCGGGGCGTGACATGGTTTAGTTGGTATCAGAGCCCAGGTTTTGCATCAATTGGGATTGCAGTTTTCCGTGTACAGTTTGGCAATCTAAGACATCCTTCGGTCTAGGTTGTAAACTGTCATTCTTGATCCATATTCACATCGTGTGTTCAGCTATCCACTCGCTATGGTTTCGGGTGACCTTGCAAGATTACATGGTTGCAGTTGCACTACCGTATTCTGTTTAGGTGACTTAAAGTCATACAGTTGATTCTCCACTTATAATAAATTCAGCATCTCTGATATTTTTGAATCTTTGTCCTATCCATTTTGATTCGTAATCTTGTGACTTATATCATCCTCAAAATTGTTATTTCAGGATCATGTCTTCCAACGACTCTTCGTCTTTATCCGCTCCCCAGAATCAGACCGTTGAAATCCTGAGTGTACTGCAAGATTTGAAGGAAGCCCAAGAGCGAACAAACGACTTATTAGCTGAAGGACTGAGAAGACAGGTGAGTCAGACCCCAGCGGGAGCATCCTATCATAAAGGGATCCCTATTAGACGAGGAAAAGAGAAGAAGATGAAACGTCAACAGAAGCATCAGAAAAACCCTTGCTGTGGATATTGTAAGAGACCAGGACATCTTCAGAAGGATTGTCGCCGTGCCCAAGGGAAATGCCTGATATGCGGTTCCAACAAACACCTCATCAACGGATGCCCAGAAAGGAAAGAACTGCAAGGGAGAAACTCGTCCACACTCCCCACTTCTGCCAAGTGAGGATTGCCGCGTAGTTCGGACTTCGACGATAAGGCGGATCAAACGCAGGATTCAACTCACGCGACGAGAATACAATGTTATAGTAGTCGAAGAAGGATTTTTCATGATTATCTACTTTCAGCATTAATGTTGTTATCTTTTTGTGAAAATTTCTTTCAGTTTGAAACCTTGTATTCACTGAACTTTTGATTTAATGCAATAAAATTTGAATCATAATATATGTATTATTCTCTTGTTTTCTCCTTATTCATATTATTCGTGATCACAGCGTTTCTATCCTGATTTTCAGTTCCTGCAACCGCATATCTTTCACTATTCTTTTGATGTATTCCGTGGTTTAATCATGACTTTTCTTTTCGGGCCATGGCCCACCCTGGAGCAGCGCCGCATCTAGACGAGAATGCACAGTCATGCGTTTCCTTAGATCACACATTGACGAGTTCCGATGATGAGGTCGATGGTCCACAGGTCAACTTCGAAAACAATGATTCAGAGGACGAAGGAGCAGCCGTCCCAGAGTTCGACATGATAGCTGATTCTGATGAAGAGGAAGAAGATCCCGAAGAGAACCCTGTAGAGGAAGACCAGATAGAAGAAGATCCCGATGAGGACCCGGTAGAAGAAAATCCAGTTGAGGAAAACCCCGTGGAAGAAAATCCAGAAGAAGAAAATCACATGGAATCGGACCTCGATGAAGAAGCTCCATCCGAGGAAGAAGGACCAGAAAATCAAGACCCTGCTGTGGAAGAACTTCCAGTGGCAATGCCTGCAAGACGATATGAAAATGGACGCCCCTATCTGAGTGCGCGAGCCTACCGCAACCTACTGAACCTCCACAATCGCGACTGACGGAATTTCTTTTGATGCTGTCTTTCTGGCCAAATAAAAATGTGTATAGTTTAGGGCCACTTTCCGCCTTTGAGAATGTCTTGTTTCAAATTTTCTTGAATGAAATGAATCTTCTGAATTCTTAAGCCTTTTGATTATTGGTTCGCTTGATACTTATTATCCATATCCATTTATTTTTTTCTGCTGAGTTCCCTGACTGTCCATCCCTACTCATTGTATAGTTTTCACCCTCGTTTCGACTCGAAAGTACCGCATCCTGATCCTTGGAATGAGCCACCATTCATCCTTCGTCTGCGCCCCGTTTGAGATCCTTCTGGGAGGAGAGCAATTCTTGTGAAACTTCCGAGTTCACTAACTCTTCAAATTCTGATTCGTGGGTTGTACCGACTGTTGTTTCCCCCACGCTTTTCCTTTTGTACTCCTTTGTTGTTGCTCCTCCTTGCTTCCTGTGCTGACCCTATCCCAATCTCCTTAACATTCAGCCTAAGGCCGCCACAATCCGACCATCTGTTTGAGCCACACCTTCTTGTAATCGATACCCTAGCTAGCCCTATTCATATTGGTGATTTCTCTATTACCCCAAATATATTTAGAGACACTATTATTCAAAATTTAGTTTTCATTATCTTAAATTTATCAAAGAGTACGTGTTAATGATTTCTCCGTTTTATGTATTTTGAGTGCATTATTATTATTCTCATTTTCAGTAGCGCAACCTTATACCGCGCATATTTGGTTCCATATTACTTATTTTCATTATGTGAGTTTTCTAAGATATTTTAAAACTATTTGACGATACGTTTTCCTAAAATGGTTTAACCTACCGACTACTTTTCACTACTTTATTCTCGTTACCTCATTTTAAGTATTATGCCTATGCTTACTATTATAAGTATTTGAGCCTTATACTTACTTTTACTGATGTACTACCTTTGAAATACATTGGAGTTTCGACTTTATCGAGTACGCCTCGAATATCATTATTCATTATTATTGTTCTCATGGGTTGCCTTTGTAGCTGTTCTTGTCGTATACTTATTTTAAACCTATATTTTTCTATGATGTTACTACATATATAAATCTTCAAATTTCTTCATCCGCCTATTTCAAGTAAAACTTTATGTGTTAGTTGCAATATAATAGCTTTCGCCTATGTTGTATTATTTCTCGTTATTTTAAATTTCGAGGACGAAATTTTTGTAAGGGTGGTATGATGTAACACCCAGCCCTTTTATACTGAAATTCGTATTTCTCATTAGCTTGTATGAATTTACTTTATTTAGAATTATTCATTATTTTAATTATTTTAGAACTCCTTTAAACCCTAAAACACCAAACCCTAAAATCCCCATTTTTTCACAAATTCCACAGTCTAACTATTTCCATCAGCCCGTTTCAATTATCAAACCCACCCATTCCTTTCTCATAAAGTTTCCTTACAAATAACCAGGGCCGCCCCCTTTAATTTCCCTAAGCCCACAAAATATTTTTCCTTTAAAAACATTTCTATTTTACTCAGCCCAGCCCCTCATCTCTTTTTATTCTGTCATTTTCCTTTTAAATTCCCTTGGCCCGGCCCACTCACTCACCCAGCAGCCACTCTTCTATTTAAATTATTTTTCTGTATTTTGCCAGCCCAGCCCACCAAGCCCACGTTCCCTCTCCAACCGCGCCCGTTTCCTTACCCGACCCGCCACTGTTCATCTCCTCCTTAAATTCTCCAACGGCTAGCTTCCCGCCTCCCTCGCTCGCGATCCACGATCTCCGCCACGTTTTCGCCAACGTTCGCACACTCTTCGCCGCACCTCGCGCCTCGTCTCTCTTTCTCTTTCCCCTACATCGTTCCCTCTCCTTTCCCCCTCTCTCTGTTTTCTCCTCCACCCAACCCACAGCACTCTCGAGCTCCCCACTGTCTTCATCCCTCCGCCGTGAACGACGACCGGCGAAGCCCATCATCATCATCGTCGCTCTCATCACTCTTGCCTCACCCTATCTCCCTGCTCACCTTCACCACCCAACTCCGTTCAGCGGCCGACCATCATCGACCAGTTCTCAACGCCGACGAGCCCACCACGAAGTCATCCTTACTGCCATCTGCCGAGCTCCCCTAGCCAAGCCGAGCCCCAAGCATCCAAGCTTCCCTGACCGAGCTCACTCTCTCTGTCTCTAGCCCTCTCTCAGTTCTTTTTCCCTCTTCCCCATTCCCTCTGTTCTCTCTCTGCAGCTCTCTCTCTCTCTTCTCAATCTCACTGTGTTTCTCACTCAGCTCTCTTTCTCTCTCTCTCTCTCTCTCTCAGTATACATCTCTCCCTCTCTCCTCCTCACTATCTCTCTCTCTTCCTACATCTCTCTCTCACTCTGTCTCGTTCTCTCTCTCTCTATCTCTCTGTCTTTCTCTCTCTCACCCTATTTCTCCCTCTATCTAACTCTCTCTTCCCTTGCTTTCTCTCTCTCTCTACACTTCTCTCTCTCTATATATCACTTTCGCTCTCTTGAACCCACATCCCGAACACCTCACGGGAACCTGCCAGCAACCATCTCGTTCCCACGAGCCGAGTCGTGATCACCGCAAAACATTCGAGTCTTGGCTGTTCATCGAGCACTTTCCGTACGTCGTCGATCCTTGCCGTCTCGGTCGTCGCTGCTGCTTCCGTACAGCCTAGACATCCCCAGGCAAGTTCTTACTTGCTTTCATGCTATTCTGTATATATTACAAATCAGAATCGTAGATATATTCCATGTTTGCTGATGCTATATATTGTTACAAAACTGTTCGATGCTTGGTCCCATAGAAAATCATTATCGTATTTGACGGAACTGGACATATTATATTGGCCCTTGTAGAGATGGTTAATGTGTGCAAATTTCATTAGAAAATACGACTGTTAACAGTTAAAACGACTACCCCCAAGTTTAACCGTAAAGCTGAAATTCTATTGTACCTGAAAATCGTTAAATTCACCATAAATCATATACATAATAGAATGGTGCGTTCGAGGGCTCAAATCGAAGCCAACTCGATGAACTTTAACCCTATACTGGTTTTCTGACATTCCTGTACTTAAATGGTGATGATATTCGTATCGGAGAGCGACTCTGGACTGCAGTCCAGAGCGACTCCAGTTATTGGTTGCTGTCCCGTATTGAGTACCACAGGATTTACTTAATTTGTAGATTGCAGAACTCCACTGTTTATTGTAGGTAAAACTGTTAACTAGACAACACAATTGATTTCATACTGTTTCGTTACCGTTTGATATTTAACCTGTAATTAATAAGATCGGGACACATAACAGTCCCAGCAGAATCAGAATTGACATGTTAATATTAAACTGATTATAACTCCTAACGTACAGACGCGATTGAAGATCCGTCTATTGCGTTGAAAACTTTACTGAAAACCCTAGAATTCACCCAACTGTAGCATCGCTAAATTATGATCCCAACTGGGGTTAAAATGCGTTGCGAAATGGATTCCTGATTCTGAAACTGGATTTCCAGCCGCGTGCGCTTAAAATAAAACAGTTATAACTAGTGATCCTGAAACCCGATTGGCTCGAAACCAAATTAGATGGATAGTTAACTGAACATATTAATTACTACCTGTTTATCATTTCGCTAAATTATATACATATGTTTCATGATAAATCGTGCAAGTGATAGACTGTTGTTTTATGATACTTTAGTTGTGCTTCTTATACTGTTCTCGCATCATATCATACCCATGTCATTGTAGTAATAACCTGGTGATATCGTGCATTTACCCAGTGTTAGATTTTAGTGATGATTGTGGCAAGTACGTCAGTGTTCGTGTATCCGTGATTAAGTGAAAGTGATACGTACTTGTACACAATCAGTGACCCTATTGTTCTATTGCATTGTCGACGTCTGTGGGATGCGTGTATGTGTGACTATAAGTGGTATGGGACACTTATGGAAGCGCTTGCACGGGTGTCACAGATAGGGCATCCGACACTGCCGTTTATCTTAGGTATTGGTCGGGACGTGCTTGATGGAGGTCCTGCCTCCAGTTCTCGCGCAGACTTGTCACAGATCGATTAGTATTTAGGGTGATGGTTAGCGTTTGATGTAGACCACGGGGTGTGGGGTAGTTCAAGTGTGAATTCAACAGAATCTCGGGAGTCCCATGCCGGCTTATATATTTAGGGAGTTATATGGAGATTTACAGGGTACGTGATATATACACCGTGATATTCTTGTTACATGTTGGGCCCGTGGTCCCTTGCCCTTGGGTTCTACCTTTGGGTGGAGGACACTCACGAGTGGTTGACTCTCACACTTGGACTGACGATAGGCTTAGTGACCTGTACAGTGAGACTTAGAGACTGATAGGGATGCTGGCATTTATATTTACTTTTATACCGTGTTGACATACGTGACATATCGTTACACTGCTTTACTGTTCCGCTGCGTGATTACTGCACATGCATATTCATGATGTCATTTATTTACTGCTTTAGATACCTATTATCACTGTTAGAACTGTCACTTGATTTTATACATAGTATATTGCTATTGTGTCGCTCTGACGACCTGAGTATGCATGCTCAGTGTGAGGAGAAGATTTAGCCTGGACCAGTGCATCACAGACTTCCTGACTTGCCGTTCCTAGTTACATCCGTTTGTTCCACTTCAGGTCAGTTTACATTATCGTATTTTTCAGTTACTGTATTTCTCATTACCTGCGCATCGTTTACTGTTTACCATGATAAACTAGAAGCCGAAGTGTGACTACGGCAGGACTTTTCCTTGACCGTAGGAGCATGGCTGGCCTTGTCTACCCCTCGTATTCCGTATTTTGGGAAGCGGGGCGTGACAGTGGGGAAATCCCCAAATCAATTGGAGAAAATATCTCCTTAACTGATTGAACAAATCAGCTTTCCTTATATAAAGGCCCCCAGACTTCAAGTCTGAAGATATACAGAAACAGAGGGACAGAAAAAAAGAGAGGAACCCCCCATAAGCTTTGAGAGATTTCAGAAAGAAGAGCCAAGCTCTCAGAGAAAGAAGATTTTCTTCAAGGTAAAAAATGATGAACAGAGAGATAAAATCATCTCATAATTTAAAAGAAAAACTTACTTCTTTTTCTAAGATCATAGATCTACAAGACCAAGATCTTTCACAAAGAGATCAAAGGATCTCATCATAAAATAAAAAGAAGAGCATAATTCTTCTCACAAATCATAGATCTACAAGACAAAGGACTTTAATACAAAGAGATCATGAACATCTCATTATAAAAAGGGGGAGAATAATTCGATTCTCTTAAGGATCATAGATCCAAAAAGGCAAAGCCTTTCATCAATACAAGAGATTGAAGCATCTTCTATAAAGTAAGAACTTTTGTTCTTAAAATTTTGAGACAAAATCTCTCATATACAAGAATTTATTTCACAGACCATAAAGTTGATCAGATAGCGCTTTGCGCTCATAAATTAGCGCTCTGCGCTCTTGGACTAGCGCTTTGCGCTCATGGAATGGCGCTCAGCACCAAGCGCACCATGTGCTCCTCACGTGTGCGCCACTTAACAGTTAGCGCCCTGCGACTAGCGCTTTGCGCTCATGGAATGGCGCTCAGCGCTGAGCGCACCACATGCTCCTCACGTGTGTGCCACTGATCTAATAGCGCTTTGCGCTCATAAATCAGCGCAATGCGCTCATAGACTGGCGCTCAGCGCCAAGCGCACCACGTGTCCTTCACGTGTGCGCTATTCGACAGAAGCGCACTGCGCTCTTTGACTGGCGCAAAGCGCCAAGCACACCATGTGCTGCTCTGATAAAACATAAATTGTTCTTTAATAAGCCCAGATCTATGATGAATGCTCAGCATTCAATAAAAGACAAAAATATTGTCAGAATTCAAATCAATACTCAGTATTGTTTAAAGGGCCAAGCCCAAATAAATGCTCAACAGCCCAAAATAAATGTTAAACATTTTAACTTGATTGAACTTAGCCCAAGATTGGTCATAAGTCCTCAATTCAGATTAACTGAGCCCATGTGCTCACAAATCTTTGATCTTAGTCTCAAATTGGACTACAGATCTCTCAACCAAAATTGGTTCAAAGGTACATCTCTTTACTCCTCTGATATTTGTTGTTGTAATCCTTCAACGTCTTCAGAGAGGTGACGGGTCCCGACAATCATACATTTCATAGACTATGACGTCTTTAAACTGGACTGTGGGGTCCTTAAGCCCATAAACTATGATGTCCTTAACCTCGGACTGTGGGGTCCTTAAACCCATGGACTATGATGTCCTTAATCTTGGACCACCATGTCCTTAAACTGGTAATCGACCGCAATGTCCCTAAACTAAACAATAGAGACCAAATGCTCTCTTGTTGGATCTAAATGATCCCGTTGAGTTGATCTTAGTCTAAAATTAGACTAACATATCCTCAACGAACGTTTAAGTTGATCTTAGTCTCAAATGAGACTAACGTATCCTTAAACCCAACCCCAAACCCAAATCTAAGAAAATACGGATTTGGACTAATCAACGCCCTACGGGCGACAACATAAATTAGTCTCCGTATACAATCCACGGGCAACCAAAAACAAAACAAACACACACGACACGAAGTGACCATCTGTAGAAGGAGAAAGTGGTTACAGCGATGCGGTAGCGTAATTAACTGCAGGGGCTTACGCCTGCAGGGAAGAGCGTCCCCACAATCAAAAACCCCTCAACGAGGGGGAATCTGACGAAGTCTGCTACATCGGCCGCATCCATTTAAACCTTCGATACATGGTGTCATTAATCAACTTGGCATCTTCGGAGAGGTGGACGGATAGCACCAATCAGCATCAGCCCTCGAAATTCAGGCAAGACGGAGCTACACGGTCTCGTCTCTGTTTTCGGCGGAGAACAGATTCTGGAACGCCCGGTGGGACCTCTTCCTCTTTCCACTCCACACTTTGTGTGTCGTGTTCGCGAACGAGTCGCGGTATAATATGGTTGCCCTTAGGTTCGAGGTACTAAGATTTGATTTTGCTCTCGTGCAGAATAAAAAGAACATCAATGGCCTCTAACTGCTCCAGCTGCAATTGCAACTCCCTTTCCGCCTCATCTGGAGGTATAACCTACGGGCCCCAAGCGGCCTCCCTATTCAAGATGCCAGTGGAGTAAATAACTCAAACCACCACTGGGCTGTTCTTTGGGACCGTGATCCCACCGATGAGCTTCAATGCCCCGCTGTTGTCGCAAGAAGCCTCAAAGAAGTCGGTCTTTGATCGAGTTACCACTGCCGCGGCCCCTCTCAACAGGTCACCCAAATCCGATGCCTCGGTTTTCAACAGACTGGACCAGAACGCCGACAAGCCCGCGATACCTAAAGCAGCCATCCCAAAGCGGATAGCCATCCCGGCTCAAGCGGACGAAATCATCAGAGAGGATTCTTCTGCCAAGAAGTCAGTCTTCACAAGGCTGGCCATTCCGGCTCCCGCTCCAGACGAAGTCCTCATAGCTACTTCCCATGCCCGGAGGTCTATCTTTCGCAGATTGGACATTGCTTCTCAACGGACATCGATCTTTAAGAGGATGACGTCGGCGACAACCTTTCGCCAAAACAGGGGCATGACGACGTCACCCCTACAGCTGAGACGATCCCATCCACACGACATGCTCGCCGTCATCACTGGCGCCGAGTAAGGAAGGCTGAGGGCAGCTCCCCTTCTGGACTGACTCCGCCGGCTCCAACGGTGGAAATCGATGCTGCTGTTCCAACTGGGAACAGTTTTGAACCGCTAAAGAGGGTGCGTAAAAACTCTCCGACTGCCGTGCTGAGGAGATCTCCTCCACCTGTGGAGAATGCCCCAAAAGCGAAGCTAGAGCGTCCCCCTCAGCGGCTGTCCTCCAAAATTTACAAAGTCTGGCAACAGGTCCAGGAATTGGTGATTGACCAGGACTACTCTTGCCGACCAAAGAAGATTAAAGTTCGGCGAGAAAAGAGCCATCCCGTGGTACCACAGAAGATGTCATCCGTCTGGGTGCCCACTGCAACAGCCCCCTCAACTTCGACCGCCCACAAGAGGAGAAGGCCGGAGAAAATCCCTGCGTCTGCGACGAATCGCAAGACCACTGAGCCCAAACGCCCTAAGTCTGGGGGCATGGTGGTACATACTATCTACATGGCATCCGGAAAAGAGGATAGCCGTATCTCCACAGGTCATTGCCGCTTACGCGATCTGTAACAAAGGCCCAGGAGCAACAACAGAAGCTCCAGGAAATGTTGACGCAGATGGCCATACTCACAGGGCCAAAAGAAAGCCCGGAAACGTCATCAGAGCAGCGCCGTGAGCAGGAAACTGATACTGAATTCCTTCGGAGAATGCTTGAGAAGAAGGACAAAGAGGCTGCGAAACAAGCGGACAATATAAAACAAATGGCCCTTCTGTTCCAAGATATGGTGGGCATGATGATCCAGCCAGACCCTCCAGCTGAAGATCCTCCAATAATAATTGAAGACGACAGAGGGGAGACATCGAACCCTCCTCCGGCTCTTTCAGCAGCCAAGGAGGAGACCATCTCCAAGGCCGCCCTGAATGATTACATTACTCAGCAGATACGAGTTCATCAGGAGAATGAAGCGACTGGACAAATTATTAAAACTGGATGACCCTATCCGGATTGGTATGATCAAATAAAGTACCCGCCGGGATACACGATCCCCAAATTCCACGTATATAAGGGAGCGGGAAATCCGCATCAGCACATCGCTCAATTCAGAGCCTTGTGCAGCAACACTGGAAGCGACGATAAACTGTTGCTTCGCCAATTCGTTGGTAGCTTATCAGAAACAGCATTTGAGTGGTATTCGGAGCTTCCCAACGACTCCGTCAAAACCTTTGCAGAGATGGAGCTACTATTCACCCAGCGTTTCGCGAGTGCTAGTGAACGCACCCCAATAACGGCATTGATCAATGCCAGGGTGAAGCCTGGAGAGACATGGGTTCAATACACAATACGATGGCGGAATTTATGGTCGAAGTGCGAACAGCGCATCAAAAAAGCGCCTGCGACAGGCATGTTCGTGGGTACTCTTGATCTGTAGGCGACCATTTCGCAATTCATGATGTTCTTCAAGCCAACTACTTTCCAGGCCTTGAATGACAAGCTAGCCCAAATGAATCAGATGGGTCATAGACCATCTCCTTTGAAGCTGGAATCTCGAAATGAAAAAGGAAAAGGGAAAGCAACCTTCATCGACAATACTCAACAACAGCCGAGCAACTAAAAACCGGTTGTTCGCCAAAACAACGTACGTCCACGCCCATCCCTCGAGGAGAGACTGGGACGTCCTTACTCGTTTCCCCGGGATAAAACGAGGAAACTGTTCGAGCTGGCAGTGCGCAACAGACTCATCAATATGCCGGACCCAAAACGTCCATTGCAGCCAGGCGATATCAACAATCCTAATTACTGCCCTTACCACCAAGCAGTAAGCCATCCAATCGAAGATTGCTTCGTTTTCAAAGGCTGGATTGAGGACCAGTACCAACAAGACAAATTCGCACTGTCCGAAAACTGAAAGATGAACACGCCACAACCACATGATCCGAAAAAGATGGACATACCAGGGGCATTGTGCTCATTCATAGAGAAAGCCCCATGGACCGAAAAGTCCGTAAACTAAAAATTTGCCTCAAATACGGCAACGATTGACCGAAACGTCTTTAAACTAACAACGGACCGAAACGTCCTTAAACTAACGATGGACCACTATGTCCTAAAACTGGTTGTTGACCAAAACGTCGATAAACTACTACGGACCGCAGCATCCCAAGGCTGATACAAAAAAAACGGTATGTCCATAAGCAAAATGGGCACGGATGAAAACCCGAAAGGGCTCCGTGAGTAAAAACAGCAGGACTACCGACGAGTTTTGTGAAAACCCGAAAGGGCGCAATTGTTAGTTATATGTATGCCCTAGAGGCCATTACTATACATAGGATGTATATTGTAGTGGATGCTTGGACATATATAGGGAGGACTTTCTTGCTCGACATGATAGTATGCTATCTAGTTGCTCTTTACCTTAACGTGTACACTGATTTTCTCTCTGTTACATGTTGGTAAAGCCCTTAGGATGTGTACTTGACTACCTGGACTATGATACGGATCATACTAGTGGGGACATGGTAGTCCATAAGTACATCCTTCAAGGTCCCTAGTCGTGGGTGTATCGAGACGGGGCATCGATATACCAGAGTAGACTAGCGTATACCTTCTCGACCCATACAGATGGGCGATGGATGATCCCATATCCATTGGTGTTTGACATCAGAGATCATATACGGGTGCTCAGTGGAGACTGGGTACACTGGACGGACTCGCCGAGAACTCCCAGATGGTATTATACCTTACGTCAGATGGCAGTTCTCTGGTAACACTGATACAGGTTAGTCTGTAGACCCGAGATCGTCATAAAGTCTTGTGTGATTCCCACCGTGCTTTGATTTCCACCTTACCACGTCCAAGAGGGCGTGCAAAATGGTGGTTTTTGGGTACAGTCCCGAATCACATGGAGGCAATGAGCGATATGAGAGGATTCGTCTCTCCCGGTATAGGGAGTTGATGTTGCGTTGTGTTCGATTGGCTATAACCGGAAATCCCTGGCCAGGGTTGCTGAGATTTACTGGTAAGTGTTACCAGTAGTTTCTCGAATTATTATAGACCTCATATCGACACGACATATCGAGCTATTGGGGTCTGACGTTTACCACCCCTAGGCGAGATATGCGACATATCAGACGAACAGACCGGACTGTACGGTAAGTGTTACTGGTTGGATTCACAGGAGTGTGAGCGGGCTTGCTCGTTGATCTTCTGATCGCTCAATACCCGGGTGGCCGTTACGTTTAGCATACCGCTTGCGGCTTGTGGGTGTTTGATATGATCATCACCTGCTGCCGGCGTATTGACGAGTCTTTAGAGTCCTACACAGAGGTTTCCTGGCTCAAGCAAAACGAAATAGGAGCGCATATGAGATATGTGCGGAACCGAAAATAATGCATGTATGTGATACCGTATTTTATTCTCGCGATGAATGTATCGATTGGTTGTATGCGATATAACCTAGTTATCGAATCGAGGATTGATTCGATAAGTCGATACATTGGATATTAGTCGGTCATATGCGATATGACCGGATCATTAAATCAAGTGTTGATTTAATGATTTAATTTATAATTATATATTTGATATATTATTTTACATTAACTAGTATTTGTTCACTTAAGATGGATTTTCTCACTTGATGTGCACAAGTAGTATATGTGATATATTTTTGTGCAATAGATTGTAACATGTTTGATGATACATGCAAACTTGGGTGTATGTTTACTTTAAACCATGTTTAAGTGAATGGTTAGGGTTTTGTTATCTTTTCTTAATTATTTATTTTATTTATTTATTTTAGGGCAAGAAACAAAGATGGTGGCTTCTTTTGTTTTTACCTTGAAGCTTTGACCACTTTGTTTCTTTCCTTAACCTAACCATTCACCTAAACCCTAGTTTAGTCTCTACACTAGTTACACTCACCCATGGTTGCTAAAATGATAATCATCACTTGTTTTTCTATGATTCATTTTTTTTTCTTTTCTTCTTCTTCTTCTTGATGAAGAAAGAAAACCTTTGCTAGAAATTTTCAAGTGATGAATCCAAGTGAGAAATCCAAATCAAAAGTGAACACACTTCTTATTTCTTCATCCTCTACCACTTGCCATGTAGTATAGGGTGTTTTCTTCACAAGTTTCATGACTTAGTGAAGGTGGAGTTTGAGTTTGAGTTGCCTCGACGTAGATCATCTTCGGCATCGAAGTCAACGACCTAGCCCGCTCATTTCTCCGACGAAACCATCGCAAGAGCCTGGGATCCCGGTGATCGCAGCGAAGGGACATCATCACGGAGCTAAAGAAGTGGTGGACCGGATCTACAAAGGTTGTATTTCCATTCACTTAGTGTAAATGTGATTTACTTTCATTTAGTTTCGCCTAAACTCTAGTTAACGATCTTGCTAAGGGTTTCTTGGCACGGAAAATTTGAATTTGGCATGGTTGATACCTTGTGGAACCTCTTGAGTGTGTCTAGTAACCCTACAGTGGTATCAGAGCCTAGCTAGAGTTTTAGGTGAAGTGTAGACGATGTTAGAAATCCGATCGAACCCCGAAACCCTAACTCAAACCCTTCTCTGTACATTTTCTGTAACTGTGGATTTTTCCAGATTAAAAATTTCCAAAATATTCAGCAGGGAAATGTAGGAGTTACTGTGCATCACGTGCACTTAACTCGACAGAAGCGCCGCGGAACCGCGGCCCCACCCTGGTCTGTGCGGCGGTTCCGCGGCCATTTTGTTGAATTAGTGCACGTGGTTTCCACAGTAATTTGTTTCTGTTAGTGCTGTGTTTTATGGGAATTTTTAATATTTACTCAAGAGTTGAGTTTTCTGGGTTGTATTGGGGACTCGGTGTTTCGATCGGGAAGTTTAACTGGGTCTATGGGTTTTTCCGGATAATTTTAGAAAAAATTGAAAAGTTCGACCGGATATAAATACCCACTTTTTCCCCTGTCGGGAAATTTCCAGGTGTTGGATCTTTCCGTAGTTTAAGAACGTTCGAAGTAGTACAAGTAACGCGATGGACCCTCTAGAAGACAAGAAACCTTAACTCGATTTATGTGACCGTCTTGAACTGCCCTTTGAACCTTAGGGTTTGGGGCAGTACGGCGTGCCACATGTGAGGCGTTGGTTTGACCCTTCTACGGCTGGACCGTTGGTACTGTGGCACGAAGTGAATGTTCTTAAACTTATTTCATGTGTTGAGCTGTTTCGGGAAAACTTGGGTGTTTGACTGTTCGATCGGAAAGTTTAACATTTTCTGTTTATCTGGAATGTGATACAATATTTGGAATCCACAAATAGTTATGAGATAACTGAATGAATGTTATAAACATAGCAGTTTAGTCTCACTTGATCGGTTGCCACGGAATTTTGATGCGATCAAAAGTCCGTCGCAATCGCGTAGCGTACACGGATACTCGCCGGTAAACTTAATAGACAGCTACGCCCCATAGCCCCGACCAAGTGACTGTAGGAGAACTCCATTGCCGAAAGCATCCGTTCAGGTGCTCGCGGCAGCGGTGTTCCGCCTTAGTGCACTTCGTCGACGGTATCGGGGGTGCGGCCGTCTACTAAAGTTTGCGACGAGCATTCGGTCAGGATGCCGGGAATCTTGTTGGATTGCCCGACTAGATATTGAAAAGAGTTTTTGATAAATGAGACTAAAATGCGGGGTTTATAATTATTAGGCATGTGATGTCTAAGGAATTCATTTGATTAGGCATGCGATGTCTAAAGAGTTTGCGGATTCCAACTGTTGTAGTTTTACACTTTCTTTTCTGTGACCGTAAGTGTAATATGTGATATCGCCGGTTTCGTTGCTATATGTCAGTGACAATTGGGATGGGCATATTTACTTACGTTGATGACATGTGATGTTATGTGTTGCTGGATATGTTATATTAGATCGCCGTGTTTGAATAGCCGGGGGTTTTTATGTGAGATGAGTGTTTTTCGTTTTCATTCATGTAAAAACTTGTATGTAATATTCTTTTATTGGGGCACTTCCAAGTTGCGGATGTTGTCACCATTTGTATATTATTTACTTTTCCGCACTAGGATAGACCCAAGGAGGAGGGCACAAGTAACCGGGTTCTGGAGTCCAGTGGGAGACCAACTCGAGGAGTCGAGTCCAGCTCTCCTAACTCTAGAATTGGTAGGGTTGCTTGCCGCTCTCGTAGGGATCTAGGGGTGTGGGTTTGGCTATTCATCACGACCGTGGAATCCGTGTTTTATACTGGCTCGTATTGAAAACACGGAAGTCCTAGTATATCCAATGTTTCATATGATTCTTCTGCTGCGATATCTGTGATGTGATCATTTGATATGTTGTGATAGATACTGTATATAGTATATATGATATATTATATAGACGTTACTTATGTTTTACACCCGCGCTAGCCCTGCCCCGCTCTGCCGTTAGTTACCTAACCTAACGGTGCACGAGGGGACATCGAGGCGAATGCGGATGGCATAAGTGTACGTCGTATTTATCTGTGATGTTTAGGTACTTAAATGATGGGACTTCATTAATGAGATTAATGAAATAAAAGAAACCTAAAGATGTTGTGGAATCGAATTTCAAAAATAAAACAGGTAGCTACAGTTCTTGCTTTGCACGGCGGTATATATGATATATCCTGCACCTTATTCGATGAGGAAAGGGCCGACGATCCCTTCACCGGGAGTGACCCCTTTAGCAATAACTGGCAGATGCTACAACTCTCAGTTTTTCTTTTGATTGCTTCTATAGTTTCTGCTTTGCACAGTGATATATATGATATATCCCGCACCTCATTCGACGAGGAAAGGGCCGACGATCCCTTCACCGAGAGTGACCCCTTTAGCAAAACTAGAAAAGCCTCAAAAACACTCCATTTCAAAATCATTTGATTCTACAACGATATCAAGTTCATTACGCAATAGGTTTTCAGAAAAACCTGTCATAGCCCTCCGTCATTTCAGATAAGTACTAGTTAGTATTCGTGCTGCGGTAGTTTGGCCTCCGTCAAGGCGTAGTGTACGGTAGCTAACTAGTGCTTATCTGCTAGCATATGATGCGATTGGATTAGGGTATTCGTACGGCGTTGTTTGGACCCCGTCAAGGGTCGTGCGGGTGGGTTTAATTCAATCAGGAAATGACGGGTTGAACTTGACTAGCGGACTATGGGTAGTTTGGCCTCCGTCAAGATCATAGGACGCTAGGGGCAAAATATTATTGGAAATTTCAAGTGTTGAAATTTGCAATGAGATTGCATACCTTCTATGAGATAGTTGGATCCCGATACCCGCTGCGAGTAAGAGTTACTCCTGGGAGAGTTTTACACATTACAATTAGCCGATCAAGTAGGTGTCTAGAAAGGTGTTAACGAGATTACGCCTCTAGGAAACCGAGGTTTACATTAATTAGGTTCGTGCGAAAGCACGGGGGACCTCCCTCAAAGTACCGACACTGGCCTGGCTGAAAGATTGGCGAACTTGTAGAGTGTAATTAATCCCGGCTAATCTTTCCTTTTAGGGTTTGAAGGAAGATTTGATTAAAACAGTGGGAGCTATCCTGATTAGATAAAATAATAACCAATCTGATCTTGCAAGAGCATACGCTGAGTGTTTTCTTCTCTCTCTCTTCAGGCAGCGACCATATCACGCCTTAATCAAGATAATAATACGGATATATTGACCGAACCCGCTTGTTATACTGAGCTGGGGAATGTTGGTCCCGCTCCAACTTATAATTGTTATAAGACAGAGCTAGAAATAGGGGAATACCAGAATTCCTATGCCGCCCAAACGAAGAAAGTGCATATGATGCATCTCCTTCGGGTGTGTTCATTACAAAGAACTGTTTCTCTGTATCCTCTACGTCCTGGGTATTTGATACCGGATCAGGATCCCAGATATGTAATCTGTTACATAGGGCTACAGAAAGGTAGAGAACTAAGAACGGGTGATAAGTTTCATGAGACAGAAAACGGTGCAAGTGTTGCAGCCAAGTCTGTTGGTCACTGTCACCCTGTATTCCAAATACATTGATTCTGAACAAATGTTATTAGATACCGAACCTGATATACAAAATCATATCAGTCTCTTTATTAGTAAAGAAATGATAAAATTTTGTATTGTTGGATAATGTTTTGAACATTTCCTATATCAAAAGTTGATCGGTTCAGGCACGTTATCTAAAAGCATTGACGTTCTAAATCAAACTACAGTTCTTAGTATACAGAACACACACAAGAGAAAGAGTTCAGAAATGAACGGATCCTTCTTGGGGTATTGTAGACTAGGTCATATCAATGCGACCCGACTAGCTGAAGTTACATTTAGATGCATATTTAAATCTGTTTGAAGTTACATCTTATGAAACTTGCCAGTCATGTCACAAAGATTAGATGACCATAGCTCCGTTTATTGGAAACAGAGAAAGAGTTAGTGAACTCTTGGGATTGATACATACTGATGTATGTAGGTCCCCTGTCTATACATACCAAGACCGGTTCTTTGTACTTCATTACATTCTCTGATGATCTCTCAAGATTCAGTCATATGTTCCTGTTGAAACACAAGTACGAACCTTTTGAGATATTCACAGAATATAAGTTAGAAGTAGAGAACCAATACGGGTATAAGTATTATGTCCTATGATGAGATCAAGGAGGAGAATACTTGAGCATGAAATTCTTGGACTATTCTAAAGGAGAATAAGATTCTCTCTCAGCATTACTCCTCCGTATACACCATAGCACGATGGTATATCGGGGCGGAGATATAGCACCCTATTTGATATGGTGTGCTCTATGATGAGTACTACTGAGTTTCCTATTTCCTTTTGGGAGTTATGTACTTGAGAAGCTGCATACCTATTGAATAGGGTTCAAATCAAATCAGTTGCCTACCACATCATATGTGATATGGAAAGAGAAGAGCCCATATCTTAAGTTTGTTAAGATTTGGGGTTGTCCGGCCTATGTATAAAAGCAAAATCCGGACAAGCTCGAGGCAAGGTCAGTTATGTAGAACTGGAAAGGTTCCAGCTATACAAACTACAGCAGATGATTTGGTAGAACCAAAAGATTCAGTAGATACCAACGAACCTCAGCCTCTCCGTCGATCTAGTAGGGTTTCTCACCCACCTGAGAGATACTTCTGTTTCTCTATGACAGTGGGAGCGAGGATTGCATCATGAGATGATGACCCAACTAGTTTTGAGCTGGCCATCAGGAGTGGGACTCTGTAAGAATGGCTGGATGCTTAGTGATCTGAGATGGAATCCTTATACACCAACAAAGTATGGACTTTGGTTGCTTTATCTGAAGGGTTAAATCCCCATCAGGAGCAAGTATATCTTGAGAAGATTACTTGGTGTACATGGAAAGGTTGAGACTTTCAAAGCTAGACTTGTTAAAGGTTTGCATCGTAGACCAATTGTGGCTAATAATGAAACCTTTTCTGGGGCCTATGCTTAAGTCCATCCAGATCCTACTTGCCACGGCTACATACCATGACTACGATATCTGGTGGTTGGGTATCATGACAGCTTTTCTAAATAATCTTTTAGAAGAGGGCGTCTATAAGTACACAGCCAGAGGGCTTCATAGATAGTGGGAGCAGCGGAAACGTGCACAAGTTGCTTTATAGGATAAAGCAGGCATCGCGGAGTTGGAACATCTGTTTTGATGAGATAGTCAAAGAGTTTGACATCATCAAAATGGTAGATGAACCTTGTACATACAAAAAGGTGGTAGGGAGTATGGTGGTGATCCTCGTAGAGTACATGGATAACATACTCTTGATGGGGAAGGAGTTTCCTATGCTACGCTCGGTCAATCTCCGCTTATCACAAGGATTCTCCATATAGGATCAGAGTGATACCTCCTAAATCCTGAGTTTTGATCTATAAGATAGATCTAATTGGATGTTAGGATAATCACTAGTTGTAGTGAGATGGTATCAATCGATCCTGGGGAGAATCACTGGAAAGGTTCCAGGGAGATAAGAATGACTGAATGTCAGTCACAGGCATTGTCTTTACCCTCAGTAGAGGGACGGTATGTTGGAAGAGTTCCAAGCTAGATACCGTGGCAAACTAGACGATAAAGGCTGGTAACATCGCTATTAAAGATACTACCAAAGAGGCAGTTTGGGTGTATACTGGTTCATGAGATGAACTGGATTCCTACCATTGTGTGACAATGGAAGTGTGGCTTTGGTCCAGGAACCCCGGTCCCATCAGTGACCCAGACATATTCTGAGGCAGCATCATCTGATCATGGAGATGGTTGATCTCCAAGGAGATCGAGGTTAGGAGAGTAGACTCAGAGGACAACACGGCGGATCCACTAACAAAGGCCTTTTCCCAGAGAGAGACTTTTAAGGGATGGTTGAGTATGAGATACTACAACCACTGCTATCAGATGGCCCTGGTGCAAGTGGGAGATTGTTAGTTATATGTATGCCCTAGAGGCCATTACTATACATAGGATGTATATTGTAGTGGATGCTTGGACATATATAGGGAGGACTTTCTTGCTCGACATGATAGTATGCTATCTGGTTGCTCTTTACCTTAACGTGTACACTGATTGTCTCTCTGTTACATGTTGGTAAAGCCCTTAGGATGTGTACTTGACTACCTGGACTATGATGCGGATCATACTAGTGGGGACATGGTAGTCCATAAGTACATCCTTCAAGGTCCCTAGTCGTGGGTGTATCAAGACGGGGCATCGATATACCAGAGTAGACTAGCGTATACCTTCTCGACCCATACAGATGGGCGATGGATGATCCCATATCCATTGGTGTTTGACATCAGAGATCATATACGGGTGCTCAGTGGAGACTGGGTACACTGGACGGACTCGCCGAGAACTCCCAGATGGTATTATACCTTACGTCAGATGGTAGTTCTCTGGTGACACTGGTACAGGTTAGTCTGTAGATCCGAGATCGTCATAGAGTCTTGTGTGATTCCCACTGTGCTTTGATTTCCACCTTACCATGTCCAAGAGGGCATGCAAAACGGTGGTTTTTGGGTACAGTCCCGAATCACATGGAGGAAATGAGC
This sequence comes from Agapanthus africanus, assembly GCA_030015575.1. Lineage (NCBI taxonomy): Eukaryota > Viridiplantae > Streptophyta > Magnoliopsida > Asparagales > Amaryllidaceae > Agapanthus > Agapanthus africanus. The sequence goes on from CM057340.1 coordinate 38,390,988, forward strand.
GATAGGAGGGGATTCGTCTCTCTCGGTATAGGGAGTTGATGTTGCGCTGTGTTCGATTGGCTATAACCGGAAATCCCTGGCCAGGGTTGCTGAGATTTACTGGTAAGTGTTACCAGTAGTTTCTCGAACTGTTATAGACCTCATATCGACACGACTTATCGAGCTATTGGGGTCTGACGTTTACCACCCCTAGGCGAGATATGCGACATATCAGACGAACAAACCGGACTGTACGGTAAGTGTTACTGGTTGGATTCACAGGAGTGTGAGCGGGCTTGATCGTTGATCTTCTGATCGCTCAATACCCGGGTGGCCGTTACGTTTAGCAGACCGCTTGCGGCTTGTGGGTGTTTGATATGATTATCACCTGCTGCCGGCGTATTGACGAGTCTTTAGAGTCCTACACAGAGGTTTCCTGGCTCAAGCAAAACGAAATAGGAGCGCATATGAGATATGTGCGGGACCGAGAATAATGCGTGTATGTGATACCGTATTCTATTCTCGTGATGAATGTATCGATTGGTTATATGCGATATAACCTAGTTATCGAATCGAGGATTGATTCGATAAGTCGATACATTGGATATTAGTCGGTCATATGCGATATGATCGGATCATTAAATCAAGTGTTGATTTAATGATTTAATGTATAATTATATATTTGATATATTATTTTACATTAACTAGTATTTGTTCACGTAAGATGGATTTTCTCACTTGATGTGCACAAGTAGTATATGTGATATATTTTTGTGCACTAGATTGTATCATGTTTAATGATACATGCAAACTTGGGTGTATGTTTAGTTTAAACCATGTTTAAGTGAATGGTTAGGGTTTTATTATCTTTTCTTAATTATTTATTTTAGGGCAAGAAACAAAGATGGTGGCTTCTTTTGTTTTTACCTTGAAGCTTCATGAAGCTTTGACCACTTTGTTTCTTTCCTTAACCTAACCATTCACCTAAACCCTAGTTTAGTCTCTACACTAGTTACACTCACCCATGGTTGCTAAAATGATAATCATCACTTGTTTTTCTATGATTCATTTTTTTCTTTCTTCTTCTTCTTCTTGATGAAGAAAGAAAACCTTTGCTAGAAATTTTCAAGTGATGAATCCAAGTGAGAAATCCAAATCAAAAGTGAACCCACTTCCTATTTCTTCATCCTCTACCACTTGCCATGTAGTATAGGGTGTTTTCTTCACAAGTTTCATGACTTAGTGAAGGTGGAGCTTGAGTTTGAGTTGCCTCGACGTAGATCATCTTCGGCATCGAAGTCAACGACCTAGCCCGCTCATTTCTCCGACGAAACCATCGCAAGAGTCCGGGATCCCGGTGATCGCAGCCAAGGGACGTCATCACGGAGCTAAAGAAGTGGTGGACCGGATCTACAAAGGTTGTATTTCCATTCACTTAGTGTAAATGTGATTTACTTTCATTTAGTTTCGCCTAAACTCTAGTTAACGATCTTGCTAAGGGTTTCTCGGCACGGAAAATTTGAATTTGGCATGGTTGATGCCTTGTGGAACATCTTGAGTGTGCCTAGTAACTCTACAGCAATCTCGTTAAAAGACACTTGCAAGGTCCTCTCGATTTTGTGAGGAGAAAATACCCGCGTGAGATTCTTACGACTCACAAGGGGAGCAACATACTTAGGGATCCCCACAATTCCTAAGGAGAAATTACACTTACGAGATCCTCACGACTCGTAAGGAGAATTTCCCTTTGAGACCCTCACGACTCATAGGGTTCAAAAGCCTTAAGCTATAGAGATCTGAACCTGTTCTTAAGCCATCACAATCTCCAATGTTGCCATACAAGCGTTTCAATACTGACCCTTGTATACAATCCACGGGCACGAATAAACATTTCCCTAATAAAGTCCCACCAGTGACTTGGGATATGTTTACACAGTGGACAGCCCTTGTAAGTCCTCTCGACTTATAAGGAGAAAACACTCTTGTAAGATCCTTACGACTTATAAGAGAACACACACTTAAGAATCCTCACGATTCTTAAGGAGAAAATGCACCTGCGAGATCCTCACGACTCGTAGGGAGAAATATCTTTATGAGACCCTTACGGCTCGTAAAGTCAAAAAGCCTTAGTCGACAGGATCTTAACCCTGTTTGCTAAGCCACCTTTGTTCAAACTGACAAAGGCAAATGATGATTCGCTCCTGGCAACGTCCCAGTTGTAGCGATGCTGATGCCTACATCAGTATCAAGTTCCAAGTCCTTTCAAGGGAAATGATGATTCGCTCCTGGCAATATCCCAGTTGTAGCGATACCGATGCCCAAATCGGTATCAAATCCCAGATTCTCTGCGAAAAGCCAACAACCCACAAATGCATATGAAATAGCCGAAATAATGGGGCAACTTGTAACAAAATCAGCAAGTAAAAATGTATGCATACAAAAATAGCCGAAATGGTTGAGCAACTCGCAATAAAAAGAAGCGAGTAAATAAAACAAATAACCGAAATGATTGGGCACCGCGAAAAATAGCCGAAATGATTGGGCAATCGCGACTTTTGCGAAAAAAAAGCTGAAATGATGGAGCATCGTGGAAAGAAAAATAGATAAAATAAAACTTTTTACCCTACAGGTGAGATCACATCGATCCCTGTATACAATTCCGGGGCATAAACAAAGAGGGAACCATACCTTCCCACCAGGCTCCATCAGAAAAAGAAGCCAAATCTCGACGATTCACAGACAGCCTGGAGATCATCTCGACATTCGTCTCGTTACAGCAGACGCGACGTCAGCAAAGCAGAGTGAAAGCAAAATCCCAGCTCCACCTCAACATTTGTCTCCTTATACCAGACGCAATGTCAACAACGGCGTTCCTTCGCAGTCCAACAGGATGCAGATGCAACGTCAACGAAAGACCTCATGGTCGAAACAAAGCGGAGTGACGGCAAAATCCCAACTCCATCCCAGCATTCGTCTCGTTACACCAGACGCAATGTCGACAACGGTGCTCCTTCGCAGTCCAGCAGGATGCAGATGCAATGCTAACGAAAGACCTCACGGTCGAAACAAAGCGGAGTAACGGCAAAATCCCAACTCCACCTCAGCATTCATCTCGTTACACCAGACGCAATGTCAACAACGGCGTTCCTTCGCAGTCCAGCAGGATGCAGATGCAATATCAATGAAAGACCTCACGATCGAAACAAAGCGGAGTGATGGCAAAATCATAGCTCCACCTCAGCATTCGTCTCATTACAACAGACGCAATGTCACCCCAGGGTCAAAACAACGGATCCATAGCAAAGTCCTAGTTCTAAATTTCGACGGTTCACCAACAACCTAGAGACAACCGCGACATTCGTCTCGATACAGCAGACGCAATGCCAGTAAACGAAGCGAAGGCCAAATTCCTAGCTTCAGGGTCTTGACGGCAACTCATATAAAACCTGAAAGACTATCGGAGATCATCCCACACCAGCGCAGAGTGGTCACCACCTCGACGTTCGTCTCGATACAGCAGACGAGATGTCACTACAGCGTCCTTCCTCCAACAGGATTCCGACACGCCAAAGCAAACGAAGCGAAGGCCAAATTCCTAGCTTCAGGGTCTTGACGACCACTCATATAAAACCTGAAAGACTATCGAAGATCATCCCACACCAGCGTGGAGTGGTCACCACCTCGACATTCGTCTCGATACAGCAGACGAGATGTCACTACAGTGTCCTTCCTCCAACAAGATTCGGACACGCCAAAGCAAACGAAGCGAAGGCCAAATTCCTAGCTTCAGGGTCTTGACGGCAACTCATATAAAACCTGAAAGACTATCGGAGATCATCCCACACCAGCGCGGAGTGGTCACCACCTCGACATTCGTCTGGATACAGCAGACGAGATGTCACCACAGCGTTCTTCCTCCAACAGGATTCAGACACACTAAAACAAACGAAGCGAAGGCCAAATTCCTAGCTTCAGGGTCTTGACGGCAACTCATATAAAACATGAAAGACTATCGGAGATCATCCCATACCAACGCGGAGTGGTCACCACCTCGACGTTCGTCTCGATACAGCAGACGAGATGTCACCGCAGCGTTCTTCCTCCAGCAGGATTCAGACGCGACAATCAAACAACGGAGCCACGGCAAAATCTCTAGTTCCAAACCTCGACGGTTCACCAACAACCTAGAGACAACCGCGACATTCATCTCGATACAGCAGACGCAATGCCAGCAAATGAAGCAAAGGCCAAATTCCTAGCTTCAGGGTCTTGACGGCAACTCATATAAAACCTGAAAGACTATTGGAGATCATCCCACACCAGCGTGGAGTGGTTATGACTCATCGGGGCTCCCTAAACTGAGCCTAACCTCAAGTAAAAAGCGGCATGGCAAAATTCCAAACGCTTGCTCTTCCCACGGTCAAACTACCTAGGAAGATTGCTTGAAGACGTCTTGTCCAGCTCCCGATGGGATCAGAGACACGACAGTCGCAAGGCTACTCGAAAAGCAAGATTGCCTATCGAGAGATACATCAGTCAACGTGACGGTACGACAGGAAAAACCCTAGTACCACAGACCTTAACGGACCTCTGTCGTAAAGAGCAGAGGTTAACTGTGACGTTAAGACATTCTTGCGAGAACTTCTCGACTCGTCTCGACTCGTGAGGAAATTAATATCTTTTCGAGAACTTATCGATTCGTCTCGACTCGTAAGAAAAAGCTTTAGGCAATGGGGATAAGGACTTGTTTCCTAAGCACTGGGGCCCTGCAAGTCGATCCAAAATGGACTCTTGCATACTATTCACGGGCCACACTCTCCGAAGTCGAATCTCGACAAGGAGGGAAACAACCACTTACGAGTCCTCTCGACTTGTAAGAGGGAAAATTCTCCTGTGAGATCCTTACGACTCTCAAGAGAAAGCGCACTTGGGAATCCTTACGATTCCTAAGGAGAAAATACACCTACGAGATCCTCTCGACCTGTAGGGAGAAAATTCTTTATGAGACCCTCACGGCTCATAAAGTTGAAAAGTCTTAGGCAGCAGACCTGAACTTGTTTCCTAAGCCATCGTTACTCTGCAGAGAGTCTAAGATGGACCGTCACTTACTATCTACAGGCCGCACTTGCTAAAAATCACATGGCAATGACACAGCAAAAAGAAAGCGACAGTTAGGAGAACATTTGATTCGCATTCAGTTAAACGTTCAAAGCATAAAATAAACACATGGAAATGGAAAAGCTTGCTATTCATGCTTCAGAGAAAATTCCTATATTGATGAAAATAGTACACAAAAACGCCACTAAAGTGTTTACAAAGGCACGACATCAAATCCATGACATGGATTGAGAAATTCAAAAGTGAGGCCGTCCAAAATTTTTCGGGCCTTTCGGACCATCTTCGTGTGCATCCTTTCACGATCACAAGCGTCAGGATCCCCACTGATGTCCTCCACCCTTCAATAGGCAGCGAGTATTGCCGCCTGCTGAAAAGCTTGATGCAGGATATCAACAAGGTTGTCTCGCCTTTGCTTTGAGATCAAGCCCATCAGATACACTGAGTGCACCTTATCTTCGGCGTCGTCCAATGCCTTAAGCGGCATGCTGGCATAAAATAGAGGAAGTGCTCCCCAGATCGCTCCCACAATAAGCTTCAAGAGAGAAGAACGACGAGAAAGCAATCGACCATTGTATACATCAAAGCGACCTATAATTTCAGCATACTGGGCGTTTGTAAATTCTTGGTTTTGAGAACGGCCGAGTGCGCGAATGTCTCCATAAGAAATAATCTCGTCAAGATCATACATATGAGCGTCCATAAAGTCTGAAAAGAAAAATCAGTGAGAGTTAGTGGACAGGCTGATTAAAAGAAAGCTTATTGAAAGAAACACGGGATTTAAACAACTCTTGATATCCCCAAGGAGGAAATAAGTGCTAATTAAATCACTCAACGAATTTAATTCAGTGCAATTAAGAAAGGAATCCTAAAAAGGATTTCGCATTTAATAAAAAGGTTCCTCCACCAAGGAGTTAAACTCCCCGAGAGCAATGCTCTGCAGATAGGAATAACACCTGCCGAAGTCAATTATGAAGGGAATTCAAAATTCTCCGGGAATTCCAAGAGCCTTGCTCTGTAAAAATGATGGAATAACCCATCAGAAAAATTAAAATAAAATTTTTAATGAATTAGAATTCTGAGATCTTCAAAATCCATGAGTAAACACTTAAAAGTTCTTCATAAGAGATTAACAAATCTCCATTATTCAAGAGAGCAAAGCTCTGTTCATGGGTTAAGAAACCCTAAAAAGATTTTCTTTAGATCTAAGATCTATGAAGAGCAAAGCACTTTTAATGGGTAAAACCCTAAAAACATTTTGAGATCTATGATCTGAGGAAGAGCAAAGCTCTATTGATATACTTCAAATCTTACTAAAATTTGGCAGAGATTTGACTTTTGAAGAATCTTAAAATGAATAGCTATGCTATGAAAGAGAATAAAAATTATCAGAAGACAAAAAAGAAGATGAACAGAAATCATCCCAAGGACCAAGGGTCCTATTTATAGGCACTGAGATGCCGTTTCAACTTCTGAGTTGATCCGAGGGCACAGATGCTGCCACCGCTGCACTCACGTGTGGGCTACGTGAGCGCAACGGTGGGGGGCATTTGTTTCCCCCAATCAGAGCAAAACTCTGTTCAAAATTCAAATTTTGAAATGAAGCAACGCTTCAGAAGCAGCGCCAAGTGCGCTGCGCCCTAAGCAGCGCACCACGTGCAAAGCACGGATGCGCTAGCGCTAAGCGCGCTGCGCTCTAAGCAGCGCACCACGTGCAAAGCACGGGTGCGCTAGCGCTGGAACTAAAAGCTCCCCACCGTCAGATCAAAGATCCAATAATAATGATAAATCATTAATTAATCAGAATTAAATACTGTTAAGGAAAGATTCCTCAAAATCTTACCAAACAACAAGATTGTGCTCTGTAAATCAGAGCACCGTTGGATCAATGATCCAATAGTGATTAAAAATAACCAAAAGTACAGAATAAATTCTGTATGAAAAGATTTCTCAATCTTGTTAAAAAACAAGAAGATTGCCTTCTGTAAATCAGAAGCCCTTAGATCAAAAATCCAATGGTGGGGAAATCCCCAAATCAATTGGAGAAAATATCTCCTTAACTGATTGAACAAATCAGCTTGCCCTATATAAAGGCCCCCATATTTCAAGTCTGAAGATATACAGAAACAGAGGGACAGAAAAAAAGAGAGGAACCCCCCATAAGCTTTGAGAGATCTCAGAAAGAAGAGCCAAGCTCTCAAAGAAAGAAGATTTTGTTCAAGGTAAAAAATGATGAACAGAGATATGAAATCATCTCATAATTAAAAAGAAAAACTTACTTCTTTTTCTAAGATCATAGATCTACAAGACCAAGGTCTTTCACAAAGAGATCAAAGGATCTCATCATAAAAAAAAGAAGAAGAACATAATTCTTCTCACATATCATAGATCTACAAGACGAAGGTCTTTTATACAAAGAGATCATGAACATCTCATTATAAAAAGGGGGAAGAATAATTCGATTCTCTTAAGGATCATATATCCATAAAGGCAAAGCCTTTCATCAATACAAGAGATTGAAGTATCTCCTATAAAGTAAGAACTTTTGTTTTTAGAATCTTGAGACAAAGTCTCTCATATACAAGAATTTATTTCACAGCTCATAAAGTTGATCAGATAGCGCTTTGCGCTCATAAATTAGCGCTCTGCGCTCTTAGACTAGCGCTTTGCGCTCATGGAATGGCGCTCAGCGCCAAGCGCACCACGTGTTCCTCACGTGTGTGCCACTTAACAGTTAGCGCTCTGCAACTAGCGCTTTGCGCTCATGGAATGACGCTCAGCACCGAGCGCACCACATGCTCCTCACGTGTGCGCCACTGAACTAATAGCGCTTTGCGCTCATAAATCAGCGCAATGCGCTCATAGACTGGCGCTCAGCGCCAAACGCACCACGTGTCCTTCACGCGTGCGCTATTCGGCAAAAGCGCACTGCGCTCTTTGACTGGCGCAAAGTGCCAAGCGCACCATGTGCTGCTCTGATAGAACATAAATTGTTCTTTAATAAGCCCAGAGCTATGATGAATGCTCAGCATTCAATAAAAGACAAAAATATTGTCAGAATTCAAATCAATACTCAGTATTGTTAAAAGGGCCAAACCCAAATAAATGCTCAACAACCCAAAATAAATGTTAAACATTTTAACTTGATTGGACTTAGCCCAAGATTGGCCATAAGTCCTCAATTCAGATTAACTGAGCCCATGTGCTCACAAATCTTTTGTCCTTGGTCTCAAATTGGACTGCAGATCTTTCAACCAAAATTGGTTCAAGGGTATATCTCTTTACTCCTCTGATATTTGTCGTTATAATCTTTCAACGTCTTCAGAGAGGTGACGGGTCCCGACAACCATACATTTCATAGACTATGACGTCTTTAAACTGGACTGTGGGGTCCTTAAGCCCATGGACAATGATGTCCTTAACCTCGGACTGTGGGGTCCTTAAACCCATGGACTATGATGTCCTTAACCTTGGACCACCATGTCCTTAAACTGGTAATCGACCGCAATGTCCCTAAACTAAACAACAGAGACCAAATGCTCTCTTGTTGGATCTAAATGATCCCGTTGAGTTGATCTTAGTCTAAATTAGACTAACGTATCCTCAACGAACGTTTAAGTTGATCTTAGTCTCAAATGAGACTAACGTATCCTTAAACCCAACCCCAAACCCAAATCTAAGAAAATACGGATTTGGACTAATTCACGCCCTACGGGCGACAACATAAATTAATCTCCGTATACAATCCACGGGCAACCAAAAACAAAACAAACACACACGACACGAAGTGACCATCTGGAGAAAGAGAAAGTGGTTACCGCGATGCGGTAGCGTAATTAACTGCAGGGGCTTGCGCCTGCAGGGAAGAGCATCCCCACAATAAAAAAACCCTCAACGAGGGGGAATCTGACGAAGTCTGCTATATCGGACGCATCCGTTTAAACCTTCGATACATGGTGTCATAAATCAACTTGACATCTTCGGAGAGGTGGACGGATAGCACCAATTAGCATCTGCCCTCAAAATTCAGGCAAGACGGACCTACACGGTCTCGTCTCTGTTTTCGGCGGAGAACAAGAAGTTTCGCGATCTGTTCGATGCGAAGTTCTTCCCTGAGACTGCCCAGTTCGAGATGGAGCAAAAGTTCATCCACCTGCAACAAGGTTCTATGTGGGTAAAATCGATGGATGAATATGGTACTGAATTCATCATGCTTAGCAGGTAAAGAATTCGTATCAAATACTGTTCCGTTAAAACACATCTCTATCCTGAAATAAACATCTTATCAGGTTCGCGGCATATTTGATCCCAACTGATGAGATTTGGGCTAGACGATTCCAACAAGGTTTAGACCCAGAGATTCAGGCGGCGTTAGCCACAGGCGACTACCCGACTCATGAACTCGCCCTGAAGGCGGCTCGCCGTTATGAAGTTATGGTGAAGAAGAAGGGTAAGCCCCAAACAGCTGGAATCAAACGTCCTACCGCACAGATAACAGGAGGAGCCTCTTCTAGGCCGACCTTTGCACCCAGAAGACCGGGAGGATCATTTAACCTGTCCAGTCTAGATTTCTGTTTTTACTACAAAAGGACTGGACACCTGGCGAAGGACTGCAGGCGTGCAAATGGCCTGTGTTTGGTTTGTGGCACATCCACTCACGTCATAGGAGTATGTCCATATCGTTTCAACACAGCACCAGCACCCAGACCCGCAATCACAGTCCCGCAGCGGCCAGCCATTCAGGCTCCTGCACCTCGTTTAGCTCTCCCTGCACCAGCTCCATGTGGACCTCCTGCTCAGCCTCAACGTCAATTCCATCAGGCACAAAGAAACATGCCTCAAGGGTAGAGAAACTTACCCTAAGGACAGAAGAATGTGCCTCCAGCAAGGAGGAATGTACCACGACGTTAGGCTTTTATAATGACAGTCGAGGAGGCCGAAACCATAGGACAAGTCATCACCGGTAAATCCCCCAATCCTTTCAATTTTTCAATCCTTGTGAATTACTATAACTTTTCTTATATTTAAACCCAACCTCACACAACTTAGGTACTATACTAGTAGCCACCCTTCCTGCAATCGCACTTTTCGACACTGGAGCTTCACATTGCTTCATGTCCTAACGATTCATGAGAACACATGCGATTCCCATGAAGCCACTCATTTCAAGACGGAATGTCAGTTCCGGGAATGGATTCTTGAAAGCAACCAGGGGGTTTAATCAGTGTCCAGTTGTAGTTTGTGGACGAGAATTCTACGCAAATTTCAAAGTACTGGACATCCTAAATTTCGATGTTGTGTTGGGAATGGATTGGCTGGGAGTATTCTATGCTACTATTGACTGCCGTCAAAGGAGGGTAGTATTTGAGATACCAAATCACCCAGTTTTCTATTTCAAAAGTGGAGATAGAACTTTAGAGTCAGGAAGATACCGTGCTAAACCGAAGAATGCACAAGTGTTCTTTCTACCGGCAGAAGAAGAAAAGCCCGAAGTAGTTCGAGAGTTCGAGGATGTGTTCCCTGAAGACATATAAGGTTTGCCTCCTGATCGAGCTCTTGAGTTTAGTATTGATTTACAACCTGGTACGCAACCTGTAATCAAAGCTCCATACCGGTTAAGTTCAGAAGGATTGAAGGAGATCCGCATTCAGTTAAACGAACTCCTGAAGAAAGGTTGGATTCGTCCCAGTACTTCAAGTTGGGGATCTCCGGTATTACCCGTGAAGAAGAAAGAAGGTTCGTACAGGATGTGTGTGGATTATCGAGCTCTGAACGAAGTGACAATCAAGAACAAGTATCCACTACCACGCATCGATGATCTTTTTTATCAGTTAAGTGGGTCTTATGTATTTTCGAAGCTAGATCTTCGTTCGGGTTATCATCAGGTGAAGGTCAAAGAGTCCGACATTCCGAAGACAACGTTTAGGACTAGAAATGGTCATTATGAATATCTCGTAATGCCATTTAGAGTAACCAATGCACCTTCCATCTTTATGAACCTGATGAACCAAGTTTTCCGAGAGTACTTAGACAAGTTCGTTGTCATCTTCATCGACGACATCCTGGTGTATTCAAATAATCGAAAAGAACATGCCGAGCACTTACGGATTGTTCTAGAGATATTGCGACAACATTACCTCTACGCCAAGTACAACAATTGTGAATTTTGGCTAGATCAAGTCGGATTTCTCGGACATATCGTTTAAGGCAAAGGAATCTTAGTAGATCCAGCTAAGGTGTCAGCTGTCAGCGAGTGGCCGACACCAAAGACGGTGAAAGATATATGAAATTTCTTGGGATTAGCAGGATACTACCGACGATTCCTTAAAGGCTTCTCAAAGATTGCACCACCCCTGAACAAGCTCATACGTAAAGATGAAACATTCGTGTGGTCAGAAGCACGTGAAAAAGTTTTTATAGAAGTCAAGTCGAGATTAACCTCTGCTCCTATTCTTGTAATACCGGATCAATCTGGAGGATACATTGTGCATTGTGATGCGTCCGATAAAGGATTAGGATGTGTTCTATACCAGAATGGAAAAGTTATGGTTTTTGCATCAAGATAACTGAAGGTTCATGAGCGCAACTATCCAACATATGATTTGGAGTTGGCAGCTGTCATTTTCGCACTTAAGATTTGGCGCTGCTACCTCTTGCGAGAACGAGTGGATATATACACTGAACAAAAGAGTCTGAAGTATGTATTTACTCAGAAGGAATTAAACATGCGACAGAGAAGATGGCTAGAACTCATGGCGGACTTCGATATCAACCTACAGTATCATTCTGGGAAGATGAATGTAGTTCCTGATGCACCTAGTCGCCAGCCATTAGCAATGAACCTCACCGCTCAGTGGAAACTACAGCAAGAATTGCACGGATTGGCGATCGAAGTGGTTGTGCCAGGTAACGCTTCGTATTTGATGAACATACAAGTCCAGTCCACTCTTATCAATCAGATCAAGGCAGCTCAAGCAAATGATGTCAAGCTACAAAAAATCCGAGAACAAGTAGAAAGTGGACTTCGAACTGACTTAATCATCCACGAAGATGGATCCTTGCAATATGGAAGTCGATTATGTGTACCAATAGGCCCAGTTCGAGAAGAGTTGATGAAAGAAGCTCACAACTTTCCTTATTCTGTACACCCCGGTGACACGAAAATGTACAAGGATCTACGTCAACACTACTGGTGGCATGAAATGAAATGTGAACTAGCTAGAAGCGTAGCCAAGTGTTTGGTGTGTCAGCAAGTGAAAGCTGAACATCACAGAACTGCTGGTCTATTTCAGTCGTTACCAATCCCAGAATGGAAATGGCAGCACATTACTATGGACTTCGTGACTGCCTTTCCTCGTGGCACGAAGGGTAATGATGCAATATGGGTTATTGTGGATCGACTCACCAAGTCGGCTCACTTTATTCCATTTCGAGTTGGCCAATCAACCGAGGCGTTAGCAAAGAAGTACATGGAGGTAAGCATAAATCTAAAGTAAAATTTAAACCTTCAAGATGTACTATATTTGATACCCATGAACTCATGCAGGAGATCGTGAGATTACATGGAGTACATGTTTGCATCGTCTCCGATCGTGATACCAGATTCCGATCATAATTTTGGCAGAGTCTGCAAGATAGCCTGGGAACGAGTCTGAATTTCAGCACGGCTTATCATCCACAAATGGACGGACAGTCCGAGCGAACAATTCAGATTCTGGAGAACATGCTAAGAGCATGTATGTTAGACTTCGGAGGTTCGTGGGAAAATCACCTACACCTTGTGGAGTTTTCATACAACAACAGCTATCAGGCAAGTATTGGAATGGCACCATTCGCAGCAATCTACAGACGGAAGTGTCGTTCACCACTAAGTTGGGACGACATTGGAGACGTGAACTCCTTGGACCAGAGATCATCGTGGCAACTGTGGACGTAGTTCGGATGATCAGGGAAAGGATGCGCATAGCCCAAAACCGAAAGAAGCATTAAGCAGATGCAAAGCGTCGACATCTGGAGTTCCAACCTGAAGACCATGTATTCCTGAAGATCTCTCCAAATAAAGGAGTGATCCGCTTTGGCAAGAGGGGTAAGCTAAGTCCAAGATGCATAGGATCGTTCGACATACTCGAACGAGTTAGAGAAGTGGCATACCGTTTAGCACTACCACCCTCATTGGAAGGTGTGCACAACATGTTCCACATATCCTAGCTACGACGATATGTGAGTGATCCCAGCCACATACTCGATTACTCAAAGCTCACAGTACAGACTGATCTAACTTGCGAGCAACAACCAGTTGAGATCCTGGACTGAAAGGTGAAGATATTACGGAATGAGGAAGTAAACTTGGTCCGAGTGATGTGGAGAAAGGATTCGCCAGGAGAATCAACATGGGAACGAGAAAAAGACATGCGTGCAAGATACCCTTATCTATTTGAAAATTAGTCCCTATGTAAATGTAAATTTCGAGGACGAAATTTTTATAAGGAGGGTAAAATGTAACGACTCTGAAATCTTTGTATGGAAATTTTTCTGTTAATATATAAGAAAAGAGTATTACAGCCTAAGTTTGAATTATAAGTCACTTTTGTTAGATAAAAGTAAGAAGTCACTTGTAGCTTACTGGTAAAGCCCCTGCACTGCTGTGATATAGCTGTGTGTTCGATTCCTATCAGACACAATTTTTTTCTGATTTTTCTTTTTAATTTTTTGGAAGCCCAAAAGATTGCACGTGCAATACAAGAGGAAATGAAAAGTTCATAAAAATCAAACATGTGGAAAATGGTGTAAATACAGAGTTGATCTGGTGGCACGAATCTCGAGGAATTGCCTCAAGATCGACTGACCAAAATAGCCTAGGGGCCGGCGGGGACGGTCGGATCAAGCTCAATTTGATCCGTGCTTTGCACACTCATCTCTTCAACTCCCCTCAACTCCTCTGCACTGTTTGATATCTCTGCAATCAAACAGAGACCCTTCAATTTACCAATTAACACTATTTTAATACTTTTTAATCCACATTTTTAATTCCCAAACCCTAATTCTCCACTATAAATACCATCCCATGCCCAAGCTCTTCACCATTCTGAAAATTCTAGTAAAAACTCTCTCAAAAGTTCCTAAGTGCAAGTGGAGTTAGCGAGAAAGCTTCTTCCGTCGAAGATCGAAGCCGATTCCGAAGCTCCCTCGACATCAAGAAGCCTCCCTCCTCTTCCTTAACCTTTTCCTAAGTTCTTCAAACCGTAAATCCCTCTCAAACTCTCTTTCTCTTCATTAAAATTCAACTTTAAAACTTATATCGGTAGGTGGAGTTATTACCGATATCCTTTTTCTAAAGCTTAGAAACTCCCTTTTTCCTTGATATATTGATCAATCTAAGTTTACCACAATACTTGTAACCCTAAAAATCAATGTTTAGAATCAATTTTAACCAAGAATCTCATGTGAAACAACCATAATTGAACTTTTTCATTAAAATACCTTGAACTTTAATATCACTTCTTTTCGTTTTCGTTAAAACTATACATGTAGGAAAAACTTCATGGGATAATGACCTACCCCATACGTATACTTTGGTTTCATAGCACGCTGCATATTTGTATGTATTTTTGTTTCGAAGAATAAACTTTATAATAAAAATACATACTTTAAAACCAGTTTTCTTTTAAAACGGTATTTCGTATTTCTTTGCATTATGCATCTATAACTCTCGTTAGAAGACCCGCTAATGGATGGTGCGGATTATCGCACATCCTGGGGATAGTAGAACGAGATGCGGCACTCATCACGGAGTATTCGATTTCGAAAGGTTATAAATACGGTTTTTAAGAAAAACGAATTTTCTAAATAAAAATAAATTTTTAAAATTAAAGTATACAAAATTATAAATCCGTATTTTCATTATATTATGAAACTATATTTTTATAAAAATAAAAGATTAAAAAAATGTCAATAAAATACCATCAAGTTACTAAAAAGGGCTAGTTTTCAATAAAATACCATAAACTTTTAAAAGCTGGGTATTTCTCATTAAAATACCTCAATACTTAAAACACATGCTCATGAAAATCCTAAGTAAGACAAATCACTCTCGAGGTTTTATTTTTAAGCTATATTAATATATTTTTTCATAAAACCCCCTCGAGATATACAAAACAATATTTTAAAGACTTTAGTAAATATAGGTTTAAACGAGATCAATTCTATTGAGCCCCAGAGAGCCGGAGAAAGTGGGTGCTTACCTATTCAGGTTAGAAAACTTAACAAGAGTTATCAATGCCAATTGTCTTGGAAAAAAACACATCCTGCCGTCCATGTGCAGCAGTTGCCGATGACTCCCGAACCTAAGAATTCAATAGTTAAATCAGTACAAGTGTATGACTCGGTCTGAGTCCAACCTCAAACCTGAATCCAAAATCAAACATGAATACTTGATCATGAACATGAACACTCGAATCCAAACATCAATTTCAAACATGTATACTTGACTTGACTTGACCGAACCATGGTTACAACTTGACTTGAACTTGACATGACTATTTGAATACATGATTACATGCTGAATATGAATATTTAAACATTTTGTATCTATGGTTTCGGCCAAGACTTATAGCATAATCTATAAAATACATTACGCGGGGATAAGGGGGTAGATTGGTACGGAACATATATCATGACACGAGAGGTCACTTAAAAGACACCTACATGAATTCTCAAGCCGTTGTCCCATGGGTTATGACGGGGCCTTATACTACATGTTACCATAGTCCACGGGATAAGATGGTCCACGGGATAAGATGGACTCCTCTTGTATACATGAATACCTTCCTTACCAAATTACAAACAACCACATTATAACAACTACCATATACCAGTAATCAGTCATATACAACTTTATTTGTTCATTTCACTTTATATACTGTATTCTCTTTCTTCTTTTAGGACTTACCGAGCGTTAGTTCGCTGATGACATTCCTTTCTATTTCTTTCTTTGGAATATTCGTCAGGAGGACCGGATTATGAGGAGATAGAGCCGAGCCAGGAGGACTTGGACCAGCTTACCGCTCAGCCTGACTACTAGTTCCTCTGCACTTACTTTCAGTATGCCACTGTTTAAGCATTTGCTTTTGATCATTGTGTCTTTTATTTCAAACAGTTGTATGTAAAGTTGAATGTAAATAAAGTTGTTGATTCATTTTATTATCTTGTCATTCTTGTTCATTTTTACATATTGCTTAATTACGCTTAACGTATTAATTTCATAGTAAATACGTTGCGGCTTGCCACGTCACCGTTTTCGTTTACCGGTAAGTAAGGCGTGACAACATGTGAGCGGGAAAAAGGAGCAGCGCCTTACGTGAAACACACGTGAGCGCTACGTAACTAAGTGCTTAGCACTATATATATTCAAAGTTCTTAGCATTGATCAGGCAACGCCGAAGTCTAAGCGCCTCACATAACACTCACGTGAGAGCTAGGGCAAAATTTGGATATTATATCCATGGTCAGAAGACTAAGTGTTTAGCACTGCTGGGTGGTATAGAAACTCAATCTTAGCCCAAATTGGCTAAGTCTGTGAAGCTTAAGCTTCTTCTTTGATTTTAAATCAACTGAACCCATATGTTTATGATGAAAGTATGCCTTAGCACCACTACTAGGTTTTAACAAGTATCAAGTATACAATTTTAAAAAATCTAGTGTGCTAAAGTATGCTAACCTAGAATCGAACTAGAGAATTAGGGTTTGTATGCAAGTAAACAAGTTCTATAACTAAGTGAAAAGGAAATACAACCTTTGTAGACCGGTCCTTCACTTCTAAAGCTCCAAGTAGTAGTCCCTAGAACTCTTCTTAGGCTCCACTTGGTGAAAGAAACAAGCTTGCTTTGTCGTCTTCGAGACCGAAATGATCCACCTTGAAGTTACTCTAACTCAAGCTATCTCTTCACTAATCAAAGTATTAGTGACGCAAACAAGCTATACTAAAGAGCTAGGATGGTGTAGCTTGATGAAGTAGGAATTTTGCTCACTTTTGAAATCCTTTTCTATTTTATTTTTCCAACTCAAGAAAAGACTAGAGGAGGAAGATGAACTTGGGTGAGTTGTGAATCAATGAATAAAATGAGAGAGTGAACCATGAGTTAAAGATAAGATTGGGTGAAAAAATATCTAAGAGTAAAACAAAATTGAGTGGATGAGTCATGGCTTCTCCATGCTTCTACAAGCATCCAAAACCATGACTCATTTCCACACAATTTTCTATTTTACTTTAAAAATAAATCACCCCAATTTATCCTTAGGTCATGTGTCAGTCTCATACACCC
This sequence comes from Agapanthus africanus, assembly GCA_030015575.1. Taxonomy (NCBI): domain Eukaryota; kingdom Viridiplantae; phylum Streptophyta; class Magnoliopsida; order Asparagales; family Amaryllidaceae; genus Agapanthus; species Agapanthus africanus. The sequence goes on from CM057340.1 coordinate 38,408,402, forward strand.
ATGTTCTATGTATCATCAATCATGATACAACAGCATCTTATATATAAATAAATATATATATCATATATATATATATATATATATATCATTATATATAACAAGAGAATAAAATCTTTAGTGAGCACAATATTAGTTAATATATAAATTTATCAAATATAAATATATATTAAATTATTAAATCAACACTTGATTCAATAATCCGGTTATATCATATATAACCAACTAATATCATTTATATGTATATCATATTATCAAATCAATACTTGATTCAATAATCCGGTTATATCATATATAACCGACAACATTCAATATACCATATCAAATCAACACTTGATTCAATAATCCGAGCATATCATATATAACCGCCCAATATCAAATATATATACATATAACATATCATTGAATCAACACTTGATTCAACAATCCGGTTATATCACATATAACCTAACCGATATCAAATATCGCGACATTAGAATACGGTATCACATACTCGTATTTAATCAAGATCCCGCATATATCACCATATGTGCTCTACTTCGTTTCGCTTGAGCTAGGAAACCTCTGTGTGGGACTCTAAAGACTCGTCAATACGCCAGCAATAGGTAATGATCAAATCATTCATCCACAAGCCGTCAGCGGTACTAGATGGACGTAACGGCTACCCAGGTATTGAGCGTATAGAAGATCAACAAGCAAGCTTGTCCAAACTCCTGCAAAGCCTATAACCAACACTTACCGTACAGTCCGGTCTCTTCGTCTGATATGTCGCATATCGATTCTAGGGGTGGAATCGATAGACTCCAGTAACTTGATAAGTCATGCCGATGTGTGGCCTATAACTATTCAAGAAACTACTGATAACACTTATCAGTAAATCTCATCAGCCCTTACCAGGGACTTGCTGTTATAACCAATCGAGCATAGCGCAACATCAACTCCCTATACCGGGAGAGACGAAACCCCTCCTATCGCTCATTGCCTCCATGTGACTCGGGACTGAACCAAAAATCTAACTATTTGCCCGACTCCTTTGATCCATGGTAGGGAGGAAATCAAAGCACGGTGGGAATTACACAAGTCTCTATGACGATCTTGGGTCTACAGACTAACCTGTATAAGTGTCACCGGAGAACTGCTATATAACGATAGGTATGGTACCATCTAGGAGTTCTCGGCGAGTCATGTTCGGTGTATCCATTCTCTAATGAGCACGTGTGTACAATCTTTAATGTTAAACACCAATGGATGTGGGATCAACCATCGCCCCATACAGGGTCAAGAAATGTACACACTAGTCTACTCTGGATTATTATTCCCTGTCTCGATATCCCCTCGACTAGGAACAATTAAAAGATGTGCTTGCGGACTACACAAGCCCTACTAGTATGATCTGCATCATAGTCTTGGTAGTCAAGCCAACATCCTAAAGGCTTTATCAACATGTATCAAAGAGACAGTATAATAATACAAGTGTACATGTTAAGATAAAGAGCAACCAGATAGCATACTATCATGTCGAGCAAGAAAGTCCTCTCTCTCTCTCTCTCTCTCTATATATATATATATATATATATATATATATATATATATATCCAAGCATCCACTATAATATACAATAATAGCCTCTAGGGCATACATATCACTAACAATTTTCCACTTGCAGTAAGGTCGGTTGTTGTACTATCTCATACCCAACATCCCAAAAAGTCTCTCAAACTGCGTCTGGGGGAGGGCCTTCGTGAGTGAATCCGCTGTGTTGTCCTTCGTGTCAACTCTGCTGACCTTAATCTCCCGGCGATCAACTATCTCCCGAATTAGGTGATACCGCTTAAGAATATGTCTGGATCGCTAATGGGACCGGGGTTTCTTGGACAAAACCACAGCTCCATTGTTATCATAATACAAAGGTATTGGATGCTCGATGGATGGAACCACACCGAGTTCAGCTATGAACTTCTTCATACAGACTGCTTCTTTAGCAGCATCGTTGGCAGCGATGTATTCAGCCTCCGTCGTCGAGTCTACCACTGTATCTTGCTTGGAACTCTTCCAACATATTGTCCCTTCATTGAGGGTGAAGACAAAACCCGAGACTGACTTACTGTCTTACTTATCGCTCTGGAAGCCCGAATCGGTAAAGGACTCCACCTGGAGTTCTCTGTTACCTTACACCAAGAACATCTCTTTAGTTCTTCTCAAGTACTTAAGAATGTTCTTCACAGCTGTCCAGTGCTTCTCTCCAGGATCTAATTGATACCTACTTACCACACTACGTGCGTAAACTACATCCGGCATGGTGCATAACATCGCGCACATGATTGACCCAACTGCAGAAGCATAAGGTATCTCTTGTATGCGAGCCCTTTCCAAATCAGTCTTGGGAGACATCTCTTTAGAGAGAGTAATTCCTGAGCAAGCGGTTAAATTAACACGCTTAGAATCTTCCATACTAAATCTCTTTAGTATGGTGTCTATATATCTGCATTGGGACAATCCTAATATCCTTTTAGATCTATCTCTATAGATCTTTATCCCCAGGATATAGGAGGCATCACCAGATCTTTTATGGAGAACTTTTGTGATAAGAAGAGCTTGACCGAGTGTAGCATAGGAACATCATTTCCTATTAAGAGTATGTTATCCACGTACAATACGAGGAAGACAACCTTACTCTCTACTACCTTCTTGTATATACAAGGTTCATCTACGTTTTTGATGAAGTCAAACTCTTTGACTGCCACATCAAAACAGATGTTCCAACTCCGCGATCCCTGCTTTAATCCGTAGATTGATTTAAGCAACTTTCACACCTTTCCGCTGCTCCCGCTGTCTACGAAGCCCTCTGGCTGTGTCATGTACATGCTCTCTTCTAAATCACCATTTAGAAAAGCGGTCTTGGCGTCCATTTGCCAGATTTCGTAGTCATGGTATGCAGCAATGGCAAGTAGGATACTGATGGACTTAAGCATAGCCACTGGAGAAAAAATTTCACCATAATCGACACCTGGTCGTTGACGAAAACCTTTTGCTATAAGTCTAGCTTTGAAGGTCTCAACCTTTACATCTACACCAATTTTCTTCATAAAGATCTACTTGCTCCCAATGGGTTTTACCCCTTCAGGAGCAACTTCCAAAGTCCATACTTTGTTGGTGTACATGGATTTCATCTCAGATCGCGTAACATCCAGCCATTTCACAGAGTCCCCACTTGTGATGGCCTGCTCGAAACTAGTTGGGTCATCATCTTCCATGATGCAATCCTCACTTCCGCCGTCTATGAGAAAACCGTAGTATCTCTCAGGTGGATGAGAAACCCTACTAAATCTGCGGAGTGGCTGAGGTTCATCGGGGACTATCGAATCCTCTGGTTCTACCAAATTATCAGCTGTAGTTTGTATAGCTGGAACTTCTTCCAGTTCTACCTCGTTGCCACTAATTTCTTTCACGAGAAATTCCTTTTCTAAAAAGGTGGCATGTTGAGAAACAAACACCTTTTGTTCCTCAATATGGTAGAAGATATATCCATATGAATCCTTTGGATATCCCACAAACTTTCACAAAACAGATCTTGCCTCGAGCTTGTCCGGATTTTGCCTTTTAACATAGGCCGGACAACCCCATATCTTAACTCATTTAAGAGATGGTCTCTTTCCATTCCATATCTCATATGGAGTGGTAGGCACGGATTTGGTCGGAACCCTATTCAATAAGTATGCAGCTGTCTCAAGTGCATAACCCCAAAAGGAAATAGGTAACTCAGCAATACTCATCATAGAGCGCGCCATATCTAATAGGATGCGATTTCTCTACTCCGAAACTCCATTGTGCTGTGGTGTATACGGAGAAGTAAGCTGAGAGAGAATCCCATTATCTTTTAAATAGTCTCGAAATTCCGTGCTCAAGTATTCTCCTCCTCGATCAGATCGAAGGACTTTAATACTTTTACCCATCTGGTTCTCGACTTCGTTCTTATATTCCTTGAATTTCTCAAAGGCTCCAGATTTGTGTTTCAACAGGAACACATGTCCGAACCTTGAGAGATCATCAGTGAATGTAATAAAGTACGAGGAACCGTTCCTGGCATAGATAGACATAGGACCGTATACATCACTATGTATCAGTCCCAAGAGTTCGGTAGCTCTTTCTCCGTGTCCCGTAAATGGAGTTTTGGTCATCTTGTCTTTGAGACATGACTGACAAGTTTCATAAGATGTAAATTCAAACGGATTCAAATATCCATCTTTATGTAACTTTGCTAGTATGGTCGCATTGATATAACCAAGTCTACAATGCCACAAGAAGGCTTCGTTCATTTCTGAACTTTTCCTCTTGTGTGTGTTCTGTACATTTAAAACTGTATTTTGATTTAGAACGTATATACCGTTACATAAAGTACCAAACACAATCAACACTTAATTTAGGAAAATATTCATAACATTTTTCTCTAGTGCAAGTTATATCCTTTTTTATCTAATAAAAAACAGATATTATGTTGCACAGTATCGACAGTACGAAATAAGAGTCATTCAAAATCAAAGTATTACCATTTGGCAATACAAGGTGATATTCGCCGACAGCTTCGGCAGCAAAAATTGCTCTGTTCTCTACTCTGAGAGACATATCACCCTTTCCCAGTTCTCTACTTCTTCATAACCCTTGTAACTGATTACAAATATGGTATCCTGATCCGGTATCTAATATCCAAGACGTAGAGCAAACTGAGAAACAGTTCTCAATGACGAACACACCCGAATAAGATGCATCAGCATGCTCTTTCTTCGTTCGGGTTGCGTGGGAATCCGTGTATTCCCTTATTCTTTTCTCAGACTTATGACAGTCATAAGATAGAGCGGAACCAACATTCCCCAGCTCAGTATAATAAGCGGGTTCGGTCAATACATCCATATTATTATCTTAATTAAAGCGTGTCATAGTCGCTACCTGGAGAGAGAGAGAAGAAAACATTTTAGCGTGCGCTCTTGCAAAATTAGATTGGTTTTTATCTTATCTACTCAGGATGGCTCCCATTATTTTTATCAAATCTTCCTTCAAACCCTAAAATGTAAGATTAGCCAGGATTAATTACACTCTACGAGTTTGCCAATCGGTCAGCCAGGCAGGTATTGGTACTCCGAGAGAGTCTCCCCATGCTTTCGCATGAAACTAATTAAATAACCTCATTTCCGCAGGGGCATAACCCCGTTAACACCTTTCTTAGACACCTATTGGATTAGCTAATTGTAAAGTGCAAAACTCTCCCAGGAGTAACTCTTACATGCAGTGGGTATCGGGATCCAACTATCTCATAGAAGGTATGCAATCTCATTGCAAATTTCAACACTTGAAATTCCCAATATCTATTTTTACCCCTAGCGACTTATGACCTTGGCTATAGTCAATAAATCATAAGCGCTAGCCATGTTCAACCCGTCATTTCGTGATTGAATTAAACCCACCCATACGACCCTTGAATATGGTTAACAAAGTCGTGCGACTACCCTAATCCAATCGCATCTTATGCGGCAGATAAGCACTAATCAGCTACAGCACACTATGCCTTGACAAGATCAACAAATGCAGTACGAATACTAAATAATCCTTATCTGAAATGACGGAGGGCTACGACTGGTTTTGAAAAAAACCTTTAACGTAATGAACTTGATATCGTTGCAGAATCTAGTGATTTGAAAAAAGAGTGGTTTAAGCTCCGCTTTTAAAATTGAGTAGTTTTCAAAACAAACCGAGTGGGTTGTAGTATTTACAAGATTTTGCTAAAGAGGTCACTCCCGGTGAAGGGATCTAGGCTCTTTCCACATCGAATGAAGTACTGGATAATCATCAAGGAATACCACTATGCAAAGCAAGAACTAGAGCTACCTTTTTAAAAATTTTGATTGTACAATATCTTTAGGTTTCTTTCTTTTTCATTAATCTCATTAATGACATCTCATCATTTGTGTTTCCTAAACATCACAGAAGAAATGAAAATAGAACGTACGTTTATGCCATCTGCATTCACCATGGGGCCCGTCATGCACCGTTAGGTTACTTAACTAACGGCAGAGCGGGGGCTGGACTAGCGCGGGTGTAAAACATAAACAACGTTTATTATATATCATATATATATAGCATTCGTCTCACGCAGTTATATGATCACATCACAGAACTCAAGCAGTAAAAGTCAACATATGAAATATTGGATATAATAGGGGGTCCGTATTTTAAATTAAGCCAGTAATGAAAAACACGGATTCCACGGTCGTGATGAATAACTAAACCCACATCCCTAGACCCCTACGAAAGCGGCAAGTAACCCTTCCAATTCTAGAGTTAGGAAACCCGGTCTCGACTCCTCGAGATGGTCTTCCACTGGAATCTAGAACCCGGTTACTTGTGCTCCCCACCTTAGGTCTATCCTAATGCGGAAAAGTAAATAATATACATCAATGATGACAACAACCTCAACCCGGAAGTGTCTCAATAAAAGAATATTACATACAAATAATTACATGAATGAAAATGAAAAACTCTCATCTCACGCAAAAACCCCCGGCTATTCAATCACGACGATCCAATATAACATATCACAGTAACACATAAACATCACATGTCATCAACGTAAGTAAATATGCATAGCCCGAATGTCGTTGATGTATAGCAACGAGATCGGCGATGTTCACCACCGGAAGACGGACCGAGACATCGGGACGCCTGGCCTGAATCCTGGGGGCAGATGCTATTTGGATTTATCCGTCCACCTCTACGAAAATGCCAAGTTGATTTATGGCACCATATATCGAAAGTTTGGACCGACGCGACCGTTGTAGCAAACTTTATCAGATTCCCCCTCGTTTGCGAGAGGTTTTTGATTGTGGGGACGCTCTTCTCTGCAGGCGCAAGTCCCTGCAGTTAATTACGTTACCGCATCGCGATAACCACTTTCTCCTGCTCCGGAGGTTCACTTTGTGTCGTGTGTTTTGTTTTGGTTTTGGTTGCCCGTGGATTGTATACAGAGACAAATTTATGTCGTCGCCCGTAGGGCATGGATTAGTCCAAATCCGTATATTTTTAGATTTGGGTTTGGGTTGATTTAAGAATCGTTAATCTGGTTTGAGATTAAGATCAGCTTAAACATATGAGCATTTAGGCTCAATTATTTTAGTTTAAGGATATCGTGGTCCATTATCGCCATGTTTGAGGCGAGGTGTTAGTTTAAGGACGTTTCGGTCCTTTATCACCATTTTGGGGGCGAACATTAGTTTAAGGACATTTCAGTCCATTATCGCCGTATTTGGGGCGAATATTAGTTTAAGGACATTTCGGTCCATTATTACCGTATTTGGGGCGAATATTAGTTTAAGGACATTTCGGTCCATTATTCAACTCGCGTGCACGTGTATTAATTACATGGCGGAGTGAACGATGTTGATATGGAATGTGCCCAATTTAGGGCACGCTACGATTTAAGGCATGCACGTCAATTTGGAAGTGCATGAAGAAGTTATTGGTCGTCGGGACCCATCACCTCTCTGAAGACGTTGAAGAATTATAACGACATGTATCAGATGTGTGAAGAGATGTACCCTTAAACCAAATCCCGTATTTGAGGGACAAGGGTTGTGGTGGACTCAAGAATTTTTGGTCATATTTGAGACCTTATAAATCAAGAGCATATGGGCTCAATTGATATTTTTGTTAAGGATACGTTAGTCCAATTTGAGATTAAGATCCACTTAGCAACATTTTAGGATCTTCTTTATTTAAGACCCAGCAATAGAGCATTTGGACTCAATTGCAAGATTTTAGCAACTTAACCAATTTGGGCTTTAGTCTACTTAGTCTCCCTTTTTTTTGAAAAAGTGCTAAGCACCTGTTTGGGCTCTGTTTATTCAGTCTCTCTTTTTTATGCAAAATGTGCTGAGCACTTATATGAGTTCTGACGACCACATATAATCATGTGGAGCTTTCAGTCATGGGCATTTCCTAATAAGTGTTGAACACTTTACTCATTTTGTCTTTATATGGAGTGTTAGGCGCTCTTTATGGCATCCACGTGGAGAGCGCGTGAAGCGCTGGACGCTGCCCAATGAGAACACTCAGCCATTTGGCTCTCTCTTTTTTTTATGGAGTGCTGAGCGCTTTATAGCGTCCACGTGGGGAGCGCGTAAGGCGCTGGGCGCTGCCCAATGAGTGTAGAACACTCAGCCGTTTGGCTCTCTCTTTTTTTTTATAGAGTGCTGAGCACTTTATGGCGCCCTCGTGATTTTCATGTGCGGCGCTGGGCGCCGGACGCTGCCCAATGAGTGCTAAGCACTCTTCTCTTTTGTGGCGCCCATGTGAGGAGCACGTGAGGCGTTAGGCGGTTTTAGAGGCGCCTACGTGGGAAGCACGTAGGGCGCTGAATTCTTTTCTCCTCTGTTGATGGCATTGTTGCCTATTAATGATCACCAGGATCTTTGTTTTGAAGATCTAGGATCAATGTTTCATTTTTAAGAACTAAGTTTCTTTTGTATGCTTTTTTTTAGGAACTCAATTTCTGGTTCTTTTCTGAATTTTTTATTCTCAAGAACAAGTTCTTCCTGATGAGAATTAAATTCTCAACTTGTGGGAGACTTGCTTCGCAAATCTCAGATCCAGAGAAAGAACTAAGTTCTTTTAAAAGGGTTAAACCCTTCAATAGGTAAATGAGATGTTTTGATCTCTATTTTTTTTTATTTACCTAGAGTTTTGAGGAGGGAGATCTTCTTCCTTGAGAATTTAATTCTCTGTTCCTTTTGAAGCTTTCTGTCTCCTTTTTTTTAGAAGCTTATGGGGGGTTTCTCTATATCAGACTTGAAGTCTTCGGTCCTTTATATAGTAGAGGCAATTTGTTAATTAGTTTTGAGGAAATCTCTCATTGAGAGATTTCAATTGATTTGGGGAATTTTACCCACCATTGGATTTTTGATCCAAGGGTTTCTGTTTTATAGAACATATTTTCTTGTTTTTTTAAGAAGATCGGGAAAACATTTTTTCATATGTAGAGTTTTATTCTGTGAAATGGTGATTTTTAATCCCCATTGGATTTTTAATTCAAGGGTTCTCTATTTTACAGAGGGAAATCTTTCTTATTTAGAAAGATTGAGAGAATATACCCCAAATAGAATTTTATTCCATGATCCAACCGAAGGTATCTTTCTTACTTTTTAGCAAGATTTGGAGAATGTTTTCACCCGACAGAATTTAATTCTGCATTTTTGACGATTTATCATCTCCGTTGGATCTTTGATCCAATGGCTCTGTTTAACAGAGAGTAGAACTTAATTCTACCTGGGCGCCGGCGCTCACGTGTTATGCACATGAGGCACCACCTGAGAGTTTTAACTCTTATTTAATAGATTTTTTGTGCTTTGCACACTGACACCCGTGTGAGAAGCACGTGCGGCGCTATATGAAAGTTTTAACTCTTATAGATTCTTTTGTGATTTGCACACTGGCGCCCGCATGAGGAGCACGAGCGGCGCAATATGAGAGTTTTAACTCTTATTTAATTTAATAGATTCTTTTATACTTTGCACACTGGCGCCTACGTGAGGCGCCACCATAGGATTTAATCCTATAAGATTAGCTCTGATGCTGGCGACCTTATGGAGGGCACGTGAGGCGCTGCCTCATTAATTTTGAACAGAGCTTTGCTCTTTTATTGGGGGGAATAGGCGATACACTATATATTACACTTACGGTCGCAGAAAAGAAATGAAAACTACAATAACTAGAATCCGCAACAACCTTAGACATCATAAACCCGGAATATCACATATTCCGAATTTCATGCCTAACACAATAAACCTTGCCTTTTAGTCTCGAATTGAAAACACTTTTCAAAAACCAGTCTGGTAATTCAACAGGATTCCCGATAAATGGTCGAATGCTCGTCGGGAATTTTAGAAGATGGCCGCACCCCCGATGCCATCGACGAAGTGCATTTAGGCGGAATACCGTGGCCGCGAGCACCCGAGTGGATGCTTTTGGCAACGGGGTTCTTCTATAGTCACTTGGTCGGGGCTATGGGCGTGGCTATCTAGTAGTGTTTCCCGGCGAGTGTTCGCGTACTATACGAGATTGCGACGGAGTTTCGATCCGAATCAAAAATCCGTGGCAATCGATTAAAAGAGACTAAATTGCTAATTTACAAAACACTAACTAGCTTTCACAAAACTAATTATTGTGGATTCCAAATACTGTATCACATATCAATATCAAACCCGAAACGATGTTAAAATTGCGACTACGAAACACTCCGAATTGCCCTAACTAAAAAAATAACATCACATGCAATCTGGGCTAAACAAACATAACCTGAAACCCCAAAACTAACCTAACAGAACACTAAAAAATAAGAGACCAAAACATGTATATGGGCCGGCCAGGCCGGTCATTTTAGTGTTCTTGCCGGCTAAAAAGTTGAATCATGGTCTCATTTTGTAAGGTTACGGCAGCGCCCCGGCCATCAAAACGTGGCCAAATGCGGAACAAAAATTTACTAAACTGACGCTACCATTACCCGATACCCGGATCTAAACCCTAAACTAGCAAGCTAATATAAAGAAGTTAAAATGGTTATACCGAATTGATCTGTGTCCTTCGGTCTTCATTCCAAGCTTCTAGTGGTCGTCTAGATCGAGTTTGGTTGCCGGTCTTCCTCCATCTACGATGATCCACCTGAGAGAAACGGCGCAAGCTTCAGCCTCGCGAAACGAGACAACCGACGCTCCAAGGTTGCTAGCAATGGAGAGTGGAGGTGTAGGATTATCTCACTAATGTTTTACTCTCATCAAAATGCTCAAAGAGCAACCATAGAAAATGAAGAGGAGGTGAAGAAACCATGGCATGAGCAACCAAAGAAAATGACTAAGTGTTGAAGTGAGTGAGAATGAGAGAGTGAGCAAGTGAAGAAATCTAGTAGTCCAATGAAAATGAACAAGCCCCCAAGCATAAGTGGCTGCCCCCTCACCCTCTCTCTTTCATCCCATAATGCACACAAAATATCTTTTCCCATTTTCCAAATAAACAAAGCCGTGCCCATACCTCTCTACATGCTCAAGCCATGCTCATGCCACCTCACCCCCTCCACCTCATTTCCCTAAATGATTTTCTAAAAAGGAAAATCACATAATGAGGTGTCACATCTTCTAGAAACAATTCCGTATAAATACGGAATGCAACCCGGTATACGTATCGAAATACATATACGCGTATTCGTATAAAAATACGAATAGCCAAGAGAGAAAACGAATAGTGAACAATAATACTAGAATATAAATACATATATAAATTATTAAATCAAAACCTGATTTAATAATCCGGCTCAATCCTAAGCCGCTAGTATCATCAACCGTCCGATTAAAGTCTGTGCAGCCTGTACACATATTTAATTGGACACTTGTATATACCAACATACGTCATCTACACCATATCGCATGAACCGTGAAAATGCTCTGTGTGGGACTCTAAAGACTCGTCAATACGCTTGCAGTGGGTTTAACCATAAGCATGTCAGCGGCACTAGCTGTACGTAACGGCTACCAAGGTATTGAGCGAAAGAAAGGCCGATGAGCAAACTCATCCGTACCTCTACTGAGCCTGACAGCGACAATATCCGTACAGTATGGTCTGTTCGTCTAAGAGTATCGCATATCGAGTTTAGGAGGTGGATAAAGTCAGACCCTAATAACGCGATAATTCGTGTCGGTATGTAACCCATCACCACCTGAGAAACTATCGATCTTAGATCGGTAATTCTCGTATACCCCGGCCGAGGATTTCTGGTGATGGCCACCCGTGCACAACGCGACATCAACCCCCAATACCGAGAGAGACGAATCCCTGACGATCCGCTCACTGCCTCCATGTGGCTCAGGACTGTACCTAAGTAAAACATGTTTGCACGACTCCTTTGAGCCGTGGTAGGGTAGTAATCAAAGCACAGTGGGAACTCATACGAGACAAATGACGATCTCAGGTCGACAGACTAACCTGTACACATGTCACCAGGGAACTGATATCTGACAATAGGTATAATACCAACTAGCATGTTCCCGGCGAGTCCGTCCAGTGTACTCATAACCCAATGAGCACATGTATACTATCTCAGGTGAACAACTGACACTAATGGCTTGTGAGACCGGACACCAATACATAAATATACACTAGTCTACACTGGAGTACCGATGCTCAGTCTCTATACTCTCATGACTAGGGACATTTAAGGATATGCTTATAGACCCCCAGCTCCCACGTATATGATCGCCATCATAATGCTGGTAGTCAAGCATGAATCCTATGGGTTCTATCAATATATACATGATGATAAAGACAAACCAGATAGCATACTATCATCTCGAGTAAGATTGTTCTACCGGTATAGGTCCTCCCTCAATCATCACAATCGCCTACCTACGACTATGATAATTGCCTTGAGGGCACTACAGCCAACATGTTTTTCTTCAGTGTTCTAGTTACATCTCATGTAACAATCTGCATTTGTTTAAAAAAATTTCAGAGGACATTTTAAAATTTACAGAAACTAGGGTTTTCGTTTTCAGTTTTGAAGTTATTTCGGTTTCGTAATTCTACTAATATCGTCTAATACTCTAGTTTGGCTCTGATATCATGAAAGTATGCCTTAACACCACTACTAGGTTTTAACAAGTATCAAGTATACAATTTTAAAAAATCTAGTGTGCTAAATCATGCTAACCTAGAATCAAACTAGAGAATTAGGGTTTGTATACAAGTAAACAAGTTCTATAACTAAGTGAAAAGGAAATACAACCTTTGTAGACCAGTCCTTCACTTCTAAAGCTCCAAATTGTAGTCCCTAGAACTCTTCTTAGGCTCCACTTGGTGAAAAAAACGAGCTTACTTTGTCGTCTTCAAGGCCGAAGATGGTCCACCTTGAACTTACTCTAACTCAAGCTATCTCTTCACTAATCAAAGTATTAGTGAAGCAAACAACCTATACTAAAGGTCTAGGATGGTGTAGGTTGATGAAGTAGGAATTTTGCTCACTTTTGAAATCCTTTTCTCTTTTATTTTTCCAACTCAAGAAAAGACTAGAGGAGGAAGATAAACTTGGGTGAGTTGTGAATCAATGAATCAAGTAAGAGAGTGAACCATGAGTTAAAGATAAGGTTGGGTGAAAAAATATCTAAGAGTAAAACAAAATTGAGTGGATGAGTCATGGCTTCTCCATGCTTCTACAAGCATCCAAAGCCATGACTCATTTCCACACAATTTTCTATTTTACTTTAAAAATAAATCACCCCAATTTATCCGTAGGTCATGTGTGAGTCTCATACACCATGTTCTATGTATTATCAATCATGATACAATAGCATCTTATATATATATAAATATATATATATATATCATTATATAATAAGAGAATAAAATCTTCAGTGAGCACAATATTATTTAATATATAAATATATCAAATATAAATATATATTAAATTATTAAATCAACACTTGATTCAATAATCCGGTTAGATCATATAAAACCAACTAATATCATTTATATGTATATCATATTATCAAATCAATACTTGATTCGATAATCCGGTTATATCATATATAACCGACAACATTCAATATACCATATCAAATCAACACTTGATTCAATAATCCGGTCATATCATATATAACCGCCCAATATCAAATATATATACATATAATATATTATTGAATCAACACTTGATTCAACAATCCGGTTATATCACATATAACCTAACCGATATCAAATATCACGAGATTAGAATACGGTATCACATACTCGTATTTAATCAAGCTCCCGCATATATCAGCATATGTGCCCTACTTCGTTTCGCTTGAGCTAGGAAACCTCTGTGTGGGACTCTAAAGACTCGTTAATACGCCAGCAGTATGTAATGATCATATCAGTCACCCACAAGCCGTCAGCGGTACTAGCTAGACGTAACGGCTACCCAGGTATTGAGCGAATAGAAGATCAACAAGCAAGCTTGTCCAAACTCTCACAAAGCCTATAAGCAACACTTACCGTACAGTCCGGTCTCTTCGTCTGATATGTCGCATATCGAGTCTAGGGGTGGAATCGTCAGACCCCAGTAACTTGATAAGTCATGCCGATGTGTGGCCTATAACCATTCGAGAAACTACTGATAACACTTATTAATAAATCTCATCAGCCCTGGCCAGAGACTTGCTGTTATAGCTAATCGAGTATAGCACAACATCAACTCCCTATACCGGGAGAGACGAAACCCCCCCTATCGCTCATTGCCTCCATGTGACTCGGGACTATACCCAAAATCCACCTGTTTGCACAACTCCTTTGAGCCGTGGTAGGGAGGAAATCAAAGTACAGTGGGAACCACACAAAACTCTATGAGGATCTCGGGTCTACATACTAACATGTACAAGTGTCACCAGAGAACTACTATCTGACGATAGGTATAGCACCATCTAGGAGTTCTCGGCGAGTCCTGTTCGGTGTACCCTTTCTCTAATGAGCACTAGTGTACAATCTTTGATGTCAAACACCAATGGATATGAGATCAACCATCGCCCCATACAGGGTCAAGAAACGTACACACTAGTCTACTCTGGAATATCGATGCCCTGTCTCGATATCCCCTCGACTCGAAACTGTTAAAGGATGTGCTTGCGGACTACATAAGCCCCACCAGTATGATCTGCATCATTGTCCTGGTAGTCAAGCCAACATCCTAAGGGCTTTATCAACATGTCTCAGAGAGACGGTATAATAATACAAGTGTACATGTTAAGATAAAAAGCAACCAGATAGCATACTATCCTGTCGAGCAAGAAAGTCTTCTATATGTGTGTGTGTGTGTGTGTGTCCAAGCATCCACTGTAATATACAATAACAGCCTCTAGGGCATACATATCACTAACACATGATATCGAAGCTGATCTTAGTCTCATATACGACTAATGATCTTCATCTCATATCTTCTAAACTGATCTTAGTCTCACATACGACTAACAATCCTTAGATCCACTATGATCTTTTCCCTCATATATAGAATTTGGTTTAAGAGTACATCCTTCCACACCTCTGATATACGTCGTTGTAATTTCTCAACGTCTTCAGAGAGGTGGCGGGTCCCAACAACCCACAACTCTTCCTCCTTCGTCCCAAACATGATAATGATGTACCGAAATGTTCTTAAACTAATATCCATCCCAAACACGGGAATGTTGGACTGCGATATCTTTAAACTAATATATCTTGCCCTGCGGACTGTCTCCATATTGACTACTGTATACTGTCTATGGGCTATTCATATATGATCTGATGATCAGTTGAGCCTATATGCTCACTGTTCATAAGGCGATCTTAGTCTCATATATGACTAATGATCCTTAGATCAAACCCAAACATCCCATGAACTGATGGAACTCATTTAAATGAGCTCTACATCCTAAGTTCGAAACCCCAAATTTAATATATACAGATTTGGACTAATCCGCGCCCTACGGGCGACGACATAAATTAGTCTCCATATACAATCCATGAACAACCAAAGTAAACAAAATAAAACACGACATGAAGTGATCTGCCTGGAGCAAGAGAAAGTTGTTATCGCAACGCGATAACGTAATTAACTGCAAGGGCTTGCGTCTGCAAGAAAGAGCGTCCCCACAATCAAAAACCCCTCACAAATGAGGAAGACTCTGATGAAATCATACTACAACGGTCGCATCTATCCAAACCTCCGATATACGGTGTCATAAATAAACTTGGTATTTTCGGAGAGGTGGATGGATATGTCCAAATAGTATCTTCCCCCAAATTCAGAGTAAACGCCCTCCGCGTCTCAGTCCAGCGTTCGGCGGTAAACGCCCTCCAATGGCTATACCCTCTCTTTAAAAAAAACACATCCACTCTTCCTTTGTTTCTTTAAGGGGCGGCTGCAGCAACAACTATTTTTCTGTGGTTTCTTATATGCTAATAAACTTCCAAATTTAAGCCTCCAAAATAAAGTTTCTAAATTTACATCTCATATTGCACCCAAGAACTAGCGTCTTCATGATCAATCTCTGATTGGATCCCCGATTCTTCAAATCAGCTGATGATGAAGATCTCGGTGGTGATATGAATTATACACAGCAGCTGAGGGCGATGAGATCGAAACGCTGGTTGAATCTCTCGCATCGTGTCATTCAATTCAATGAGCTCTAGCCGTCTCTTTCAAGTGCCCATGAGGCAATTGGATTGAGATTGTGCCTATTGATTCGATCACCTGCTGGAGATGAGATTAAAAACTTGTTCTAAAATTATCTTGTCATTATGAACAATTGATGGAAAAGCTTGAATAAATTTGATTGCCCCTGTAGAGGGAGAGAAGAGAGGGATTGACGTGGGAGGAGAGGATGTCGAGAGAGAGAGAGAGAGTTAGGGAATTGAAGAAAGTACTTATTTTAGTGGGTGATTTGTAAGGGTCTTTGGAAGATCTCAGGATTGAGAGGAAGATGAGATTGCTATTTTAATGTTTTAGAAAAAAATGACATTAAAAGTGAGAGGAAGGAGAGAGTATTTAGGGCAATAGCTCACTTGTTTAACTATGGTTACCTTTTAACCAGTGTTGAATGATGATCAACTTTACGGATGGTTGTTTTTAGTTAACAGAAAGATTTTAATTGTTGTTTTTAAAAATATTGTTTTTTATGGTTGTTTTTGAAAATATGAGCTTTTTGGTGGCTGTATATCAAAAAATCCCAAAAAATATTTATGAATATATAGGAAAAAGATGCTTCAAGATATATGTGCCGGGTCTAAACAAGTATGACCAAACAAATCCAGACCCGGGCCATTTATTAAGTAGTTAAATGAGTATGGGTCGGATCTAGAAGAATATATGCCAGACCCGAATTTTATCAGCGGGTCTGGATCGGGTCCGGGTCTAGACCCGACCAACTGACAGGCCTAGTTTGAATATCCACAAATTTATTCATGAGCACCGAACTTATAAGTTAATCTGTATTGCTCATACATAAAGCAAAAAAAGTAATGAAACAACTCGGATCGTATCGAGTGACCCGATTATGAACCGCCCCAAATATCAAACACGTTGGGTACAAGTCTTAACAAACTAACCCGATTATTAAACCGAACTCAATTTTAGCCGTGTCAAACATGACCCAACCCAACTCCTTTGATAGCCCTGTCTAAAAGTGTACTTATATTTTTTGTCCAAATGTTCGAAAATGGGAGACCATGAGCGAAATGGACACCTATTTGAAGATATACTACTTCTAGTTTGCCGAATAAAAATGATTTTTGCTGGATCAGGCATAAACTAATTCTTACATTTATTGTAAGTTTCTTACTTATACAATAAAGAAAACAACAAATTGTATAAGTTATTCAGTTTAGAATGTACAATCGGTTATCCATAATTTTTATACTGGAGATAAATTTACATAACTTACATTTATTTTAACTTTCTTCATTCTTCTCTTGCAAATATTTTTGAGATTTACATTGTATATAATATAATACAAACTCAATACTCAATACTCGACCGGTGGCGTTTTGCCCCTTTCTAAGGAAAAATTCAAAATACTAATAAAATTTCTATAATTTCTTCTATATCCTAATTACATTGTCGTCTTTCTTTTTTCCATACAAAATATGAACAAACAAATATTACAACAGGCTTTGTGTTAAGAAACATTTTACCCAAAAGTTTAAGCTGTTAGATTGTAGGATAACAATATATATCAACACAACATAAAATTTTAATATCCCCCTCATATGAGCTTTTGAATTTCGGATCATGTGAAAAGAAAGACCTCTAACGGAAATTCTCGTTAGCATAGAAGGATAAATGGAAGTCAACAAATATAATATAAATTGAAAAATTAGGAGGTTTGAACTCAAGATCTCTTGAATCTAATGTGTTGTGTTATCACTTTAAGGATCAATATATACTTAATATATACTAGTCTCTAGTTAGAGAAAGAATAAAATTTGTATTAAAAATTTTATTTGTTTTCCAAATAAATATAAATTGGAGCTCTGGATCTCCTTCAGATGTTACTTTCCGTTGATCTGCAGCGAGCGCCGATGGATGGCTGAGATTGAGTTGGAGGGTTGCCTCCTGAAGCGTGCGGGTATTAATGGGCTTGAGGTGGTTGAGTCCGAGCTACCTGCAAGGAAGTCCTGGGGTGATTGTGCCACCGAGAACCCTCCGACGATCAAGTTAAACGGGGTATTTTGGCAGAGTAACGGCCTATTGGGGTAAAATTCGCTTACCTGAGTCGTCTGGGAGAGGGGTTTATATAGTGGCGGCAATGGGCAGGCGGGCGCGTGATTCACGCCGGCCGTTACGCCCGCGTGATAGGCGGGATTCCCCATTTAATGACGAGATATGCTTGTTAATGGGGGATCGTGATGGCGTAGAATGCGGGATCATGGGCGACGGATATCTCGCGCCTGGTGAGATTTGCGGAGCCGTGACGAAGACGCCGGTGATCAGTGCTGGGGGTCGGTCGATGAGACCGAGGAAGCAAGGCTCGGGAACAAGCGGGGGGCCAAGCAGGCTTGGTTCTTGATAGCTCGGAGGCGAGCCGGGAGGGCCGAGGAGGCCCATCGTGCAGGAGGCTCGAAGGCGAGCCAACGGTTGTTTGTAAGGCGGGCATAGGAGCGGTCTGGACGGCCACTGAAGGTCGGAAACATTCTCGGGTCGAAGGCCCGGGGCATGCTTCTAATGTACTGTTGTCGCTCTCTTCCCGTGAGCCATGGGACACGTCTGTCGCCACGTGTCGTGATCTTAGAAAATACCATTTTTGAGCATCATCATTAGCCCCCCACTCTCGTTCCGACCTATTTATGGGTCGGGTCGAGAGTGGACTATACGGAGAATCTTCTGCTTGGTTTGGCACCGAGAATCGTGATGTCGATTGCCCAGGAACGAATGGAGGCGTCGTTTCGTCTGTTAGGACTGGCTATCGACCGAACTCAAGCTCTCCTATTTTTTGCTTACTTGAGCTATGTTGGGAGCCTGCCTTCTTCGGGTGCATGCGCCGGGCAGAGCCTTGCTAGCTGGTTCAATATGAGGCTCAGGGATCCACCATTAAGACCGAGTATGAAGATGTCTGGCGGCTTCATGACGAGGGTCATGATCCATCTCTTTGTAGGGCAGGAAGCTGCCTGGAGTGGACGGACCGAGTAGGAGAATGCCTGATCGTCTCGTGATGAGGGCTTTTGATCCGCATTGTTGTGGGGCAAGAAGCTGCCCTCCAGGATGAACCGAGCATAAGGATGCCCGGTCGCCTCGTAATGAGGGCTTTCGATCCTTGGCGTCGAGGGGCAGGTAGTTGCCCGTCAGGATGACTCGAGCAGGGTAGCTAATCGATTGCCTCTTGGTGAGGGCTTTGGTCCTTGGCGTCGTTGGGTAAAAGATTGCCAGCCAAGGATGGACCGAGCAGGGAAGCTGCTCGGTGGCCTCTTGATGATGGCTTTGATCCTCGGCGTCGTTGGGTAAGAGATCACCAGCCAAGGATGGACCGAGCAGGGAAGCTGCTCGGTGGCCTCTTGATAAAAGCTTTGATCCTCGGCGTCGTTGGGTAAGAGATCACCAGCCAAGGATAGACCGAGCAGGGAAGCTGCTCGGTGGCATCTTGATGAGGGCTTTAATCCTCATCGTCGTGGGGTAAGAGATTACCGGCCAAGGATGGACCGAACAGGGAAGCTGCTCGGTGGCCTCTTGATGAGGGCTTTGATCATTGGCGTCGTGGGGTAAGAGATTACCAACCAAGGATGGACCGAGCAGGGAAGCTGCTCGGTGGCCTCTTGATGAGAGCTTTGATCCTTGGCGTCGGTGGGTAGTGAACTATCAGCCATGGGTGGACCGAGCATAGTTGCTGCCCGGTGGCCTCTTGGTGAGGGTTTTGATCCTTGGCGTCAGTAGGTAGCGAACTACCAGCCATGGATGGACCGAGCAGGGAAGCTACTCGGTGGCCTCTTGATGAAGGCTTTGATCTTTGGTGTCGGTGGGTAATGAACTACCAGCCATGGATGGACCGAGCAGGGGTGCTGTCCGGTGGCCTCTTGATGAGGGCTTTGATCCTTGACGTCGATGGGTAGTGAACTACCAGCCATGGATGGACCGAGCAGGGTTGCTGCCCGGTGGCCTCTTGGTGGGGGTTTTGATCCTTGGCGTCGGTGGGTAGCGAACTACCAGCCAAGGATGGACCGAGCAGGGAAGCTGCTCGGTGGCCTCTTGATGAGGGCTTTGATCCTTAGCGCGGGAGGGCATAGAGTGGCCTGGTAAGGATGGACTGAGCAGGGAAGCTGCTCGGTGGCCTCTTGATGAGGGCTTTAATCCTTGGCGTCGTAGGGTAAGAGATTACCAGCCAAGGATGGACCGAGCAAGGAAGCTGCTCGGTGGCCTCTTGATGAGGGATTTGATCCTTGGCGTCGTGGTGGTAAGAGATTACCAGCCAAGGATTGACCGAGCAGGAAAGCTGCTCGGTGGCCTCTTGATGAGGGCTTTGATCCTTGGCGTCGGTGGGTAGTGAACTACCAGCCATGGATGGACCGAGCAGGGTTGCTGCCCGGTGGCCTCTTGGTGAGGTCTTTGATCCTTGGCGTCGGTAGGTAGTGGATGGATTGAGCAGGGTTGCTGCCCGGTGGCCTCTTGGCTAGGGCTTTGATCCTTGGCGTCGGTGGGTAGTGAACTACCAGCTATGGATGGACCGAGTAGGGTTGCTGCCCGGTGGCCTCTTGGTGAGTGCTTTGATCCTTAGTGTGGGAAGGCATTGAGAGGCCTGCTAAGGATGGACCGAGCAGGGTTGCTGCCCGGTGGCCTCTTGGTAAGGGCTTTGATCCTTAGCGTCATGGGGTAAGAGATTACCAGCTAAGGATGGACCGAGCAGGGAAGCTGCTCGGTGGCCTCTTAATGAGGGTTTTGATCCTTGGCGTCGGTGGGCAACGAACTACCAGCCATGGATGGACAGAGCAAGGTTGCTGCCCGGTGGCCTCTTGGTGAGGGCTTTGATCCTTGGCGTCGGTGGATAGCGAACTACCAGCCATGGATGGACCGAGCAGGGTTGCTGCCCGGTGGCCTCTTGGTGAGGGTTTTGATCCCTGGCGTCGGTGGGTAGCGAACTACCAGCTATGGATGGACCGAGCAGGGTTACTGCCCGATGGCCTCTTGGTGAGGGCTTTGATCCCTGGTGTCGGTGGGTAGTGAACTACCATCCATGGATGGACCGAGCAGGGTTGCTGCCCGGTGGCCTCTTGGCGAGGGCTTCGTGAGCAAGTCGGCGGCATATTTAGCCCCGTCGCTTGAAAGACGATTTTCCCGATGCATGCCTTCGATTTTCTTTTCGAGGGCGTCGAGTCGGCCGTGGTATCCTGATGACTCGGCACATTCTGATTTTTGGCCTCTGCTGTCGGAGACCTGCGCCTGGCCACGGCCCCGGTTCTGTTTGATGAGGTTCCTTAGGTCCCCTGGCGAGGTCGTCTTCGAGCTGCCGTGGCGAGTCTGTTAGTGTATATGCCCTAGAGGCCATTACTGTATCATACTAGTTTGTATATTACTTAATGGAAGCTTGGGATATTCACCTTGTATATACAATCTTGCTCAAAATAGTAGTATGCTA
The DNA here is from genome assembly GCA_030015575.1 of Agapanthus africanus. Classification (NCBI taxonomy): domain Eukaryota; kingdom Viridiplantae; phylum Streptophyta; class Magnoliopsida; order Asparagales; family Amaryllidaceae; genus Agapanthus; species Agapanthus africanus. The sequence continues at coordinate 38,430,058 of CM057340.1, forward strand.
CTTGGTTTGTTTCTACTTCAATGTGTACATGTGTTTATTTTTGTATATCGCCTATACACATTAGTAGAGCCCTTAGGATCTTTGCTTGATTACCAGCGATGTGATGGCCGTCACACTAGTGGGGCTGGGTAATCTATAAGCACATCCTTATGCAGGTCCCTGGTCGCAGGACTATCGAGACAGGGCATCGATACTCCGGAGTAGACCAGCGCATGCGCTTCTCATCCCAGTGTGGGAGACGGTCTGTCCCACAGCCGTCAGTACGTCGTACTTGAGATAGTATGCGGGTGCTCGTTAGGTTACGGGTACACTGGACAGGACTCGTCGGGAACTGACTAGTTGGTATTATACCTATCGTCAATTATCAGTTCCCAGGTGACATGAGTACAGCTTAGTCCGCTGACTTAACACTGTCACTTCGCCTCGAGTGTGTTCCCACTGTACTTTGATCACTACCCTACCACGGCTCAAAGGAGTCGTGCAAACAGGTAGTGGTTGGGTGCAGTCCCGAAGCACTTGGAGGCAGTGACGGTTAGACAGGATTCGTCTCTCCCGGTATTGGGGGTTGACATCGCGCTGTGTCTAGGAGAGCCATTACACGAGTAGTCCCTGGCCAGGGCAAACGAGATATACTGGTAGGTTTCCAGTGTTATCTCAGGGTGTTTTGGGCTTCGCTCCGGCACGACTTGTACCGCTATTGGGGGACTGACGTTTACCGTCCCCTAGGCCCGCCATGCGATGTATCAAACGAACAGACCGGACTGTACGGAGAATGTCACACTCAGGCTCAGTAGGAGTTCAGATGGGTTTCGCCTCGTCGGTCTTCTTGTCGGCATTACCTGGGGACCGTTACGCACAGCTAGTGCCGCTTGCGGTCTGTGGTTAAACCCACTGCCAGCGTAGTGTCGAGTCTTTAGAGTCCCACACAGAAAGCTTTTCGCCTTTAGGCAAAAGAGTAGAGGTCGCATGGTATTGCGACAGGTCGCATGGTTTTGCGACAGGGTTCGGTCACATCCGTGCACTTGTGCGCGTACAGTGTCCGGACAGTTTACACTAGAGGGCTTTGGTTTAAGCCAGATCCTAGTGTACCTTATGGGATTGGATTTATCCAGTTTGCATTCGTGTTCCTCGGAACGCGGATGCGGGTGTGTATGCACAGTTGACAGGGAGGCAGAGGCAGCGGATTCTCATTAGGGTTGTTGACAGTTGACTGTTGACTATTTGACTTTTTGCTCAACCCTAATGAGAATTTGATATGTGATTAACTATTATATTAATTAAGTATTATGGTGACATGGTTGTTGACTTTTGTTGACTTTGTTGACTTGTTGACTTTTGTTGACTTGTTGACTTTGTTGACCGGTTGACTAGGCTTGACTAGTTGACCATCATGATAACCATAGCCATCATTTCATGGCAAAGACTTTTGTTTACTTGCTCATTTGTGTAAAATGAGTGCATGAAATGATATGGTTGTGGTTGCTTCAACCATCACATAAGACTTTTTTTGATATGATGAGTTATGATCACTTTGGATTATGAAAGGGTGAGAGACAAAATACTTGCTCATTCTTTCTTGCTCATTCTCTCTCTTGTTCTTGAGCTCTCCTTTTGCTCTCACCCTCAACCTCTTGCTCCCTCTCTTGATCCTATGGTTCTATTGTCTCATGAGTTGAGAATCAAGAACCATAGATAAAATCCCATTCTAATTCTACTCTACTCATTCTAGTTCACTAGGTTTAGCAAACCAAGTGAACTAGTTTCTTCAAAGAACGAAAAAGGAGCTAAAGGTTGGAGCTTTCAGGTGGATCTATCTTCGGCGTACGGAGACGACGAGAAGAAGCCAATCGGACCACCATCGGAGTTTGAAGACGAAGGAGTTCAAGACAAGTAAGGTATAACCCCCTAACCGAGTAGCTAGAAACTCATAGTTAGGATGTTAGATAGATGTTTAACCAAGATCCGGGTTTTAGGTCCATGTTACCACCTCCGTAAAAATCGTTTTTTACCAAATTCCGCATTCCCGAAAGTACCGGGAGAGGTAGCATGGACTTACAGTGGTATCAGAGCCTAGTTAAACTCTATCTAGCATGTTAGCAAGTAACTAGAAGATCGATCAAAGAAAAAGTCCCAAAACGAACCCCGAAAATTTGCAGTTTCTGTCGATTTTTTTACTGTTCAAAAATTGATTATTTTAACACCAAAAATCGGCTCAGACTTTTCTGTGAATAACCACCAATGATGGACCCACGATCGAGTCAAAGCGCCGCGGAAGCGCGGCGGCAGCACGCTCCCGCCGCGGATCCGCGGCCGAGTTGACTCGGCCGAGGTCAATATTTGGTGCAGTGTTATTCTGGGGGTATTTTGGGATTTTTAGTATATATATTTTCAACCCAGATTTTCCAGAACGAAAATTTTATTTTGGGGTCCCGAAAATCCGTATTTTTGATCGAACTTCTAAAAGACTTAAGCTAACGGGTTTTTCTGTAATGTGATATTTGTATTGAACGTCTACTAATCGCTATATGTCGATTAGTGGGGGTTATACAAATCTGTGATCTGTGATGTGCTGGAATGTGTATATGAATATGTTGGATTGTCGCGGGTGAATAGCCGGGGGTTGTGAGACGAGAGTTTTCTTTTCTTTCAATTCATGTAAATTTGTAAATTGATGTAATAATTATTTGTATGGCCGCACAACCGGGTCGGGGTTGTAGCCGTCATTGTATAATTTCTTTTTACTGTTTTTGCTCCTAGGATAGACCCATGGAGGGGGTGCACAAACTACCGGGTATGCCGAAGTGTCGAGTGGCCTACTCATGGAGATGAGGGAGGTTGCTACGCTTCGGGTACTTGGCGGGTAGTTTGCCGCATCCGTAGGGGTCTTGGGTGGGGTTTTGGCTATTCACCGCGACCGTGTAATTTGTCTTTCGTTACAGGCTCGTGCGAATTACAGATTCCTAGTATATCCAATGTATTCATCTGTGATCTGAAATGTTTATCATTGCAGTATATCTATATATGATATTATTTAGGCGTTGCTTATGTTTTACAGACGCGCTAGCCCAGCCCCCGCTCTGTCGTTAGTTAAGTAACCTAACGGGTAATGACGGGGCCCCGTGGCGAATGCGAATGGCATAAGCGTACGTCATATTTTGGTTGTTTTCTGCAATGGTAGGATTAAATGATGGGACGCATTAAAAGAACTAATGCAAGAATATCACGCATTAAAAGAACTAATGCAAGATAATAAACCAAGTTAAAGTCGTTGGAACACTTTCGAAAAACCACTCGGTTCTTTTCAAAACAACTTTTAAATGCGGAGCTTGAGCCACTCCTTTTAAAAGCTATCTCGTTCCATCGACCAAATCAAGTTCACTACGTTCACGGTTTTGCCAAAACCATCCGTAGCCCTCCGTCGTTTCACATGAATAGTCAATAGTATTCAAGCTGTGTTTGTTGGCCAAAGTCAAGGCACAGTGATTGGTAGCTATTGGGTATTCATGTGCAGCATAGATAGATGCGTTAGTTTGGAACAGTCGTACTGCCTTGTTGGCCAAAGTCAAGGGTAGGTGCGGGTGGATTCAAATTAACCTGGAGAACGACGGGCAGAACTTGACATGTGACTTATGATTTGTTGGCCAAAGTCAAGGTCATAAGAGCATGGGGCAAAAATCCACATCGGGAGTTTCATAAGTACTGAAACTTGCTAGATTTGCATACCATTTGGAGTGTGATGATTCTGGTAGGATTCCTTCAGTTTCGTCACGCAATGATATTTGGATCCCGATCCTACTGTGAGTATATGCTACTCCTCGGGAAATTTCTCACTTAACGATCAATGCTATAAACCTAGTAGGTGCCTAGAAAGGTGTTAGCGGGGCTACGCCCCCAGGGAAAAGAGGTTCTTTAATTAAGGAACTTCACGAAAGCGTTGGAAAACCTCCCTCGAAGTACCGACACCGGCCTGGCTGAACGGTTAAGCAAGTATTGTACGGTAGGATTGATCCTGACTAATTGTTCCTTTATAGTTTGAGGAGGGATTCGAGAAACAGTGGGAGCCATCCTGTTTAGACAAACTAAAAACCACTCTAAACTTGCAAGAGCATCATGCTGAGTGTTTCTTCTTCTCTCTCCTAATTGCAGCGACCAATCGACATGACTGGACTTAAGTTACTCCTAGATAAAAACAAACTGACAGGGCCAAACTACAAAGATTGGCTCAGGAATGTCAAGATAACAATCACTTACGACAAGCTGGGGTATCTTCTTACCACCAAAGCTCCCCCTGTCCCTGGTCCAACTTCCAGCGTCGCGGATAAGGAAATCCGTAAGACTTGGGAGATTGATAGCGCGAAGGCCAAATGCCTCCTGCTTGCCTCGATGGACAACGAACATCAGAGGAGGCATGAGAATATGGACATGGAATCCATATTGCTTCATACAAAAGAACTGTATGGAGAGCAATCTCGTATCGCAAGATACGAAGCGTCGAAAAAGTTATTTTCGACAAGAATGGCCGTCGGATCATCAGTAGCCGAGCACGTGCTAAAGATGATCGGCTACATTGAGGAGCTCGCTGACCTAGGGATCACATTGGAGAGTGAGCTATATACGGATATAGTTCTCCAGTCCCTTCCTTCCACTTACGCCCAGTTTATACTGAACTTCAACTTACAAGAAAAAGAGGTTGAACATTCAGAGCTCCTCAACATGCTGAGGAGCGCAGAGGGCACCCTACAGAAAGGTAGGGAAACATCCACTTTGTTTGTAGGAGGATCATCTTCTTCTAGGTCCAAGGCGAAAGCCAAGGGAAAGAAGAAGAAGGCCCCGCCAAACCAAGGGGCGGTGTTAGTAAAGTGGATACGAAGGGAAAAGCAAAAGCAACAAAGATAGCGGGGAAGCTTGTGGATAAGGAAGAATGCTTCTATTGTCATAAGAAAGGACACTGGAAGAATGATTGCAGGGCCTGGAAGGCCAGAACACAGGAATTGAAGCAGGTTGCAGCTTCAGCTTCAGGTGTGTATGTTATTGAAAACTGTCTTTCAATAAACTCTACTTCCTGGGTATTGGATACCGGATCAGGATCTCATATCTGTAATTCTTTGCAGGCGTTGAGAAACCGTAGGGTTTTGAAGGCAGGTGACATGACCCTCAGAGTTGCGAACGGAGCTAGCATGGATGCTAAAGCCGTGGGGGACTATCACCTGGGAATGTCAGATGGACATGTTTTGGTTTTGCGTAATTGCTTTTTTGTACCCAACGCAACTTGTAATATCATTTCTGTATCTTTAGTTTCTAAAGAAGGTTATGAATTTGCGTTTGTAAGTAATGTTGTAAACATTCACCTTAATCAAGTTTTGATTGGGTCAGGTACATTGAGTAATGGTATATACGTGTTAAACCAACCACAGATTTTCAATGTCCAGAATACACACAAAAGAAAGTCTCCAGAAATAAATCAGACTTTCTTATGGCATTGTAGATTGGGTCACATCAATGAGAGAAGGTTGACTAAGTTACATACAGAAAGATATTTGAATGCGTTCGAATATCAATCGTATGCCACTTGTCAATCTTGTCTCAAAGGAAAGATGACAAAGACTCCGTTTACTGGACAAGGAGTAAGAGCGAGCGAGCTCTTGGGACTCGTACACAGTGACGTGTGCGGTCCAATGTCTACACATGCCCGAAGCGGACATTCTTACTTCATTACTTTTACGGATGACTTCTCAAGGTACGGCTATGTCTTCTTAATGAAACATAAGTCCGAGACCTTTGGAAAATTCCAGGAGTATAAGAATGAAGTAGAGAAACAGACCGGCAAAAGTATTAAGATTCTAAGATCGGATCGAGGTGGAGAATACTTAAGTGCCGAGTTCCTGGACTATTTAAAAGAGAACGGAATTCTCTCTCAGCTTACTCCTCCATACACCCCGCAACATAATGGTGTATCGGAGAGACGGAACCGCACCCTATTGGATATGGTGCGGTCCATGATGAGTAACGCTGAGTTGCCGCGATCATTCTGGGGATATGCGCTAGAATCAGCAGCATACCTTTTGAACCGAGTTCCCACTAAGACCGTGCCTACTACACCATATGAGATGTGGTGTGGGAAGAGACCCTATCTTAAGCACATTAAGACATGGGGATGTCCAGCTTTTGTCAAAAAGCAGCATGCGGACAAGCTCGAGGCTCGCTCGGTACAGTGCAAGTTTGTGGGGTATCCGAAGAACTCCAAAGGATATTTCTTCTACTGTGAAGAGGAACAAAAAGTTCTTGTTTCTCGTCATGCCTACTTCTTGGAAACTGAGTTTTTGGAAACCCAGATAAGTGGGAGCACAGTAGAACTGGAAGAAATTCCAGAACCACGGACTATTACTGAAAGTTTAGTGGAACCAGAAGGTTCGGAAGAACAGGACATTCCTACGCCGCTCCGCAGGAGTAGTAGGCAGACTCATCCGCCCGAGAGATACTACGGTTTTCTCATAGACGGGGATAGAGAGGATTGCATCATAGATTATGATGAGCCTACTAGCTTCCAGCAGGCCGTTCAGAGCGTTGACTCAGTGAAATGGCTGGATGCAATGCGGACCGAAATGGAGTCCATGTACACCAACAAGGTATGGACGTTGGACATTGCTCCAGACGGGGTAAAACCCGTAGGATGCAAGTGGATCTTCAAAAGGAAGATTGGTGTAGATGGACAGGTTGAGACCTATAAAGCTAGGCTGGTAGCAAAGGGTTTTCGTCAAAGACCTGGCTTGGACTACGACGAAACCTTTTCTCCAGTAGCCATGCTGAAATCCATTCGGATCCTTCTTGCCATTGCTGCCTTCCACGATTATGAGATCTGGCAAATGGACGTAAAGACAGCTTTTCTAAATGGAAATTTAGAGGAGTGTGTCTATATGGACCAGCCAGAGGGTTTCATTCAGAGTGGGAGCAGCGGAAATGTGTGCAAGTTGCTTAAGTCCATCTATGGACTAAAGCAGGCGTCGCGGAGTTGGAACATCTGCTTTGATGAGACGGTCAAAGAATTTGGCTTTATCAAAAATCCAGATGAACCATGCATCTATAGTAGATTTGTAGCGAGAACTGTAGTATTCCTCGTTTTATACGTGGATGACATTCTCTTAATAGGAAATGACATTCCTATGCTACAATCTGTCAAGGGGTTCTTGTCACACAAGTTCTCCATGAAAGACCTGGGTGATGCCTCGTACATTCTGGGTATCCGGATCTACCATGACAGATCCAAGAGGATATTAGGACTTTCTCAGTCCAGGTATATCGACACCATACTGAAGAGATTCAGTATGGAAGATTCCAAGCGCGGTAACCTACCGGCTTGTCACGGGATCACCCTCTCTAAAGAGATGTCTCCCAAGACTGATTTGGAGAGGGATCGCATGTCTATTATACCCTACGCTTCTGCGGTAGGTTCTATAATGTATGCGATGTTGTGTACCAGACCGGATGTAGCTTATGCACTGAGTGTGGTAAGCCGGTATCAGTCAAACCCTGGGGAGAAACACTGGATAGCGGTAAAAAACATTCTCAAGTACCTGAGAAGGACTAAGGAGATGTTCTTGGTGTATGGCGGAAAAGACCTCCAGATCGAGGCCTTTGCTGACTCCAGCTTCCAGAGTGACAAGGATGATTCCAAGTCCATGTCGGGTTTTGTCTTTACCCTCAATGGAGGGGCGGTGTGTTGGAAGAGTTCCAAACAAGAAACCGTTGCAGACTCGACGATGGAAGCGGAATACATCGCTGCATCTGATGCCGCAAAAGAAGCTGTCTGGATGAGGAAGTTCTTGAAAGAACTTCAGGTGGTTCCGTCCATTGTTGATCCAATACCTCTGTATTGCGACAACAACGGGGCTATAGCTTTAGCGAAGGAACCCAGGTCCCATCAGAGATCCAGGCACATCTTGAGGCGGTATCACCTGATCAGGGAGATCGTGGATCGCCAGGAGATCGAGGTTCGGAGAGTCGCTTCAGAAGATAACACTGCAGATCCATTCACCAAGGCCCTGCCCCAGACTCAGTTCGAGCGGCTGATCGAGATGATAGGTCTTCGATACGCCAGTACATGGCCTTAGTGCAAGTGGGAGATTGTTAGTGTATATGCCCTAGAGGCCATTACTGTATCATACTAGTTTGTATATTACTTAATGGAAGCTTGGGATATTCACCTTGTATATACAATCTTGCTCAAAATAGTAGTATGCTACTTGGTTTGTTTCTACTTCAATGTGTACATGTGTTTATTTTTGTATATCGCCTATACACATTAGTAGAGCCCTTAGGATCTTTGCTTGATTACCAGCGATGTGATGGCCGTCACACTAGTGGGGCTGGGTAATCTATAAGCACATCCTTATGCAGGTCCCTGGTCGCAGGACTATCGAGACAGGGCATCGATACTCCGGAGTAGACCAGCGCATGCGCTTCTCATCCCAGTGTGGGAGACGGTCTGTCCCACAGCCGTCAGTACGTCGTACTTGAGATAGTATGCGGGTGCTCGTTAGGTTACGGGTACACTGGACAGGACTCGTCGGGAACTGACTAGTTGGTATTGTACCTATCGTCAGTTATCAGTTCCCAGGTGACATGAGTACAGCTTAGTCCGCTGACTTGACACTGTCACTTCGCCTCGAGTGTGTTCCCACTGTACTTTGATCACTACCCTACCACGGCTCAAAGGAGTCGTGCAAACAGGTAGTGGTTGGGTGCAGTCCCGAAGCACTTGGAGGCAGTGACGGTTAGACAGGATTCGTCTCTCCCGGTATTGGGGGTTGACATCGCGCTGTGTCTAGGAGAGCCATTACACGAGTAGTCCCTGGCCAGGGCAAACGAGATATACTGGTAGGTTTCCAGTGTTATCTCAGGGTGTTTTGGGCTTCGCTCCGGCACGACTTGTACCGCTATTGGGGGACTGACGTTTACCGCCCCCTAGGCCCGCCATGCGATGTATCAAACGAACAGACCGGACTGTACGGAGAATGTCACACTCAGGCTCAGTAGGAGTTCAGATGGGTTTCGCCTCGTCGGTCTTCTTGTCGGCATTACCTGGGGACCGTTACGCACAGCTAGTGCCGCTTGCGGTCTGTGGTTAAACCCACTGCCAGCGTAGTGTCGAGTCTTTAGAGTCCCACACAGAAAGCTTTTCGCCTTTAGGCAAAAGAGTAGAGGTCGCATGGTATTGCGACAGGTCGCATGGTTTTGCGACAGGGTTCGGTCACATCCGTGCACTTGTACGCGTACAGTGTCCGGACAGTTTACACTAGCGGGCTTTGGTTTAAGCCAGATCCTAGTGTACCTTATGGGATTGGATTTATCCAGTTTGCATTCGTGTTCCTCGGAACGCGGATGCGGGTGTGTATGCACAGTTGACAGGGAGGCAGAGGCAGCGGATTCTCATTAGGGTTGTTGACAGTTGACCGTTGACTATTTGACTTTTTGCTCAACCCTAATGAGAATTTGATATGTGATTAACTATTATATTAATTAAGTATTATGGTGACATGGTTGTTGACTTTTGTTGACTTTGTTGACTTGTTGACTTTTGTTGACTTGTTGACTTTGTTGACCGGTTGACTAGGCTTGACTAGTTGACCATCATGATAACCATAGCCATCATTTCATGGCAAAGACTTTTGTTTACTTGCTCATTTGTGTAAAATGAGTGCATGAAATGATATGGTTGTGGTTGCTTCAACCATCACATAAGACTTTTTTTGATATGATGAGTTATGATCACTTTGGATTATGAAAGGGTGAGAGACAAAATACTTGCTCATTCTTTCTTGCTCATTCTCTCTCTTGTTCTTGAGCTCTCCTTTTGCTCTCACCCTCAACCTCTTGCTCCCTCTCTTGATCCTATGGTTCTATTGTCTCATGAGTTGAGAATCAAGAACCATAGATAAAATCCCATTCTAATTCTACTCTACTCATTCTAGTTCACTAGGTTTAGCAAACCAAGTGAACTAGTTTCTTCAAAGAACGAAGAAGGAGCTAAAGGTTGGAGCTTTCAGGTGGATCTATCTTTGGCGTACGGAGACGACGAGAAGAAGCCAATCGGACCACCATCGGAGTTTGAAGACGAAGGAGTTCAAGACAAGTAAGGTATAACCCCCTAACCGAGTAGCTAGAAACTCATAGTTAGGATGTTAGATAGATGTTTAACCAAGATCCGGGTTTTAGGTCCATGTTACCACCTCCGTAAAAATCGTTTTTTACCAAATTCCGCATTCCCGAAAGTACCGGGAGAGGTAGCATGGACTTACAGAGTCCCGTCCGCGTGACCCCTTCGAGGGAGGGGGTGCCGGTCATGTCTGGGCGCAGGCGAGCTGACCGACATCTCCTCGGGAGGGACAGGGGCGCAATGGGCCTCGGGGCTAGACGCTCTGGCGAAAGATCTCGGTGTTGAGTTGTGCGGTGCCCAGCGGGTCATTGAATACGTTGGCCCGGGGTATCTGCGGCCGCCGGAGACAGCGAGGTAGTGTCCGATAGTGCCGACGCGGGCAGAGTCTTCTCTCCCTCTGTAGGGGTCCCGGTCCCGAGGTGGGGGAGCGACGACCTGGGAGCTTGTCCGGCCGTTTGAACACGGACGAGTGCGTCCACGACGGACGCGGGCCGATCTATCCGAGCGGATAGGGCGTGAATGGAGTTCGGGGGAGGAGGGGATTCTCCCTTGTCTCCACTGCGAGGAGGGCGACGGCTGGTGCTTAGATCGTCGCGGTGACCGCTCGCCATGAAGTTTGAGATTGGAATGTGAACTTTAGTTGAGTGGAATTAGCGTTTCCCACAGACGGCGCCAACTGATAGAGCTCTGGATCTCCTTCATATGTTACCTTCTGTTGATCTGCAGCGAGCGCTGATGGATGGCTGAGATTGAGTTGGAGGGTTGCCTCCTGAAGCGTGCGGGTCTCAATGGGCTTGAGGTGGTTGAGGCCGAGCTACCTGCAAGGAAGTCCCGGGGTGATTGTGCCACTGAGGACCCTCCGACGATTAAGTTAGACGGGGTATTTTGGCAGAGTAACGGCCTATTGGGGTAAAATTCGCTTACCTGAGTCGTCTAGGAGAAAGGTTTATATAGTGGCAGCAATGGGCAGGCGGGCGCGTGATTCACACCGGCCGTTACGCCCCTGGTGTTACGCCCGCGTGATAGGTGGGATTCCCCCATTAATGACAAGATATGCTCGTTAATGGGGAATCGTGATGGTGTGGAACGCGGGATCATGGGCGGCAGATATCTCGCGTCTGGCGAGATTCACGGAGCCGTGGCGGAGACGCCGGTGATCAGTGCTGGGGGTCGGTCGATGAGACCGAGGAAGCAAGGCTCGGCGGGAGGCTTGGGAACGAGCGGGAGGCCGAGCAGGCTTGGTTCTTGATAGCTCGAAAGCGAGCCGGGAGAGCCGAGGAGGCCCATCGTGCAAGAGGCTCGGAGGCGAGCCAACGGTTGTTTGTAAGGCGGGATAGGAGTGGTCTGGACGGTCACTGAAGGTCGGAAACATTCTCGGGTCGAAGGTCCGGGACATGTTTCTAATATACCGTTGTCGCTCTCTTCCCGTGAGCCATGGGACACGTCAGTCGCCACACGCCGTGACCTTAAGAAATAGCAACTCTAAGCATCATCAGATTCTCTCTTTAAAAAAAAATAAACACAGGAAAAGAAAAGTGAGTCAGAGCATCTAATAATTGGTGGTGGGGCCTTACCCTTTCCTGAAAGGTAGCGGCCAAATTCTCACATGCCACTTTCCATTTCTACCCAATCCTCAGTTGTTTTCCTTATATGCAACCCTCAAATGTTCGTTAGACCCCAAATATTGGTATTTTCCTAATAGGTTCCCCAAAACTCTTTTGCTTAAGTTATTTGTTTGGTAAATTTCCATCCATCCGCAATTCAAGTTATAGGTTAAGAGATCACTTTTACCATTTTGCTTTTTTCTTACATATCAAAGGAGAGTCAAAAGTTAGAATTAGGGTTGAAATAGATAAGCTTCTGGTCCCTTCTTGAAAATCGACGATCACCAACTCATGGTCTTTTTCGGCCTCAACTTTAGCCAAATATTCAGGCCTTGTTAGGCAACAGGGTTATGATTCCCAAAATATGTTTTTGTGTGGTTTCCAGACAAAACTCCAAAATTTGTAACCGGGCCTCATTTAACAACTAAATAAAGTTTTTCTAAACTGCGGTTTCTAATTTCGAGGGCTAGAAGCCCTTCTATTTTAACTCCAAAAATATCAAAGTTTGCCAAAGCTTCAAGCAACTCTTTTTTGAAAACCATGTTTTTAAACGAAACCTTGGTTTCAAGACCATATTGCGAAACAACCCTAAGCTTTGCGAAACCCTATTTTTACGTAACCGGGGTTTGCATACATGCAAACTGCGGTTTTTATTTTAAATTAAACAAAATCAGGCATTGGGGGATAATCGGACGGTTTAGGAAATAAAGACCCAAACTAACTAACCTAACAACATTTTTTTAGCTCCACAAGATAATAACTTTATTTATTCTTTAAATAATAAAGTTTTAGGCATATTATTATGACATGCATCCAGTTAAACCTAACCACTTAATCAGGGACGTAATGGTACAGTGAGAAAGATTTAGTGAACTTATTTATAAATAGAGAAGATTTGTGGTTTTATATGAAAAAAAAAGCCTTTTCAATCATCACCCAAAAAAGGCAAAAAGAAGAAGAAAATGAGATACTTTATGGATAAAGATAAACAAAAACAAGAATATTAAATAAAAGAAAAGGGTGGAAAATAGATATGGCTAAGCACTACCTCTTATCTTCTTCATTTCATTTTCCCAAACCCTAAAAATCTCACCCTTTTCCCCAAATTTCCCCCAAATTCGAAGGCGATGCCGTTTCGGAGCATAATCCAAGACATGAAGGGGCTAGACGCGAGGCTGCGGTCGCGGTCGCATCGAGCGGTGGTGTTCGATGGGTCGAGGCTGGCGATGATCGACGCCATGAAGCAGAGCTGCTGGGCGAACATGCCGACGGAGCTCCTGATGGATGTCCTGATGAGGATTGAGGAGTCGGAGAGCTCGTGGCCGCCGAGGAAAGACGTGGTGGCCTGCGCTGGGGTTTGCAGGAGCTGGAGAGAGATCATGAAGGATGTTGTGAAGATCCCCGAGGTCTCGGGGAAAATCACGTTCCCGATTTCGATCAAGCAGGTATAATTTTTTATGGGTAATTGTGAATTTTAGTGGATGGGTTCTTGAATATTAAGATTGAGGTTGGAGATTCCATGTGAAAGTCGCCCATTTGATTGTGCATGAAAAATTCGCCAAATCGTCTTAATTGTCATGTAATATGAAGTTATGGACGAGAGAGAGAGTGTCATGTAATATGAAGTTATGGACGAGAGAGAGAGAGAGAGAGAGAGAGAGAGAGAGAGAGATCATCATCATCATCATCTAACGACAAAGTTTTACGACCTGATGTCAACTCTCTCCAAAAATGTGCCAAATTCGTGGTTCAAAAAATTATTACAGGAGAGGGGCTATTCATAGTCCTACACTAGAGAGAGTTACCATTAATCCTTGAAGGGTAGAGTAACCTACCCTTTAAGGATTGTGCATGCAAAAATGCTAGGAGGAGGAGGAAAATTGATTAGCCTATAAAAATTATAATTGAGTGTAATTTGTAGATAATGTCAAAGATCCAAGTAGAGCATGTTTTGATGTTTGCATTGGCCAATCTTTTGGATGTATTTTTGATGTTATTTTTGTTTGCAGCCAGGGCCAAGGGAGTTTCCCATGCAATGCTTTATAAAGAGGAATAGGACAACACAGACGTACTATCTTTACCTCGGTTTGACCCAAGGTATGGTAGGTTGCTAGTAATGCCAAATTTCGCTTGGTGTGGTTATGGCTGTTTACTTATTGCAACCTATAGAATTATCATATAGGATAAAGTTCATGTTCTATGAGTTGATTTGATTGTGTACATGTGTAATTATATATTTTGAGTAACTGATTGAAAGAAAAATCGAGGAGTCAGATTCAAAGCATAGTCTTCATTGAAAAGGATGTTTCTGACATCTTTAAGGTTCCCATTTCTTAGTTACATTTTGTGTATGCATCACCATGAAATCCATACCTTCGCTAGAGAACATTTAGTGTTTTCTAACCACGCCGATCAACATATGCCGCATTCTATTTGCGTTACTGATAAGACTATTTTTCCAGTGAGCATGATTTATTCTATTGATACAGAAATAAGTTAAGCTTCCAAGCGTATCACACATATTTTTATCTCCATGGAACTTCATTATCTTACACTTCAATTAATGTGCATTCTGTCACCTTTTCAAACACATCGTTTGATTACCTCTACTGCCTTGATCAAAATCTATGCTCCTTTTCTATAAAAGCTATCATACTTCTTTAATGCTCTGCTATTTAAAATTAGCCGTGTTTAGATTTACAAACATGAGACTACTGATATAAATGATTGTATTGTTTACGACTCTCTTTCGACCATCTTATATGTTTAGGCTTCATCGACAACATCGTTTCTATATCAAGCATGGATGTGCCATAGTGATGTAAAATGCTCATAACTTGTGATATATGAGGAAACACAATGATTTATTTGATGATATGTTACTTGACGGTTCCTTCCTAGATGTTTAGCATTGTGATTTCCAATATATGGTGAGTTTACATGAATGATCCTGTCGGCACCTTTCCTTATTCCAATCTACTGACTAATTTAATGTCATCCTGTTTCTCTTGCTAACTATATATGTGTTTAGCTTCAATACAGTTAAAATTGTTTGCATCAGAAAATTATTTTATAATGTTTTCTAATTATTTGACTTTTTTTTTACTTCACAGCATTGACGGATAATGGAAAATTTCTCCTGGCTGCACGCAAAAGCAGAAGGGCTACCTGTACAGACTATCTTATCTCACTAGATGCAGACGACATGTCGAAGGGAAGCGGTACCTATATTGGAAAGTTGCGGTATGTTGCTTGAATCAACATGTTCTCATTGTTTATGTGCTCTATTGGAACACAAAAGCATTTTGCACTAAATGTACTTCACATTATGGTACTTGATGCCAACAGTTAGAGATTCTTTAATAGCATTTTAAGAAATATAAAATGCTGCCGACTCGAACTCAAAAAGGTTTGATAATAAAAACACAGATTTTGAGCAAACACGTATTATGTTTCTGTTTCATGTCAATGTTCATAGAATTGCAGGTAAATCTGGTTTTCTTTTCAAAGCATGATATATTTCCTAGTATTATCTATTTCTTAATCCTGTCATTGCATTGTCAATTAGCACTTATCAAAATTCTAAGTAGAATTCTATTTAAATATTGGACATTATGTGAATGTGGTCTTATTTTTTGACATTTAAAATAGTAGAATTCTGCATCCAAGAAAAGAAAGTGATATTATTGGAAGTTATTTTATATTTACTGTTTGATGATCCTTTGGCTTGAATGTCATGGAAGAGATCTGCAAAAGGAAAAATAAAAGCTCGTAAATCTACATTTAATATTTGGTGCTTGTCAATAAGTTATATCTTCCGCTTTGAGTTCTTATAGGTTATATACATTAATGAAATTAATAACTTGCATACCAGATTAATGAACTTTTACACTGTGCCTTACAAAGCCTCCTCTCTTGCTTGTTCTAACTAATTTTTTATAGCAGATCAAACTTTTTGGGTACCAAATTTACAGTATATGATGCTCAGCCACCTCATGCTGGAGCTATGATTGCTAAAAGCCGATCTACTCGATTAGTGAGTTCCAAACAAGTGTCTCCAAGAGTTCCTGCTGGAAACTACCCTGTTGCCCACATTTCTTACGAGTTGAATGTTCTAGGTTCCAGGTGAGCAATAAAAGAAATCCTGAAATTCTTGACTATCAGAATATCGTCGAAATTAATTTGTCAAGTTTTGTTTTGTAACAGTTGAAGCTGATTGCTTGGCAACTTCCATTTGAACTTCTAGGCTAATTTATACAGTCATTCTAAAAGTAGCGCATTGATCTACTTCCCTAATTATTGCTTTCCGATGAAACTGTGTAACATAATAAAAGTTAGGGGCATATTTTCCATTTCACATTATATTATTTTCTTTATGTTGGTTAGTGCCTTGGTGGGAAGTTGTGATCTCCAAAAGAATTCAGTTCTTAATCAATACTCATCCATCTAGCCCAACACAACTTCTTAATGGACCAATCAATGTTTTAAAAAGCAGCCGCTTAAGCGGCCAAGCGGGTTTCGCCGCTCTGTGTTATCCCGCTTAAGCCGGTGATATTGCACAACTTATTTTATTGATGTATACACCTCATAAGTGATAAAAGGTATATAGCTATTGTCATTGGAGTAAGAATACACAAATACCAATTAATACAACATTCTATCTTTTCTTTTTCTGTTTTTTTGTGTTTCTATTTTTCGTGCTCGACTTGATAAATCCCACGGTTGTCGAGCCGGTTTTGAGACAGTTCAAGATTTAGGTTTCAAAACTCCAAAATTTAGGTTTATCAACTTCAAGAAGTCAAGATCTAAATCGATTTCGAGTAACCCTTGAGTTTTCTATTTTGATTTCGAGTAGCTATTGAATTTCGATCATGAAATTTCAATTCGATTTTGACTCCATCTGGTTTTGAGTTACAATCTTTTAGATACTTTTTTTTAAAATAATTTGGTAAGTATTTTTATTGATTTGAGCTTTGAACTATGATACTTGATGTTGGGCATCGAAAAACTTACAAGCACTGTATAAACTAATAAATTCTAAGAAAATTTTAATTTTGCATTGAATTATTTGAGCATATTTTAGCAAATAATATATTGTCTAAGCAAATTTGTTAAATTTTGGGTTAAATTTAGGCATTTGCTAGTACAAATGTAACATAAAAATAGCTAGAATGTAATGAGAATCATTATTTATTGATAAGAAAAGAAATATTGATGAAACACCACTTATTTGATTTTTGAGCCACCTGAGCCGCCGCTTAAGCGCTCAAGTGTCCGCTTAAGCGCCCAAGCGGCCGCTTAAGCGCCCAAGCGATTTGGCTTCTCGAACGCTCTGGTTTTCTTTTCCGCTTTTAAAACACTGGAACCAATATATGGATTTTAACTTGAAGCGGTATTTTCTTTATGACTGCCATGCCCCGCTTCCCAAAATACGGAATACGAGAGGTTGACAAGGCCAGCCATGCTCCTACGGTCGAGGAAATATCCTGTCGTAGTCACGCTTCGGCTTCTAGCTTTACGTGGTGATCAATAATCAATGCACAGGTAATGAGAAATGCAGTCACTAAATCAAAACGAATACAAAGAACTAACCAAATAGAGATCAAGGAAGTATAGCTCTGGGTCGCTGAGCAAGATGTCCGCAATATTCTCGAGGTACGTCAGGTCCTGGACCGAGCTAAATCCACTTCTCACTCTGAGCATGCATACTCAGGTCGTCAGAGCGACACAATAGCAATGAATATAAATACATGTGTAACAAGTGTAATAATGATGAATATGAAACAATAAGCATGAAGTGATGATATGATTATGAAGGAGCCAGTACAGGTACACAGTAAACCGGGTAAACAGTAAGGCAGGTATATCAGTCAGTAATCAATGCATGTCACTAAATCTATCAGTCTCTAAGTCTCACTGTCCAGGTTGCTAAACCTATCGTCAGTCCAAGTGTGAGAGTCAACCACTCGTGAGTATCCCCACCCAAGAGTAGGACCCAAGGACAAAGGAACACGGGCCCGAGTCACTCGCTAATAATCAGTAATATCACCCATATATCTTCAGAATCGCTGTATGTGCCGGCAATGGGACTCCCGAGATTCCGTTGAACTCACACTCAAACTACCCCACACCCCGTGGTTTACATCAAACACCAACCATAAACTCAAATACTAGTCGGTCCATGACAAGTCTACGCGAGAACTGAAGACAGGATCTCCATCAAGCATGTCTCGAGTGATATCCAAGATAAATAGACAGTGTTTGGTATCTTACCTATGACACCCATATAAGTGCTTCCATAATCGTCCCATACCAATTATAGTTACACTTATACATGTCCCATAGACGTCGACAATGCAATAAATCAATATGGTCCGCTGATTGTGTACAAGTACGTGTCACTTCGCTTATTCATTCACACGTTAACACCGACGTACTTGCCACAATCAAAACACTAATATCTAACACTGAGTAATGTACACGACCACTAGGTTACCAATGCATATGAGCTCTACATGATATGATGATAATGCAATAATCATGATATGAATAAAATGTCATCAGCCAGTGTCCTACCACGTGCATAATTTACTATAAATCATACATGCAGAATTTAGCGAAACAATGTAAAAGGGGTAGGCAGTATGTTCAATTATTTAGCCGTCAAAATTGGTTTCGCGCCAATCGGGTTCAATTTAAGTGTTCACTGCAGGAAATCCGATTTCAGACTTGGAAGTCCGTTTCGTAACACACTTTACTCCCAGTTGGAAGCTTAATTAGGCGACGCTATAGTTGAACAATGTTTAGGTTTTACAGTTAGGTTTCCACCGCAATTGGCGGATCAGTGATATCCTATATCAACAGGGTGTTATGGTCAGGTTTAGGTTGATGTGTAAAATCTGTCACTGCAGAAATTAGCTGGATATGTCGGCATTATAAAATGTGTTAAAAATATTATACAGTACAGGAATCCAGTGAAACCAGTGGAGTAAGAAAGATAACTTAATTTTCTACGTAACGATATAGGGTTCCGCACATTCTCGCATTTGAACAAGGAAAAACAGTGATTTAAAACAAGGGCTAACTGGGATTACCGTTTTGGACTGCAGTCCAGGATCGTAATTCTCCCCAGTTTCCTCTATCATAACTAGTTCAAATTTAGAAATCAACTATAGGGTTCTGTAGCTTATTCTGTTGGCTTCGATACGAGCCATGGAACGCTGAAATCCGATTCATAAAAGATTTAATGTGAATTTAACAGTCTAGCATGTTCAGGAAATTCAGGTTTCGTAATGATTATCGGGGGTAACATCTTGTAGGTGAGATGATATTTATTTGTAACCAAATTTCCGTAGCACCACTATGGATAGTAAACGGGTTTAACAATCACAAGTTCCGCCATTTAAAGACAGATTTTCATTCAGAGTTTAGCATCAAATACTTGTTTGTACGTAAGGTGATCGAAACTTTGGTTATGCAAAAATATAAATAATTATGTGTATAACATTAATAGCATGTAAAGTAAGTGGAAATCACTTGCCTCGATCGCTTGATATGGAAGCGACGCCGCTGCAGAGTTTGTCTCGACACACGAGACGGTGCGATGCTGGACACGGGCACGTGGCACGAGCACGATGCGCGGTGATCCGGTACTGGACACGGTGGCGACGCGGGCGTGATACGGTAGTGGGCATGGTCCTGGCTCGGTGCGTGCACTGGATCGGGCACGGTATGGCACGGGGGCTGACACGACGTGGCACGGGGAGTGAGTTCGACGTGGCACGCGGAGTGGGTATGGGGCGCGACACGTCTGGGCACGGTGACACATGGCTAGCACGATGCGGGGCTCGAGCGTGACACACAGCGATGAGCCTACGCGGTGTTGCGACGGCGACTACATTGACGACCATGATGGGACCGAGGCCACAGCTTGGACGGCGACAGAGGTGACAGGAACGGCGACTGCAACCGGGTGTTCGACAGAATGCCTATATGGATTCGGCTTGGGATTGAGCTCGGCTGGGATACGAAGCAGGCAGTTCGGGTTCCAGCGGTGGTCGGGGGAGCTCCAGCGATGAGGTGAGCTTGGATGCGGCTTGTAGATGAGGGAGCACAGAGATGTGGCAGCACGGTGGTGGCCGCGGTCGTGTGTTAGGGTGTAGGGCTCGGTTGCAAGAAGAGGGGAAGGGTGAGAGGAGTCCGTCGTGGTTTTGTGGTGGTGGCCTCAACAGCGTGGCGGCGGTTGGTGGGTTGATGGCAAGCGGCAGTGGGGTGTTTTGTTGGGCTCGTGCGTTGGGTGAGAGAGCGAGGAAGCTCGGTGCAGTTGTCGTGGCGTTGGGGAGCTCGGGGTGGGCTTGGTGATCGCTTAAGGTGGGTCGACGGTGGTCATCGGCGAGGTGGAGCTCGGAGGGATGGGGATGCCAGCGGTGAGGGGACGGCGGCGAGCGCGACGCGCGGGATGGGGGTGGTTGCAGTGGGTTGGTCGGGAAAAGAAGGTGACGGCGAGTTGCAGGCGAGGTCGGGGACTTATGGATGCCGGCGAGGGTGTCGGCGGGGTGCAGTGGTGAGGTGGTGAGAGGAGAGAGAGAGAGAGTGTTTGAGAGAGGTAGAGAGGAAATGAGGGAGAGAGAGAGTTTGAGAGAGGTAGAGAGGCTCGGTGCTGTTGAGGGAAGTGGGGAGTTCGGAGAGGGGATCTCGGGATGCAGTTGGCGTGGGTCGTGGGCGGTTGTCGATGGCGGTGAATTGGTGACGACGAGGCGACGCGCGGTCGTGGGTTCGAGACGAGGGCGGGAAAATATAGGGAAGGAGAGAGGGAGGTGTTCGGCGGTTTGGAGGTTGCAGGGGGTTCGCGAGTTCAGGTGAGGGTGCGAGGCGCGGGGACGTGGTCGCGGCGACGTGGGGAGAGAAGGGAAGGGAGTGGGAAAAGAAAGGACGTGGGGAAGAAAGGAAGGAAACGGGTCGGGTTGGGGGAGATGGGTTGGGGCCGGGGTTCTTGGGGGAAAATGGTTTGGGCCATGAAAGAAATAAAAAGAGAGATAGAGAGGGGGAGTGGACTGGGCTGGGCCGGGAAAAGAATTAAAAGAGAGGGGAGGAAAAGGTGGGCTGGGCTGGGCTGGGAAAATAAAAAGGGAAAATGGAAATAGGGTTGGGGTTTGGATTAGGTTTGAGTATTAATATAAATAAAATAATTATAAATATAAATAAATAAATTTTGTAAGCAACACTTTATAGAAATTCAGATATTGGTGTACAAAAAGAACTGGGTATTACAATGACAGTAGTCTCATTACCTACGCCCCCACCTATGAAGATGCAAGTTGATTACAAATCTCTATTAAAAGGAAAAAATATCTCTGTAGATCTTTCTCTCACTTGAGTTTGAAAGTTGAGACATGCTGAAAGTAGGGAAGACCACTCTCATTTTTCTTGAAGTATGCAAAAAGAATAAAGAGAACCAAATTGCTTTTGGATCAAAACTAAATTTAGCTCACTGTTCCCATTTACATTCTTTCAGATTTCAGTTTTCTTTCTTCTTCCGTTTGTTAGAGTGAGACTAGCTGTTTGGTAATTTTGCTGTAATCTTGTTTCGAACATTGGTAGACTTTTTTGCTTCTATGGTTCTATTAATGCATCAGACGAGCTCTATGAACCCAACTCTTTCATCAGGGGAAAAAATAAACAAACTAAATTTAGCATTTTATGTGCAATCTCTCAATTGACAAGGGCTTAAAAAAGATTGTTTTAATACCAATAACCTTGTGCTTATGTATTTAATGCTTTGACCAGAGGTCCTAGGAGAATGCAATGCATCATGGACTCTATACCTGCTTCCGCAATTGAACCCGGAGGGGAGGCCCCTACTCAAGCCGAGTTCATAATTAACAGCCTCGATTCTTTCTCTTCAGTCCCATTCTTCAGATCCAAGTCATCTCGGTCAGAAGGCCTATCCGGGCCTCTTCCTGGACTTGAGGATGAAAAGTTGATTTTAAAAAACAAGGCTCCAAGGTGGCATGAGCAGCTTCAGTGCTGGTGTTTAAATTTTAGAGGCCGGGTAACAGTTGCGTCGGTTAAGAATTTTCAGTTGGTGGCTTCAGAAGAAAATGGACCGTCTGGACAAGATAATGAGAAAGTTATTCTTCAATTTGGAAAGGTGGGGAAGGACCTGTTTACGATGGATTTTCGCTATCCGATATCAGCATTTCAGGCGTTTGCGATTTGTCTTAGTAGTTTCGATACCAAAATAGCTTGTGAATGAAAGCAAAGGTGCGCCCTATATCCTAATGATCTCTTTATTTACTTCATTTATTTTTATATATGGGCATGTTTATGTTTATTTGTCCTAAAATATTTGATCAACTGAAATAAATAATTACTGGATTTCATGGCATTCAGTTTAATAGTTTGATTTTTAAATGCCAGAAGTGTTTTGACGTAAAAGCTGATATTTTAGACTATGATCACAGGATAATATGGGATAATATGGGATGTTTGAAAAAGGAAGTTTAAAGGTCTCATTGTAGACCAAACTTTAAACTGTTTAGAACCAATGTATTAAGATACGGGTAAACATGTCCTTTTATAATTGAATTAAATTTATCTATGACGATGCCATGTGGCATTTTTCGAGACTATAAAATCTCAATTGCAAACCCTCGTCAATGTCATATCGAGAGGGTTTGCATGATAATAGTATGAGATGATTTTGAACTATTTTGCCAGGAGTTTTCTTGGCTCCATATTTGTTTGCAAATCAATAAATTTGAAGCGAAGCAGAAGTGTGTAACTTAAGAAACAAGTGCATGACAAGCATGCATACTAAACCTATTACACAAATGCAGTTGTTAATCTAATGTTCACCTTTCTGCTTAAGCATAACATCAACCTCTTACTAAATGCTTACATCGCTGTCCTCCTTTTCTAAATTTAGCATGCTAATCTTCAGAAATGCTACTCCTTGGTTACTAATTCACTGTAATTTATTTTTTTGGCTAAAGATGTTATATTTCCATTTCTGAAACAGCCTGATCCTTCACCCAATCTTCAGATGCCGAGCCATTGGAATAAGCTAG
This sequence comes from Agapanthus africanus, assembly GCA_030015575.1. Lineage (NCBI taxonomy): Eukaryota > Viridiplantae > Streptophyta > Magnoliopsida > Asparagales > Amaryllidaceae > Agapanthus > Agapanthus africanus. The sequence continues at coordinate 38,452,884 of CM057340.1, forward strand.
AGAATGCCCGATGCAGCTGCAGACGGGCGTTTCCACATGCTGCTTCAATTTGTTGTTGCTTTGTATACTGTTGTTCTCTGCTGATGTACATAGCTTTTAACAAAGTTTGTTCAGCCTGCGCAAATTATGTTACTGGTGTACTTTGTTGGGACACAAATTTATTCATAGCACTGTTTGTTTATTTGTTTCGAACAAACAAACTGCTACCTTGACATGTAATTTGAAATTGAATGTAATCTGCAATTCCTTCAAAGTGAGCTTGTTTGTAATATTTTTGGAGCTGTTTTATGTAAAAAATAAAATAATAGGCTTTTGATATTTTTTGTGTTCTTTCTTCTCTTTTATGAATGTGGTTAGATTTGGGTTATGGTTCTATCTTTTGCTTGAGAGTTAGATGAAAATTTCATTTACTAAATTAGCCATCTTTGTAACAAATTTTTTTATGATTTTGCTTTAGAGATGGATGAAAAATTTCTCTCGAGTACCTATGGTGTTTAACTCGCTCTAAAAACAGAAGATACATATCTCCCTGTGAACCAAATAAAAAAAATTAACCCAAAATTTAAGAACATGCCACCTGCTATGAAAATGATATAAGGTTCAAAAAAATTCTAAAACTTTGAGGGGTTTTATTTTCCGATAGCCCCTTCTATACTTCAATATTTTTCTTTGTCCTTCCATAGTTAGTATTTATCTGTAGCCTTCATACTTATTAAGTTAGTCATGTAGCCTCCTTAAACTTATAAATTACTCCTCTTAACCCCTCAATTGACAAAAATGCATCTTTTAGGATATTCTTAGAGATTGAGGATACAGGGCATGACAATGTTGTATAAAGTAGGACATGAAAACTTGCATAGATATATGACATATATGCATATATTTGTGTGTATACATGTATTTATGTATGGTTAGGGCTATCTCCTTTCTGAATGATTTGGATCGAAGTACTTTCCATCTAATTTTATTTGCAGGATACAAAATTGAACTATGGCATTTTTGTAGTCCAATTAAGTCTAGAGGATTATTTGATCATACAGAAAAAATTGAAGCAATTAACTATTTATAAAATCAAAATATCAGTTAATTGTCTGAATTAATCATTACCATCAGCAAATGATTTACAAGTAAATAATAGGCAACTATACTCATGAAGATGACAGATAAAAAAGCAAATTAAAAATATTTTCCGGTTGTAGTGTCTTTAATCCATTTTTCACCGGGCATGATTGAAACATTAATTCGTACACTATAAACACAGCAAAGCTATATTTGCTGAATTTCAGATTCCGAAGTCTTGGGTCTCCTCGGCCATCGACAAAAACAGCTCCGAGTGGTTCACAAAACAAGCTTCCCTCATTCAACAACTCGTTAACAGTCTCCCTGTTCATCTCCAAACTGGCTACAAGGAAGATATAGGAGAAGATAACAAACTCGTTATCTGCAGCAGCGAGATTTTCTACATTCCTCAACGCCTCATCAGCGACTTTGCAGATCCTGTGGGTCTTGTCGGGAATTTAGACATTGATGATGCTCAATACTGGCGATCTCCAAGATCATGACACGTGGTAGATGACATGTCCCGGAACTCAGAAAAAGGGCCACAGGGGCCGACCAAGCCACCCCTGTACCCGACCTACAAGCACTAGCTGGCTCTCCTCAGAGCCCCTGGAAATTGGCCTCCTCGGCCTCTCAGCTCGCCCCGAACTGCCACCCGACCAAGACTCCTTGTCCCCCTCGCTCGTCTCCCGAGCTCCCCAGCCGAGGTCATCTTTCTCGGTCCCCCGACCGACCAACTCCATCACTCGCAGGCGTAACCGCCGTTCCGCAAGTCTCGCCATGCGCAGATTCTTCGCCAGCAACATCCCACGTTCCACGCCATCTCGATCCTCGTTAATGGACTATCTGCTCTCTACGCGGGCGTGACGTCGGGAGCGTAACTGCCGGCGAGATTCTCGCACCTGCCACTGCATGCTGCCACCACTATATAAACCCCCATCACAGAGGGGTCAAGTAAGCCATTTTTATTCCACTTAGCCGTTACTCTGCTCGGATCTCATGCTAACTTGATCGTCGGAGGGTCCTCGGTGGTACCAAACCACCCCGGGACTTCTTTGCAGGTATTCGGCGCTAAACTCCTCAAATCACCAATCTCCTTAAAACCCATTAAGACCCACGCGCAACAAGAGATCACCTCCCAAATCAACCAGGAGATCTACGGAATACAACATCTGAAGGAGGCCCAGAAAAGACCTCCATCAGTTGGTGTTAGTCTATGGTGGCGCCCCGGCCGTCAAACTGACACCAAATGCGGAACAAAAACTTTTATAACTGGCGCTATCGCATACTATAACCCGGATCTGCCATTAACGCTAAACTAACAAACTGCAAAGAGGGTAGAAAGGTTATACCGAACGATCCGAGTCCTTCGTTCTTTAACCATCATCCCACGCTCCGTTGCGGCTGCTCCGATCTCGTCGATCTCCGATCTGCTCGTCCAGGTGGCACCACGTCAACGGATCTTTAAACGGGCTCCCGTCTCTGACCCGAGGCAACTCGGTCATCAAGTTTGTTAAAAGAGATGACCAAGATTGATGTAGAGAATGAGTAGAACACTTTGTCTCACTTCGTCCAAACCCATGGACGAACGGTTAATGAAGTTGCCATTTGAAATCGGGTGATGAAAAATGAGCTATGAAATTTCCATACACCAAAACTATAATCTTTTTCCAAAATGAATCTCTCTCTCTCACTAGGAATGGCCGGCCACATTTGAAGAGGGGGGAGGTGAGTGTAGGAGGAAAAATGGTGAGCATAACATCAAATGAAGAGAATGAGTCATAAACCTTAGTCATCAAAACCATTAATGCAAATGATGACACAACTTAACACATCATCTAATCATTTAATGCACACAAAGATTCATGAACCTAGTCACCACTTCTAGAACCTTCTAGAATCACGACTCACCCCATGACCCACCCAAGTGACGAAAAGATAAATCCGCATTTAAACCGAATGTTTAATACGGGTGATAGAAAACTGGAAACTGGCAACTTCCAAAAACGATCCCGAAACGAATTTCAGGATAACCCCGTAACAGTATAAACATACCCGCATTTGTATTACGACCGAATACAAATGCAACTGAGATAAAGATATTATATCTACACAGTATAATACTTGGATACGGCTTAAACCAAAACCCACCAGTATTATCTGCCCGAAATATGACATGTGCGTAAACGCACGTGTATTTTCTGAACCCTGCCATAAAACCATACGGCCTCTACAACGTTTCGCTCGAACTTGGGAAACTATCTATGGGGGACTCTAATGACTCGTCAGTACCCTGGCAGTGGGTTTAACCACAAGCCGTCAGCGGCACTAGCTGTGCGTAACGGCTGCCCATGTACTGACCTCAAGGGAGGCCGATGAGTGAACTCATCCGGAAACCCTACTGAGCCTAACAGTGACAATGTATATACAGTCCGGTCCGTTCGTCTATGAGTATCGTATATCGGGCCTAGGGGGCTGGTAACGTCAGACCCCCAAAAGCGGTATAAGTCGTGTTGAAGACAAGCCCTGAACACCCTGAGAAACTACCGGAGTACCTACCAGTAATTCTCACCTGCCTTGGCCAAGGACTTGGTGTAATGGCTTTCCTAGACACAGCGCGATCTTCACCCCCATTACCGGGAGAGACGAATCCCCTGCCGATCCGCTCACTTGCCTCCATGTGGCTCGGGACAGTACCCAAAAACTACCTGTTTGCACGACTCCTTTGAGCCGTGGTAGGGTAGAAATCAAAGCACAGTGGGAACTCACACGAGACAAATGACGACCTCAGGTCGATGAACTAACTTGTACACATGTCACCAGGGAACTGCTATCTGACGATATGTATAATACCAACTAGCAGGTTCCCGGCTAGTCCTGTCCGGTGTACTCATAACCCAATGAGCACCTGTATACATCTTAGGTGATCCAACTGACACCAGTGGCTTGTGAGACTGGCCACCGCCCCTCGTCGGGGTCTCGACTGTATACACTAGTCTACTCCGGAGTATCGATGCCCTGTCTCGAAACTCCCACGACTAGGGACCACTATTAAGGATGAGCTTATAGACTACCCAACTCTCACGTATATGATCGCCATCATGCTGTTGATAGTCAAGCAAGATCCTAAGGGCTCTATCAACGTGTAATCGTGATCAGTCACCTGAACCTATATACGACTGATAAAGGCAAACCAGATAGCATACTATCATCTCGAGTAAGACCGTGCTACCGGTATAGGTCATCCTCAATCATTGCAATCACGTACCTGTGATCCAATAATTGACTTTGAGGGCACTATATCCAACAATCTCCCACTTGCACTTAAGGCTAATTATTGCGATGTCGCATACTCACAGCCCGTGTGATACCGAACACCCAACTCCTCTACTAATCAGTTTCACAAAGCCCGTTTGTAAAACTATTGTGTTCGAGAAATAGCCTCAGTGAGTGGATCCGCTCTGATGTTTCTTTCTATGTCTCTCTTAATCTCAAGTTCGCGGAGAAAGCCATCTCCCGAATCGAGTAATACCTGTCTTAGAATATGTCTGGATATCTGATGGGACCTAGTTCATAAATGAACTCCAAATCCAAACTTCTTAGACTGTATCGTCAACTGAACCTAATCAGTATCCTGCACCATGCCTCCCACAGTATCCTCTTGGACCACCTGTCCATAATACTGCCCCCTTCGTCAGAGGGAAAAAAACTACAACTCTGATAATCACTCTGTCATCCATGTCACCTTTGAAGCCTGGAATGATAACCGTCTCCCGAAGGAGGCCGCCGTCATCAAATCCGCAGAACATTCACTTATGTTCTAAAACTGCTTCCTTATGTTTCTCCAGGATTGGATTAATACAAACTTATTGCATCTAGTGCAAAAACAACATCTGGTGTGGTACTTGACATCTCATGATTGACTCAATTGCCTAAGCAAGTGATCTGCCAATCATGCACATCCCTCTCCCCTTTAGTCTGTAAAACACCTTTAGAGAGGGTGACTCCATCACCTGCAGGTACACCACCATGCCAGGAGTCATTTATTCTAAAAACCATTAGAATACTGTCAAAGTACCCACATTGGGAAACTACCCAAATCTAGATCTAAAACCATAGATCTAGAAACCAGAATGTCTGATATTATATCCATATCCTGTCTGGAGAAACAACTGTGTGACGACCACAGTACAACCGATCGTAGTATAGGAATTTTACTTCCTACTCTGTGTATGTTATCCAAATACCAGGACATCACACCCTACTACCTTCTTAACAGATCCATTCCCTATTCTGATGAAGTCAAACCCATGACTGTCACATCAAAATTAGATGATCTATCTCCGCTATAACTGCTCTAGTATATAAATAGACATAAGCAACTTGCCCACTATGCTTCCGCTGCTCCCACTGACCACAACAACCCTCTGGCAGAATAATATATACGTGCACTTCTAAAGCTAGTTTAGAACGACGCTATATTTAACCTCCTGCCGGGTCTCATAGCCTGGAACAACAGTAGTGTTAAGTCTGGGTAAGCAAAAACCTCCCTGTCACCGTCCTTGAGGCTACCAGAGTACCTCTCGGGTGTCTGAGGTTACCCACCATATCTGCGGAGTGGCTAATGGAATGTCAAACCTGATTGAATCTTTAGGTCCTATTAAATTTTCCGTAATCGTTTGCGGTTCTGGAATCACTTCCAGTTCTACCATACTCCCACTGCTGTTTTCTGAAAAAATCCATTTTACCAAAACTGTGGCGAGTCAAGAACAATATCACTATTGATCTTCCAGATGGTAGAAAGTCAACCCTCGACATAGCCCAGGTCAACCCACAAACTGCCATTATAGAAACGTGCATTGAGTTATCCAGAGTCTGGTTTTAAGCATAAGACGGACAACTCCCCATACCTTAACATCATCAAGATATGAACCATTCTATATCCAATATAGAAACTTTGGCACTTATTTAATTGGAACCAGATTCAAAACATGTAGCTGTCCCCAGTGCATATCAACTTAATGGAGAGAGACTAATCAACATTACTCAATTTAGGAATCCATCCAATTATGAGTAACCCGAAAGAGAAATAAGTTTCTCAAAACCATTACTATCATCTGAATACCTATCACAAGAATCTACATCTTCGATCTCTTTGAAGAATCCCGATACTTGTGACAGCTGGTTCTCTACTTTATTCTTATACACCCATTCTCAAAACTTAGACCTTGTATTTGTACGAAATACTTGTCTAAAAACTAGAGAAGACACAAGTAAACAGAACATAGTACGAGGACCAACCCCTTTGTCCTGATGGACACTGGACAACATACAATACTCTGTATGAGTCCCCTGAGTTGAATAACTCAAAACCTGTGCATCGTAGGTTGAAAACTGTACTTATGGTTAAGAACTACTCCGTTGTTCAATGCTCCTTACCCAATCGTCAACTGATGTAGGTAAATGTCATCAACATAATATCAAAAAGTTATATCTCACTTTATAAAAATAAACGTACAGATATATCATTTTGAAATTGGTGCACAACAACGGATACTCAAAACCAAATACATGCCGTCTGGCAATGACCTAGGCGACTTCCTCAAATATCACCAATTACAACGAATTACGATATAATGAGGATGATCACCTAATTCCCAATAAATCACTCCCACTCATCATCTGTAAAACCATACAGATGTGAGAATCATACATGGTAAATACATACCCTGGAGTAAGTATTTAATCGGGAAAACAGTTTTCCTTTAACAATACACTGAAACATGAAATTGTTTCGTAGGGGTATCTTGGTATTCCTAGTAATGCCTCTTCCATAATCCAATTCATGACTTTAACCGTATATTTCATCGCCATCTCTCCAAATCCCTTTATTTGTCTTTAGTCGTTACCTTCTGTACACCATCGTTAGGCTAAATGGTTTTCTTCCTTCCCTACCGTTCGGCACCAGCCTATGGTTTGGAAGAAGACTATCCAGTAAGCATAATAGGTGTACCCTCCTAAACTAAGGAGTACACGCAATCTGAGAGAAGGTGGTGATAAAAGACAACTGAATAATACCTTATTCTATTTCTCCCGAACTGGGGAAAAAAGCAAAGGTGAAATAGGAGTGGCGATGAAGTACGCGGTTTGGTCGTGAATGATAGCAGTCGCAATTTACTTTGCCCTCTTTCTAATCCTTTTATTTTGTCTTTAGTTATTACCTTCTGCACACCCTACTTAGGCTAATTGGTTTTCTTCATTCCCTACCTTTCAGCGCCTGCCTATGGTTTGGAATAAGACTATCCAATAAGCGTAATAGGTGTACTCTCCTAAACTAAGGAGCCCTCGCAACCTGAGAGAAGGTGATAATAAAAGACAACTGAATAAACCAATTCTATTTCTCCTGAACCTGGATCCATCCTCGAAGAAGTCCCTCCGAGTTCGTATATAACCATACGATGGATCTATCCAATGGAAGTGGATGTCTGTAGTAATACGGGGTGTTCTGAGAAATGCAAAGGGTAAAAGGAGTGGCAATGACTTATGCAACTCAGACAATCCAAAAGCCAGTATTTTAAGAAGGTTCGGTCAACTTGGTCACTGAGTCATAGTCTAGGGTCGGTCAAAGGTCGCTGCCAAAGAGAGAGAGAAAAGAAACACTCTGCGTGCATTCTAACCTAGATCAGAATGGTTATCATTTTATCTAATCTGGAAACCTCCCACTGTACTGTCAAATTCTCCTCCAAACCTAAAAGAAGAATCAATCGGGATCACCCGAAGAGTAAACCAACTCATCAGTGGGAACCAGGATCCAACTCTCATCGCATGATAACGTGACGGAATCAACTCACATTATCACACTCCAGAAGGTATGCGCATGCCTGGCAAGTTTCAGTTTCTTTATAAACTCCCGATATGATTTTTACCCCATGTTCTTATGACCTTGACGAAAGCCAACAAATCATAAGTCACATGTCAAGTTCTACTCGTCATATTCTTGTCAATTTGAACCCACCCGTACATACCCTTGACGAAAGCCAACAAGGTAATATGACTGTCCCAAACCAACACATCTATCTATGCAACAAATGAATACCCCAGCAGCTACTAAACACTATGCCTTGACGAAAACCAACAAACATAGCTTGAATACTACTGACCATCCATAAGACATGACGGAGGGCTACGGCTGGTTTTTGGCGAAAAACCTTTAACGTAATGAACTTGATCTCGTTGAAGGAACCTGATAGCTTTTTATAAAAATATAGTGGCGAAAAACCTTTGCTAAAGAGGTCATTCCCGGTGAAGGGATCTCGGCTCTTTCCTCGTGGAATGAGGTGCAGGATATTCCAACTGAATACCGCGATGCAAAGCAACTTGTAATCGACTATAATGAAGTTATTACCCTGATGTAAACTTCTGCCCAAGGGGTCACTCCCGGTAAAAGGATCTCGGCCCTTGCCTCGTCGAATGAGGTGCAGGATATTCCAACTGAATACCACTATGCAAAATAAAAGAAAACGTCTTTGTAATAACACTTTTTAAAACTGTTCCAACAACATCCAAACAGGTTTGTTTTCTTTGCATTGATCAAAATCAACGCAGTCCCATCAATTAATCACACCAGAAAAGAACGAAAATAAAATGTACGTATATGCCATCCGCATTTGTCACTGGGTCTCGTCATTACCCGTTAGGTTACTTAACTAACGACAGAGCGGGGACTGGACTAGCGCGGGTGCAAAACATATACAACATCTACTAGTATATATACCAATATACAATAATCGCTCCAGGCGTGATAATTTGCAACATTACAGAAAAGTAATAAGCATCACAGAACAATACAGATAATCTGGGATCCCCGGGTTTCACAGAGCCGCTACTGAAACCCGGCGTTCCCCTGGTCGTGTGGATAGCCTGTGCAATGAAACCTAGACCCCTACGGGTGCGGCAAGTTACCCGCCAAAACCTGAAGCGAGGCAGCCCCCTACAGCAAAGTGAATGGACCATCCTGCACTTCACGGAATCCGGTAACTTGAGCACCCTCCTTGGGTCAACCTGTACCCCCTACGAGTGCGGCGAATAGTCTGCCAATTCTAGAGTGAGGCCCCTCTGCCTCTCAAAGCCATGAGATGCGGACCCGTTGCCCTTCAGAACCCAGCTATCCGTGCACTCCGTCGCGGGGTAAACCTAGTGCAGAAATGAAAAATATGTACAACGGGTACATCGACCTCAGCCCGGTCGTGCCCCAAAAGAATATTATACAAACAGGCAGTGACGGCAGTCCACATGTTGGACGCTCGTCCCGCAATATCAAATGTACAAATAAATCCAAACTGCACTACCATTGCACACTGCTATCCACCACGACAAATCCGCAACATCACAGCACAACACAGAACATCAACGCGAATGTCACGTTCGCAAATCCGTCTAAAAGGACTATAGCAATTAGACGCAATTTACCGCTCGAATGATATTCACGGTCGGAGATATAATATAAGTACTGTAAACTAACACGTTTAAATTTCGATCGACAAAACTTCCCGAAGTGGGCCCTACGTACATCTGCAGTACAGTAAAAAATCTGGGCCCAAAAGAAATATACCAAAAACCACAATTTCCTTTATAGAAGCCACTGTACAAATTTGGACCACTGGTCCCACAAACTGGCCGCGGATGCGCGGTCAAACCCTAGGTTTGACCGCGGATCCGCGGCGGTACTGTAGGATCACGTGACCAAATTTTTACAGTGTGCTTAAAAAACCCTGCTCAATTTTCTGGGATGATCAAAATAATTTTTAGACCAATTTTAAAATCGACAGAAACTTTTATACAGAAAAATGTAGTTTTTGAAATTCGGTTCGATCGATATTTTAAATGTGTTAGAACAAATTAGTAAAGCTTAATGGCGAGGCTCTGATACCATGTTAGTCTACGGTAGCACCCCGGCCGTCAAACTGACGCCAAATGCGGAACAAAAACTTTTATAACTGGCGCTATCGCATACTATAACCCGGATCTGCCATTAACGCTAAACTAACAAACTACAAAGAGGGTAGAAAGGTTATACCGAACGATCCGAGTCCTTCATTCTTTAACCATCATCCCACGCTCCGTTGCGGCTGCTCCGATCTCGTCGATCTCCGATATGCTCGTCCAGGTGGCACCACGTCAACGGATCTTTAAACGGGCTCCCGCCTCTGACCCGAGGCAACTCGGTCATCAAGTTTGCTAAAAGAGATGACCAGGATTGATGTAGAGAATGAGTAGAACACTTTGTCTCACTTCGTCCAAAACCATGGATGAACGGTTAATGAAGTTGCCATTTGAAATCGGGAGATGAAAAATGAGCTATGAAATTTCTGTTGGAGATAGTGCCCTCAGAGTCAATTATTGGATCACAGGCATGTGATTGCAATGATTGAGGGATGACCTATCCCGGTAGGACAGTCTTACTCAAGATGATAGTATGCTATCTGGTTTACCTTTATCATCGTGTACTGCTTTAGGTGACCTTACTGGTCACTATTACACGTTGATAGAGCCCCTAGGATTCTTGCTTGACTACCAGCAGTATGAGGGCGATCATATACGTGAGAGCTGGGGTCTATAAGCACGTCCTTAAAAGGTCCCTAGTCGTGAGAGTTTCGAGACAGGGCATCGATTCTCCAGAGTAGACTAGTGTATACAGTCGAGACCCCGACGAGGGGCGGTGGCCGGTCTCACAAGCCACTGGTGTCAGTTGGTTCACCTAAGATGTATACAGGTGCTCATTGGGTTATGAGTACACCGGATAGGACTCGCCGGGAACATGCTAGTTGGTCTTATACCTGACGTCAGATAGCAGTTCCCTGGTGACATGTGTACAGGTTAGTTCATCGACCTGAGGATCGTCATTTGTCTCGTGTGAGTTCCCACTGTACTTTGATTACTACCCTACCACGCTCAAAGGAGACGTGCAAACAGGTTTTAATTGGGTACAGTCCCGAGCCACATGGAGGCAGTGAGCGGATCTTCAGGGGTTCGTCTCTCCCGGTATTGGGGGTGAGGTCGCGCTGTGTCTAGGAGAGCCAGTACATGAAAGTCCTTGGCCAAGGAAAGAGATTTACTGGTAGGTATTCCAGTAGTATCTCAGGGTGTTCTGGGCTACACTCCGACATGACTTGTACCGCTTTTGGGGGTCTGACTTTTACCAACCCCCTAGGCCCACCATGCGATGCTCATAGACGAACGGACCGGACTGTACGGATATTGTCACTGACAGGCTCAGTAGGGTGTCAGGATGAGTTCGCTCATCGACGTCCCTTTTGGTCAATAGCTGGTAGTCCGTCACGTATGGCTAATACCTCTGACGTGCTAGTGGTTAAATCCACAGCCATAGTATTGACGAGTCTTTAGAGTCCCCCACAGACAGTTGCTCAAGTTTTCGGGCGAAACACTGTAGAGGCCGTATGGAGATATGGCAGGGTTCGATCAGATACGTGCGGTATTGCACGGACCATGATCGGAAGGATAATACTAGCGGGCTTTGGTTTAAGCCGGATCCTAGTATTGCACAGTGTAGATTTTGTCTCGGTGCATTTGTATTCGGTCGGAATACAAATGCGGGTGTGTATACACAGTAGCGGGGTTTTCCTGTAATTTATTACGGGATCAGTCTTTTGGAGTTGCCAGTTTGCTTTCCGTTTTGGCCATTTTTCTTTATATCTTTCATTGGCTGAAGATTGGTGGAGGAGGGCTTATTTGCATTTGTGCAAATTAGCATTTATGGAGGGTTGTCTTTGCATTTTATTGCTTCATGATAATTCCTCCACCATTTGACTTCTTCTAGTCATCATAACTTGACTTTCTTATTCATGATGGCTTGACTTTTAGAGTCATGATTATTGATGATGATGAAGGGTGATGGTTGATGGAGTGTGGGTTTGAGTTTGTGATCATTTTACTTCATGATTATCATTATTCCCTTGCATTATTTTTCCCTCACTTGGCTCACTCCTCTCTCTCCCTTGATGAAGTGAGGCCGGCCATTTTTTGGGGCTGCCCATTTTTGGTGTGGGGATTTTTAGCTCTCTTGATGGTTGAAAAATCCCCAAGTTCATTTACAAAATTCCACATCTCATTCCCTCCACAAAAAGGCAACTCTCTACAACCCCAAATGAGACATAGCTCACTACACGTATTCTACAGCAAACCTTGGGCACGTCGGCTCGCCAACTTCGTGCCCGAGTTGCCTCGGTATAGAGGTGGGAGCCCGTAAAAGAAGCCGGCGACGTGGCGCCCTTCCGGCGACGCGGTGGAGACCGGAGATTCCGCGGGGAGATCGGGATGACGACGAGAAGACTGAAGGACACGGATCGCTCGGTATATCTCTCTACCCCCCTTCTCTAGTTAGTTAGCTAGGACTAGATTAATGGCACGATCCGGAATTTTAGTTCGCGGTGGTGCCGGTTCAAAAAGTTAAAGTAAATCATCGCTTCCGCATTCCGGTGTCGGATTGACGGCCGGGGCGCCGCCGTGCACTTACAGTGGTATCAGAGCCTCGCCATTAACCTAGTCTAGCTTTATCTAATGTGTTTACATCTCCGATCGAACAAAAATATTCCAAAATCCGCGTTTTCAATAGCATCAGTTTCTGTCGAATTTTTTTTGGCTCCAAAAATTTTTCAGGTAGTTGCAGAATGATGTGCAGAGAAGTATATGCACTCTGTAAAAATTTGGTTGCACGAACCCACTATTCCACTGCGGAACCGCGGCCAAACCCATGCTTGGGCCGCGGTTCCGCCGCAATATTGACTGTTCATGGCTCCAAAATTTTATAGAGAGCTCCTGAGTGTAAAATAGGGTTTTTGGAATGTTATTTTTTGGGCCCAGATTTCTTTAAGTGCTACAGTAATGCTTGGGGCCCACTTGGTAAAATTTGATCGATCGGAAAATTTTAAACACATTAATTCACAGTATTTACATTATATCTGCGACCGTGAATGTCACTTGATCGGTAAATCCTGTCTAACTGCTATAGCCCGGTTAGACGGATTTGCGAACGTGACATTCACGTTGATGTTCTGTGATTGTGCTGTGATGTTGCGGATTGGTCGTGGGGGATAGCCTGGATGCAATGCTAGTACAGTTTTTGTTGTATTAGGTACATTTGATATTGCGGGGCGAGCGTCCGACATGTGGACTGCCGTCACTGCCTGTTTGTATATTATTCTTTTGGGGCACGACCAGGTTGCGGTCGATGTACCCGTTGTATGTATATTTTACTTTCTGTACTAGGATTACCCCGCGGAGGGGTGCACGGATAGCCGGATTCTAGAGGGCAACGAGCCCGCATCTTATGGCATTGAGACGGGAGGGGCTTTACTCTAGGATTGGCGGGCTATTCGTCGCACTCGTAGGGGGTACAGGTTGACCCAGGAGGGGTGCCCAAGTTACCGGATTCCGTGAAATGCTGGGTGGTCCATTCACGTTGCTGAAGGGGGCTGCCTCGCTTCAGGTTTTGGCGGGTAACTTGCCGCGCCCGTAGGGGTCTAAGATTTTCATTGCACATGCTATCCACACGACCAGGGGAACGTCGGGTTTCAGTAGCGGCTCTGTGAAACCCGGGGATCCCAGATATCTGTATTGTTCTGTGATACCGTACATTTCTGTGATGTTGCATTTTATCACGCCTTGAGCGAAAATTATATATTATATATATATTAGTAGATGTTGTATATGTTTTGCATCCGCGCTAGTTCAGTCCCCGCTCTGTCGTTAGTTAGCTAACCTAACGGGTAATGACGGGACCCAGTGGCGAATAAGGATGGCATATACGTACGTCATTATTTTTGTTCTTTATTGGTGTGATCAATTGATGGGACTGCGTTGATTCGGATCAATGCAAGTTAAAAACAAACCTAATCTGATGTTGTTGGAACTTTTTTCAAAAAGCTGTTATTGCAAGGACGTTCACTTTTGTTTTGCACAGTGGTATTCAGTTGGAATATCCTGCTCCTCAGTCGACGAGGCAAGGGCCGAGATCCCTTCACCGGGAGTGACCCCTTGGACAGAAGTTTGCGTCAGGGCAATAACTTCACTATAGCCGATTACTTTTGCTTTGCATCGTGGTATTCAGTTGGAATATCCTGCACCTCATTCTACGGGGAAAGAGCCGAGATCACTTCACCGGGAGTGACCTCTTTAGCAAAGGTTTTCGTCACTATATTTTTATAAAGCTATCCGTTCCTTCAACGATATCAAGTTCATTACGTTAAAGGTTTTCGCCAGAAACCATTCGTAGCCCTCCATCATTTTAGTTAAATATTCGGTAATATTCAAGCTATGTATTTTGACCTCACGCCAAGGCATAATGATTGGTAGCTGCCGAATATTTATCTGTTGCATAGATAGATGCGTTGGTTTGGGACAGTCGTACTACTATTTTGGCCTACGTCAAGGGTATGTACGGGTGGGTTCAAATTAACCTGTACAATGATGGGTAGAACTTGACATGTGACTTATGATATTTTGACCTCACGCCAAGGTCATAAGAGCATGGGGCAAAAATCACATCGGGAGTTTCAAAAGAAACTGAAACTTGCCAGATATGCGCATACCTTCTGGAGTGTGATAACGTGAGCGGATTCCATCACGTTATCATGCGGTGATAGTTGGATCCCGATTCCCACTGATGAGTTGGTTTACTCCTCGGGACATCCCGACTAATTCTTCTTTTAGGATTGGAGGAGAATTTGACGGAACCGTGAGAGGTTTCCTGATTAGATAAAGTGATAACCATTCTGATCTAGGTTAGAGTGCACGCTGAGTGTTTCTTTTCTCTCTCTCTCTGGCAGCGACCATTGACCCGACCCTAAGACTATGACTCAGTGACCAAATTAACCGAACCTTCTTAAACACTGGCTTTTGGATTGTCAGAGTTGCAGACCTCATTGCCACTCCTACTTTTACCCTTTTCTCCAGGACACCCCGTATTACTACGAACGTCCACTTCCATTGGACAAAACCATCATATGGTTATATACGAACTCGAAGGGATTTATTCGAGGATGGTTTCCGGTTCTGGAGAAAACGAATAGGACTATTCAGTTGTCTTTTCCTTTTTACCTTCTCTCAAGTTTCGAGTACTCCTTGGTTTAGGAGATAGTACACCTATTACGCAAATTGGATAATCTTCTTCCAAACCATAGGCAGGTGCCGACCGGTAGGGAATGAAGAAAACCAATTAGCCTAACAACGGTGTACAGAAGGTATTGAGTTAAGATAAAGAAAGGGATTAGAAGGAGGGCAAAGTAAATTGCGACTGCTATTCACGACCAAACCAAGTATTTCATTACCACTCCCACTTCACCTTTGTATTTCTCCAGGACACTCCGTATCACTACGAAGATCCACAGTTTATTGGATATTCCATCGTATGGTTATATACGAACTCGAAAGGAACTTGTTCCAGTTCGGGGATGGATTCTGGTTCAGGAGAAATATGAATAAGGTTTATTCAGGTGTCTTTTATCTTCACCTTCTCTCGCATTGCGAGTGTTCCTAGGATTGGGACAGTACACCCATTATGCTTATTGGATAGTCTTCTTCCAAACTATAGGCTGGTGCCGAACGGTAGGGAAGTAAGAAAACCATTTGGCCTAAAGGGGTGTACAGAAGGTAATGTCTAAAGACATATGAAGGGATTTGGAGAGGTGGCAGAGATTTATACGGTTACAGTTGTGAATCTGGAAGAGGCATTACTAGGAATACCAGGATACCCCATCGAAACATTTCAATGTTTCAGTTTCACTGTGTACTGTTAAAGAAAAACTGATTTCCCAATTAGACACTTGCTCCAGGGTATGTATTTACCAAGTTTGATTCTCACATCTGTATGGTTTTACAGATGATGAGTGGGAGTAAATTATTGGGAATTAGGTGATCGTCCTCATTATATCGGAATTCGTTGTAATTGGTGATATTTGAGGAAGTCACCTGGGTTGTTTGCCGGACGGCGAATATTTGGTTTTGAATATCCGTTATAATGCACCAATTTCAAATTGATATATCTGTACGTCTATTTTTATAGAGTGAGATATACCTTTTTGAAATTATGTCGATGACATTTACCTATATCAGTTGATGGTTAGGTAAGGAGCATTAAACAACGGTGTAATTCTTCTTAACCATAAGTACAGTTTTCAACCTACAACACACAGGGAGTGAGTTTTTAGACTCAAGGGACTTGTACAGAGTATTGTATATTGTCCAGTGTCCATTAGGACAGAGGGGATGGTCCTCGTACTACATTCGGTTTACTTATGACTTCTCTAGTTCTTAGACAGGTGTTTCGTAAAAACACATGGTCCAAGTTTTGAGAAGTTATAAGTATAAGAGTAAAGTAGAGAACCAGATATTGCAAGTATCGGGATTCTTCAAGGTGATCGAAGATGTAGATACTTGTGTAGGGTATTCAGTTGATAGTAATGATTAAGAGAACTTGCTTCTCTTTCAGGTTACTCATAATTGGAAGCATTCCTAAATTGAGTAACGCTGATCGGCCTTTTTCCATTTAGTTGACATGCACTGGAGACAGCTCCATGATTTGAATCTGGTTCAATTAAATCAGTGCCTCTGGTTCTATATTGGATATAGAACAGTTCATATCTTAACGATGTTAAGGTACGGGGAGTTGTCCGGCCTATGCTTATAACCAGACTCTGGATGGCTCAAGGCACGTTTCTGTAATGGCTGTTTGTGGGTTGACCCAGGCTATGACGAGGGTTAACTTTCTACCATCTGGAAGATCAATAGTGATATTGTTCTAGACTTGCCACGGTTTTAATAAAAATGGATTTTTTTTCAGAAAACAGTAGTGGGAGTATGGTAGAACTGGAAGTGATTCCAGAACCGCAAACGATTACTGAAGATTTGATAAGAACCTAAAGATTCAATCTGGTTTGACATTCCATTGGCCACTCCGCAGATACGGTGGGTAACCTCAGGCACCCGAGAGGTACTCCGGTAACCTCAAGGACGGTGACAGGGAGGTTCTTGTTTACCCAGACTTGCCATTGCTGTTGTTCCAGACTGTGAGACCCGGCAGGAGGATGAGTATAGTGTCGTTCTAAACTAGCTTTAGAAGTGTAAGTCTATATGACTCTACCAGAGGGTTGTCGTAGTCAGTGGGAGCAGCGGAAGCATTGGTGGACAAGTGGCTTATGTCTACTTATAGACTAAAGCAGATATAGCGGAGATAGATCATCTATTTCTGACGTGACAGTCATAGGTTTGACTTCATCAGAATAGGGGATGGATCTGTTAAGAAGGTAGTAGGGTGTGATGTCCTGGTATTTTGATGACATACTCAGAGTAGGAAATGATATTCATATACTACGATCGGTTATACTTTGGTTGTCACACAGTGGTTTCTCCACACGGGGCTTGGATATTATATCAGACATTCTGGTTACTGAATCTATGGTATTAGATGTAGATTTGGGTAGTTTCCCAATTAAGGGTGTTCCCCTCAGAACGGCGGCCGAGACGCGGGACGTCTCACCTGAGGTTCAGGGCAGATGCTAATTGGTGCTATCCGTCCATCTCTCCGAAGATGCCAAGTTGATTTATAGCACCGTGTATCGAAGGTCTGAACGGATGCGTCCGATATAGCAGACTTCGTCAGATTCCCCCTCGCTTGAGGGGTTTTTGATTGTGGGGACGCTCTTTCCTGCAGGCGCAAGCCCCTGCAGTTAATTACGCTACCGCGTCGCGGTAACAACTTTCTCCTTCTCCAGATGGTCACTTCGTGTCGTGTGTGTTTATTTTATGTTTTGTTGCCCGTGGATTGTTTACGGAGACCGAGTTATGTCGTCGCCCGTAGGGCGTGGACTAGTCCAAATCCGTATTATCTTAGATTTGGGTTTGGGGGTTTAGTTTGAGGATACGTTAGCCATATTTAAGGCCAAGATCAACTCAAACGTTTGTTAAGGATACGTTAGTCTAACCTGAGACTAAGATCAACTTAACGGGACCGTTTAAATCCGACAAAAGAGCATTTGGGCTCCATTGTTCCAGTTTAGGGACATAGTGGTCCATTTAATGTATGGCCGTCGGGACCCGTCACCTCTCTGACGACGTTGAAGGATTACAACGACAGATGTCAGAGGAGTTCAGAGATGTACCCTTGAACCAGAGTTAATTGGGGGGATCTATAGTCCAGTTTGGGACTAAAGTATGTTTGAAAGGTTTAAGAATACGTTAGCCATATTTAAGGCTAATATCAACTTAAACGGGATCGTTTAAATCCAACAAAAGAGCGTTTGGGCTCTATCGTTCCAGTTTAGGGACATAGTGGTCCCTCGCTAGTTTAAGGACATTGCGGTCCATTGTTAGTTTTAAGACATCTCGGTCAAGGTTAAGGACGTCGTAGTCCATGGGTTTAAGGACCCCACAGTCCATTGTTAGCTTTAAGACATCTCGGTCAAGGTTAAGGACGTCGTAGTCCATGGGTTTAAGGACCCCACAGTCCATATCAATGTGTGGTCATCGGGACCCGTCATCTCTTTGAAGACGTTGAGGGATTACAACGCCAAGTATCAAAGGAATGAAGAGATGTACCCTGGAACCGGAGTGGATTAAATAGTCTTTGGCCCAATTTGGGATCAAGACCAATTAATTATGTTATGAGCCCATTAGCCCAGTTAATTACGAACTGAGGACTTATGGCCAGCTTAGGCTAAGTCCAATCATGTCTGGGACACCGGCCCTCCTGTTGGTCCCTTGAAGGAGAGGCTTTGCTTCTGGCCATTTAGCCAATTGGGCCAATGCCTAGTGTTAAACACTAAAGACCAATCAGTGTTGAACACTGAGAATGAGGTTGATAAGTCAGTGTTTAACACTGGAAGATAGTTGGTGTCAACACCAGCAACAAGGCCTTCAAATTAGTGTTAAACACTAAAACAGACCAGTGTTAAGCACTGGCAACAGAAATCCCAAATTAGTGTTGAACACTAAGGTAATCAGTGTTGAACATTGCAAATAAAGTTTTTTGCTTAGTGTTGAACACTAAGGCCAAACAATGTTTTAACATTGAATTCAGGGGTTCCAATTTAGCGTTAGACGCTGAGGCAAGAGGGGTCACGTGGTAGCACGTGAGGGCGCCCTCCCTTCGTTTGTTCTGCTGAGAAGATCGCATCTTTTGGAGCATCACGTGTCATCACGTGACGGGTGTTTGAATGGAGTATGTTAAAGCCTCTGCCAAGGGTCACGTGGGTCACGTGAGGCACTGTCTCAAAGGGCTTTCTGTAGATCTTTTAGGGGGGTCACGTGGTGACACGTGACCCTGCTTTTCTGTAGTTGTTTAGAAGATCTGTTAATCCCTTTCAGGAATTAAATTCCTCGTAGGGTTGAACCCTAACAATAATTTCAGAGGAATTAAATTCCTAGTTCCTTTTGAAGAGTTGAACTCTGAATTTTCTGTAGGAATTAAATTCCTCATACATGTGAAGAACTGAATAGGGTTAAAAGCTTTAAGGAATTAAACCCCCACTCTCTGTTAGAGAATTATTCTGGGGAATAAGATTAAGGGAATTAAATTCTTGTTGTTTTAACAGAACTAAGTTCTTAATTAGGGTTAAACCCTGATTCTTTTCATTCTGAAGGAATTAAATTCCCATAACACAGGGTCAAACCCTAATTTTATTTTGAAGGAATTAAATTCCTATAGTTCTGTGAGAATTAAATTCTCGTGCTTCCATTCCCTCTCTATGCTTTGGATCTGCATGGCAGGATCTCAACCCATTGAGAATTAAATTCTCAACTCAAGGGGAGATGTGCACTTTACAGATCCTCCATAAAAGAGAGAAGAAATATGTCCTTCTGTTTTATATCAGAGTTAAACTCTGTTGAGAATCAAATTCTCTTTTCTTTCAATGAAACCTTCCCTTTCTTACCTAGGGTTTTCTTTTGCAGAAGATCCAAATTCCTCTAAAGTATCAAGGCTCTCTCTCTTTTCTTCCCTCTGCCTATATCCCCCTTTTGTGTGTCTCTTGGCTCCTATTTATAGGAGAAGCAGCCGAGTCAATTAGTTTTTGATGAATCTTTCATTGAGAGATTTGATTTGTATCCATAATTCGTTTTGGACCTTTGGATTATTAGGTGAATTTTATTCACCATTGGATTTTAAATCCAGAGATTCTCCTTTGTTATTTCGGTTAGATTTTACGGGGAAATCTTCCCAAATTCGAGATCCTCCCATAGATAGATGATATTTAATCACCTTTAAGTTTTTAATTCAATCGGTTGCTTTGGAAAGATTTAAGAGGTCTTGTTCCCCTCCGAAAGGCGGCGCACAGGACCGCTGGGTCCTCGCACTGAGATTCGGGACAGATGCTATTTGGTTTTATCCGTCTACCTCTCCGAAGATGCCAAGTTGATTTATGGCACCATGTATCGGAGGTTTAGACGGATGCGGCCGGTGTAGCAGACTTCGTCAGATTCCCCCTCAATTGAGGGGTTTGTGATTGTGGGGACGCTCTTCCCTGCAGGCGTAAGCCCCTGCAGTTAATTACGCTACCGCATCGCGGTAACTACTTTCTCCTTCTCCAGAATTTCACTTCGTGTCATGTGTGTTTGTTTTGTTTGTGGTTGCCCGTGGATTGTATACGGAGACTGAGTAATGCCGTCGCCCGTAGGACGTGGACTAGTCCAAATCCGTATTTACTTAGATTTGGGTTCGGTGTTTTTTAGTTTGAGGATACGTTAGTCGCGTTGCGGCTAAGATCAACTTAAACGTTCGTTAAGGATACGTTAGTCCAGTTTGAGACTGAGATCAACTTAACGTGATAATCCATTAATATCTGGCCATCGGGACTCGTCACCTCTCTAATTTCGTTGAAGGATTACAACGGCAGATGTCAGAGGAGTTCAGAGATGTACCCTTGAACCAAGGTTGATTTGGAGTTTTATAGTCCGTTTGAATGTTTAAGGATACGTTAGCCGTGTTTGGGGGGGGGCTAAGATCAACTTAAACGAGATCGTTTAGATCCGGCAAAAGAGCATTTGGAGGCTCTATTGTTCCAGTTTAGGGACGTAGTGGTCCATAGATGGTTTAGGGACGTTGCGGTCCATGCTCCAGTTTAGGGACGTGGTGGTCCATATTCCAGTTTAGGGACGTGGTGGTCCATCATTAGTTTAGGGACGTTTCGGTCCGACATTAGTTTAAGGACGTCTCGGTCCGACATTAGCTTAAGGACGTCTCGGTCCGATATGTGGTCGTCGGGACCCGTCACCTCTCTGACGTCGTTGAAGGATTACAACGATAAGTGTCAGAGGAGCTCGGAGATGTACCCTCGAACCGGATATAAATTAATTTAAAAGAGCAGTCGTGCTCAGTCAATTTAATTTAAGGACTTATGGCCAAAATTGGGCTAAGTCCAGCTTCAATATTTTTTTTGTCTTCGGCCTGTTCTAGGGCTTTACCCGTTTTTAGTAATGCACTGCATTATTCGTGTTTTGATTGGGCTCTGCCCTTTACAAATGATGCAGAGCATCTATTTTGTTTGGGCTCTGCCCTTTTTAAAATGCATAGCATATTTGATTGAGCCTGTTAGGCCTTTTAATTGGGCTCTGTCCCTTTTCTTTATGATGCAGCGTATCTGTTTTAGTTTGGGCTCTGCCCCCTTTTTTTTTAAAAGTAATGCATTACATTTTATTAGGCCCGTTAGGCCTTCTTTAATTGGGCTCGGCCCTTTTGTAAGCAATACAGTGCATTTGTTTGGCGCTTTGCGCTAAGTAATGAGCGCAAGCTCATATGATGACGACACGTGTCATGCTCTGGTGAGCGCAAGCGCAACAGCGCAGTGCGCTGCGCTAGTGCGCTGCGCTGTTGCGCTGCTGACACGTGGCGCGCTCTGGTGAGTTGCGCCAATTTCAGAGAGCAAAGCTCTATTTCAAGAGCGCAAGTTGTTTTACAGCTGACACATGGCGCTCTCTCAAGAGCGCAACAGCGCAGTTTGGAAGTGCAAAGCACTAAGAATCTTTTAGATTCAAGAACAGGAGTGCAGAGCACTAGTTAATTTCTTGATCTAATTTAGATCAAAGAAAATAATTTTTTCTTTTTTGTTTCAGGAACCAGAGATTCATAAAAAAGTGCAAAGCACTATTATTACTTATTTTTCTTTTTATTTAAAAATTATTGATCTTGTTCTTAGATCCATAATCTGTCCATAAGAGAATTTTCTCTTTTTCCTAAAGGTTTTTTACCTTTTGTTGTTCTTGAGGAATTCTTCAAGAGTTCTCTTCTCTTTTTCTTTTAGCAAGATGTTCCTCCCTTTTAATTGAGGCCTAGGGTCCTTTTTATAGTGCCCATAAATTAGTTAAATTTGTTAAAGAGATCTTTCTCTGAGTGATTTGGGGAATTTTCCCCACCGTTGGATCTTTGATCCAAGGGCTTCTGCTTTGCAGAAGAAAATTTTCTTGTTCTAACAAGAACAGAGAAGATTTCTTGGAAATTTAATTCTGTTTGGCGCAGATGCCCCATCTGCTGACACGTGTCGCGCAGCGCAGAGCGCAGCGCAACTGCGCTAGCGCATCTGCGCTGACACGTGTCGCGCAGCGCAGAGCGCAGCGCCACTGAAGCGTTGCTTCATAAAAATAGAGCTTTGCTCTGATTGGGCACGCCTTCTTGGACGCTGCGCTGACATATCAGCGCTTGACATGTGGCGCGTTGCGCCCGAGATTTGAAGCGTTGCTTCAAAATTTTGAATTTTGAATTTCAACAGAGCTTTGCTCTGATTGGGCGAAAAAAATGCCCCCCAACCGTTGCGCTCACGTGGCGCACACGTGAGTGCAGCGGTGGCAAACTCTTGATCGTTGGATCAAGGGGTGAGCTCAAGGGGCGCAAGCGCCTTATAAATAGGACCTCTGGCCCTTAGAAAAATCTTACCGTTTTAAGATTTTTATTTTCCAGAGCTTTGCTCTCACTCAAGAACTTCAGAGCTTTGCTCATTTCTAAAGTCAGAAACTTTAGGTAAAAATTAATTTAAATCAAATTAATTTGACTTAATCTTAACCAAAGAGTTTTGCTCTCACAGATCTTTCGATCCAAAGGGATCCCCATTGGGGTTTCATGAACAGAGCTTTGCTCTCAAAACTTATAGATCTACAGGGATCTTATTCATGGGTTTTAACCCATGAATAGAGCTTTGCTCATAGATCAAGTGTGGAACTTTTAGATCTGCCAAATGAAGAACTTATCATGAGTTTTCATGGGTTTTTTTTTTCAAGGTCCCAAAAATTTTTAAAAGAAAATTTTTAAATATTAAGATCTTCTGATGGATCTTTTCCATTATTATCACAGAGCTATGCTCTTTTTAAGGAATTTTATTCCTTTGAGACCAGAATTTGACAAGTGTCATTCTGTGACAGAGCTTTGCTCTGAAAGAGGAGATTTTCTCCTTGTCTCTAGGGATTCTTCCCCCCTTTTTTTAAATGGGCATGTTTTCCTGGGGCCAACTGACAATCTCATCCAATGATGAGATTGTCTTATTAACTGACGTATTGTCATTTAGATTTTGTGGGTCTCTCTTTGGTCTCCTACTCACTGCACTGTGGTGCGGTGGAATTAATTAATTTTAATTTGACTAATGCATTTTCTCTTCTTTTTTTTTTAGACGCCAAACGTTGGAATTACAATACTAACGGCTAAATTGTTCTTTTTGCAGCGATCATGTCTCTAGACACTTCATTCCCGTTCGTCCGCTCGGAGGGGGGATTTCCTGAGGCACCCTTGGACCGTGAAGTCTGACCATGATTAGAGAATATGACCCGGAGTACAAGAAACTCCACCTTTGGGGGTCTTGGTATAACCAGATTATTATGGGCCGACGGAGCTTCACCTGCGCGGTACCGTCAGAACCCATCACGGCAATTCACTACGCTACCCCACCTTCAGTGCAGTATGCTGTGGAGATGATAGACTGGACCGCGAACAGCTTTCTTCATCCGGCTATGGATGCGGTTCCGGTTCAGCGTCCTATGGTCTTGGATATTCTAGGACGCCGTATTTGTCAGGGAGAAGCACGACCCTGGGGGCAATCATATAACCTTGGTTTGATTCCCCGTCACCCGATTGGCTATCTGCCGTGGGTCCGGTACATCCTGTCGACGAAGAAGTCGCAGTTGATAAGACTAGGACTATACACCGCGGTCTACGTCTCTCTCTTCCAATATCCTACGCTCCCCACCTGGTGGTTCAAGGCTTTCTTGGAGCAATGGAATATTCCCACCCACACTTTCCTTGCCATGGATCGGGAAGTGTCCATCTCTTTGGAGGAATTCGCGGAGCTATCCGGCCTACCGGTCATGGGAGAACATTACGAGGAGCTGCTCCCGACAGATGTGTACGTCTTTGGTGCTAGGCCAGTGGTCAGGGGGTCACGCCGGAGAATGCCGTTCAACATCAATTCCCCAGCTTGATTAAGGTGTTGAACATCTATGAATCTCTCTTTATCGAACGCGGGAGTCGCGGAGTTAATTTTGAGGATTTCATTGCTCAGTTTCTTCATCCAAACGTCCTCTCGGCAGAAGCTACCAAGTTTGCCACCCTTGAGGACCCTTTCGGTTTAGGTTTGGATAACCTGCCAGCCAGAGATATAGACCAAAAGGACTTCTTTCTTCCTAACTCCCCAACTACGTCCTTTGCAGAAATTGCGGCCCCCGGAATGGATGAGGAGGCCTTTTTCTTAGGATTTCTCGGACTGTGGCTGAGTTGGTTCGCGATCCCAATGCACTCTCATCGCATGCGGCCTTCTGTCTTTTACCCAGCCCACCGAATGGTCATCGGGGTAAAGGTGGCTGTGGGGATCGCTGGCCTGGCGCACCTATATCATGGCCTCAGCCGAGCAGCGGATGCCAACGAGCCCGGGGTACTGCACGTGGTCTTCCCGATGCACTACTTTGCATCGTGGCTCGAGCTACACACGGCGGGTGTCTTCGGTATGCATAAAAGGCCTTCATTCTTTGACAAGTGCGGTTTTCCTCGCATTTTACAGCTGATTGGCTCATCAATCGTGACCCCTTCACCACGGGACGCCAGGGGTTTACTGCTTCGCCCTCACACCGTTGGAGTCGGTATGTCCTTTATTGATAAGGTATTAACCATTGGAAAAGCGTCCACCACTGCGGTGCGACCATTACAGGACTCCTTCAAGGATGGAGCTTCAGTGTTAACGGCCCGGGAGATCCTCCATTTGTATTCTATTAGACCGGGTTTCCTAGTCTTCAGGCAGAGCGGTGCAGCAGTCTTTATGAGATATAACCCGCATCGTTTTGCCCAACAACTGGGTTACGATCAAGGAGTACCCTTGGAAGCTTTCTTACTGGAACCTGCTGTCAATGAAGAAGGGATGGAGAACGCGTTACATCACTTCATGCGCCTGAACACGGGTTCTCATTTTTTTATCAGCACGCCGGCCTGCGCTCCACGACTCCTTAATGTATATAAAGAGTGGTACAATCATGCGACGGGGGCTGTTATAAAGGAAGAGAGGCGAGTGTTGATCGACCGTAAAGAAGTACCCCCTGGCACCAACCGTAACGCTCCCTTAGTGCCAAGGATCCCGGTGGCTCCTCCTCTAAAAGATGCCGGGGGCAGACCATCACGTGCACAAAGTCCTCCACGTGAGCTGCCGCTCCCTGATATCACAGATGCACCTCCCGCACCCAGCGCTCCAGTGGAGACAGTGGTTGTACCCTTACCGGAGTCTGGCGTGGGTGCGGACATCGGGACCCGTCGTCCCAAAGTGGCTGCTAAGCGGAAGTCGATCCCCCCGTGAGCCTAGGGTCGGAGGGCAAAAGAAAAAGAAGTCGCTCTTCGCTGCGGACGTCGTGTTCGGTCAGGAACCCCATGCTCCTTATGCCGAGGGTCTGCTCGAATATGGGACTAACGCAGGATTAGTGATGCCGCCGCCGGACGATACAGACTTGGAGGCTGCTCTCAAAGCTTCAGCATGGTTGGCGAGGCGTGACGCGTGGTTAGCTAAGCTTGCGCAGTCAGGTAACTACTAATCGCCTTTCTTTATTGCAATATGTATTCTCCATTACCTTTGACTAACGCTTTTCTTTCCTTTCTTTTAACAGGCATCACTGATGAAGAAGCCATTGCCGCTTCTCTGAAGACTTTCCAGGAGGAGGAACGTCTCAGAGCGTCTATGGGCCTTAGTAAGTTTTAATCCATCAAGTTTCTATCTTCCTCGTGTTATGGTCGATCTAACCTTTCTCTTTTTATTGCAGAAACCTCAATGCCGTTCCCACCAAGCGACGCAGATGTTTTACCAGCTGCCGATGTTCCCGCTTCCTCTGGGCCACCGCAGGAGGTTCGTCTTGAAGAGCCGATGAAGGATGCCTTAAAGGCTCTTGAGGCATCCCCGAACGAGGATGACGACGCCTTGAAGGAGGCGTCACTAAGGTCCATCGCGACAGCCCGGGAAGGGAGGAAGCGGCAAAGGCGTGAGGTGAAGGCGCGCCGGGCTGCCTTGGCTGCGGGAGCGGGCCCCAGCACCGTCCCTCGCGCTGATACTCCATCCGAAGAGGCCCCTGTCGTCCTATCCACTGCCCGCAGAGAGGTGGCGCACGCAGTTCGGAGCGCAAACGGCAAATCCGCTTTAGGTAATATTTCTCTCAGAGTTTTTATTATAAGGGTTTTTAATGTCATTAGTCCTTATATCCCTCATCTTGCAGGGCCGAGTCCGATCGAGGGGGAGGCGGAAACCGTTGATCCCAAAGAAGCAGAGGAGGCGGTACCTGCCGAACTCGAGCCGACGGTGGGCAATGTCGCTGTGGCTTTGGAGCCTGAAGTGGAGGTCGAGGGGCCTACCGCCGAGAAGGTCATTGATGCCGAACCTGAAGTGGTGGCAGATGATATGATCATTATAACCGAACCGAGGCTGGTGGTGGACGAGGCGCTTGAGGCCGGCGACCTCGTGGTGATAGTGGATGAGCCGATGGAGACGGCGGAGCTTGAAGAAGTTGCGGGCGAGATGGGTACGACTCTTGGGGAAGAGTCAGCCGCTTCCTTCCAAGAATCCGGCAACGCTCCAATTATTGCGCTCCCTGCTTGCGATCTCCTGCCATCTCCTGGTCGCGCTAGCACGACGACGGTCCCCATCGAGTCGGGTGATGAGGCTACGGGCGGTGGCCTTATGTCGATAGAGGAGGGAGTCGCTTCTGTTTCGGCCGGGAGCTCCTCAGGTAAACCTTAGGTTACTGTCTTTCTTATTTTACAATCCTTTCTGACAAGTTCACTTTTCTTGTAACGCAGGTGCAGCCAGCGCCGATGCCCCACTGCTCGAAGGAGCGCCTTCAACGACTGCCTTGGCGGTGGTTACCTCCCAACCCTCTCTCATACCGTCTAAGATGTTGGAAGGTATAGGTTTGCAACTTATTAGTCTTATCTTTCAGATGTATAGTGCATGTACTAAAGTCGTGCTGTTGTGTCTTTTCAGGAGTACTTTTTGATCATGTATATCAGATGTTGCTCCCACACTTTTCTTTCCCATCCGAGCTCGCTTCTTCGTCTGGTGGCGTTGGTGAGTATGATTTCCGTTGACATCCTTCCTCCTTTTTTTATTGATGGAATTACCTCTAACCTCTTTTTCTCATCTCAACTGCAGTGCTACAGATTGAAGGAGGGGATAAGAGATCAGCTGCGTTGCCGACTCTTCTGGCTCTGCCACCTGCCTCAGCCGGTACAGCGACTATCACATTGATAAAGTCTTCCTTTTTTATTTTCAGAACTGTTATCTGATCACATCTTGTTTCTCTTCAGCTGTCGTTCCGGTCTCGGCGCCCTTTGAATCTCGCATCATAATGCCAGCAGGTCCTTACCTGAGACGTCCATCTTCGAAAGGCGCCGCAAACAGCTTACGTATGCTGAGTGATTATATTGAGGAGCTTGACGTCGAGACCCCTACCCCTGCTGCGGATTTTGCTATAGCGGTTAACCCGATGCTGGTGATACTCGTGAACTTTCACGACGAGGGTATCATCGCATCTTGGGTTAACCATTGCAGGGAGATCGAGGCCCGCCTGCATCAGTTGGAGTCGCTGCGTCCCGCTCCCGAGGCCTTGGCTGCCAGTAATCAAAGAACAGCGTGGATCGAGCAGAGTGCTCCTTACTTCCATCACCTCGAACAAGAAGTCATTTCAAGACGTAAGGAGCGAGGTGAGACTTCGAGCAGGTCTGCCCAACTGCATGCTCGGGTGGAGGCCAACGCCGCACGGCTGAAGGTTGTCTTTGAGGGCCTTCTGCAATGTCTTTCTGAAGGGTTATCATTGAGGCAAAACCTTGATGTTGTCGAGCGAGCTGCACCCAGCCAGGAAGCAGCCCAGAAGGCGGCGGAGGAGCAACTTTAATCTTTCTTGCAGCAGCGAGCCCGGGTGGAAGCGGAGGTGGCCGCGGCAGCTGCTCAGGAGGAGGCGCTGAAGGAAGTGCGAGAGCAACTTGTGGATTTACTAAAGACATTTCCTCCTCAGTAGCTATCCCCCTTTGTATCATTTGTAATTGTAGATAAAAGAATGTATATATATACTTTTTCATTCCTTGACATAATGTATCCTGTACCCAATCGAGTTTATGAATAAAAGATACACTCCCCCTTTTTTTTTGTAATGTGTCATTTTCTCCGTCTTTTCTTTCTTTCATTACCAGCATGACATCTTTTAATGCAGCTTATTGGCAGATAACTTCATTTCTCCCAGAGATAACGATGGCCTAGACTGCAGGTTCAGATCTGCCGCCTAGGACTTTTCAACTCTATGAGCCGTGAGGGTCTCATAGAGACTTTTCTCCCTACGGGTCGAGAGGATCTCGTAGGTGGTTTTTTTTTTTCCTTAGGAGTCGTGAGGAGTCCTAAGTGTGGTTTTCTCTTATAAGTCGTAAGGATCCTACAAGAGAATTTTTCCCTCTTACGAGTCGAGAGGACCCGTAAGCGGTTGTTTCCCTCCTCGTCGAAATTCGACTTCGGAGTGTTAGTTATATGTATGCCCTAGAGGCCATTACTATACATAGGATGTATATTGTAGTGGATGCTTGGACATATATAGGGAGGACTTTCTTGCTCGACATGATAGTATGCTATCTGGTTGATCTTTACCTTAACGTGTACACTGATAGTCTCTCTGTTACATGTTGGTAAAGCCCTTAGGATGTGTGCTTGACTACCTGGACTATGATGCGGATCATACTAGTGGGGACATGGTAGTCCATAAGTACATCCTTCAAAGTCCCTAGTCGTGGGTGTATCGAGACGGGGCATCGATATACCAGAGTAGACTAGCGTGTACCTTCTCGACCTATACAGATGGGCGATGGATGATCCCATATCCATTGGTGTTTGACATCAGAGATGATATACGGGTGCTCAGTAGAGACTGGGTACACTGGACGGACTCGCCGAGAACTCCCAGATGGTATTATACCTCACGTCAGATGGCAGTTCTCTGGTGACACTAGTACAGAGTAGTCTGTTGACCCGAGATCGTCATAGAGTCTTGTGTGGTTCCCACTGTGCTTTGATTTCCATCTTACCACGTCCAAGAGGGCGTACAAAACGGTGGTTTTTGGGTACAGTCCCGAGTCACATGGAGACAATGAGCGATAGGAGGGGATTCGTCTCTCCCGGTATAGGGAGTTGATGTTGCGCTGTGTTCGATTGGCTATAACAGGAAATCCCTGGTCAGGGTTGCTGAGATTTACTGGTAAGTGTTACCAGTAGTTTCTCGAAGTGTTATAGACCTCATATCGACACGACTTATCAAGCTATTGGGGTCTGACGTTTACCACCCCTAGGCGAGATATGCGACGTATCAGACGATCAGACCGGATTGTACGGTAGTGTTACTGGTTGGATTCACTGGAGTGTGAGCGGGCTTGCTCTTCGATCTTCTGATCGCTCAATACCCGGGTGGCCGTTACGTTTAGCAGACCGCTTGCGGCTTGTGGGTGCTTGATATGATCATCACCTGCTGCCGGCGTATTGACGAGTCTTTAGAGTCCTACACAGAGGTTTCGTGGCTCAAGCGAAACGAAATAGGAGCGCATATGAAATATGTGCGGGACCGAGAATAATGCGTGTATGTGATACCGTATTCTATTCTCGCGATGAATGTATCGAATGGTTATATGCGATATAACCTAGTTATCGATTCAAGCATTGATTCGATAAACCGATACATAGGATACTAGTCGGTTATATGCGATATGACCGGATCGTTAAATCAAGTGTTGATTTAATGATTTAATGTATAATTATATATTTGATATATTACTTTGCATTAACTAGTATTGGTTCACTTTAAATGGATTTTCTCACTTGTTTGTGCACATTGTATATGTGATATATTTTTTTGTGCACATGTTTGTATCATGTTTGATGATACATGTTTGCTAGGGTTTGTGTAAAGAATTAAACCTTGTTTAAATAAATGGTTAGGGTTTTTATTTGATTATTCATTCATTTATTTATTTGTTTTTGGATTAAAGATAAGAGAAAAGAAAAACAAAAAGGTTTCTTTCTTTCATGATGCTTGTTGAAGCTTCATGAAGCTTTGACCAAAGAAACCCTTTTGTCTTCATCTCATTAACCCTAACCATTCATTTAACCTTAGTCAATTCTCTACACATTACCATGGTTAATATTATGATAAGAATGGATTTTTCTATTCTATTCTAATTAACTTATCATAACAATTAGCTTCTTCTTCTTCATCTTCTTCAAAGAAGAAAAGCTTTCTTCTTCAATGGTGGATTGATGAAACAAGAGAGAAATCCAATTCTAAAGTCTACCCACTTCCTATTTCTTCATCCTCTGCCTCTTGCCAAGTAGTAGAGTGTGTTTCCTTCACAAGTTTTCAAGGCTCGGTGAAGGTGGAGCTCGATCTAGTGATGCCTCGACGTAGATCATCTTCGGCATGGACATCGACGACCTAGCTTACCCATTCTCCGACGAAGCCGACGCTAGAGCCCGGATTTGATTTGGACAGCGGAGAGGGCCTCATCTCGGAGCCGTGGAGGTGGAGGACCGGATCTACAAAGGTTGTATTTCCGTATCTCTTAGTTAATTGTTAACTAGTTTCTTTTTCGCCTAGATTTCTAGCAAACGATCCGTAGTTTAGGGTTTCTCGGCACCGTAAAATTTGAAATTGGCATGGTTGATGCCCTGTGAGACCTCTTGAGAGTGCCTAGGAACCCTACAGTGGTATCAGAGCCTAGCTAGAGCCTTAGGCGATGCGTAGACGAAGTTTGAAACCCGAACAAACCCCGAAACCCTAATCCGACTTGCTCTCTGGACTTTTTCTAAAAACTGGGATTTTTCCACATTAAAATTGCTTAAAAAATTCAGCAGGGAAATCTAAGAATTATGGTGCAAAATTTTTCTCATGAACAGTACAAAGTGCGGCGGAACCGCGGCAGAAGCATGCCTTCTACGGCGGTTCCGCGGCCAAAGGATGACATCATCATCCCCTGTTTGCACAGTAACTCCTATTTTATTATGCTGGATTTTCTGGGTATTTTTAAAATTTATTCAAGAGTTGAATTTTCTGGAGTTGTTTTGGGGATTCGGTGTTTCGATCGGGGTATCAAATTTTGTCTATTTGGCTTTCCGGATAAATTTTAGAATATGTTAAAAAGTTCGACCGGATATAAATACCCAATTTTTCCCCTGTCAGGAAATTTCCAAGAGTTGGATTTTTCCGAGGTTTAAAGACGTTCTAAGTAGTGCAAGTAACGCGATGGTCCCTCTAGAAGACAACAAACCTTAACTCGATTATATGACCGTCTTGAACTGCCCTTTGAACCTTCGGGTTTGGGGCAGTACGGCGTGCCACATGTGAGGCGTTGGCTTGACCCTTCTACGGCTGGACCGTTGGTACTGAGGCATGAAGTGAATGTCTTTGAACTTATTTCATGTGTTGAGCTGTTTCGGGAAAACTTGGGTGTTCGAATATTCGATCGGAAAGTTTAACATTTTCTATTTATCTGGAAAGGGATACAATAATTGGAATTCACAAGTAGTTATGAGATAACTGAATGATTGTTATAAACATAGCAGTTTAGTCTCACTTGATCGGTTGCCATGGAATTTTGATGCGATCAAAAGTCCGTCGCAATCACATAGCGTACGCGGATACTCGCCGGATAAACTTAATAGACAGCCTCACTCCATAGCCCCGACCAAGTGACTGTAGGAGAACCCCGTCGCCGAAAGCATCCGTATGGGTGCTCGCGGCAGCGGTGTTCCGCCTTGGTGCACTTCGTCGACGGTATCAGGGGTGCGGCCGCCTACTAAAGTTTGCGACGAGTATTCGATCAGGATGTCGGGAATCTTGTTGAATTGCCCGACTTGATATTGAAAAGTGTTTTCGATAATTGAGACTAAAATGCGGGGTTTATAATTATTAGGCATGCGATGTCTAAGGAGTTCATTTGATTAGGCATGTGATGTCTAAAGAGATTGCGGATTCCAACTGTTGTAGTTTTACACTTTCTTTTCTGTGACCGTAAGTGTAATATGTGATATCGCCGGTTTCGTTGCTATATGTCAACGACAATTGGGATACGCATGTTTACTTACATTGATGACATGTGATGTTATGTGTTGCTGGATATGTTATATTGGATCGTCGTGTTTGAATAGCCGGGGTTTTTTATGTGAGATGAGTGTTTTTCATTTTCATTCATGTAAAAACTTGTATGTAATATTCTTTTATTTGGGGCACTTCCAGGTTGCGGAAGATATCACCCTCTGTATATTATTTTCTTTTCCGCACTAGGATAGACCCAAGGAGGGGAGCACAAGTAACCGGGTTCTGGAGTCCAGTGGGAGACCAACTCGAGGAGTCGAGTCCGGGTCTCCTAACTCTAGAATTGGTAGGGTTGCTTGCCGCTGTCGTAGGGGTCTAGGGGTATGGGTTTGGCTATTCATCACGACCGTGGAATCCGTGTTTTATACTGGCTCGTATTGAAAACACGGACGTCCTAGTATATCCAATATTTCATATGATTCTTCTGCTGCGATATCTGTGATGTGATCATGTGATGTTCTGTGATAGATACAGTATATAGTATATATGATATATTATATAAACGTTACTTATGTTTTACATCCGCGCTAGCCCTGCCCTGCTCTGCCGTTAGTTACCTAACCTAACGGTGCACGAGGGGACATCGAGGCGAATGCGGATGGCATAAGTGTACGTCGTATTTATCTGTGATGTTTAGGTATTTAAGTGATGGGACTTCATTAATATGATTAATGAAATAAAAGAAACCTAAGATGTTGTAGAATCGAATTTCAAAATAAAACAGGTAGCTACAGTTCTTGCTTTGCACAGAGGTATATGTGATATATCCTGCACCTTATTCGATGAGGAAAGGACCGAGATCCCTTCACCGGGAGTGACTCCTTTAGCAATAACTGGCAGATGCTACACATTCGGTTTGTCTTTTGATTGCTTTTAAGAGTTTTTGCTTTGCACAGTGATATATATGATATATCCCGCACCTCATTCGACGAGGAAAGGACCGACGATCCCTTCACCGGGAGTGACTCCTTTAGCAAAACTAGAAAAGCCTCAAAAACACTCCATTTTAAAATCATTTGATTCTACAACGATATCAAGTTCATTACGCAATAGGTTTTCAGAAAAACCTGTCGTAGCCCCCCGTCATTTCAGATAAGTCCTATTTAGTATTCGTGCTACGTTTGTTGACCTCCGTCAAGGCGTAGTGTGCGGTAGCTAACTAGTATTTATCTGTTTATGCATATGATGCAGATTGAGTTAGGGTAGTCGTGCGGCCTTGTTGACCTACGTCAAGGGTCGTGCGGGTGGGTTTAATTCGATCAAGAAATGACGGGTTGAACTTGACTAGTAGCCTATGGTTTGTTGACCTCCGTCAAGGTCATAGGACGCTAGGGGCAAAATATTATCGGGAATTTCAAGTGTTGAAATTTGCAATGAGATTGCATACCTTCTATGAGATAGTTGGATCCCGATACCCGCTGTGAGTAAGAGTTACTCCTGGGAGAGTTTTATATATTACAATTAGCCGATCAAGTAGGTGTCTAGAAAGGTGTCAACGAGGTTACGCCTCTGGGAAAACGAGGTTTACATTAATTAGGTTCGTGCGAAAGCACGGGGGACCTCCCTCAAAGTACCGACACCGGCCTGGCTGAAAGATTGGCGAACATGTAGTGTGTAATTAATCCCGGCTAGTCTTTCCTTTTAGGGTTTGAAGGAAGATTTGATAAAAAGCAGTGGGAGCCATCCTGATTAGATAAAATAATAACCAATCTATTCTTGCAAGAGCGCACGCTGAGTGTTTTCTTCTCTCTCTCTCCAGGTAGCGACCGTATCACGCCTTAATCAAGATAATAATACGGATTATTGACCGAACCCGCTTGTTATACTGAGCTGGGGAACGTTGGTCCCGCTCCAACTTATAATTGTTATAAGACAGAGCAGGAAATTGGGGAATACCAGATTTCCCGTGCCGCCCAAACGAAGAGAGTGCATGCTGATGCATCATCTTCTTGTGTGTTCATTACAGAGAACTGCTTCTCAGTATCCTTTGCGTCCTGGGTATGTGATACCAGATCAGGATCCCAGATATGTAATCAGTTACATAGGGCTACAGACAGGTAGAGAACTGAGAACGGGTGATAAGTTTCATGAGGCAGAAAACGGGGCAAGTGTTGCAGCCAAGTCTGTTGGTCACTGTCACCCTGTATTCCAAATACATTGATTCTGAACGAATGTTATTAGATACCGAACCTGATATACAAAATCATATCTATCTCTTTATTAGTAAAGAAATGATAAAATTTTGTATAGTTGGATAATGTTTTGAACATTTCCTATATCAAAAGTTGATCGGTTCAGGCACGTTATCTAAAAGCATTGATTTTCTAAATCAAACTACAGTTCTTAGTATACAGAACACACACAGGAGGATGAGTTCAGAAATGAACAGATCCTTCTTGAGGCATTGTAGACTAGGTCATATCAATGTGACCCGACTAGCTGAAGTTACATGTAGATGCATATTTAAATCAGTTTGAATTTACATCCTATGAAACTTGCGAGTCATGTCACAGAGATAAAATGACCATAGCTCTGTTTATTGGAAACAGAGAAAGAGTTAGTGAACTCTTGGGATGATACATGTTGATGTATAAAGGTCCCCTGTCTACACATGCCAAGACCGGTTCTTTGTACTTTATTACATTCTCTGATAATCTCTCAAGATTCAGTCATATGTTCCTGTTGAAACATGAGTCCGAACCTTTTGAGATAGTCACAGAATATAAGTGAGAAGTAGAGAACCAGAATACGGGTATAAGTATTATGTCCTTTGATGTGATCAGGGAGGAGAATACTTGTGCATGGAATTCCTGGACTATTCTAAAGGAGAATGAGATTCTCTCTCAGCATTACTCCTCCGTATACACCATTGCACGATGGTATGTCGGGGCGGAGCAATCACACCCTATATGATAAGGTGTGCTCTATGATGAGTACTACTGAGTTACCTGTTTCCTTTTTGGGGGTTATGCGCTTGAGAAGTTGCATACCTATTGAATAGGGTCACGATCAAATCAGTTGCCTACCACTCCATATGAGATATGGTATGGGAAGAGCCCATATCTTAAGTTAGTTAAGATTTGGGGTTGACCGGCCTATGTCTGAAAAGCAAAATCCGGACAAGCTCGAGGCAAGGTCTGTAATGTAGAACTGGAAAGGTTCCTGCTATACAAACTACAGCTGATGATTTGATAGAACCAAAGGATTCAGTAGATACCAACGAACCTCAGCCTCTCCGCCGATCTAGTAGGGTTCCTCACCCACCTGAGAGATACTTCGGTTTCTCTATGACAGTGGGAGCGAGGAATGCATCATGAGATGATGACCCAACTAGTTTCGAGCTGGCCATCAAGAGTAAGACTCTGTAAGAATGGCTGGATGCTTAGTGATGGAATCCTTATACACCAACAAAGTATGGACTTTAGTTGCTATATCTGAAGGGTTAAATCCCCATTAGGAGCAAGTATATCTTGAGAAGATTACTTGGTGTAGATGGAAAAGTTGAGACTTTCAAAGCTAGACTTGTTAAAGGTTTTCTTCATTGACCAGGCGTGGATAATGATGAAACCTTTTCCAGTGGCTATGCTTAAGTCCATCCAGATCCTACTTACCACGGCTGCATACCATGACTACGATCTCTGGTGGTTGGGTGTCTTGACTGCTTTTCTAAATGATGATTTAGAAGAGTGCGTCTATAAGTACACAGCCAGGGGGCCTCGTAGACAGTGGGAGCAGCGGAAACGTGTGCAAGATGCTTTATAGGATAAAGCAGGCATCGCGGAGTTGGAACATCTGTTTTGATGGATTAGTCAAAGAAGTTGACATCATCAAAATGGTAGATGAACCTTGTATAAACAAAATGGTAGTAGGGAGTATGGTGACGATCCTCGTAGAGTACGTGGATGACATACTCTTGATAGGGAAGGAGTTTCCTATGCTACGCTCGATCAATCTCCGCTTATCACAATGACTCTCCACATAGGATCAAAGTGATACCCACTAAATCCTGGATTTTGGATCTATGAGATAGATCTAAATGGATGTTAGGATTCTCACTAGTTGTAGTGAGACGGTATCAATCGATCCTGGGGAGAATCACTGGAAGGGTTCCAGGGTGATAAAGATGACTGAAAGTCAGTCACAGGCATTGTCTTAATCCTCAGTAGAGGGACGGTATGTTGGAAGAAGTTCCAAGCTAGATACCGTGGCATACTAGACGATAAAGGCTGAATACATCGCTACTTAAGATGCTACCATAGAGGCAGTCTGGGTGTATAATAGTTCATGAGATGAACTTCGTTCCTACCATTGTGAGACAATGGAGTTGTGGCTTATGCCAAGGAACACCCGTCCCATCATTGACCCAGGCGTATTCTGAGGCCGCATCACCTGATCATGGAGATAGTTGATCTCCAGGGTGATCGAGGTAAGGAGAGTAGATTCTGAGGACAACACAGCGGATCCACTCACAAAGGCCTGTTCCCAAAGAGAGATTTTTTTTTATGGGATGGTTGAGTATGAGATACTACAACCACTGCTACAGATGGCCCTAGTGCAAGTGGGAGATTGTTAGTTATATGTATGCCCTAGAGGCCATTACTATACATGGGATGTATATTGTAGTGGATGCTTGGACATATATAGGGATGACTTTCTTGCTCGACATGATAGTATGCTATCTGGTTGATCTTTACCTTAACGTGTACACTGATAGTCTCTCTGTTACATGTTGGTAAAGCCCTTAGGATGTGTGCTTGACTACCTGGACTATGATGCGGATCATACTAGTGGGGACATGGTAGTCCATAAGTACATCCTTCAAAGTCCCTAGTCGTGGGTGTATCGAGACGGGGCATCGATATACCAGAGTAGACTAGAGTGTACCTTCTCGACCCATACAGATGGGCGATGGATGATCCCATATCCATTGGTGTTTGACATCAGAGATGATATACGGGTGCTCAGTAGAGACTGGGTACACTGGACGGACTCGCCGAGAACTCCCAGATGGTATTATACCTCACGTCAGATGGCAGTTCTCTGGTGACACTGGTACAGAGTAGTCTGTTGACCCGAGATCGTCAAGAGTCTTGTGTGGTTCCCACTGTGCTTTGATTTCCATCTTACCACGTCCAAGAGGGCGTGCAAAACGGTGGTTTTTGGGTACAGTCCCGAGTCACATGGAGACAATGAGCGATAGGAGGGGATTCGTCTCTCCCGGTATAGGGAGTTGATGTTGCGCTGTGTTCGATTGGCTATAACAGGAAATCCCTGGCCAGGGTTGTTGAGATTTACTGGTAAGTGTTACCAGTAGTTTCTCGAAGTGTTATAGACCTCATATCGACACGACTTATCAAGCTATTAGGGTCTGACGTTTACCACCCCTAGGCGAGATATGCGACGTATCAGACGATCAGACCGGACTGTACGGTAGTGTTACTGGTTGGATTCACTGGAGTGTGAGCGGGCTTGCTCTTCGATCTTCTGATCGCTCAATACCCGGGTGGCCGTTACGTTTAGCAGACCGCTTGCGGCTTGTGGGTGCTTGATATGATCATCACCTGCTGCCGGCGTATTGACGAGTCTTTAGAGTCCTACACAGAGGTTTCGTGGCTCAAGCGAAACGAAATAGGAGCGCATATGAGATATGTGCGGGACCGAGAATAATGCGTGTATGTGATACCGTATTCTATTCTCGCGATGAATGTATCGAATGGTTATATGCGATATAACCTAGTTATCGATTCAAGCATTGATTCGATAAACCGATACATAGGATACTAGTCGGTTATATGCGATATGACCGGATCGTTAAATCAAGTGTTGATTTAATGATTTAATGTATAATTATATATTTGATATATTACTTTGCATTAATTAGTATTGGTTCACTTTAAATGGATTTTCTCACTTGTTTGTGCACATTGTATATGTGATATATTTTTTTGTGCACATGTTTGTATCATGTTTGATGATACATGTTTGCTAGGGTTTGTGTAAAGAATTAAACCTTGTTTAAATAAATGGTTAGGGTTTTTATTTGATTATTCATTCATTCATTTATTTGTTTTTGGATTAAAGATAAGAGAAAAGAAAAACAAAAAGGTTTCTTTCTTTCATGATGCTTGTTGAAGCTTCATGAAACTTTGACCAAAGAAACCCTTTTGTCTTCATCTCATTAACCCTAACCATTCATTTAACCTTAGTCAATTCTCTACACATTACCATGGTTAATATTATGATAAGAATGGATTTTTCTATTCTATTCTAATTAACTTATCATAACAATTAGCTTCTTCTTCTTCATCTTCTTCAAAGAAGAAAAGCTTTCTTCATCAATGGTGGATTGATGAAACAAGTGAGAAATCCAATTCTAAAGTCTACCCACTTCCTATTTCTTCATCCTCTACCTCTTGCCAAGTAGTAGAGTGTGTTTCCTTCACAAGTTTTCAAGGCTCGGTGAAGGTGGAGCTCGATCTAGCGATGCCTCGACGTAGATCATCTTCGGCATGGACATCGACGACCTAGCTTGCCCATTCTCCGACGAAGCCGACGCTAGAGCCCGGATTTGATTTGGACAGCGGAGAGGACCTCATCTCGGAGCCATGGAGGTGGAGGACCGGATCTACAAAGGTTGTATTTCCGTATCTCTTAGTTAATTGTTAACTAGTTTCTTTTTCGCCTAGATTTCTAGCAAACGATCCGTAGTTTAGGGTTTCTCGGCACCGTAAAATTTGAAATTGGCATGATTGATGCCTTGTGAGACCTCTTGAGAGTGCCTAGGAACCCTACACGGAGAGTGAGACCCGTGAATAGTATGCAAGAGACCAGTTTGGATTGACTTGCAGGGCCCCATTGCTCAAGAAGCAAGCTTTTCAATCCTTGCTGTCTGAGAGTTCTTCTTACAAATTGAGACGAATCGGGGATTTGCTTGCGGAGAGGGTGGTGGCTCTGCGAGTTGACATGAGTTAAGAAGCTTTCATCACGGAGTGTTTGTATCCGTGAGTCGAGGAGTTTGCTAGGGATTATTTGTTTCCCAAGCGCCAAGGATTATTTGTTTCCTTGGGGTTTGAAACGAGTCGAGAGTTCCCACGGGGGCACTGGTGGCTCTGCGGGTCGACGCGGATCAGGAGGCTCTCGTCAAGGAGTGTTTGTATCCGTGAGTCGAGGAGTTTGCTAGGGATTATTTGTTTCCCAAGCGCCAAGGATTATTTGTTTCCTTGGGGTTTGAAACGAGTCGAGAATTCCCACGGGGGCACTGGTGGCTCTGCGGGTCGACGCGGATCAGGAGGCTCTCGTTAAGGAGTGTTTGTATCCGTGAGTCGAGGAGTTTGCTAGGGATTATTTATTTCCCAAGCGCCAAGGATTATTTGTTTCCTTGTGGTTTGAAACGAGTCGAGAATTCCCACGGGGGCACTGGTGGCTCTGCGGGTCGACGCGGATCAGGAGGCTCTCGTCAAGGAGTGTTTGTATCCGTGAGTCGAGGAGTTTGCTAGGGATTATTTGTTTCCCAAGCGCCAAGGATTATTTGTTTCCTTGGGGTTTGAAACGAGTCGAGAATTCCCACGGGGGCACTGGTGGCTCTGCGGGTCGACGCGGATCAGGAGGCTCTCGTCAAGGAGTGTTTGTATCCGTGAGTCGAGGAATTTGTTGGGAGGGCATGGTTCCCTCTTTGTTTATGCCCTTGGATTGTATACAGGGGTCGATGTGATCTTAACTGTAGGGCGAAAAGTTTCATTCTTTCATTTTTTTTTATTCTTTCCGCGATGCTCTATCATTTCAGCTTTTATATCGCGAAGGTCGCGATTGCCCAATCATTTCGGCTATTTTTTCGCGGTGCCCAATCATTTCGGCTGTTTATTTTATTTTTACTCGCTGCTTTTTATTGCGAGTTGCCCAATCATTTCGGCTATTTCGCATGCATACATTTTACTTGCTGCTTTTTATTGCAAGTTGCCCTATCATTTCGGCTATTTCGTATGCATGTGCGGCTTACAGGCTTTTCGCCGTAAACCTGAACTTGGACACTGATTTTGGCATCAGCACCGCTACAACTGGGATATTGCCAGGAGCGAATCATCATTTGCTTCTGTTGTTGTCGAACAAAGGAGGCTTAGCGACCAGGGTTAAGGTCCTGTCGACTAAGGCTTTTGACTTCATGAGCCGTAAGGGTCTCACAAAGGTATTTCTCCGTACAAGTCGTGAGGATCTTGTAGGTGTATTTTCTCCTTAGGAATCGTGAGGGTTCCTAAGTGTTTTGTTCCTCTGTAAGTCGTACGGATCCTACAGGAGGGTTTTCTCCTTGTAAGTCGAGAGGATTTACAAGGGTTATGCGAACATATCC
This sequence comes from Agapanthus africanus, assembly GCA_030015575.1. Lineage (NCBI taxonomy): Eukaryota > Viridiplantae > Streptophyta > Magnoliopsida > Asparagales > Amaryllidaceae > Agapanthus > Agapanthus africanus. The sequence goes on from CM057340.1 coordinate 38,493,922, forward strand.
CCAGTCACGGATGGACCTTGGTTAGGGAAATGTTTATTCGCGCCCGTGGATTGTATACAAGGGTCAGTATTGAGCCACTTGTAGGGCAATATCGGAAGTTGTGGGGGTCGCTTAAGCACAGGTTTAGGTTTCTGTAACTTAAGACTTTCAACTCTTATGAGCCGTGAGGGTCCCATAAGAGAGTTTTCCTTACGAGTCGTGAGGATCTCGCAAGTGTATTTTCTCCTTAGGGATCGTGAGGATCCCTAAGTGTGTTGCTCCCTTGTGAGTCGTAAGGATCTCACGCGGGTGGTTTCTCCTTACAAGGTCGAGAGGACCCTATTAGTGTTTCTTAACGAGGTTGCGCCCTTTCGGGTTTTCACAAACACTCGCCGGTAGTCCTGCTGTTTTTACTCACGGAGCCCTCTCGGGTTTTCATCCGTGCCCGTTTTGCTTATGGACATACCGTTTTTTTTTATATTCTTTTTTATTATTATTATTTTTTTTTACGAGGTCGCGCCCTTTCGGGTTTTCACGAACACTCGCCGGTAGCCCTGCTGTTTTTTACTCACGGAGCCCTTTCGGGTTTTCATCCGTGCCCTTTTGCTTATGGACATACCTTTTTTTTAATTTTATTTTTATATGTTTTTTTTATATCTCGTCAGCCTAAAAGATGTTGCGGTAGTAGTTTAAAGACGTTTAAGGACATTTCGGTCCGCTATTAGTTTAAGGACATTTCGGTCCGCTATTAGTTTAAGGACATTTCGGTCCGACATTGAGAGGTTGGCTACTGCTTATAAAACTTGAGCTTAGGAAGATAGCGAGCGGACATGGTCGTCGTCATCTATCATTGACCTAGGCTGTGGCTCATTAAGCGTAGTATTTCTTCAGGAAGCGACTGTTTATCGGCCTGAAAGGCCTTTCACCGTGCATGTCCATGAGTAGATAGGCCCCACCCTGGTAAACTTTATCTATGATGTACGGGCCTTCATAGTTTGGCTCGAATTTTCCCCGCTTGGCGCGATTGGGAATCATAGGCCTTTTGACCACTAGCACGAGTTCGCCTTGGTGGAATGTCCTCGGTCGGGTCAATCTTTCGTATGAGCGCGTCATCTTTGCTTTATAAGCTTCCAGATTTTGTTGCGCTATGAGCCTAGTTTCATCAAGGGCGTCAAGCTCCTCAAGCCGAAGGTGAGCATTTTCTTCGTCCGTTAGCTCGTGGTGAACTGCCACTCGTAGAGAGGGTAACTCTATCTCGAGAGGGAGTACTGCTTTCGTACCGAACACCAACGCGTACGGCGTTGTGTTCGTGGCCGTCTTGAATGTAGTTCGATATGCCCAAAGAGCTTCTTGCAGTCTTTCGTACCAATCTTTCTTATTACGGGACACCGTTTTCTTTATGATTTTTGTCAATGTCTTGTTGAAGGCTTCAGCTAGTCCATTGGCTCGCGGGTTATAAACCGAAGAATATCTCCAGTCTATATTATGTTGTTGCGCGAAGCGACTGATCTTGTGGCTTCTGTAAGCTGGCCCGTTATCGGAGATGATCCGTCGCGGAGTTTCAAACCGATATATGACATGCGTCTTGAAGAAGTGGAGGATATTTTCCGTCTTCACCTCTCTTAACGGTACTGCTTCTGCCCATTTAGAGAAGTAGTCAGTCGTCGCCAGGATGAAACGATGTCCCCTAGACGATGCTGGTTCGATAGGGCCAACTATGTCAGTCCCCCACATTTCGAATGGCCAGCTAGCCACTGTTGGATGTAATGGATTTGGATGCTGGTGGATGAAATCCCCATGAATTTGACATGAGTGGCATTGCTTCGCATATTCGATGCAATCCTGAATCATCGTGGGCCAGTAGTAGCTCATCCGTTTGATCTTTAACTTCATCTTTGGGCCTGCTTGGTGAGAACCGCAGATTCCGTCATGAACTTCTTGAACGACTCTTTCCGCTTCGTCCGGTCCTAAGCACCTCAGCCACAGAGAATCAAATGACCTCTTGTATAGAGTATCATTGACGAAGGCGAAAGATAGAGCTCGTTTCATGAGCTGATGTCTTGTGGACGCTTCTTCGGGCATTCGGTGGGATTTAAAGTAGTCTATGAAGACTTCTCTCCAATCCTCAGTATTTTCCCAATCTTTTACTTGCAGGGTAGTCTGCTCGTTCGCTCCTTTTTCTTCGGATGATTCCGGAGATATTTCTGCTGGGGCAAGCACTCGACGGCTTTGTACTACGATTCTAACGTCATCGAGGTTCTCGTTAGCCAATTCTTTAGCAAGTTTGGCCAGTGCGTCCGCTTTGCTGTTTTCCGCGCGTGGTATACTTTCCAAAGTATAGGAGGGAATTTGGGTCAGCAGTTGTTGCACCTTTTCCCCGTATTTTACCAATTCCGGTTTGCATGTCTGGTAATCGCCGTTTACTTGACTAACGACCAGTTGAGAATCTCCGTATATGAGGAGGTTTTCAATTCCCATGTCAATGGCGATCTCGAGGCCTGCTATCAGAGCTTCGTATTCGGCTTCATTGTTTGTCCTCGGTTCCGTCAGGGAGAACGCGTAGCGCATTATTCCTCCTTGTGGGGTCACGAAGATAAGGCCTACTCCCGATTTGATCATTGGCGTACTTTGTTTGTGCTTTTTCATGGAAGATGCTCCATCGAAATAAAGCTCCCAACGGGTATCACTACTGTCGACTGCGTAAAACGCATGTTTGTCTGGAAAATCGCACTTTAGGAGAGAATCGGCAGGTATCGGATGCTCAGCAAGGAAGTCGGCGATGGCCTGGCCTTTCACTGCCTTGAGAGGTCGGTACGTTATCGAGAACTCCATTAAGAGCAGGGCCCATTTAGCGAGTCGTCCCATCAATATGGCCTTTGACATTAGGTATTTAAGAGGGTCCACCTTCGAAATGAGGCGGACTTCATGCGCCAACGCATAGTGCCTGAGCTTCGTTATCGCGAAGATCAACGCTAAGCAATGTTTTTCAATGGGGGAGTAGTTGCTTTCTGCCCCCAGTAGAACTCGACTTAAGTAGTAGAGTGCTCTTTCTTTCCCTTGATCGTTCTCTTGTGCCCATAATGCACCTAAAGAACCTTCGAGGGCGGCTGTATAAAGAATGAGAGGCTTTCCCTTAACCGGAGCGGCCAACACTGGAGGGTTTTGCAGGTACTGTTTGATCTCGTCTAGTGCGCTTTGGCACTTTTGATCCCAGATGAACGGGGTTCCCTTCTTCATCAGGTGGCTGTAAGGACGGCACTTTCCTGAGAGGTTGGCTATAAATCGCCGTATGTACGCGAGTTTCCCTTGGAGAGACCGCAGCTGTTTGAGTGTTCTCGGCGGAGGCATTTCCATGATTGCCTTGATCTTGGACGGATCTATTTCGATACCCCGGTGTCGAACAATGAATCCCAGGAATTTTCCTGAGGAAACTCCAAATGCACACTTGAGCGGATTCATCTTCAAGTTGTATTGCCGAAGACGTTGAAATACGGTCTTCAGATGCTCGAGATGTTCCTCGTATGATTTGCTTTTAACAACGAGGTCGTCGATATAGCATTCGACGATTTCGTGTATAAGGTCATCGAAGATCTTCGTCATGGCCCTTTGGTAGGTGGCACCGGCGTTCTTTAAACCGAAGGGCATCACCTTGTAACAGAATATTCCCAAAGGAGTCCGGAAAGCCGTATGTTTCTGGTCTTCAGGATGCATTTTTATTTGATTATATCCTGATGAGCCGTCCATGAATGAGAAAATCTCATGCGTTGACGTATTGTCTATCATCAGTTCGGTGACTGGTACTGGGAAATCATCCTTCGAGCAGGCTTTGTTGAGATCCCGAAAGTCCACGCATATGCGCACCGTCCCATTTTTCTTCATCACTGGGACGATATTAGCAATCCATTCAGGGTATTGAACCTCCTGGATGAAGCCGGAGTCTATCAGCTTTTTGACTTCAGCGTTGATGCTCATCTCGAGCTCGAGCCGCATTCTTCTCGGCGCTTGTTTGACTGGCTTTACACCCGAGGATATCGCCAGCCTATGTACAGCAACTTCTGGATCTAGTCCCGGCATCTCGGAATAGTTCCATGCGAAGCAATCTTTATGCTGTACAAGGACGTCTTTTAACGCAGCCATCCTCTCTTCAGACAGCAGATCGCTGACGAATGTCGGTCGCAGATTGTTTATCGTCCCCAACTCAATTTTCTTGAGGTTATCTGCAGTGGTATGTATTCCATCCTCCAGTTCTTTCGGAGCTGGGGGAAATTCTGAGATCACCTCATCATTACTGTTTTCGAGGCACCAGGGAAGGCTGTCCATGTTCTCGGATTCTTCTTGCAGTATTGTTATCATGTGACAGGTACGAATTCGCTTCCAATCCCAATGTGGAACTGGTTTTTCTTTCGTGGCCTTAGGCTCGTGCTTTTGTGGTGGTGCTACCATCCAGTTGTTGGACAGAGCGAATTTACCAAGCTGATATTGATTTTCGACCCAATTCTTGAAGGTGAAGCAATCTTCAAGAGGATGACCTACTACTCGATGGTAAGAGCAATAGTCCGGGTGTGAGGCTTCGCCTGCTTGTTCAGGGTGTTTAGACTCCGGCAATGTAAGCATTTGATGTTTCAGGGCGAGATCAAGTATTTTCTTCATCTTGTCCCGAGGAAACGAGTATGCTCGCCCCATTTTCTTCATAAGGGATAGATCAATAACGCTTGACTCCCGTTTGCGTGGCTTCTTAGCCCTGCTTTGTTGTTGTTGAGTGTCTTTTTGGCCTTCCGACTTATTTCTGCTTTTGAGCGGAGCCTTCTTTATAACAGGTTGACAGGAGCGGCATTTTCATCCTTTACAGCCTGTCGGAGAAGGCGTCGCGTCTTGGCTTTCTCGTAGATGGCCGTCTCACGGTTGTGATCATCTCGGACCTTTTGACCAGCTTTCTTTACAAGTCTGTCCATTTGTTCCTCGAACGACGGACCGGGTTCTTTTGCATCTGGAACTTTCACTGGCTTAGGATTAGCGTCCTCCCATTGAGCATCCGCTTCTTCATCAAGGTCATATACGACGTGGCAGCCGGGTAGTAACTCTCGTTTCTTTGAACGGATGTATCCAAGCCCTCTTGTTTCCATTCTCCCGTTAGGCAGTTTGCGTTGGATTCCGGGAATGTTCCAGACCCTGTCATAGAATTTGGCCTCTCTAACGGTCTGTTTGAAGGATATCCCCTGGCGTTTCAGCAGCTTCTTCAAACCTTCTGTATAATATCTGGGAAGCCGGATAGGCTGAAGCCTGTCGAGCGTGAGATCCGCGCCATGCCAGACTTCTTTTTCCACCTTGTTTCCTTCAGAACGGTAGAATAGGATTGCCTTCTCGTTTTCTCGCCTGGGAGGGATATAGAATGTCCGCAGCTCTTCTACACTGTAGATATTAAGTGCGTCCAGTTCTTTATGATGTTTAGGCGGCACCATGGCGACTTGCAGACTTTGCTCTTCGTCAGAGAATACGACATGGACCTCATCCTTCGAGTCACTACCAAAGACCAATGTAGGAGTGGACGGTCCTGGCTTGTTATGTTGGGGCGGACCTGAATAAATGATCTCCTCTTCCTCCTCGGTATCACTGCCGAAGACAGGGATGGTGGCGTTAGTTTTATTTTCCGGCTTATGACACTTCTCCGTATCTTCGAAATCCGGCAAGAAGTATTTGGCATCTTCGTATTTGCGGACCTCGTTCACAGAGAACGGGTTCAGTTCTCCCGTCACGGTATACTCGAAACCATCCTTAAAATACTTCATACACTGATGTTGTGTAGAAGGGATGATGTTGTACTCGTGTAACCATGGCCGGCCGAGCAAAGCGTTGTAGCATGTCTTGGCGTCTATGACGTGGAACTTAATGTCCGTGATGAGTAGCCCGAAGCGTAGCGTCAGTATCACAGATCCAAGAGTCTTTGACGATTGGGAGTCGAACCCGGAGATGGTGATCTTGTCCCGAGCAAGATGTTGAACGCTCATGCAGATTTCCTTCAACACCCGCACGTTGAGTAGGTTAACGGAAGACTCGTTATCGATCAGGATTTTGCCTATCCTTATATCATGGCAGTATCCCGAGACATAGAGAGGGCGATTGTGTTCGCACGTCCCAAGTAGAAGGTCTTCATCACCAAAAGTAACATCAGTCGTGTGTACTTCCTCTAATTCATCCTTCATCTTTTCCTCGGCCAGGCATGCTTGGAATTGTTCCGGGTCTTGGAGCGCCTTAATCAACGAATCTCTCGCCTCTTTTGATAGCAAAAGGGCGTCAAGAATGCTGAGCTGTGAGGGCAGCTTCCTCATATGCGCCAAAACGTTGTAGTCTACCTTATTTCTCTTCGGCGGGTTCTTGGCGTTTAACTCTTCCGCCGCTTGGTCATCTAAGATGATATCTTCAGAGACCTTTTCTTTCCCTTTATCTTTTCTGTTCAAGGGTCCGAGGTTCTTTTCAGGCAGCGTCCGATTCCGCAGCCGGATATTTTCGCAGACCTTCGGTTCTTTTTCTTTTCCTGAAGCGGACTCTTTAAAGAGAGGGGCAAGTTCTAGCTCTTCATCAGAATCACTCCCGAATGTAGGCACTTGTGATCCACCGGTGTTAACCATGCGACAATCGCCAGCAGTTCTTTTAAGCCCTTCGGTCGTATTTCTCTGCTCCCGACGAGTTTTACGTTTTTCCCGCTTAAAGCGTTGTCGATGAGCAACGTATCCTTGCCACCATTTATCGAAAGCTTTGCACTCTTGAGTGGGGTGCGAAATCCTCTGATGATATAAGCAATACGAGGGGTGCGTTTCCACTTCACCGGCGATGTTTCCTTCAGAGGATGGTAGCTTCATGCCCATTGATATGGCTTTAGCGAACTTTTTCCTCATCCTGAGTTGGTTTTTGTCGGTAGCGGAGGCGTTTTGCTCCAGCGGGATTGTCTCAGCTCCTTCATCAAGTCGCTGGTGCTTGGCCCTTTCAAATATAGCCGCCTCGTGCTCCCGATCAGCTTTACTTTTCAACCGAGCTTCATTAAGGAGTGCGTCAATTACTTCATCTGATGGCCCCAGAACCTTTGGTTCAGGATCTGCTCCCAGCTTTTCGGTGCAAGGAATCTCCTCATCATTCGTGATCGAATGGGAAATCATATGACAGTTCGCCACATATTCCTCGGATTCATCTGATGAACTTTCTCCCTCATCCTCTTCTTGAAAGACATGGCTGAGGAACTCTTGGAATGTAATGGGGGTTCGTGCCCTCTGATTGTATTTCTCCATCGCGTCAATTTGCTTCTGTAAGTCCGTGCGCTTGTCGCCAGGCTTCACGGGCTTCTTAGATTTCTTCTTCTTCTTTTTCGAAGATTTTGACGGCTGGTTATGAGTGTTTGGGCCACTTCCACCAATCTCTTGAATCGGACGAGGTTTTAGCATTCCCTCCATAATTTGTGGCTCCAATGGGTTCTTCCACTTGACCGCTGGACATGTCTGAAGATCGTTTAGCATCCTCTTTGTCTTGGTTGATAATACGACCTCCCAAGGAGCTTCTTCGATGACGGAGCATGTTGCTCCTGACGTATTCATCCCCTTAGAGGTGTGGGGCTGCGGGGGATTCACCTTCCATTTGTCAGATAACGCGAACTTACCCTGTCGATATTGGTTTTCAAGCCAATTCTTGAAAACGTAGCAATCTTCGATCGGGTGGCCTAGTACTCGATGATAAGGACAGTAGTTGGGCTCGTTGACGTCACTTGGTTGCAACGGACGTTTTGGATCCGACAGATTTATTAGTCTGTTGCGCAACGCCAGCTCGAATAACCTCCTCGTTTTATCGCGGGGGAAGGAATAAGGACGTCCCATCCTATCCTCAAGGGGTACGTACGGGCGCGTATTGTTTGGACGAGCAACCGGTTTCGAGTCGTTCGGTTGTTGTTGAGCATTAGCGACAACGATCGCTTTTCCCTTTCCTTTGTCATTTCGGGAATCCGGCTTTGGGAGAGGGGGTTTATGGCCCATCTGGTCCATCTGCGCTAGTTTGTCAATCAAAGCCTGGAAGGTAGTCGGCTTGAAGAACATCATAAACTGTGAGATGGTTGCTTGTGGATCAAGGGTTCCAACAAACATTCCCACCGCAGGGGCTTCTTCAATGCGCTGCTCACACTTCGACCATAGATTACGCCACCGTATAGCGTACTGAACCCATGTCTCGCCGGGTTTTACCCTAGCGTTAATCAGTGCCGTCATCGAGGTACGTTCACTGGCACTTGCAAAGCGTTGGGTAAACAGCAGCTCCATTTCCGCGAAGGTTTTAATAGAATCATTAGGGAGTTCAGAGTACCACTCGAACGCCGTATCTGATAGACTTCCAACGAACTGGCGGAGCAAAAGCTTGTCATCGCCGCCGGTGTTACCGTAAAGCGCCCTGAACTGGGCAACATGCTGATGGAGATTGCCGGTCCCCTTGTAGACATGGAACTTGGGAATTGTGTAACCCGGTGGGTACTTGATTTGGTCATACCAGCCTGGATATGGCCGCCCCGTTTTTACGACGTGGCCGGCTGCTTCGGCCGCATGATGAACCCTTATTTGCTGGGCTATGTATTCGTCCAGATCAGTTTTAGAGATTGTATCCTCTTTAGACGTTGATAGAATGGGCTGAGGATTCGATGTCTCTCCCCTATCGTCTCCAAGGACGATCGGAGGTTCTTCATTCGGGGGATCTTGTTGTATCATCATCCCTATCATGTCCTGGAAGAGGAGGCCCATACGCTGTATGTTGGCCGCTTGTTCAGCAGCCTCTTTGTCCTTCTTTTCCAATATTCGGCGAAGGAACTCGGCGTCGGTCTCTTCGTCTCGACGCTCATCTAAGGACGCTTCAGGGTTTTCTTTTGGCTCTGTAAGCACGGCCATAGCATTCATCATCTCCTGGAGCTTTTGTTGCTGCTCCTGAGCCTTGGTCACTGATCGGGTGAGCGGTCGGTGACCCGTAGAAGTGCGGCTTTCCTCCTTTCCAGAAGCCATATAAACCGTATGAACCGTTATGCCCCCTGACTTGGGGCGTTTAGGTTCACCGCTTTTAGACTTTGCCATTGTCACGGGAGTTTTCTCTGGCCTCCTTCTTTTGTGGACCGTTGAAGTGGGCATCTTAGCAATTGTTGCCCCATGTTGTTTAATGGGGCGGTTTTTGTCTTTTTCCACCTTTGCCTTTTTCTGGTGATGAAAGTGGTCCGGGTCAATCACGGAGTCTTGAACTTTACGCCAAACCTTGTATATTTTTGACGACAGCCGTTGAGGGGGCTGTTCCTGCTTTGTCTCTGGAGCTTTGTCTATAGGCGAAGGAGATCTTTTCAATGTAGCGGTTGGAGAGTTCTTCCGTACCCTTCTCAGCAGCTCAAAGCTCTTCCCAGTTGGAACAGCAGCGTTGACTTCCACCACTGGAGCCGGTGGAGTTAGCCCTGAGGGAGAGTTGCCCCCTGCCTTCCTCACTCGTTGCCAATGGCGACGTCGTGCACGACGAGCCATCGGGATTGGTTCGGAATTTGAGATAGTTTCTTTTTGCCCCCTGTTTGAATGTGGGGTGACTGCCAATGTCAGCCTATTGAAGACTGATGTCCTTTGACCAATAGGGGCAGGAGTGGGAATCGTCAATCTCGCGAAGACCGATTCTTTGATGGGAGAAACCGCTTTAACGTCTTCCGGGGCAGCGGCCGTTGCCCTCTTTGGGATGGCCACTCTATGGTTCTGATCTAGCCTGGCGAAAACGGAGGCTGTTAGTTTGGTAACGGGCGACCCGTTGACAGGGGCCGTCGTAGCAGTGAGCCGGTCGAAGACCGACTTTTTGCTTACTTCCGGTGCAGGTATTGGTGCAGAGAAGCTTGTAGGTGGGATCATGGTCCCGAAGAACAAGCCGGTGGTGGCTTGGGTCACCTGGTCTACCGGCAGAGCGAGGAAGGAAGCTGCTTGGGATCCATATGCTACACCTCCTGGTGAGGTAGAGCGTCCGTTGCAGTGGCATTTCGAGCAGTTGGTGCAGTTAGAGGCCATTGAATCTTGAATTCTACGCCAAGTAAAAGACCAAATCTTAGTAGCTTGAAATCCGAAGACAACCATTTAACAAACCGCGATTGGTTTGCGAAGACGACACACGAAGTGTGGAGTGGAAAGAGGAAGAGGTCCCACCGGGCGTGCCAGAATCTGTTTCCCTCCGAAAGGCGGCGCACAGGACCGCTGGGTCCTCGCACTGAGATTCGGGGCAGATGCTATTTGGTTTTATCCGTCTACCTCTCCGAAGATGCCAAGTTGATTTATGGCACCATGTATCGGAGGTTTAGACGGATGCGGCCGGTGTAGCAGACTTCGTCAGATTCCCCCTCGATTGAGGGGGTTTTGATTGTGGGGACGCTCTTCCCTGCAGGCGCAAGCCCCTGCAGTTAATTACGCTACCGCATCGCGGTAACTACTTTCTCCTTCTCCAGAATTTCACTTCGTGTCATGTGTGTTTGTTTTGTTTGTGGTTGCCTGTGGATTGTATACGGAGACTGAGTAATGCCGTCGCCCGTAGGACGTGGACTAGTCCAAATCCGTATTTACTTAGATTTGGGTTCGGTGTTTTTTAGTTTGAGGATACGTTAGTCGCGTTGCGGCTAAGATCAACTTAAACGTTCGTTAAGGATACGTTAGTCCAGTTTGAGACTGAGATCAACTTAATATGATAATCCATTAATATCTGGCCATCGGGACTCGTCACCTCTCTAACGTCGTTGAAGGATTACAACGGCAGATGTCAGAGGAGTTCAAAGATGTACCCTTGAACCAAGGTTGATTTGGAGTTTTATAGTCCGTTTGAATGTTTAAGGATACGTTAGCCGTGTTTGGGGGGGGCTAAGATCAACTTAAACGAGATCGTTTAGATCCGGCAAAAGAGCATTTGGAGGCTCTATTGTTCCAGTTTAGGGACGTAGTGGTCCATAGATGGTTTAGGGACGTGGTGGTCCATATTCCAGTTTAGGGACGTGGTGGTCCATCATTAGTTTAGGGACGTTTCGGTCCGACATTAGTTTAAGGACGTCTCGGTCCGACATTAGCTTAAGGACGTCTCGGTCCGATATGTGGTCGTCGGGACCCGTCACCTCTCTGACGTCGTTGAAGGATTACAACGATAAGTGTCAGAGGAGCTCGGAGATGTACCCTCGAACCGGATATAAATTAATTTAAAAGAGCAGTCGTGCTCAGTCAATTTAATTTAAGGACTTATGGCCAAAATTGGGCTAAGTCCAGCTTCAATATTTTTTTTGTCTTCGGCATGTTCTAGGGCTTTACCCCTTTTTAGTAATGCACTGCATTATTCTTGTTTTGATTGGGCTCTGCCCTTTACAAATGATGCAGAGCATCTATTTTGTTTGGGCTCTGCCCTTTTTAAAATGCATAGCATATTTGATTGAGCCTGTTAGGCCTTTTAATTGGGCTATGTCCCTTTTCTTTATGATGCAGCGCACCTGTTTTAGTTTGGGCTCTGCCCCCTTTTTTTTTAAAGTAATGCATTACATTTTATTAGGCCCGTTAGGCCTTCTTTAATTGGGCTCGGCCCCTTTGTAAGCAATACAGTGCATTTGTTTGGCGTTTTGCGCTAAGTAATGAGCGCAAGCTCATATGATGATGACACGTGTCATGCTCTGGTGAGCGCAAGCGCAACAGCGCAGTGCGCTGCGCTAGTGCGCTGCGCTGTTGCACTGCTGACAAGTGGCGCGCTCTGGTGAGTTGCGCCAATTCCAGAGAGCAAAGCTCTATTTCAAGAGCGCAAGTTGTTTTACAGCTGACACATGGCGCTCTCTCAAGAGTGCAACAGCGCAGTTTGGAAGTGCAAAGCACTAAGAATCTTTTAGATTCAAGAACAGGAGTGCAGAGCACTATTTAATTTCTTGATCTAATTTAGATCAAAGAAAATAAATTTTTCTTTTTTGTTTCAGGAACCAGAGGTTCATAAAAAAGTGCAAAGCACTATTATTACTTATTTTTCTTTTTATTTAAAAATTATTGATCTTGTTCTTAGATCCATAATCTGTCCATAAGAGAATTTTCTCTTTTTCCTAAAGGTTTTTTACCTTTTGTTGTTCTTGAGGAATTCTTCAAGAGTTCTCTTCTCTTTTTCTTTTAGCAAGATATTCCTCCCTTTTAATTGAGGCCTAGGGTCCTTTTTATAGTGCCCATAAATTAGTTAAATTTGTTAAAGAGATCTTTCTCTGAGTGATTTGGGAAATTTTCCCCACCGTTGGATCTTTGATCCAAGGGCTTCTGCTTTGCAGAAGAAAATTTTCTTGTTTTAACAAGAACAGAGAAGATTTCTTGGAAATTTAATTCTGTTTGGCGCAGATGCCCCAGCGTGTGACACATGTCGCGCAGCGCAGAGCGCAGCGCAACTGCGCTAGCGCATCTGCGCTGACACGTGTCGCGCAGCGCAGAGCGCAGCGCAACTGAAGCGTTGCTTCATAAAAATAGAGCTTTGCTCTGATCGGATGCGCCTTCTTGGGCGCTGCGCTGACATATCAGCGCTTGACATGTGGCGCGTTGCGCCCGAGATTTGAAGCGTTGCTTCAAAATTTTGAATTTTGAATTTCAACAGAGCTTTGCTCTGATTGGGCGAAACAGGTCTTTTCTCAGAATTTAATTCTGTTAACAGATAGGCTTTGAAAGCTGGTCACGTGTGGCCACGCGACTCTTGGTCACGTGTGGGCACGTGACCCCCTTAGAACGAGCCCTCTTCTTTCTTTCTGCGCTCTGCTTTCTGGTCGCTGCTTAGCTGTCACGTGCCACCACGTGACCCCTGGTTACGTGTGAGCACGTGACCCTCGTCTGGAGCCTTTTTCTTGATTTGATCAGGGAATTGAGTCTGCTGCTTTTGAGTGTCACGTGCCAACACGTGACCCTGGTCACGTGGGAGCACGTGACCTCTTCTAAAGCCTTTTCCTTGATTTGATCAGGGAACCGGTTTGCCTTTGAAGCCGTTTTTAATTGTCACGTGCCAACACGTGACCCAGGTCACGTGGGAGCACGTGACCCTTTCTGAAGCCCTTTTCGTTGATGTAGTCGGGAAGCTGAATTTGCCTTGCCGATGCTTTTAGATGTCACGTGCCAACACGTGACTGCTGGTCACGTGTAAGCACGTGACCCTTTCCTGAAGCCTTTTCCGTAGGCTTTCCTGATTTTAAATCAGGAAACAAATGCCCCCACAGCGTTGTTCTCACGTGTCCGCACGTGAGTGCAACGCTGTCACCTTTTGTGACCGTTGGATTCCTCTAGGGATTTGGGGAGATGAAACGTTTCCATCACCTCCTATAAATACTGGGGTCATTTCAGAGACGCCTCCACTTTGTTCATCCTCTTCCTTGCAAACTTTTTCTGAGAATTTAATTCTCTTCTTCCAGAGCTTAGTTCTCTGCCTTGAAACATTTTCAGAGTTTAACTCTGTTTAAAAGGACTCTTCCTCCTCAGGTAATGTTCTTGGACAAACAGCGAACTTCCACATTCCTTTGGATTTTAAATCCAAAACAAGGTTTTTTACTCTTTTTTAACAAGGAACCCATTTTTCTTCAAGTTTTTCCATAAGAACAGGAAACCACCTAACCTTCGAATTGTAGATCTCTTAGGGTTTAGATGATCTTTGGGGAGATGATGATGGCGTTTCAACTCCCTGGAATTTAATTCCATCCAAAAATGTTTCTGGGAATTTAATTCCCTTTTCTTAGTAAGGAATTTAATTCCAATGAAGAACTCAGTTTCTTCACACGGAGGCTTCTTGGGGGCTCTTGACCCGAGGTTGTCCTTCTGCAATTAATGAAACAAGAGCTTTCTAATGATTCTCATGACCTTTATTTCAGGTATCATGGATGCCCATCTGTATGGTCTTGACGAGATTATTTCCTATTGGAATATTCGTGCACTGGGCCGCAGTCAGAACCAGGAATTCACCGATGCTCAGTATGCCGAGATCATGAGCCGCTTTGACGAGTGCAACCATCGGCTACTCCCCCGTCGCTCTTCTCTTCTGAGGCTGATCGTGCTGGCGATCCGGGAGGCACTTCCTCTCTTTTGCACCGGCATACCGCTCAGAGTTTTGGACACTGCTGAGGATAAGGTACATTCGGTGTACCTGATGGGCTTGATCTCAAAGAGGAGGCGAGACCACCTTATTGATCTCTTGCACCAAGCCTTTTAGCAGTCAGCCATACTTGCCGCCTATCGGAGGGTGGAGGATATTCGTGAGGACCCCGACGCTTGCGATCGCGAGAGGAAGCATACTCAGGAGGTTCGAAATGCTTGGAGAATCTTGGACAAAGTTAATCTTGAGTTTCTCAACCCATGCCCCGCGTCTGAAGCCTTACCATTGTAAACGTGTCCTCTTTATTTTGTATGAACTTCTTGAAGTATGAATGACAAGTTTTATTATGTCTTTCCCTGCTTGCATGCCTTTCTCTGGGATTTCATCATTTTGCTACTGTTGTTGTTGATGCTTTTAATATGCAGGGTGCTACTCCATCCATTTTTTTTACATCAAGTTTGGGCCTCACGTGTTCTGCACATGGGGTCCCTTGATGGGGCTGTTCAAAAAAATTTCCCATGCCATATTTTCAGTGCACAATATCAGATGCAGAAAGAGGGCCTTGGAAATAGTTCCATCCCCTTGATTTTCGATGCCCCTCCTTTTTTTTGGCTTTGGAAATAGCTTTACCATGCAAGATTTTCCGCGCACAGCACTTAATGCTCCCCTTTATATCTGAGGTAATGGTTTTCCTTTTCTCTTCACAGAGAGATTTATATATTTTTTTTATTTTGGTGTAACTTGTCTTGAGAAACAAACGAGCGCCATGGCCTGCAATCGCTCTCATGCTCGTCGACAGCCATGGGAAGTTCCTATCGAGGAGATGATCCCCCGCTTTGCTGCTCGGTTGGTGGATCCACTTCTTACCGACGACGAATGCGACTCAGCAATATATGAACTCTCGATCCGTAGGGGGTCCCCCCTCCCGATGGGTTCCCTCTGGCTCCGGATGATTCTCACGGCCGTGCTTGCCGACATCCCTCCTCACCCGGCAGAGATGACCCTGGCGATGCTTGACGTGGCTGAAGAAAAGCTCGAGGGCTTTCATGAAGCATGCCTGATTACTCAGGCTTTGAAGGATTGCTCAATTCATCTGCTGAGCCAGATAAAGGCCCGGCAAGCTATTATGTCTACTTTCGCGGACGAACATGGCGCCAATCGATGGGGAGCGACTCCTCGTGAGAACCATCGCTTTGATGTGCTGGAGAAAGCAGAAAGAGAGATGGAGAATTTTGTCCTCTGCTTCATTAACCCCTGTGCCATTGATCCCGTGTTTGGTGACCTTTTCCCGTTAGCGTAGCATTTTTAAATTAGTCCTTCTTTTTGTATGCTTTATGTTGAACTTCCATGTAGGCTCGGCACTCGTATGCATGTTTTTCGCTTGCATGAATAAATTTTGTGTTCCTTTTATGAAAACTTCCTTCAATTATCAACACTGTTGTCATGTCGCATGCGCATTAAAGCTTCGAATTTTATTCCTTTTTCGGATGCTCATATGATTGCGAACACATGCCCGATAGGATAATCATCGGAAAGTTTCTCGTTGCTTTTCATACCAGGTTATGTGAGCGCGTTTTTAGATCGACTATTGCCGTCGACCGGAAGCCCATTTATATGGTCTTGAGCGTGTATGTCCCGTTTCCAAGGTTGCGGTCGCAAAAGTGAGCTTACATGACCTGATAAGGCGATACGTGGCGAACATATTGTTGTGCGAGAAAAGGGCTCGTCGTAAATTCTCGGAGAGGGAGTTGGCTTCCAAGGCACTGGGCGAGCTTCAAGCTAATCTTACCGCCAAGGCCGACAAAGCGTATGAACTCTGGCGGGTGCTTTAAGAGTCTATCAGGGAGGTGGTGACTCTTGATAAAGCTGCCACGTTCACTCGTGAGAGGGTCGAGGCTCATAAAGCCACCGAGAAAGAGCTTGAAGGCCGGCTCGCTTCGTATCAGGCCCAGCAAGCTCAGGCGGAGGCTCGTCTCCTGGAGATCTTGCGTCATGAAGCCGTGGCTCAGCAACAGAATGATGAGCTGGTAAAATTACTGCATCGCCCGCCGGCTTGAGGACTTGTATCTTTTCCCCCTTTTTGTACATACTCATGGATGAGAGAATCTCTCTTTTTTTTGTTTTTTTCATGAAGTGTACTTTGTATCCATTTTGGTTTATGAATAAAAGATACATTTTTCTTCTCAATGGTGTGTCCCCTTTTTATTGAATGTATTCCGCGGATATTCTATCTTGATCTCCTTGCAGGACAGCGATGGCTCAGGATTCAGGGTTAAAATCTGCCTCCTAAGACTTTTGTATTTTATGAGCCACGAGGGTCTCATAAAGAGTTTTTCTCCCTACAGGTCGAGAGGATCCCATAGGTGTAAGTTTTTCTTAAGAATCGTGAGGATTCTTAAGCGGGTTTTCCCTTGAGAGTCGTAAGGATCTCACAAGAGAGTTTTCTTCCTTACAGGTCGTGAAGGCCTGCAAGTACTGGATGTGGTCGCTCTTGTCCGTGTTTTACGGAGTCAGGGGTTTCTCCAGGTATCGTAGTTTAAAGACGTCGCGGTCAAGGTTAAGGACCTCATAGTCCGTGGATTTAAGGACTCCACAGTCCGATGTTAGTTTTAAGACATCACGGTCAAGGTTAAGGACCTCATAGTCCGTGGATTTAGGGACTCCACAGTCCGATGTTTGGTTGCAGGGACCCGTCACCTCTTTGAAGACGTTGAGGAATTACAACGCCAGGTATCAAAGGAGTGAAGAGATGTACCCTTAAACCAAGGCAGAATCCGTAGGGAATCGGGGTGGTTAATCGTTAGTTTTAAGACATCACGGTCGAGGTTAAGGACATCATAGTCCGTGGATTTTAAGGACTCCACGGTCCGGTATTTGCTCTGGATGCTTCACACGGGTTCACTGCCGTGCTTGGCGAGGACCAGGCTCCGCTCTGGGCGTTTTCCGCGGGGTCAAAGAGTGACGTTATCCTCATTCCACGTAACCAGGAATTTTGCACTAGATGCTTCACACGGGTTCACTGCCGTGCTCGGCGAGGACTAGGCTCCACTCTGGATGCTTCACACGGGTTCACTGCCGTGCTCTGCGAGGACCAGGATCTGCTCTGGACGTTTTCCACGGGGTCAAAGAGTGACGTTATCCGCGTTCCACGTAACCAGGAATTTTGCACTAGATGCTTCACACGGGTTCACTGCCGTGCTCGGCGAGGACTAGGCTCCGCTCTGGATGCTTCACACGGGTTCACTGCCGTGCTCTGCGAGGACCAGGATCCGCTCTGGACGTTTTCCGCGGGGTCAAAGAGTGACGTTATCCGCGTTCCACATAACCAGGAATTTTGCACTAGATGCTTCACACGGGTTCACTGCCGTGCTCGACGAGGACTAGGCTCCGCTCTGGATGCTTCACACGGGTTCACTGCCGTGCTCGGCGAGGACTAGGCTCCGCTCTGGATGTTTTCCATGGGGTCAAAGAGTGACGTTATCCGCATTCCACGTAACCAGGAATTTTGCACTAGATGCTTCATACGGGTTCACTGCCGTGCTCGGCGAGGACTAGGCTCCGCTCTGGATGTTTTCTACGGGGTCAAAGAGTGACGTTATCCACGTTCCACGTAACCAGGAATTTTGCACTAGATGCTTCACACGGGTTCACTGCCATGCTCGGCGAGGACTAGGCTCCGCTCTGGATGCTTCACACGGGTTCACTGCCGTGCTCTGCGAGGACCAGGATCCGCTCTGGACGTTTTCCACGGGGTCAAAGAGTGACGTTATCCGCGTTCCACGTAACCAGGAATTTTGCACTAGATGCTTCACACGGGTTCACTGCCGTGCTCGGCGAGGACTAGGCTCCGCTCTGGATGCTTCACACGGGTTCACTACCGTGCTCTGCGAGGACCAGGATCCACTCTGGACGTTTTCCACGGGGTCAAAGAGTGACGTTATCCGCGTTCCACGTAACCAGGAATTTCGCTGATTGTATCCGCATTTCACGGGATGGAGGTTTGACTGCTGGCGATATGTATACCACCGAGCCATGGAACTGGGAGTTGCCGCTGTTCCGCTTAGCTTGAAGTTGTGTCTGTCGTTACGAGACGAGCGTTGGGATGATCTCTAGGTCGCTTGTGACCCGTCAAGATTTAGCTTCTTTCTTTGGTGAAACCTGGGGAGGAAGAGTGCGACTCCTTCTTTGTTTGCGCCCCTGGATTGTATACAGGGATTGATGTAGCATCACCTGTAGGGCATAAATTTTATTTTTATTTTATTTCTTTTTCCGCGATGCTCTATCGTTTCAGCTTTTATATCGCGAAGGTCGCGATTGCCCCATCATTTCGGCTATTTTTCGCGGTGCCCAATCATTTCGGCTATTTATTTATTTTCTACTCGCTGCTTTTTATTGCGAGTTGCCCCATCATTTCGGCTATTTTTCATGCATACATTTTTACTTGCCGCTTTTGTTTGCAAGTTGCCCCATCATTTCGGCTATTTCGAAGGCATGTGTGGCTTGCTAGCTTTTTCGCTGCAAGCTTGGATTTTAGACACGGATTTCGGCATCAGCACCGCTACAACTGGAATATTGCCAAGAGCAAATCATCATTTGCCTCTGTCGATGTTGAACAAAGGTGGCTTAGCAAACAGGGTTAAGGGTCCTGTCGGCCAAGGCTTTTGACTTCATGAGCCGTAAGGGTCTCACCAAGGTATTTCTCCCTACAAGTCATGAGGATCTTGCAGGTGTATTTTCTCCTTAGGGATCGTGAGGATTCCTAAGTGTATGTTCCTCTGTAAATCGTAAGGATCCTACAAGAGGGTTTTCTCCTTATGGGTCGAGAGGACCTACAAGGGTTGCTCATTATATGGACATATCCCTAGTCACAGGTGTGACTTTGCTGGGGAAATGTTTATTCGCGCCCGTGGATTGTATACAAGGGTCAGTATTGAGCCGCTTGTAGGGCAGTATCGAAGGTTGTGGGGAATTTGCTTAAGAACAGGTTTAGGTTTCTGTAACTTAAGACTTTCAAATCTCATGAGCCGTGAGGGTCCCATAAGAGAATTCTTCTTACGAGTCGTGAGGATCTCGCAAGTGTATTTTCTCCTTAGGAATCGTGGGGATCCCTAAGTGTGTTGCTCCTTTGTGAGTCGTAAGGATCTCACGCGGGTGGTTTCTCCTTACAAGGTCGAGAGGATCCTATAAGTGTCTCTTAACGAGGTTGCGCCCTTTCGGGTTTTCACAAACACTCGCCGGTAGTCCTGCTTTTTTTACTCACGGAGCCCTTTCGGGTTTTCATCCGTGTCCATTTTGCTTATGGACATACCGTTTTTTTTTCTTTTTTTTTACAAGGTCGCGCCCTTTTAGGTTTTCACGAACACTCGCCGGTAGCCCTGCTGTTTTTACTCACGGAGCCCTTTCGGGTTTTCATCCGTGCCCATTTTGCTTATGGACATACCGTTTTTTTATCATTTTTTTTTCTTTTTCTCCTTTTTTTTTATCTCGTCAGCCTAAGGATGCTGCGGTAGTAGTTTAGGGACGTTTCGGTCCGTCATTAGTTTAAGGACGTTTCGGTCCATCGTTAGTTTAAGGAGGTTTCGGTCCGTTATTAGTTTAAGGACATTTCGGTCCGTTGTTAGTTTAAGGACATTTCGGTCCGTTATTAGTTTAAGGACATTTCGGTCCGACATGGAGAAGGCCGGCTACCGCTTATAAAGCTCGAGCTTAGGAAGATAGCGAGCGGACATAGTCGTCGTCATCTATCATTGACCTAGGCCGTGGCTCATTAAGCGTAGTATCTCTTTAGGAAGCGATCGTTTATTGGCCTGAAAGTCCTTTCACCGTGCATGTCCATGAGTAGATAGGCCCCACCCTGGTAGACCTTATCTATGATGTACGGGCCTTCATAGTTTGGCTCGAATTTTCCCCGCTTGGCTCGATTGGGGATCATAGGCTTTTTGACCACTAACACGAGTTCGCCTTGGCGGAATGTCCTCGGTCGGGTCAATCTTTCATATGAGCGCGTCATCTTTGCTTTATAAGCTTCCAGATTTTGTTGCGCTATGAGCCGGGTTTCGTCGAGGGCATCGAGCTCCTCAAGCCGAAGGTGAGCATTTTCTTCGTCCGTCAGCTCGTAGTGGACTGCCACTCGTAGAGAGGGTAACTCTATCTTGAGGGGGAGCACTGCTTCCGTCCCAAATACCAACGTGTACGGCGTTGTGTTCGTGGCCGTCTTGAATGTAGTTTGATAGGCCCAAAGGGCCTCTTGCAGCCTCTCGTGCCAGTCTTTCTTATTTCGGGACACCGTCTTTTTTATGATCTTCGTCAAGGTCTTATTGAAGGCCTCGGCCAGACCGTTAGCTCGTGGATTGTAGACTGAAGAATATCTCCAGTCTATATTGTGCTGCTGCGCGAAGCGGCTAATCTTATGGCTTCTGTAGGCTGGCCCATTATCGGAGATAATCCGCCGTAGAGTTCCAAACCGATAGATGACGTGCGTCTTGAAGAAGTGGAGGATATTCTCCGTCTTCACTTCCCTCAATGGTACTGCTTCTGCCCATTTGGAGAAGTAATCAGTCGTCGCCAAGATGAAACGATGTCCCCTGGACGATGCTGGTTCGATGGGGCCGACTATGTCAGTTCCCCACATTTCGAATGGCCAGCTAGCCACCGTTGGGTGTAGTGGATTCGGATGTTGGTGGATAAAGTCTCCATGAATCTGGCATGAGTGGCATTGCTTCGCATACTCGAGGCAGTCTTGGACCATCGTGGGCCAATAATAACCCATTCGTTTGATCTTCAATTTCATCTTCGGGCCTGCTTGGTGAGAACCGCAGAGTCCGTCGTGAACTTCCTGAATGACTCTTTCTGCTTCGTCAGGTCCTAAGCATCTCAGCCACAGAGAATCAAACGATCTCTTGTATAGAGTGTCGTTGACAAAAGCAAAAAATAGAGCTCATTTCATGAGTTGATGTCTTGAGGACGCTTCTTCGGGCATTCGGTGGGACTTAAAGTAGTCTATGAAGACTTCCCTCCAGTCCTCGGCCTTCTCATGGTCTTTTATTTGTAGAGTCGTCTGCTCAGTCGCCCCATTTTCTTCGTATAATTCCGGAGATATTTCTGCTGGGGCGAGCACTCGACGGCTTTGTACCACGATTCTGACGTCATCGAGGTTCTCGTCAGCCAGTACTTTAGCGAGCTTAGCTAACGCGTCTGCTTTGCTATTTTCCGCGCGTGGTATACTTTCCAAAGTGTAGGAGGGAATTTGGGTCAATAGTTGTTGCACCTTTTCGCCGTATTTCACCAACTCCGGTTTGCACGTTTGGTAGTCACCATTTACTTGACTAACAACCAATTGAGAATCCCCGTATATAGAGAGGTCTTCAATTCCCATGTTAATGGCGATCTCGAGACCCGCTATCAAAGCTTCGTATTCGGCTTCATTGTTCGTTCTCGATTCTGTTAAGGAGAAAGCAAAGCGCATTATCCCTCCTTGTGGGGTTACGAAGATGAGGCCTACTCCCGATTTGATTATGGGGGTACATTGTTCGCGCTTCTTCATGGAAGATGCCCCGTCAAAATAGAGTTCCCATCGGGTATCACCGCCGCCGATCGCATCGAATGCATGTTCGTCCGGCAAATCGCAGTTCAGAGGAGAACCGGCAGGTACTGGATGCTCAGCGAGGAAGTCGGCAATGGCCTGGCCTTTCACTGCCTTAAGAGGTCGATACGTTATTGAGAACTCCATCAGGAGTAGAGCCCATTTAGCGAGTCGACCCGTCAGTATAGCCTTCGACATCAAATATTTAAGAGGGTCCACCTTCGAGATGAGACGGACTTCGTGCGCCAACGCATAGTGTCTGAGTTTTGTTATCGCGAAGATTAACGCCAAGCAGTGTTTTTCAATGGGCGAGTAGTTGTTTTCTGCCCCCAGCAGAACTCGACTTAAGTAGTAGAGTGCTCTCTCTTTCCCTTGATAGTTCTCTTGTGCCCATAATGCGCCTAAGGAACCTTCGAGGGCGGTTGTAAAAAGAATGAGGGGCTTTCCCTTGACCGGTGCAGCCAACACCGAAGGGTTCTGCAGGTACTTCTTGATCTCGTCTAGTGCACCTTTGCATTTGTGATCCCAGACGAATGGAGTTCCCTTCTTCATCAGGTGGCTGTAAGGACGGCATTTGCCTGAAAGATTGGCGATAAATCGCCGGATGTATGCGAGCTTCCTTTGGAGAGACCGCAACTGTTTGAGGGTTCTTGGCGGAGGCATTTCCATGATCGCCTTGATCTTAGATGGATCTATTTCGATACCTCGGTGTCGGATGATGAATCCCAGGAATTTACCCGAGGAGACTCCAAACGCGCATTTGAGGGGATTCACTTCAAATTATATTGCCGAAGGCGTTGAAATACAGTCTCCAGATGCTTTAAATGCTCTTCGTATGACATGCTCTTTACTACAAGGTCATCGATATAGCACTCGACGATGTCATGTATGAGGTCGTCGAAGATTTTTGTCATGGCCCTTTGATAGATAGCGCCGGCGTTCTTTAGACCAAAGGGCATAACCCTGTAGCAGAATATACCCAAAGGGGTCCGGAAAGCGGTATGCTTCTGGTCTTCGGGATGCATCTTTATCTGATTGTACCCTGACGAACCGTCCATAAAGGAGAAAACCTCATGAGTGGACGTGTTATCTATCATTAGCTCGGTTACTGGTACTGGGAAATCGTCCTTTGGACAGGCTTTATTGAGATCCCTGAAATCCACGCATATGCGTACCGTCCCATTCTTCTTCATTACCGGGACGATATTGGCGATCCAGTCGGGATACTGGACTTCTTGGATAAATCCAGAATCGATCAGCTTCTTGACTTCGGCGTTGATGCTCATTTCAAGCTCGAGTCGCATCCTTCTTGGCGCCTGCTTGACTGGCTTGATATCTGGGGATATAGCTAATTTATGCACAGCAATCTCCGGATCTAATCCTGGCATCTCGGAATAGTTCCACACGAAGCAGTCTTTATGCTGTAGAAGCACGTTCTTTAATGCGGCCACCCTTTCTTCAGATAGCAGCTCGCTGACGAATGTCGGTCGCGGATCATCTGCCGATCCCAGCTCAATTTTCTTGAGGTTATCTGCAGTAGTATGTATGCCATCTTCCAGTTCTTTCGGAGCTGGCGGAAATTCTGAGATTACCTCATCATTGCTGTTCTCAAAGCACCAGGGAAGGTCATCCATGTCCTTGGGCTCTTCCTTTAATATCGTAATCATGTAACAGGTGCGAATCCGCTTCCAGGACTGAGGTGGATCCGGTTCTGCTCTTGCGGCTTTGGGTTCGTGCTTTTGTGGAGGCGTTACCCTCCAGCCGTTGGATAAAGCGAATCTGCCCTGTTGGTACTGGTCCTCGACCCAGTTCTTGAAGGTGAAGCAGTCTTCGGTAGGATGTCCTATGGCTCGGTGATAAGAGCAATAGCTTAGATGAGAAGCCTTGTTAGCTTGCTCAGGGTGTCTAGACTCTAGAAGCGCGATCATTTGATGTTTTATAGTGAGCTCGAGTAACTTCTCCGTCTTGTCTCGAGGGAAGGAATACGCTCGACTCATCTTCTTCGTGAGGGACAAATCCGGACCGCGCAATGCCCGCTCATGTGACTCTCTAATCCTGCGTCGTTGTTGTCGGCTCCTCTCTCCGCTTCTTGATTTATTTCCGTCTCTGCGTCGGGCCTTTCGTACAACGGGTTGACAAGGATGAGCATCTTTGTCTTTTGCAGCCCGTTGAAATAGACGTTGCGTCCTGGCCTTCTCGTAGATGGCCATCTCGCGGTTGTGGTCTTCCCGAGCTTTTTGACCCACTTTCCTGATAGGCTTGTCCATTCGTTCTTCAAACGACGGACTCGGCATTTCAATCGCGGGATCTAGTTTTGATGAGGGGTTGGCATTTCCTGACGGGGCGTCCTCTTCTTCATCAAAAGTATATATGGCGTAGCTACTGTGGGCCCGTTCCCATTTTCCGGTTCTCGCGTATCCAAGCCCAAGTGTTTCCATTTTCCCGTTGGGCAATTTGCGTTGGGTCCCAGGGACATCCCAAATCCTGTTGTAGAACCGAGCTTGTCGAACAGTCTGTTTTAAGGGTACTCCTTGGCGCTTCAATAGCCTCTTTAGTCCATTTGTGTAGTATCTGGGTAAACGGATAGGTTGGAGCCTGTCGAGTGTAACATCCGTGCCATGCCAGATCTCTTTCTCTATTTTCGACTCTGAGGATCGGTAGAATAGGATTAACTTCTCACCCCTTTGCCTGGGAGGGACGTAAAATGTTTGCAGGTCCTGCACATTGTGAGCTTGAAGTGTGTCGAGATCCTTATAGTGTTCCCGCGGCACCATGGTGATTTGCAAACTCTGATCATCGCTAGGGGGTGCTTGTATTGACAGCCGATTGGAGAACACGGCATTAACCTCATCTTCCGAGTCACTTCCGAAGACCAACATGGGGGCGGACGTCCCCGGGTTGTTGCGTTGAGATGGCCCGTCATAAACTATCTCTTCTTCTTCTTCGGTATCGCTCCCGAAAACAGGGATGGTGGCGGCGGCTTTGTTCTCCGGGTTGCGACACCTTTCTGTATCCTCGAAATCTGGCAAAAAGTACTTCGCATCTTCGTATTTGCGGACTTCGTTCACGGAAAATGGGTTCAACTCACCTGTTACGGTATACTCGAAACCATCCTTAAAGTACTTCATACACTGATGTTGTGTAGAAGGGATGATGTTGTACTCGTGTAGCCAAGGACGACCGAGCAAGGCGTTGTAGCAAGTCTTGGCGTCAATGACATGGAATTTGATGTCTGTGACGAGGAGTCCAAAGCGTAATGTTAGTATCACGGATCCGAGAGTCCGTGACGATTGTGAATCGAAACCGGAGATAGTAATTTTGTCACGAGCGAGGTGTTGCACACTCATGCAGATTTCTTTCAACACCCGAACATTAAGGAGATTGACGGAGGATCCATTATCCACCAGGATCTTGCCTATCTTGATATCATGGCAGTATACGGAGACATATAGGGGACGGTTGTGGTCGCACGTCCCGAGAAGGAGGTCTTCGTCGCCGAAAGCGATGTTGGCCGTATGCACTTCCTCCAATTCATCCTTCATCCTTTCAGTGGCGAGGAAGGCTTGGAATTGCTCAGGTTCTTATAACGCCTTAATTAGTGAGTCTCGCGCTTCTTTTGATAATAGGAGGGTATCGAGAATACTAAGCTGAGAAGGTAGCTTCCTTAGGTGCGCTAGGATGTTATAGTCCACCTTACCCTTCCTAGGAGGGTCTTTGGCAGCCAGCTCTTTCATGACTTGGTCATCTAAAGTGATATCTTCAGTGACCTTTTCCTTTCCCTTATCTTTTCTACTCGCGGGCCCGAGATTCTTTTCTGGGAGAGTGCGATTGCGCAGCTGAATGTTCTCGCAGGCCTTCGATTTCTCCTCTTTCCCTAAAACGGATTCTTTAAAGAGAGGGCCCAGAGCCATTTCTTCATCGGAGTCGCTCCCAAAGGTGAGAACTTGTGACCCTCCGGCGTTAACCATGTAACAGTTGCTAGTGGTCCTGTTGTGCTCGTCGGCAGTACTTCTTTGTTCTCGACGAGTCTTGCGTTTCATGCGCTTAAAATGTTGCCGATGAGCAACATATCCTTGCCACCATATCTTAAAAGCGTCGCACTCCTCCGTGGGGTGTGAAATTTTCCGATGATATGCGCAATAATCAGGGTGCCTCTCCACCCCATTGAGCGTCTTTCCTTCCGAGGGTGGTAACTTCATTCCTATTGACATGGCTTTGGCAAACCTTTTTCTCGTCTTGAATATCTTCTTGTCTGCCTCGGATGCCTTTCGATCTGGCGGGAGTACTTCAATTCTTTCATTTAGTCGCCTGCGTTCGGCTCCTTCCGATGCGGCCATCTCACGCTCCTGATTTGCTTTACTCTTTAGACGAATCTCGTCCAGAAAGGCGTCGATCATTTCATCTGTTGGCCACACTAGTCCTGGCTCAGGGTGTGCCCCCAGTTTCTCGGTGCCAGGAGTTTTCTCATCTTCCGAGTGGGAAATCACATGACAACTCGCCACATATCCCTCGGATTCATCCGATGAGCTCTCTTCCTCATCTTCCTTCTGAAAGACGTGGTTGAGGAACTCTTGCAGTGTGACGGGAGTCCGTGCCTTTTGATTGTACTCCTCCAGCGCGTCAATCTGTTTCTGCAAATCCGTGCGCTTGTTTCCAGGCTTCACGGGCCTTTTGGATTTCCTCTTCTTTTTCTTCGAAGATTTTGACGGTTGGGTGTGAGTACTTGGCCATCACCACGAATCTTTGTAGTTGGGCGCGGCTTCAACATCCCTTCAATGATTTGAGGTTCAAGCGGGTTCTTCCATTCAACCGCTGGGCACGCATGAAGGTCACTCAGCATCCTTTTGGTTTTAGCTGATAGCACGATTTCCCATGGAGCTTCTTCAATAAAGGAACAAGTCGCCCCCGGTGCGTCCGTCTTCTTAGGAGTATGCGGCTGTGACGGGTTCACCTTCCACTTTTCGGACAGCGCAAACTTTCCCTGGAGGTATTGATCTTCAATCCATCCTTTGAAGACGAAGCAATCCTCAATCGGATGGCTTACCGTTTGATGGTAAGGGCAATAGTTGGGGTTGTTCACCTCAGTGGGTTGTGGCGGTAGCCATGGATTTGGCAGGTTTATAAGTCTGTTGCGTACTGCCAGCTCGAATAGCCGTTTCGTCTTGTCCCGTGGGAACGAGTAGGGACGCTTCATCTTCTCATTATAATACCGGCGTCTTTCTTCCAGTTGATCTGTCAGATTTGGGGCATTGGGTTGCTGCTGGGCATTCGCGACGAAGGTGGCCTTTCCTTTACCCTTGTCATTCCGAGGTTCTGGCTTCGGGGGAGACGGTCTATGACCCATTTGGTCCATCTGAGCCAACTTGTCGATTAAAGCCTGGAATGTGGTTGGCTTAAAGAACATCATAAACTGGGAGATAGTTGCGTGAGGGTCTAGGGTTCCCACGAACATGCCCACCGCGGGCGCTTCCTCAATGCGTTGCTCGCATTTCGACCACAAATTCCGCCATCGTATAGCATACTGGACCCAAGTTTCGCCTGGTTTTACCCTGGCGTTAATTAGTGCCGTTATTGGAGTGCGTTCGCTGGCGCTTGCGAATCGCTGAGTGAATAGCAACTCCATTTCAGCGAACGTCTTGATAGAATCGTTCGGGAGTTCCAAATACCATTCGAACGTTGTTTCTGATAAGCTGCCCACGAACTGGCGAAGCTACAGTTTATCATCTCCGCCGGTGTTACCGCAAAGGGCCCTGAACTGGGCGACATGTTGGTGGGGATTGCCGGTCCCCTTGTAAACATGGAACTTGGGAATTGTGTAACCCGGTGGGTACTTGATTTGGTCGTACCAGCTTGGATATGGCCGCCCCTTTTTTACGACTTGACCAGCTGCCTCAGTCGCATGATGAACCCGGATTTGCTGGGCTATATAGTCGACCAAGTCAGCCTTAGAGATTGTCTCTTCCTTGGCCGTTGAGAGGGCCGGTGGTGGATTTGACGTTTCTCCCCTGTCGTCTTCAAGAACGATCGGGGGATCCTCAGCGGGTGGATCCTGTTGGATCATCATTCCTATCATATCTTGGAAGAGGAGGCCCATACGCTGTATGTTGGCTGCTTGTTCAGCAGCCTCTTTGTCTTTCTTCTCCAATATTCGGCGAAGGAATTCGGCGTCGGTTTCTTCCTCCTGGCGTTCGTCCGAAGACGTTTCTGGGTTTTCTTTTGGCCCGGTAAGTGCGGCCATAGCATTCATCATTTCCTGGAGCTTTTGCTGTTGCTCCTGAGCTTTGGTCACCGACCGTGTGAGCGGTCTATGACCTGTAGACGCACGGCTGTCTTCTTTTCCTGACGCCATGTATACGGTGTGGACCATCATGGCCCCAGACTTAAGGCGTCTGGGCTTAGTGCCTTTGGCTGTCGTTGCAGGCTGGGGGATCTTCTCTGGTTTCCTCCTTTTATGAGCAGTGGAGGTTGAGGGGGCCGTTGAGGTGGGCGTCCAGACAGCCTTTCGTGGTTTAGCCTGGTGACCGGCTTCCGATTGGATTTTCAGCTTCTTGTGCTGGCGGGAGAAGTTTGGATCGATCATCGAATCTCGGGCCTGCCGCCAAACCTTATAGATTTTGGAAGACAGCCGTTGAGGGGATCGGGGCTGCTCTGACTTTATCTCCACAACCTTTTTTAGTGGGGGAGGAGACCTCTTTAGCACCGCAGTAGGAGAATTCCTTCGCACCTTATTTAGCATCTCGAAGCTGTTCCCCGTTGGAACAGCAGCATTAACTTCCGCCATCGGGGCTGATGGAGTTAGCCCATAGAGGGGTTGCCCCCAGCCTTCCTTACTCGGCGCCAATGGCGACGTCGAGCGTGTCGAGCGGACGGCGTTGGTTCAGCGGTGAGAATGGCTTCGTCTTGCCTCCTGTGTAGGTGGGGGGTCGCTGCTGGTGTTAGCCTGTCAAAGACCGATGTCCTTTGGGTAGCAGGAGCGGGAGCTGGGGCCGTCAATCTTGTAAGGACCGACTTTTTGGCCGGGGAAGCCGCCCTGGCGATTTCGGGAGCAGGACCGGTCACTTTCTTAGAAGCAGCCTTCTCTGGGATTGTAGGCCCCATGATGGGTCCACAGGATTTCTGGCCCAATCTAGAGAAGACCGAGGCGCTGATGTTGGGCGACCCGTTGAGAGGAGCCGCAGCAGGGGTAAGACGATCAAAGACCGACTTCTTGGGAGCTTCCTTTGTCAGCACCGGCGCCGTAAAGCTTGTCGGTGGGAGCATAGTCCCAAAGAATAATCCGGTAGTGGCCTGAGTCACCTGGTCCACCGGTATTGTGAATAACGAAGCGGCTTGGGGTCCGTAGGCTATACCTCCTGGCGAGGCAGAGCGTTGGTCGCAATTGCAGTCCGAGCAGTTGGAGCATTTCGCAGAAGTAGAAGCCATCGATCCTTTGCTTTCTGCAATGAGCAAGACGCCAAGTCTTAGTATCTCGAAACCCAAGGGCAACCATTAGCGAACCGCGATTGGTTCGCGAATCACGACACACGAAGTGTGGAGTAGAAAGAGGAAGAGGTCCCACCGGGCGTGCCAGAATCTGTTCCCCTCCGAACGGCGGCCGAGACGCGAGACGTCTCACCTGAGGTTCGGGGCAGATGCTAATTGGTGCTATCTGTCCATCTCTCCGAAGATGCCAAGTTGATTTATGGCACCGTGTATCGAAGGTCTGAACGGATGCGTCCGATGTAGCAGACTTCGTCAGATTCCCCCTCGCTTGAGGGGTTTTTGATTGTGGGGACGCTCTTCCCTACAGGCGCAAGCCCCTGCAGTTAATTACGCTACCGCGTCGCGGTAACAACTTTCTCCTTCTCCAGATGGTCACTTCGTGTCGTGTGTGTTTATTTTATGTTTTGTTGCCCGTGGATTGTTTACGGAGACCGAGTTATGTCGTCGCCCGTAGGGCGTGGACTAGTCCAAATCCGTATTATCTTAGATTTGGGTTTGGGGGTTTGGTTTGAGGATACGTTAGCCATATTTAAGGCCAAGATCAACTCAAACGTTTGTTAAGGATACGTTAGTCTAACCTGAGACTAAGATCAACTTAACGGGACCGTTTAAATCCGACAAAAGAGCATTTGGGCTCCATTGTTCCAGTTTAGGGACATAGTGGTCCATTTAATGTATGGCCGTCGGGACCCGTCACCTCTCTGACGACGTTGAAGGATTACAACGACAAATGTCAGAGGAGTTCAGAGATGTACCCTTGAACCAGAGTTAATTGGGGGGATCTATAGTCCAGTTTGGGACTAAAGTCTGTTTGAAAGGTTTAAGGATACGTTAGCCATATTTAAGGCTAATATCAACTTAAACGGGATCGTTTAAATCTAACAAAAGAGCGTTTGGGCTCTATCGTTCCAGTTTAGGGACATAGTGGTCCCTCGCTAGTTTAAGGACATTGCGGTCCATGGGTAGTTTAAGGACATTGCGGTCCATTGTTAGTTTTAAGACATCTCGGTCAAGGTTAAGGACGTCGTAGTCCATGGGTTTAAGGACCCCACGGTCCATTGTTAGTTTTAAGACATCTCGGTCAAGGTTAAGGACGTCGTAGTCCATGGGTTTAAGGACCCCACAGTCCATATCAATGTGTGGTCATCGGGACCCGTCACCTCTTTGAAGACGTTGAGGGATTACAACGCCAAGTATCAAAGAAATGAAGAGATGTACCCTGGAACCGGAGTGGATTAAATAGTCTTTGGCCCAATTTGGGATCAAGACCAATTAATTATGTTATGAGCCCATTAGCCCAGTTAATTACGAATTGAGGACTTATGGCCAGCTTGGGCTAAGTCCAATCATGTCTGGGACATCGGCCCTCTTGTTGGTCCCTTGAAGGAGAGGCTTTGCCTCTGGCCATTTAGCCAATTGAGCCAATGCCTAGTGTTAAACACTAAAGACCAATCAGTGTTGAACACTGAGAATGAGGTTGATAAGTCAGTGTTTAACACTGGAAGATAGTTGGTGTCAACACCAGCAACAAGGCCTTCAAATTAGTGTTAAACACTAAAACAGACCAGTGTTAAGCACTGGCAACAGAAATCCCAAATTAGTGTTGAACACTAAGGTAATCAGTGTTGAACACTGCAAATAAAGTTCTTTGCTTAGTGTTGAACACTAAGGCCAAACAACGTTTTAACACTGAATTCAGGGGTTCCAATTTAGCGTTAGACGCTGAGGCAAGAGGGTTCACGTGGTATCACGTGAGGGCGCCCTCCCTTCGTTTGTTCTGCTGAGAAGATCGCATCTTTTGGAGCATCACGTGTCATCATGTGACGGGTGTTTGAATGGAGTATGTTAAAGCCTCTGCCAAGGGTCACGTGGGTCACGTGAGGCACTGCCTCAAAAGGCTTTCTGTAGATCTTTTGGGGGGGTCACGTGGTGACACGTGACCCTGCTTTTCTGTAGTTGTTTAGAAGATCTGTTAATCCCTTTCAGGAATTAAATTCCTCGTAGGGTTGAACCCTAACAATAATTTCAGAGGAATTAAATTCCTAGTTCCTTTTGAAGAGTTGAACTCTGAATTTTCTGTAGGAATTAAATTCCTCATACATGTGAAGAACTGAATAGGGTTAAAAGCTTTAAGGAATTAAACCCCCACTCTCTGTTAGAGAATTATTCTGGGGAATAAGATTAAGGGAATTAAATTCTTGTTGTTTTAACAGAACTAAGTTCTTAACTAGGGTTAAACCCTGATTCTTTTCATTCTGAAGGAATTAAATTCCCATAACACAGGGTCAAACCCTAATTTTATTTTGAAGGAATTAAATTCCTATAGTTCTGTGAGAATTAAATTCTCGTGCTTCCATTCCCTCTCTATGCTTTGGATCTGCATGGCAGGATCTCAACCCATTGAGAATTAAATTCTCAACTCAAGGGGAGATGTGCACTTTACAGATCCTCCATCAAAGAGAGAAGAAATATGTCCTTCTGTTTTATATCAGAGTTAAACTCTGTTGAGAATCAAATTCTCTTTTCTTTCAATGAAACCTTCCCTTTCTTACCTAGGGTTTTCTTTTGCAGAAGATCCAAATTCCTCTAAAGTATCAAGGCTCTCTCTCTTTTCTTCCCTCTGCCTATATCCCCCTTTTGTGTGTCTCTTGGCTCCTATTTATAGGAGAAGCAGCCGAGTCAATTAGTTTTTGATGAATCTTTCATTGAGAGATTTGATTTGTATCCATAATTCGTTTTGGACCTTTGGATTATTAGGTGAATTTTATTCACCATTGGATTTTAAATCCAGAGATTCTTCTTTGTTATTTCGGTTAGATTTTACGGGGAAATTTTCCCAAATTCGAGATTCTCCCATAGATAGATGATATTTAATCACCTTTAAGTCTTTAATTCAATCGGTTGCTTTGGAAAGATTTAAGAGGTCTTTTCTCAGAATTTAATTCTGTTAACAGATAGGTTTTGAAAGCTGGTCACGTGTGGCCACGTGACTCTTGGTCACGTGTGGGCACGTGACCCCCTTGGAACGAGCCCTCTTCTTTCTTTCTGCGCTCTGCTTTCTGGTCGCTGCTTAGCTGTCACGTGCCACCACGTGACCCCTGGTCACGTGTGAGCACGTGACCCTCGTCTGGAGCCTTTTCTTGATTTGATCAGGGAATTGAGTCTGCTGCTTTTGAGTGTCACGTGCCAACACGTGATCCTGGTCACGTGGGAGCACGTGACCTCTTCTGAAGCCTTTTCCTTGATTTGATCAGTGAACCGGTTTGCCTTTGAAGCCGTTTTTAATTGTCACGTGCCAACACGTGACCCAGGTCACGTGGGAGCACGTGACCCTTTCTGAAGCCCTTTTCGTTGATGTAGTCGGGAAGCTGAATTTGCCTTGCCGATGCTTTTAGATGTCACGTGCCAACACGTGACTGCTGGTCACGTGTAAGCATGTGACCCTTTCCTGAAGCCTTTTCCATAGGCTTTCCTGATTTTAAATCAGGAAACAAAGGGTACTTAGACAGCATTCTAAGAGTATTTAGAATGGACGACTCCTGGTATGGTAGTGTACCTGCAGGTGATGGAGTCACCCTCTCTAAAGGTGTCTTACAGACTAAATGGGAGAGGGATGTGCATGATTGGCAGATCACTTGCTTAGGCAATTGAGTCAATCATGAGATGTCAAGTACCACACCAGATGTTGTTTTTGCACTAGATGCAATAAGTTGACATTGATCCAATCCTGGAGAAACAGTCGGAAGCAGTTTTAGAACATAAGTGGATGTTCTAGGGATATGATAACGACAACCTCATTCGGGAGACAGTTATCATTCCAGGCTTCCAAGGTGACTTGGACGACATGGAGGTTGTCAGAGTTATAGTTTTCCTTCTGACGAGGGGCAGTATTTTGGACAGGTGGTCCAAGGAAATACTGAGGGAGGCATGGCGCAGGATACTGATTAAGTTCAGTTGACGATACAGTCTAAGAAGTTTGGATTTGGAGTTCATTTATAAGCTAGGTCCCATCAGACATCCAGACACATTCTAAGACAAGTATTGCTCATTTCGGGAGATGGCATTCTCCGCGAACTTGAGATATAGAGAGACATAGAAAGAAACTTCAAAGCGGATCCACTCACTGAGGCTATTCCTCGAACGCAATAGTTTCGCAAACGAGCTTTGTGAGACTGACTAGTAGAGGAGTTGGGTGTTCGGTATCACACGGGCTGTGAGTATGCGACATCGCAATAATTAGCCTTGAGTGCAAGTGGGAGATTGTTGGAGATAGTGCCCTCAGAGTCAATTATTGGATCACAGGCACGTGATTGCAATGATTGAGGGAGGACCTATCCCGGTAGGACAGTCTTACTCAAGATGATAGTATGCTATCTGGTTTACCTTTATCATTGTGTACTGCTTTAGGTGACCTTACAGGTCACTATTACACGTTGATAGAGCCCCTAGGATTCTTGCTTGACTACCAGCAGTATGAGGTCGATCATATACGTGAGAGCTGGGGTCTATAAGCACATCCTTAAAAGGTCCCTAGTCGTGAGAGTTTCGAGACAGGGCATCGATTCTCCAGAGTAGACTAGTGTATACAGTCGAGTCCCCGATGAGGGGCGGTGGCCGGTCTCACAAGCCACTGGTGTCAGTTGGTTCACCTAAGATGTATACAGGTGCTCATTGGGTTATGAGTACACCGGACAGGACTCGCCGGGAACATGCTAGTTGATCTTATACCTGACGTCAGATAGCAGTTCCCTTGTGACATGTGTACAGGTTAGTTCATCGACCTGAGGATCGTCATTTGTCTCGTGTGAGTTCCCACTGTACTTTGATTACTACCCTACCATGCTCAAAGGAGACGTGCAAACAGGTTTTAGTTGGGTACAGTCCCGAGCCACATGGAGGCAGTGAGCGGATCTTCAGGGGTTCGTCTCTCCTGGTATTGGGGGTGAGGTCGCGCTGTGTCTAGAAGAGCCAGTACATGAAAGTCCTTAGCCAAGGCAAGAGATTTACTGGTAGGTATTCCAGTAGTATCTCAGGGTGTTCTGGGCTACACTCCGACACGACTTGTACCGCTTTTGGGGGTCTGACTTTTACCAACCCCCTAGGCCCGCCATGCGATGCTCATAGACGAACGGACCGGACTGTACGGATATTGTCACTGACAGGCTCAGTAGGGTGTCAGGATGAGTTCGCTCATCGACGTCCTTTTTGGTCAATAGCTGGTAGCCCGTCACGTATGGCTAATACCTCTGACGTGCTAGTGGTTAAATCCATAGCCATAGTATTGACGAGTCTTTAGAGTCCCCCACAGACAGTTGCTCAAGTTTTCGGGCGAAACGTTGTACAGGCCGTATGGAGATATGGCAGGGTTCGATCAGATACGTGCGGTATTGCACGGACCATGATCGGACGGATAATACTAGCGGGCTTTAGTTTAAGCCGGATCCTAGTATTGCACAGTGTAGATTTTGTCTCATTGCATTTGTATTCGATCGGAATACAAATGCGGGTGTGTATACACAGTAGCGGGGTTTTCCTGTAATTTATTACGGGATCAGTCTTTTGGAGTTGCCGGTTTGCTTTCCGTTTCGACCATTTTTCTTTGTATCTTTCATTGGCCGAAGTTTGGTGGAGGAGGGCTTATTTGCATTTGTGCAAATTAGCATTTATGGAGGGTGGTCTTTGCATTTTATTGCTTCATGATAATTCCTCCACCATTTGACTTCTTCTAGTCATCATAGCTTGACTTTCTTATTCATGATGGCTTGACTTTTAGAGTCATGATTGTTGATGATGATGAAGGGTGATGGTTGATGGAGTGTGGGTTTGAGTTTGTGATCATTTTACTTCATGATTATCATTATTCCCTTGCATTATTTTCCCCTCACTTGGCTCACTCCTCTCTCTCCCTTGATCAAGTGAGGCCGGCCATTTTTTGGGGCTGCCCATTTTTGGTGTGGGGATTTTTAGCTCTCTTGATGGTTGAAAAATCCCCAAGTTCATTTACAAAATTCCACATCTCATTCCCTCCACAAAAAGGCAACTATCTACAACCCCAAATGAGACATAGCTCACTACACGTATTCTACAGCAAACCTTGGGCACGCCGGCTCGCCAACTTCGTGCCCGAGTTGCCTCGGTATAGAGGTGGGAGCCCGTAAAAGAAGCCGGCGACGTGGTGCCCTTCCGGCGACGCGGTGGAGACCGGAGATTCCGCGGGGAGATCGGGACGACGGCGAGAAGACCGAAGGACACGGATCGCTCGGTATATCTCTCTACCCCCCTTCTCTAGATAGTTAGCTAGGACTAGATTAATGCCACAATCCGGGATTTTAGTGCGCGGTGGTGCCGATTCAAAAAGTTAAAGTAAATCATCGCTTCCGCATTCCGGCGTCGGATTGACGGCCGGGGCGCCGCCATGCACTTACAATTTCCATACATCAAAACTATAATCTTTTTCCAAAATGAATCCCTCTCTCTCACTAGGAATGGCCGGCCACATTTGAAGAGGGGGGAGGTGAGTGTAGGAGGAAAAATGGTGAGCATAACATCAAATGAAGAAAATGAGTCATAAACCTTAGTCATCAAAACCATTAATGCAAATGATGACACAACTTAACACATCATCTAATCATTTAATGCACACAAAGATTCATGAACCTAGTCACCACTTCTAGAACCTTCTAGAATCACGACTCACCCCATGACTCACCCAAGTGACGAAAAGATAAATCCGCATTTAAACCGAATGTTTAATACGGGTGATAGAAAACTGGAAACTGGCAACTTCCAAAAGCGATCCTGAAACGAATTTCAGGGTAACCCCGTAACAGTATAAATATACCCGCATTTGTATTACGACCGAATACAAATGCAACTGAGACAAAGATATTATATCTACACAGTATAATACTTGGATCCGGCTTAAACCAAAGCCCACCAGTATTATCTGCCCGAAATATGACACGTGCGTAAACGCACGTGTATTTTTTGAACCCTGCCATAAAACCAGACGGCCTCTACAACATTTTGCCCGAACTTGGGAGACTATCTGTTGGGGACTCTAATGACTCGTCAGTACCCTAGCAGTGGGTTTAACCACAAGCTGTCAGCGGCACTAGCTGTGCGTAACGGCTGCCCATGTACTGACCTCAAGGGAGGCCGATGAGTGAACTCATCCGGAAACCCTACTGAGCCTAACAGTGACAATGTATATACAGTCCGGTCCGTTCGTCTATGAGTATCGCATATCGGGCCTAGGGGGCTGGTAACGTCAGACCCCCAAAAGCGGTATAAGTCATATCGGAGACAAGCCCTGAACACCCTGAGAAACTACCGGAGTACCTACCAGTAATTCTCACCTGTCTTGGCCAAGGACTTGGTGTAATGGCTTTCCTAGACACAGCGCGATCTCCACCCCCAATACCGGGAGAGACGAATCCCCTGCCGATCCGCTCACTTGCCTTCATGTGGCTCGGGACTGTACCCAAAAACTACATGTTTGCACGACTCCTTTAAGCCGTGGTAGGGTAGAAATCAAAGCACAGTGGGAACTCACACGAGACAAATGACGACCTCAGGTCGATGAACTAACCTGTACACATGTCACCAGGGAACTGCTATCTGACGATATGTATAATACCAACTAGCAGGTTCCCGGCGAGTCCTGTCCGGTGTACTCATAACCCAATGAGCACCCGTATACATCTTAGGTTATCCAACTGACACCAGTGGCTTGTGAGACCAGCCACCGACCCTCATCGGGGTCTCAACTGTGTAGGGTTACTAGGCACACTAACAAGGCTCTACTAGGCATCGACCATGCCGGATTAAAAATTTTAGGTGCCGAACAACCCTAAGCAAGATCGTATACTAGAGATTAGGCGAAAAAGATAGCAAGTAAACAACTTTACTCTAAAGGAATACGAAACACAACCTTTGTAGATCGGTCCTTCACTTCATATGCTCCTTGATGTAGTCCCTTCGCTGCGATCATCCAACTCCCGGACTCCCGGACGGCTCCATGAGAAAATTGCAACGGTATTACTTGAAGTCTTCGATGCCGAAGATGATCTACGTCGAGGGAAAACGGACTCAAGCTTCTACCTCACTAATCAAAGAATTAGTGAAGCAAACACCCTAAACTAAAGTGCTAGTCTACTAGAGGATGGTGAGATAGGAAATGGGTACACTTTAGAATTTCTTTTCTCACTTTGGTTCTCTCTCTTTTTCAAACCCTAGCATCAAGATGAAAGAGGAAGAAGATGAACTCAAAAATGAGAAAGGATAATCATCAAGAGAGAGAATTAGCTAACCATGGTGAGTAAGTATCATATACTTAACTCATGTAGAGACTTTACCATTGTTAATTATAGTGGTTAGGTTAGTTAATATATTAAGTAAAACAAAATAAGTGGAATAAGTCAAAGCATCCATAAGCTTCATGAAGCTTCATGTATGTGAGCTCATTATCCATTTGTTTTTGAATTACTTAAATATAAAAACCTAACCATTATAATTATAATGGTGTATGTCTCATACACCCATGTAGTGTGTATCAACAACCATGATACATTATGTACACAAATAAATATATAACACATATATATTAACTTGTGCACAAGTGAGAAAAACAAATGCTTAAAGTGAACCAATGTTAGTTAATGTAAATTAGTATATCATATATACAATTATACACTAAATTATTAAATCAACACTTGATTTAATAATCCGGTTATATTACATACAACCAACCAACATTCAATGTATCGAATTATCGAATCAACCTTTGATCCGATGACTTGGTTATATCGCATATAACCGATCGACACAAGCATCGCGAGAATAGAATACGGTATCACATACTCGCATTATTCTCGGTCCCGCACATATCACATATGCACTCCTGTTTCGTTTCGCCTGAGCAAGTAAAAGCTCTATGCAGGACTCTAAAGACTCGTCAATACGCCGGCAGTAGGTGATGATCATATCAAGCACCCACAAGCCGTCAGCGGTACTGGCTGGACGTAACGGCTACCCGGGTATTGAGCGATCAGAAGATCAGCAAGCAAGCCCGCTCCAACTCCTGCAAAAAGCCTGACAGTGACACTACCGTACAGTCCGGTCTCCTCGTCTGATATGTCGCATATCAAGTCTAGGGGTGGTAAACGTCAGACCCCAATAACCGATAAGTCATGCCGATATAAGGCTCATAACGGGTCGAGAAACTACTGGTAACACTTACCAGTAAATCTCTAAACCAGCCCTGGCCAGGGACTTCCCTGTTATGGCCAATCGAGCATAGCGCAACATCAACCCCCAATACCGGGAAAGGTAAGGTGAAAATCAAAGCACAGTGGGAATCACACAAGACTCTATGACGATCTCAGGTCTACAGACTAACCTGTACCAGTGTCACCAGAGAACTGCCATCTGACGTAAGGTATAATACCATCTGGGAG
Organism: Agapanthus africanus; assembly: GCA_030015575.1. Taxonomy (NCBI): domain Eukaryota; kingdom Viridiplantae; phylum Streptophyta; class Magnoliopsida; order Asparagales; family Amaryllidaceae; genus Agapanthus; species Agapanthus africanus. The sequence continues at coordinate 38,532,517 of CM057340.1, forward strand.
TTCTCGGCGAGTCCGTCCAGTGTACCCAGTCTCCACTGAGCACCTGTATATCATCTCTGATGTCAAACACCAATGGATGTGGGATCATCCATCGCCCATCTGTATGGGTCGAGAAGGCATACGCTAGTCTACTCTGGTATATCGATGCCCCGTCTCGATACACCCACGACTAGGGACCTTGAAGGATGTACTTATGGACTACCATGTCCCCACTAGTATGATCCGCATCATAGTCCAGGTAGTCAAGTACTCATCCTAAGGGCTTTACCAACATGTGACAGAGAGACAATTAGTATACACTTTAAGGTAAAGGGTAACCAGATAGCATACTATCATGTCGAGCAAGAAAGTCCTCCCTATATATGTCCAAGCATCCACTACAATATACATCACATGTATAGTAATGGCCTCTAGGGCATACATATAACTAACAGACTGTATACACTAGTCTACTCCGGAGTATCGATGCCCTGTCTCGAAACTCCCACGACTAGGGACCACTATTAAGGATGAGCTTATAGACTACCCAACTCTCACGTATATGATCGCCATCATACTGTTGGTAGTCAAGCAAGATCCTAAGGGCTCTATCAACGTGTAATCGTGATCAGTCACCTGAACCTATACACGACTGATAAAGGCAAACCAGATAGCATACTATCATCTCGAGTAAGATTGTGCTACCGGTATAGGTCCTCCTCAATCATTGCAATCACGTACCTGCGATCCAATAATTGACTTTGAGGGCACTACATCCAACAGTTGGCGCCGTCTGTGGGAACGGAAACTCCACAAAAAACAAAGTTGACCTTCTGATCTCCATCCACATAGCAAGCGACCACCCAGAAGATCATGGTACCAGCCGCCGCCTCCCCCTCACCGGAGGCGCGGATGAACCTCCCACGGCGACCATCATCAACGCTCTCGACATCCGAATAGATCGGCTACAGTCCCTCGTGGAGACGCTCGTCCGCGTTCAAACGGCCAGACCAGGGCTACACCACGGAGAATTGTAAGCAACTCCGGGACTATATTGAAGAGCTCATTCGATCGGGGCACCTCGCCGCCTACTTGAGCGACAAACGGCAGGCCGACCACGAGCAGCAGCGTCCCCCTCCTGCCGAGCTGACCATTGGCCAGATCATGCTCGTTTCGGCAGATGACCAGTCCGGCGCTCAGGGAGCCCCATACCCGGTGCCAAGCACGGAGACCAACAAGCCTCCGGGGAGCTCGGGCCACGCTAATAAGGTCATCTATTAGCATGCACTTTTCTTTTAAAGCAATGTAAACTTTTCCTAGGGTCTGTTGTTAATTTAATAAAGATCAATGGAACATTGCGAAAAAGAAGGAAAGATCTCATTTATTCCAAAAGGTATTATGGGCTCCTCAGCCATACATACAAAAAGAGAAAGAAAATTACAACAGCGGGAGAAGGGGGTGCAGAGAGCACTGCTCATGGTACTCGGTGAAGATCTCCGCCAGCCGAGGCCTCGCGAGATCTAACCTCAGCCCTCGATTCCCCCCGCGCGCGTTGACCCCGAACCTCAGTTCGTAGCACTCACGGACGAGCGCCATTGAGCGAGCCAGCCGATTCGCGGAGATCAGGCTGAAGCGCCTAAGGGACTGCAGTTTGCCCACGGCCTCGTCGTAGAGCTGCTCGGACAAGGGGTTGTAAAGCCCTGGCGACGCCCTCCAGATGGAGTACATCAGCAGCTGCAGTAAGGAAGAGCGTCGGGGGAGCAATTGGTCGAAGTAGTCTTCGATGCTCCCATAGACCAACTACACTGTGTCCTCGGTGCAGTTCTGGTCATAGAGGTATACGTCTTCGAAGTGGATGATTTCGGGGATGGTAAACGGGAAGTCCTGCATTCTCAACGATCTGTTTGCGAGGAAAGGAGGGACCAGCGCTCCCTCGGCCTTATATAGCCTGCTATGCCCCAACGGAACTCAACAGTCGCCCGCTTTCGCCCAAAAAGTCGCCGCCACGCGGCGATCCTCGAGCCTTCTCTGGCGAAATCGAAACGACGTGACCCTGGCGCTTCGCCTCCCCCACATTCAATGCGCATGCTACGCGCACGACTGCCGCGACCGTCCCTGTTCCCCATACCTGCAACTAGATAGTCGGACGAAGCCTCATGAAGAATCAGCCAAGCGGCTACCCTGCTCGGTTATCCCTGGCCGGTAGCTTCCCTACTCGCGACGCCAGGGATCAAAGCCTTCGCCACGAGGCAACCGCGCAGCTTCACTGCCCGGATATCCTTAGCAGGCCTCATACGGCCCCTCCAACGCTAAGGATCAAAGTCCTCCGCGGAGGCAGTCGAGCGGCTTCCCTGCCCAGCTATCCCTGGCCGGTAGTTTCCCTACTCGCAACGCCAGGGATCAAAGCCCTCGCCAAGAGGCAACCGCGCAGCTTCACTGCCCGGATATCCTTAGCAGGCCTCATACGGCCCCTCCAACGCTAAGGATCAAAGTCCTCCACGGAGGCAGTCGAGCGGCTTCCCTGCTCGGCTATCCATGGCTGGTAGCTTCCCTACTCACAACGCCAGGGATCAAAGCCCTCGCCAAGAGACAACCGTGCAGCTTCACTGCCCGGATATCCTTAGCAGGCCTCATACGACCCCTCCAATGCTAAGGATCCAAGACCTCCTTAGAGGCAGCTCAGCAGCTACCCTGCTCGGCTATCCCCGGTTGGTAGTTTCCTACCACGACCGACAAGGATCAACAGCCCTCCCAGAAGCAGTCGAGCCCGAGGTTCCCTCGCTCGGCTATCCTTCAGGACAAAAGCCCTTGCCAAGAGGCACCGAGCAGTAACCCTGCCCGGCCAAGGGTCCTTGGTAGGCTTCTTACAGCCCCTCCCGCGCTAAGGACCAAAGTCCTCCCAGAGGTAGTCGAGTCCTTGCTCGGCTATCCCCAGCTGGTAGCTTCCTACCACAACCGACAGGGATCAAAGTCCTCGCCAAGAGGCACTGAGCAGTAACCTGCTCGGTCCCTGTCCTGAAGGATCAAAGCCCTGGCAAGAGGCAACCGAGCGGCTACCCTGCTCGGTCATCTTCGGCTGGTAGCTCCCTACCCATGACGCCAGGATCGAAGCCCTCGCAAGAGGCATCCGAGCGGTTACCCCGCTCGGTCATCCCAGGCTGGTAGTTGCCTACCCACGACGCCACATATCAAAGCCCTCACCAAGAGGCAACCACGTAGCTTCACTGTCCGGTCATCCTTAGTGGGCTTCTTACAGCCCCTCCAACGCAAAGGATCAAAGTCCTCCTTAGAGGCGGCTCAGCAGCTCCCCTGCTCGGCTATCTCCGGCTGGTAGCTCCCTACCCATGACGCCAGGGATCGAAACCCTCGCAAGAGGCATCCGAGCGGCTACCCCGCTCGGTCATCCCAGGCTGGTAGTTACCTACCCACAACGCCAAAGATCAAAGCCCTCGCCAAGAGGCAACAAGCAGCTTCACTGCCCGGTCATCCTTAGTGGGCTTCTTACAGCCCCTCTAACGCTAAGGACCCAAAGTCCTCCCAGAGGCAGTCGAACCCGACCCTCGCTCGACCATCCCTAGCTAGTGGTCGTTGCTCGCAACGCCAGAAATCAGAAGCCCTCGCCAAGGGGCAACCGAGCAGCTTCCTATTCATGCTCGGCACAAATACGGCGGACAGCCCTTTGCCCATCACATGCAGAGGATCCGATACCCCAACAAGGGGCATCAGGTCTATCCAAGTCTGAGCGATCCCCCCTCGACTTTGGGGCCATAGAGACGCCTCCTCCTCAGCAGCACTTGGCACGCTTGGCAAGTGATCGAAATCAACTCGACGAACAATCGCTTGACAGATAGCCGACCTGACATGGAAGACCAACAGTGCAAGCAGAGATATTTTACGAGCATTCTTCACGAAAACAGAAGGAAGGAGAAGAGCGCCAAGCAGCCAAGACTTAGAAGAAAGGAAATATGAAAGAGTAGGGGCCCCGGGATAGGCCCCACCTCTACTTATCACCGCGAACGACCTCATCCAACGGCGCCCTTCATCTCCCGCCAAAAACGCTTCCTCGCATCCAGTGGCTCCGATCACTCCACTTGTCGTTTCCACACTGGACCGCACCCCATCAGACGTCGCAGGTCTGCACACGTCGTGTCGGCCAACCGAAGCTAGACACGTGGACTGTCGCTTCAGTGGCAGGATGCACGAACCGGCGCACCTTCCTTAAATGCAGATATCTCGCCCTGATTCGCTTACAGAAAAGACAGCTGACAGCCTGGGGACGCGTCCCGACGAAACCTTAGGAGGGAGCTCACCCCGGGCGGCCCGGCAGTCCACTCGTAACCCGACCCGCTAGCTGGTCGGGACAAGAGTGGGGGGCTAATGATGATGCTCAATACTGGCGATCTCCAAGATCATGACACGTGGCAGATGACGTGTCCCAGAACTCAGAAAAAAGTGCCACAGGGGCCGACCAGGCCACCCCTGTACACGACCTGCAAACACTAGCTGGCTCTCCTCAGAGCCCCTGGAAATTGTCCTCCTCGGTCTCTCAGCTCGCCCCGAGCTGCCACCCGACCAAGACTCATCGGCCCTCTCGCTCGTCCCCCGAGCTCCCCAGCTGAGGCCATCTTCCTCAGTCCCCCGACCGACCAACTCCACCACTCGCAGGCGTAACCGCCGCTCCGCAAATCTCGCCATTCGCAGATTCTCCGCCAGCAACGTTCCACGTTCCACGCCATCTCGATCCTCATTAATGGGCGATCCGCTCTCTACGCGGGCGTGACGTCGGGAGCGTAACTGCCGGCGAGATTCTCGCGCCTGCCGCTGCGTGCTGCCACCACTATATAAACCCCCATCATAGAGGGGTCAAGTAAGCCATTTTTATTCCACTTAGCCGTTACTCTGCTCGGATCTCATGCTAACTTGATCGTCGGGGGGTCCTCGGTGGTACCAAACCATCCCGGGACTTCTTTGCAAGTACTCGGCGCTAAACTCCTCAAATCACCAATCTCCTCAAAACCCATTAAGACCCACGCGCAACAAGAGATCACCTCTAAAATCAACCAGGAGATCTACGGAATACAACATCTAAAGGAGACCCGAAAAGGACCTCCATCAGACATTCATCACAAAGTTGCGGCGTCCATGTTTTTCTTGGCGATGGACTCGCCTCAAAATTAGGACCCAGAAGCTCTCTCAAAAATTGTTTATAAAACTAGGAAATGAGGGAATTCTTCTTAGACAAATATCTATTCTACAAGAGCGATGGACTGTATCCGTCGGATATTTGTAACGAGACCAAGTTTATTAAGTTGGTTAGGGTTATGGCTTCAGACGACCCTCTTTTATGTACACGATTTTGATATCGGTGGTCTTTTCAAGGACAGGCGGTGGTAGTATGATCCTTTCAAACCCTTTCCTTTTACCTTTCGTAACTGTTTCATTGATGTATGTTGTAACCTTCATTAGTGCAATACAAGTTCTTTGTATTTCTCGAAATAAATAGCCGGTTTATCTTGCACGGTATATATTCTTCAATTTCTCCAAATAAATACTAAACATCAACTAAAGACGAGTAATTTATAAGTTTGGGAAGGTTACAGAAGTAACCTATAAGTATAGAGGGGATACGGGTAAATACGAATTATGGAGGGTGACAGAGAAAAATATTAAAGTACAGAGCGCTATCAGAAAAAAAAAACCCAAACTTTAAATCATGCATTTTTGCAATGAGGTAAAAAATCTGATCTACATCTAGAATTTCAACCTTTTTCTTTACTATTTAGCGCTTAACTTAGCTTCACGTATCAGTATAAAGTGTAGAATTCTTCTTTATGAAAAAGATAAAAGATTAAACGTATAGAGAAATAAACCCCACTAAGTTTCTTTTGCCATTTGATTCACTTTGAAATCTGTGCAATTATATTCAGATCTCAATATAATTACATATCAGAAATTGATACAAAATTCTGAAGAAGGCTCTACATGCGCATCTCTAAGTCGAAGTAGTTAGGTATTTATCTTCATCTAGAATAAATCACAATCATCCCCAGAAAGAGGGGAAAAAACTAAATAAACAAAACGGCCATTCTTTTGAGGGGGAAAGAAGAAAAAGAAAACTTCAATTTATTGTTTATTTATTTATTATTTATTTTTGCCCAATAAAATAGCGCAATTGACAGGCCCGTTCATCATTATGGGCCGGATCTGGGATACAATTGGTATTACACTAAATTCAGATGGCTAGAACTGTAATTTCATACCCGCTAGGGTTAATCTCCTTTTAAGTTCCCAAATCATCAACAAGCCGCCTCTCTCTCTCGCATATTTTGCTCTCAGGTATTTTTTTCCCCTAACAATTTTTTTATTTGAATTTATGTCTAATTTATTTTAACCTTTTGTTTTTGTTTATTGAAATCAGTTTCTGTTGAGCTGCTGCTAGAAATTGTGAATCATGAGGTATTGGATCCTAATCACAACCATCAACTCTTTTTCTGATGATTTTAGGGCTTTTTTTTTCGATTTTGAGATTAGATCACTTATAAAGGCATCATTTTTATGTTTAGTTGAGGAAGAAACAATGTGAAACGTGTGTGAGTTGTTCCATTTGTTGTGTTGTAGTAAGCTGCAGAGTGATGTGTTGAGAGAGGGCATCTCTAAGGTCGTCAGCGATGCCCGCGAGAAAAAGCGCAACTTTACGGAGACCATCGAGCTGCAGATTGGGCTCAAGAACTACGATCCGCAGAAGGATAAGCGGTTCAGCGGGTCTGTGAAGCTGCCGCATATCCCGCGGCCGAAGATGAAGGTCTGCATGCTTGGAGATGCTCAGCACATTGAAGAGGTATATTGATATATATTAATCTTATATATATAATTCTATTAGGTAATGTATGTTAATGCAATACTGTTTATTGAATGCTTTGTGTTTGCAAATGCTACGTAAGGATTCACGACGAAGAGAGCTTACATATGAATAAAAAATACATGACTTGTGTGCATCTCTATTTAATTACATGGGTTTTGTAAATATATGAATTAGTTGGATTGTGGGGGTAAAAATGTAGATTAAAATAACATAGAATTGGCACGTGCGCCATATGTGGGCCGTCGGGCCATGTGAGAAGGCCTTTGACGGAAACTCTTGTTTGTAATGGCAGAATAAACATGGTGGTGGTTGAGTATGTTTCTTTAAATTGACAATGATGAAGTTTGATACTGATGGAGATCTGATCTCCTTCAGACGCCGTCTCCCGTCGATCCGTAGCGAGTGCTGTTGAAAGACAGAGATTTGATTTGAAGGTTGTCTCGTTGGGCGTGTGGATCTCAATGAGTTGATTTTGAGGTGAAGCCGAACTACCTGCAAAGAAGTCCCGGGATGGGTGACCACCGTAGGACCCTCCGACGATCAAGTTAGCCGAGAAAAATGAGCAGAGTAGCGGCTTGTTGGATTAAAATTGTCTTACCCGAGTCGTTTGGGAGAGGGGGTTTTATAGTGGTCGCATGGAGCGAGATCTTCGCCGTCAGTTACACTCCGCCTTGCCCATGACGTTACGCCTACGTGAATGACGGGATTCCTTCATTAATGACGAGATACGCTCGTTAATTGGGAGATACGACGGCGTGGAACGCCGGATTGTTGGGTGGTGGATATCTCGCTTCTGGCGAGATACGCGGAGCCGTAGCGGAGGCTCTTGGGCTCTGCGTTCTTGGTTGCTCCGTAGAACCGGGGAGGCTTAACTCGGCGGGAGGCTCGGAGGTGAGCTGGAGGCCGAGGAAGCTCAGTGTGTAGGAGGGCTCAGAGACGAGCCGATGGTTATTTGTAAGGCGGGTATAGGAGTGTTCTGGGAGGCTATCGAAGGTCGGGTCAACCCTCGGGGTGAAGGCCCGGGGAATGCCTTCAATGTATCGTGCTTGCTCCTGTCCCGTAAGCCCTGGGACACGTCATCTACCACGTGTCATGATATGGGGAATTCCCACTTATGAGTCTCATTAGATCCCAAGACACTCTTAAAACCTGGTTCCTTGTTGGGAAAATCATCCAAAAGCTTAGGCTGTTGGGTTATTGAATAACAATGTATATCAAGCTATCATAACACTTAACGACTATTTAGTAAATTGGTTTCTATAAATGAGTCGACAACAAGAGATACATTACTCCAATATCTTATTTCTTCCGATGCTTATATATCACTTAGTGCAAGCTTCTTCTGCGAACAAATGTGGACTATGTATATGCAAAAATCTCACCTGACACAAATTACGCGCACTGTATATGATCAGTTTTTTGCACATGGCTGTCCAGACTCTAAATGTCGAAACACACGACTTTTATGCTTCTATATGCAATTGGACAATATTTTGTCCCGTATTACTAAACCTTTGTTGAGAGATATTGAATATTTGCAGTTTTTATTTATAATTGTTTTATATCGATGACTATTTGCCAAGAAAGTCAGAGATAAAGTTTGATAATGGCAAATGCAGGCAAACAAAATTGACTTGGACTGTTATGATGTTGAATATCTAAAGAAGTTAAACAAAAACAAGAAGCTTGTCAAGAAGCTTGCAAAGAAACATCATGCTTTCCTAGCATCAGAGTCCGTCATTAAGCAGATTCCTCGTCTCTTGGGGCCTGGCCTTAACAAAGCAGGCAAGCACCATTTTGCTTTCTATACTAGCATGGACATTTTATTTTAGGACGCTTTCTCTATGTAAATATGCTATGCATAAAAATTTCTTCTTACTGAACAGAGATCATGTTCTAGCATTTCTTCTATTCTTTCAGATTATATATTTCTTTTTATGGCATGTTAACATGTGATGGTGATAGTCTGACTCATTTTGTCTTTAGAATTGCACGCTTGTGTGTAATTTTGTTTTCTGTTTATGCTGTTCTGTGGTTTGCAAGAGGAACAATGCATCATATTAAGAAGATATGCTTTGACAACTAAAACTTGATAATGTACCTTTTCACACTCATTTTTTAAAAGAAAATAAACACTATTAAGTTCTTTTATAATATTTATTTGTTCCCCTTTATACATTTACTCCGAGGGTTCAGTTGACTGTATAATTCCTTAGTAATGAGGCTTTTATATATGTTATAAATTGTATTCAAATCATAAACGAAATTGAATGAATTGTTCTTTGCGATAGTTGAGTTTGTTTTTGGCTAAATTGCACAAATGTACCCATCAACTTTCACATTTTTTGTGATTGATAACATAAACTTTAATAATTAGAGATAAGTACCATGAACTAATTTTTTTAACATAACTAGACATTAACTTTTGTGCCTTAATGGACCATTATATGCTCTAAATTTTAGGGGTTGACTGAGAATATAAGGGTAAAATGGGGGAAAACAAGTCAAATATTGATGACGTGGCAGTTAAATATAACATTTGCAGACAGAAGAAAAGTTGATGGTATTTAGTTGCAATCGGGAGGTGATAGTTCATGGCACTTGTTTGTAATTCAATTAGTTCATGATATCAATCGCAAAAAAACGTGAAAGTTGATGGGTACATTTGTGCAATTTAGCCTTGTTTTAAAAAAAATTGCTATATGGACGTTTAAAAATTTAAATAGAAAATAACATCAGTAGGAGTAAAACGTCAAAAACAGAGTCGAGAGAGATGTTAATTGCTTTGGAGTTTCATCGACTGTCCTTGTCTTCTAGCTTGTTACTTAGTATGGATACTATGAAAAATTCTTAACCTACTGGGCTTGAAATTCTAGCACAATCTACCCAAGAGACCAACATCATGGGTCCTCTTGTTTGGTACTAGCATCCAGGTGTTGTGGGTCCCACCATTGTCTCTTGGGTAGATTGTGATAGAATTTCAAGCTGGTAGGTAAAGTATTGCTCTCTTCAATGCTACGATGCTGTGGAAAGTAGAAATTGCCTATCTCTATATCAAAATCTATTCGCTTTTGGAACTCAAATCACATTACTAACCTGGAAGTTTTTGTTATTGTTGATTAATGATGTAAAATAGGCTTTTATGCACACATATGGGGAAGGCTAATTTACTCCATGGGCATGCCTAACTTAGTTATGCCTTGTGGATTATTACATTATTTGCCTATCACGTATACATAAATTAGGGGTATTTTTTGTCATTTTGAAGAAAGAGTAGAAAATCTTGTAAAGATCCTATGGGATTTTCTCTTATAATAATCAATTCCCTATTTAGTTTCAAAGATTCTTTGCATTCTCTCCTTGTAGATTACAAAAAGTACCTCTCCTTGTATATGCATGAGTGGCAAATAAAGTAATTACCCATAGGGCATAAGTAAGCTGGTTATGCCTTGGAAGTAAATTAACCTTTCCCTACATATATAAACATGTATATACATATTAGTGGACCTCTCCATGCTAATTTCACTGATATCTACCGTCAATGTACCATATCATGGATGCCTCCTTTTTCCTCATTGGATTGGATGCCCACCTGTTAAATATGGCTCTATAATCTTCACCATGGGTGTTCTTTTCATCTGTAGTTGTTTCTCTTATCTGTAAAACGATATTCACACAACAAGAAATACTACTAGCATGAATCATCAAAATCATTGGCCCCGCCATCAGAAATGACCACCTCGATCCCACCTCCTATACATCTACCATCAATGGTTCTAGCAATGGAATTAACAACATGATCCTCGTCCTCCGTATTTTCTCCTTGGGTTGTTAGCATAATTTAATATTATAAATATATGCTTTCAGTGATATATTTATTTATTATATTTTTAGGTTTAAGTAATATATAATTAATCAAAGCAATATTAGTATTAAATTCTTTTGTTATTTCAATAAAAAATAATTAAAACATCTTATTATGTATAACTAAAAAGAGACTTTTTATTCTTTAACAATTTTTTTTAAAGAAATCTTTTTAAATCTTTTCCATGATTTCTAAATTATGCACACGTGCTTCACGTGTGCAAAGATACAAGTTAGATGAGACCGAAGCAAACGCTGCTTTGAGATTCCTTGAGTCGACTTTAAATCCTTTTTTTTTTGTCAAGGCTTGATTTCGAAAATGTAAATTTCTTTCCTCTAAACTAGATCACCTCGCGTTAATTGGATGTAGTTGATTTATCACATCTTCTTTACAAGTCTGTAAACCCTATTATTCATAGCTTACCAAAATGTCTGAGAGCTACTTTCTTCTATAAATTTGTCAAAAAAAAGGAAGCTTTCTCCTACAAAAAGCCCATAGATTTTTCATAGCAAAATGAGGCCTCTTCTTAAAATAATATGCGCGAATTCTAAAGCAACCAAGTTGATTAAAATCAACAAGTTGATGTATATGATATATCGCTAATATTTTGCATTAATTTCAACCGATATGCCATTTTCTTAGTCTGTTTTACTGAATTTCAACCGATATACTGTAAGTTTTATCTTTTCGATTTTTAGTAATTTATAACGGACCAAGCCCAAAAAATCATCTAATAATAGTTTTTAGTACTAATTAAATATTGCTATATTAAATTTAATTTAAAATCTTTGTTTACGATTAGCGATATATCGGCACTTGTTGATCTTAATCAACTTGGTTGTAGCTTTGGATTTCATGCATGTTGTTATGTGAAAAGGTTTCATTTTGCTTAGGAAAATCCATGAGCTTTTTCCAGGAGAAAGTAGTTATGAGATATATTATTAAGTTATGAAATAATAGGTTTTATAGACTTGTAGAGAAGGAGAAGATGACTTGATAGATCAAGTAAATCCAATAAATGTGAGGTGACTTACTTAGAGGAGAGATTTATATTTCGAAATCAAGCCTTGACCAAGAAGGGAAGGATTCAGAAACAACTCAAAAGGAATCTTGGAGCAGATTTTTCTTCAATCTTGTCTAGCTAGCATCTTTGCACGTGCCAAGCATGTGTGTATAATTTTGAAATCATGGAAAAATATTTAAAATTCCATTGATGGTAAAAGTGAAGGAGGGGATGATGATGAGGATGATGATTCATGCTGGGATCGAGGTGGCGGCGGTCATTTCTTATATTTATTTTTGATGGACCTGTTCATAAATGTTTTTTTTTATCATAAATGCTTATTTCATTCATATCTACAGACAATTTACTAGATCATGGATACCCTCATTGGATGCTTGCTTACCTATTTAAGGTCTCATTTTGCTTAGGGAAATCCATGAGTATTTTTGTAGGAGAAAGTAGCTATGAGAGATTATTAAGTTATGAAATAATAGTGTTTATAGACTTACAGAGAATGAGAAGATGACTAGATAGATCAAGTAAATCCAATAAATGCCAGGTGACCTACTTAGAGGAGATTTATATTTTCGAAATCAAGTATTGACCAAGAAGGGAAAGATTTAGAGCAAACTCAAAAGGAATCTCGAAACAGCTTTTGCTTCTGTCTCATCTAGCTTCTGACTCATCTAGCTAGTATCTTTGCACGCGCGAAGCACGTGTGTATAATTTAGAAATCATGGAAAAAGATATAAAATTCCATTGATGGTAAAAGCGGGGGAGGTGATGATGAGGATGGGGATTCATGCTGGGATGGAGTTGATGGGATCGAGATGGTGGTCATTTCTTATATATATTATTGATGAACCTCTTCATAAATGCTTATTTCATTGATATCTATAGTCAATTTACCAGATCATGGATACCCTTTTTTCCTCCTTATTGGATGCTTACCTATTAAATTCTCATTTTGCTTAGGAAAATCCATGAGCTTTTTGTAGGAGAAAGTAGCTATGAGATATATTATTAGGTTATGAAATAATAGGGTTTATAAACTTGTAGAGAAGGAGAAGATGACTTGATAGATCAAGTAAATCCAATAGATGCCGGGCGACCTAGTTAGGGGAGAGATTTATATTTTTGAAATCAAGCCTTGACCAAGAAGGGAAGGATTTAGAGCAAACTCAAAAGGAATCTCGAAGCAGCTTTTGCTTCTGTCTCATCTAGCTAGTATCTTTGCACGTGCAAAGCACGTGTCACGTGTAGTTTAATTTAGAAATCATGGAAAAATATTTTAAATTCCATTGATGGTAAGAGTGGAGGAGGTGATGGCAATGATGATGAGGATGATGATTCATGCTGGGATGGAGGAGGAGGTGATGGGATCGAGATGGTGGTGGTCATTTCTTATATATATATTATTGATGGAGGACTTCATAAATGCTTATTTCATTGATATCTGCGGTCAACTTACCAGATCATGGAGTACCCCCCCCCCCCCTCTTTCCCCCTTATTGGATGCTTACCTATTAAATATGGCGATATAATCTTTGCCATGGGCGTTCTTATCATCTATAGCTGTTTGTCTTATGCGTAATACGATATTCACACTGCAGGAAAGTTTCCTACATTGGTGTCTCATCAGGAATCCTTGGAGGCCAAAGTTAATGAAACAAAAGCCATGGTGAAGTTTCAGCTCAAGAAGGTTCTTTGCATGGGTGTTGCTGTTGGAAACTGCGGGATGGAGGAAAAGCAAATTTTCCAAAATGTGCAACTCAGCGTCAACTTTTTGGTGTCTTTGCTGAAGAAGAATTGGCAAAATGTGAGTTGTTTAATGACTTTATTTTTGCCGCTCCTCAAAATGCATAAAAACTTGCAATTTTTCATTTCATTAAAAAAAACTTGCAATATTGTCCCTAGCATAAAAAGTGATCTTGATTGTCTCCCGTCTAGTTATTATGCTTTTTGATTCTTTTGTGCGACCCTTGTACTTGCTAGAGAATATACATACATTTCCTTTGATGATTACTTGTTGGTACTGGTAATTATAAGTATCAATTCTAACTGGAGATTACTACCTTGTATTTATGATTAGCACCTTGTATTTAAGATGGTATCATGTGTTCCTCTTCATCTGAACTAGCATGAGTACTACAAAAATAGGAAGTCTGAGGTCTGACCCGTATGTGCAATATACTTAAATATTTGAATATAGAGTTGAAACTTCAGAAGATTTGGTTATTTGGCAAGATTAGGTCATCCGACTTTGGAACAATTCTGCCATTACTCACGGCTTGAATTAATTTTTTTTGACATCATCATGCTTAAAAAATCAACTGCAATATTTTGCTTTGGTAGGTTTTCTTGGTAGATTAACATTGTGGGGGCTCACTCGAACCTATATAGTCTCCTACTCATGCACACATTTGGGTTGTATATGCTTGCATTCATAGGCAGAATCGTTACCATGTGATCTGATCTGACTCTTTGGATACATAAAATTCAAACATTATAGATATCGTACTCTTGTATCAATTGTTTTCCTTTGCTTTTCTCATTTGTGCAAAATTGCAATAACATTTTTATTGGTTTCCAATATCATTCATCTTTAACGTTCTCGTCATTTTCTTCATATGTTGTCATAAACCTTTACTAGTTTATACAATTGATTAATCGCACGTGCTTTTATGTTTTATTAACAGGTCAGATGCTTGTACCTGAAGAGTACCATGGGGAAGCCCTTCAGGGTGTTCTAAGCTGAACAAGTATGTTATCCAGATGAGAAGATATCTGAACTTATTTTGTTAAAGATCGTCTATTATTAGCCGTTGGATCTAGAACTTAATTTCATTTGGGAAGACTAAAAAATCTGAGCTGTTTTTTGCTAGATCATATGTTTATTTTTTCCGCTGGTCTTGCTGGATTAGAAATTTTTATGAGATGGAAGTGTGTGAACTGTTTCTTTAGCACTCAATTTGTGGTGCATGGTGGCTGATTTGTTTTTATTGCTGATGCTAATTCTGTCGGTAATTCATGGTGGTGTTGCGACAAAAAATATAGGAAAGTCTGATATTACCGTCTTTGTAGGGTGATTCTATTCATATTTCATCAAGAGGTTTATATTGCTGTGTGTCTTTTAGGCTAAATTACGGGAGCAGTAACTATGCTCGACATTTTAAGGCATGCACTATGCTCAAATAGCAGCAAGCCAGTAACCATGCTTGACTTTTTAAAATATGCATGTTGCCTCTCTCAATTTTAATTTATGCTTAAAATGCCTAAAATTTGAATTTTGGTTTTTTAAAGAAATCTCTTTTGCTATTTTTCTTATGTCATTTAAATATTTTAATTAAGCATTAAAGTTGAGTGGGGCAAAGTGCAAGTTTTAAAAAGTTAGGCCCATGTTTTGCTAGTTTGGTAAAAGTCACGGGTGTTTCTCGCAATTAAACTCATCTTTTTATTAGTTGCGACATTAGTGTGTATTCCTTTGCATCCAAAAAGACTAGGTTTCCCTTTCCTCTATTTTTGTTTTCCTATTTAGCGCGGTCTATAAACACATCGAACTTTATTATGTGCTGGTGCTTTGATATGTTTAAAGTCCTTGTTGCTTTGTATTTGCCTTCTTGGCCCTAAAAGGTAGGGCGAAATTAAAAAATAATTAAATTAAATTAAATAGGAAAAAGGAGTATATACAAATGATGCATGTTAGCAAGGCTGAAGGCAGCTGGAAAATAAGTTAGTGTAAGGTTATAATCCATCTTACATGAGTTGATAGAGGAGCAAACAAATTGTCTGTCATTCCTTTGAGATAAACCCCTAATTACTTTATGATAGTTATATAAATGAGAATGAGCTCGATGATTACGGATGCTGCCTACGATACTTTATGATGCGCGGCTGCGCGGCATTATCCAGTTTTCATATAAATTCCAAAATTCACACCAAGAGGCATAGTAACAACATTTCTTCCATTCATCATTGTAGGAATCATATAGATCACAACAGTATTTGTGCTATGCGTCAAATTGTTGGATATGTAATCTCTCTCGCGTGCCATTGACGGTCTTGGGTTCGGATCCCGTTTGTATCAGTTATAGCCTATTATTCCCTGTAAAAAAAAAAGGAAATAAAACATATTGGTAACCTCTATTAAAAGCGGGGCCCGGAGGTGGACCACAACAATCTTGTAGTAGGCAGCAGCAGCACCACATCAAGGATAAGCTGTCAAAATAGAAACCAAATAAAAACAAGGTGTTTTTTATACACAACCACTAAAAGTCTTATATTTTTGTTATCAATCATCAAAAAACAATATTTTTAAAAGCAATCACCAAAATGTTTAACCTAACTAAATACAATCATCTAGTCAATTTGAGTGTTGACTCTGTTTCGTTTAGTCGTTAGGGAAGGCAAAATGACTGTTTTATCCCTCCAACGGCTATATCCTCTCTTTAAAAACAAGCGGAATTGAAAAAATTAGTGAAAATTAAACCCTCCCCAATATCCACCTCATATGCAAATTAGGAAATTAGACCAAACTTCATAAATTAGAGAAATAGAGAAAATTAGATCCAACATCTCCCTAATTTTTCCCTTAAAATTTGGGATCCTAAAGCTGCAACCACAATTAGATCAAAAGATAGAGCAAAGAAAATGGATCCATCAATGTTGCTTATGCTCTCGACCATATCCAACTTCACAACCACCTCAACCCCACATCCACCCTTATCTCTTGCTCTCCATCCCTTCCTACCCCGCAACACTCTCTGCTCCTCTGCCCTCTTTTTTATCGGTGCCTTTTTAGTTCATTGAGAGAAGGGCACAAGAAGACCATATTTTTTGGGGAGAGAAACGATGTGGAAACACCAAAGCTTCATTAAAGTGCAAATAATGACATAGTCCACATAGATCCACACATAATCCCGAGCAGCACTGCAGCATAATACATAAGCAAGCCCACATCCCAGGCAGAGAAATAGCAACAAAAAACATCGAAGGCATCCCAAATACATCATCTAATAGCGAATCAAAATAACCACTGCAAGCATCACGCCACCATCTCGCGCAACCTCAGCCAACGATGACTTAGACAATGCGAAACCAATGCCTACAACAGCCGCCAGCGATGTCAAGCTGGTCCCACTCCCTCGTTAGTCGTAGGTGAGTGTATGTTAGCACCACCACTGGATTTTAGTAGCATCAAGCATACCATTTTTTAAAAATTTGAGGTACTAATTAACACTAAGCAAGATTTTTAACTAGATGATGAGGGTTTAAGCTAGATATCGACAAAACTATAAGAAGAGAACGAAACTACAACTTTTGTAGATCGTGTCCTTCTCTTCAAATGCTCCGGATTGTAGTCCACGCGATTCCACTAGGCTCCTCTTGAAGTTGGAACGAGCCTCCTCCGTGATTTTCGTGCCGAAGACGATCCACCCGAAATCCACTAGTCCAAGCTACCTCTTCACTAAACACTTTAGTGAAGAAAACATACTGATTTAAATTACTAATTCAAACTAGGATGGTGAAATAGGGGTGTAGTTTACTCACTAGGGTTCTCACAAGTTCAAGGGTTCACAACTCATATGAGAGATTGAGCTTGGAGGTGAGATGAGAAAAAATGGAGAGAGCAAGAGCTCAAGAAAATGGCCAAAGCAAATGAGCTCAACTCAAGAATGAATGTTGAATGGCAACCCCAAGCTCACACATTATTGAAGCATGGAATAAAATGCAATATAAATAATGCAGCATGCTTCAATAGTGCAAACAAATGAATAAACAAATATAAAAATCCATGCCTTGAACCATGCTCTTAAAAGTCTCCCCATTTTTCTTTTTATTTTCTATTTTCTAAAAATAGAAAATCCATGTCATGCTTCATTTTAATATATAAATATAAATATAAATATATATATATATATTATGAAGAATAATTAGTGAGCTAAAAATATTAGTTAATATATAATTACATCAAATATAATATATATCAAATTATCAAATCAACACTTGATTTAATAATCCGGTTATATCACATATAACCGACTAATATCATTTATCTGTATATCACATTATCAAATCAACACTTGATTCAATAATTCAGTTATATCACATATGACCTAACCAATAACTAATAACCGCCAGATTAGAATACGGTATCACATACTCGTATTTAATCTGGCCCCCGCACATATCAGCATATGTGTGCTACTTCGTTTCGCTTGAACCAAGAAACTTCTGTATAAGACTCTAAAGACTCGTCAATACGCCAGCGGTAAGTGATGATCACATTAATCGCCCACAAGCCGTCAGCGGTACTAGCTGGACGCAACGGCTACCCAGGTATTGAGCGATTAGAAAATCAACAAGCAAGCTTGTCCAAACTCTCATGAAGCCTATAGGTAACATTTACCGTACAGTCCGGTCTATTCGTCTGATATGTCGCATATCGAATTTAGGGGTGGTAATGTCAGACTCCAGTAACTTGATAAGTTATGCCGATGTATGGCTCATAACGGTTCGAGAAACTACTGATAACACTTACCAGTAAATCTCATCAATAGCCCTGGCCAGAGACTTACTGTTCAAACTAATCGAGCATAGCGCAATATCAACTCCCAATACCGGGAGAGACGAAACCCCTTCTATCGCTCATTGCTTCCATGTGACTCGGGATTGTACCCAAAATCCACCTGTTTACATGACTCCTTTGAGCCGTAGTAGGGTGGAAATCAAAGCACGGTGGGAGCCACACAAGACTCTATGACGATCTCGGGTCTACAGACTAACATGTACCAGTGTCACCTGAGAACTGCTATCTGACGATAGGTATAATACCAACTAGGAGTTCTCGGCAAGTCCTGTTCGGTGTATCCATTCTCTAATGAGCACCTGTGCACAATCTTTGATGTCACACATCAATGGTTGTGGGATTAACCATCGCCCCATACAGGGTCAAGAAACGTACACACTAGTCTACTCTGAAATATCGATGCCCTGTCTCGATATCCCCTCGACTATGAACAATTTAAAAGATGTACTTATGGACCACCCTGGCCCCACTAGTATGATCTGCATCATAGTCCTGGTAGTCAAGTACATATCCTAAAGGCTTTATTAACATGTAAGAGAGAGACGGTATAATAATACTCGTCTACATATCAAGATAAAGGCAACCAGATAGCATACTATCATGTCGAGCAAGAAAGACCTCTATATATATGTCCAAGCATCCACTATAATATACATCAATGTACAATAATAGCCTCTAGGGCATACATATCCTTAACAATCCCCCACTTTCACTAAGGCCAGTTGTTGTAGTATCTTATACCCAACATCCCAAATAGTCTCTCGAATTGCGTCTGGGGGAGGGCCTTCGTGAGTGGATCCGCTACGTTGTCCTTCGTGTCAACTTTCCTGATCTCGATCTCCCGGCAATCAACTATCTCCCGGATCAGGTGATACCGCCTAAGAATATGTCCGGATCTCTGATGGGACCGGAGTTCCTTGGACAAAACCACAGCTCCATTGTTATCACAATACACAGATATTGGATGCTCAATGGATGAAACCACACCAAGTTCAGCTATGAACTTCTTCATCCAGACAGTCTCTTTGGCAGCATCGTTGGTAGCAATGTATTCGGCCTCCATCGTCGAGTCTGGTAGGTATCTTGCTTGGAACTCTTCCAACATACCGTCCCTCCATTAAGGGTAAAGACAAAACCCGAGACCGACTTACTATCGTCCTTATCACTCTGGAAGCTCGAATCGGTAAAGGATTCCACCTGGAGTTCACCGTTACCATACACCAAGAACATTTCTTTAGTCCTTCTCAAGTACTTAAGAATGTTCTTCACAGCTGTCCAATAGTTTTCCCCAGGATCTGATTGATACCTACTCACTACACCTAGCGAGTAAGCTACATCCGGTCTGGTACACAACATCGCATACATGATTGACCCGACTGCCGAAGCATAGGGTATCCTTTGCATGCGAGCCCTCTCCAAATCAGCCTTAAAAGACATCTCTTTGGAGAGAGTGATTCCGGAGCAAGGGGTAAATTACCACGCTTAGAATCTTTCATACTGAACCTCTTTAGTATGGTGTCTATGTATCTGGATTGGGACAATCTCAACATCCGTTTAGATCTATCTCTATAGATCTTAATCCCCAGGATGTAGGAGGTATCACCAAGATCTTTCATAAAGAACTTGTGTGATAAGAAGAGCTTGACCGAGTGTAGCATAGGAACATCGTTTCCTATCAAGAGTGTGTCATCCACGTACAACACGAGGAAGACAGCCTTCTTGTATATACAAGGTTCATCTATGTTTTTGATGAAGTCAAACTCTTTGACAGCTTCATCGAAACAAATGTTTTAGCTCCGCGATGCCTGCTTTAATCCGTAGATTGATTTAAGCAGCTTGCACACGCTTCCGCTGCTCTCACTGTCTACGAAGCTCTCTGGCTGAGTCATGTACATGCTCTCTTCTAAATCACCATTTAGAAAAGCGGTCTTGACATCCATCTGCCAGATTTCGTAGTCATGGTATGCAGCAATGGCAAGTAAGATCCTGATGAACTTAGGCATAGCCACTGGAGAAAAGATTTCATCATAATCGACCCCTGGTCATTGACGAAAACCTTTTGCAACAAATCTAGCTTTGAAAGTCTCAACTTTTCCATCTACACCAATTTTCTTCTTAAAGATCCACTTGCTCCCGATGGGTTTTACCCCTTCAGGAACAACTTCCAAAGTCTATACTTTATTAGCGTACATGGATTCCATCTCGGATCGCATAGCATCCAGCCATTTCACAGAGTCCCCACTTGTGATGACCTGCTCGAAACTAGTTGGATCATCATCTTCCATGATGCAATCCTCGCTCCCACCGTCAATGAGAAAACTGTAGTATCTCTCAGATGGATGAGGAACCCTACTAGATCTGCTGAGTGGCTGGGGTTCATTGGGGACTATCGAATCCTCCGGTTCCATCAAATTGTCAGTTACGGTTTATGTAGCTGGAACTTCTTCCAGTTCTACCTCATTACCACTAATTTCTTTTACAAGAAATTCCTTTTCTAAAATGGTGCCATGTTGAGAAACAAACACTTTTTGTTCCTCAGAATGATAGAAGATATATCCATAAGAATCTTTTGGAAATCCTACAAACTTGCACAAAACAAACCTTGTCTCGAGCTTGTCCGGATTTTGCCTTTTAACATAGGCCGGACAACCCTATATCATAACTCGTTTAAAAGATGGTCTCTTCCCATTCCATATCTCATATGGGTTGGTAGGCACATATTTGATCGGAACCCTATTCAATAGGTATACAACTGTCTCAAGTGAATGACCCCAAAAAGAAATAGACAACTCGGCAGTACTCATCATAGAGCGCACCATATCTAATAGGGCGCGATTCCTCCGCTCCGATACTCCGTTGTGCTGTGGTGTATATGAAGAAGTAAGCTGAGAGAGAATCCTTTTAAATAATCATGGAATTCCGTGCTCAAGTATTCTCCTTCCCGATCAGATCGAAGGATTTTAATACTTTTACCCGTCTGGTTCTCAATTTCGTACCTATATTCCTTGAATTTCTCAAAAGCTTCAGACTTATGTTTCAACAGGAACACATGTCCGTATCTTGAGAGATCATCGGTGAATGTAATAAAGTACGAGGAACCATTCCTAGCATGTGTAGACATAGGACCACATACATCACTATGTATCAGTCGCAAGAGTTCAGTAGCTCTTTCTCCGTGTCCAGTAAACAGAGTTTTGGTCATCTTACCTTTGAGACATGACTCGCAAGTTTCATAAGATGTAAATTCGAATGGATTCAAATATCCATATTTATGTAACTTAGCTAGCCTTGTCGCATTAATATGACCCAGTCTACAGTGCCACAAGAAGGCTTCGTTCATTTCTGAACTCTTTCTCTTGTGTGTGTTCTGTACGTTTAGAACTGTCATTTGATTTAGAACGTATATACCATTACATAACGTACCAAACCCAATCAACATTTGATTTAGAAAAATGTCATAATATTATCATCTAATGTGAAATTATATCTTTCTTTAGTTAGCAAAGAAAATGTTCATAACATTATCCTCTATTGCACATCATTTTTAGTACGTAGTAACAGTCGTTCAGAATCAATATATTACCAGTTGGTAACACTAGATGATATTCGCCAACTGCTTTGGCTGCAATAATTGTTTCATTCCTTACTGTTAGAGACTTATCACTCTTTTCCAGTTCTCTACCTCTCTTAAGCCCATGTAACAAATTACATACGCGGGATTCTGATCCGGTATCCAATACCCAGGACGTAGAGCAAACTGAGAAACAGTTCTCGGTTACGAACACGCCCGAAGACAATGCATCAACATGCTTATTCTTCGTTCGGGTGGCGTGGGAATCCGGGTATTCCTCTATTCCTTGCTCAGACTTATGACAGTCATAAGATAGAGCAGAACCCAACCCAATATAATAAGCGGGTTCGGTCAATACATCCATATTATTATCTTAATTAAGGTGTGCCATTGGTCGCTACCTGGAGAGAGAGAGAGAGAGAAGGAAACGCATTAGCGTGCGCTCTTTGCAAGATTAGATTGGTTATTATCTTATCTAATCAGGATGGCTCATACTGTTTTTTTAAAATCTTCCTTCAAACCGTAAAAGGTAAGATTAGCCGGAATTAATTACTCCCTGCAACTTCGCCAATCGTTCGGCCAAGCAGGTATTGGTACTCCGAGGGAGTCTCCCCATACTTTCGCATGGAACTAATTAAATAACCTCATTTTTGCAGGGCATCACCCCGTTAACCTTTCTTAGACACCTATTGGATCAGCTAATTGTAAAGTGGAAAATTCTCCCGGAAAAAACTCTTACTCGCAGTGGGTATCGGGATCCGACTATCATATAGAAGGTATGCAAGTTTCAACACTTGAAATTCCCAATATCTGTTTTTGCCCCTAGCAACTTATGACCTTGGCTATGGTCAACAAATCATAAATTCTAGCCAAGTTCAACTCGTCATTTCTTGATTGAATTAAACCAACCCGTACGACCCTTGGCTAAGGTCAACAAAGCTGTACGACTACCCTAATCCAATCGCATCACATGCTGCAGATAAGCACTAATTAGCTACCGCACACTACGCCTTGGTTATGGTCAACAAACGTAGCACGAATACTAAATAGTACTTATCTGAAATAACAGAAGCCTACGGCTGGTTTTTAAGAAAACCTTAACGTAATGAACTTGATATCATTTGCACTGGAATAATGCCAGGAGCAACTCATCATTTGCTCCGAGAGAATTTGGGAATTGGTGGCTTAGGAGACAGGTTTAGATCCCTATCACCCAAGGCTTTTCAATTTTATGGGCCGTAAGGGTCCCATAAAAGCATTTTTTCCCTACGAGTAGAAAGGATCCCGTAGGTGTATTTTCGCCTTAAGAGTCGTGGAGACTCCCAAGTGTGTTGCTCCTTTGTGAATCGTAAGGATCTTACGCGGGAATTTTCTCCTCACAAAGTCGAGAGGACTTTGCGAGTGCATTTCATCTCTTTTTTTTTACGAGTTTGCGCCCTTTCGGGTTTTCACAAACTCGCTGGCGGTCCTGCTGTTTTTACTCACGGAGCCCTTTCGGGTTTTCATCCATGCCCATTTTGCTTGTGGACATACCCTTTTTTTTTAATCTTCACCGCCGGTGGGACTTTGAATGTGGTCTCACCGGTAAGACTTGGGAGGGATTGGGATTGTTTTATGCCCATGGATTGTATACGGTTTTGCAGGATATATGATCCAGACCGTAGGGCCGGAAAATTTTTGGGACTTTGTCGGCGTCTGTATCGCTGCACTGAAATATGGTACCAGGAGCGACTCATCATTCATCGTTGGGGTATGGGATTTGGAATTTGGTTGGCGTCTGCATCGCTACACTGGAATATGGTACCAGGAGCGACTTATCATTCGCCATTGGGATTTGCGTTTGGAATTTGGTTGGCGTTTGCATCGCTATACTGGAATATGGTACCAGGAGCGACTCATCATTCGCTATTTGAGAGTTTAGGTTTGGTTGGCGTTTGCATCGCTGCACTGGAATATGGTACCAGGAGCGACTCATCATTCGTCGTTGCTTATTGGGAAGCGATGGCTTAGGAGACAGGTTTAGATCCCTATCACCTAAGGCTTTTCAATTTTATGGGCCGTAAGGGTCCCATAAAAGTATTTTCTCCCTACGAGTCGTAAGGATCCCGTAGGTGCATTTTCTCCTTAAGAGTCGTGAGGACCCCCAAGTGTTTTTTTCTTTGTGAGTCGTAAGGATCCTACGAAGATTTGTTCTCCTCATGCATCGTGAGGACACATGAGTGGGTCTTCCCAATGGAGCATAATTCCAAGGGCGGATACCAGCCGCGTAACTGGTGATTACGTTGGGGCATGGGTATGATGAGAATTATTTAAGCCCGTGGATTGTATACAGTAGTCAATTTGGGGACTGGCCGTAGGGCTGGGAGAATTTTGGGAAATTGGATTTTGGTTGGCGTCTGCATCGCTACACTGGAATATGGTACCAGGAGTGACTCATCAATTGCCTTCGTTTTTTTGTTTTCGTTTTCGTTTTACCGCGATTGATCTATCATTTCAGCTTTTCTTATCGCGAAGGTCGCGATTGCCCTATCATTTCGGCTTTTATTCACGGTTGCCCTATCATTTCGGCTTTATTTTTCATCTTTATTTTACTCGCTGATTTTTATTACGAGTTACCCCATTAGTATAATCTTGTGGACTTTTTACTTTTTAAAGGATGTACTTGTGGACCACCCTGGCCCCACTAGTATGATCTGCATCATATTCCTGGTAGTCAAGTACATATCCTAAAGGATTTTTCAACATATAAGAGAGAGACGGTATAATAATACCCGTCTACATATTAAGATAAAGACAACCAGATAGTATACTATCATGTTGAGGAAGAAAGCCCTCTATATATATGTCCACGCATCCACTATAATATACATCAATGTATAATAATGGCCTCTAGGGCATATATATCCCTAACAGTAGGCCCTTCAGTATAAAAAAGCGGCCCAATCCTCTTACATCCCATGTTGCCTACCAATCTCTGATTCATCAAATTCACAAATTCACAATCTTATAATTTAAATCAGGAATTGATAAGCGCATATCTTAAAGCATTTAGTATTTCTATCTAGCCACAATGACCAAATAATCGCCGCAACAGAAAGAGACCACTCTCCTCGTCTGTCAAAAGACAAAACAAGGTAAAGCACCTCATCCCAACACCAGCAGAAATGCAAAAACACCCTAGACAACCCAAACATCGAAGTGGTCCATTCTCATAAAAGCCTCGCTTTCAAACAGGTAAAAAATAAATAGTGTACCGTCTCCACCTCACAATCGCAAAAAACACATCGCAACAGAGTAAAAATATTATTTCTTTTAAGCAGGCTATCCCTTGTTAAAATATGGTTATGCTCCATAAGCCATAAAAATGTGGATTCTGAGTGGAGCCTTGGTATTCCATATCCTCTTCGCATAGCGAAACCTTGCTCCACCATCATTCAACGAGTAGCATGCCAATCTAACCGAGAAAAGCTCGGAAAGATTCCCCTTCCATTTCCTCTCATCCCACATCTCTTTGTCAATAGGCAAGGAGTTTCTATGGACCTGAGTGAACTCCTCCCATCAGTTTGAGTATATATTAGTCTGATCACAAATCATATTCCACTTCCACCCTCGAGAAGATTGAAGTTTAGAGAAAACGTCTTTTGATCTAGCTCTAAGGTAAATGTAGGGGAACTCATATTTTAACGGTCCAATAACGGATCAAACATCCGACCAAAATCTAGTTCCCCAGCCATTACCGTCGACTTAGTTCCCCAGCCATAACCTTCAAGAAGACATTTTGGTGGGTATTTTTTAGGGTTTTGGTAAGATGAACTCGGAATTTACAAGAGAGAGGGGAAGATGAGGGTATTTAGGACAATTACTCACTTAATTTAACCATGGTTAGTGCTGAATCGTGGTTACACTAACAAAAGGATGTATTTTGTTAACGGTAAAGTTTTGGTGGTTGTTTTTAAAATCACTGTTTTTTTATGGTTATATATAAAAAAAAAACCTAAAAACAAATGAGTAAATAACACACAGCACCATCAAACGTTTCCATATCTCAAAAATACCAACTTTAAACTTTGAAACTAGCATTAGATCCCATCGAACTACCATGTAGGTCTACATATATCAGAAGTTAATTGATGGCTTCCTTCAGTCGCTTCAGTTTATGAGATTTAAAGAAACTAACTGAACATGCAAACTTCAAAATGCTTATAAAGGTGTTGTAGTTCATCAATTCAAAGGAGTGAAGGTTAAATGAAAACAGAATGTGGAAGAGATTGGCGTGTTCAACATGAAATCTCAACAAGAACATGAAAATCTTTAAATGATACATGAGCTAAGCTACTAAAAGTGTAGCAATGATGCGATGCGAATTCTCAATTTTTATTCAGAAGAAAAAACAATGAAACATGCTAAAGGCTCAATACATGAAGTAGAATTTGCTAATTTGCACGTATAATCTCCTTCCAGAAGAAAAATACGGCTCAGTTGTTAAAAATGATAAAATCGCCATGAAGAAAGGAAACTATAAGTCGCCAACCCAAGAAAGTCCTCCAGGCCCAGGCCATCAGCCAGGCCCCATAACTCCTGGAGGCAAAGGAGCCCAACCCGCTCTGGTCACACTTGGTCCCATGCTCAGCTTGTTCAGGTCCCATAACTCCTGGAGGCAAAGGAGTCCAGCCCGATCCGGTCACACTTGGTCCCATGCTCAGCTTGTCCGGGTCCCATAACTCCGGGCGGCAAAAGAGCCCAGCCCGCTCCGGTCACACTTGGTCCCATGCTCAGCTTGTTCTTCCTCCGTATCAACAATTTGCAAAAGAAAATTAAAGCTGACAAGGGAAATGATGAATGGTATATATCGAATCAAGACTAAATGAGTATACATTTATATTAGCCATGGAAGCTTACTGTTGGGGTCAAAAATTACACCCCGGTTGACCAAGTCAAATTCAAACTCAACCCCAAGTAAGCGGGCCCAAGCCCAGATCAAATGGGCCCATGCTCAAGTCGAGCCTCGCGGCCGGCCTCCCCATGCCAAAAAAGAAAATTATGTAATAAATAATTTTGATGTAATTTTCTATGAATAAATATAAGGAAAATGGGCATAAAGCCAAATTTTTGTAAAGCCTGTGGCTTAAGTGCAAAAAGAAATAGCACATGAGATATAGAATTAGCAAAATGTCATTTTGTAAAGCCCAAGGGGCTATATGTAAATGTGTAAGCCTATATAAGGCAATATGATAATGAAATAAAAAAAACAATAATTCATTCTCCCTAAAAATTAGGGTCTGTGCTTCCTTCTCCTTCCTCAAGGTTATTAAACCTTCTTCTCCATTTTTTTAAATTAAATTAAGAGTTTAACACTTTCTTTTCCAAAAATAAATAGTTTTTCACTATAAAACCCTCGAAGGGAGGCTCGGATCTGCCATCAAATCCCTAAAAGGGGAGATTTTAAGTCTCACCTCCCCTTTTTACCCCAAGATCCAGCAAACAGAGAGGAAGAAGAAAGATACCCATCTATAAAAATCCCATTCTGGAAGGATCCGGGCTCAAAAGAAGATCCAAAAATTTCTAGGAGTTTAACTCAATTCAAGATCTGTTGGAGTTTAACTCCAAATCTATACATAATCCATATTAGGAGTTCAACTCCAAAACCCCTTGGAAGTTCAACTCCTAACCCAGGGGCTAAGTCTCTTT
Organism: Agapanthus africanus; assembly: GCA_030015575.1. Lineage (NCBI taxonomy): Eukaryota > Viridiplantae > Streptophyta > Magnoliopsida > Asparagales > Amaryllidaceae > Agapanthus > Agapanthus africanus. The sequence goes on from CM057340.1 coordinate 38,560,074, forward strand.
TCCGCTGGTGTTTCTAACGGTCGCGTGCCGCGCACGTGACCCACGGGCATCCAGCGGTCGCGTGCAGGGCATGTGACCCGCGGGCGCTAAGCGCCCAGCTGTTGCATGCTGTGTGTTAGTGTAATATGCCTTACAGGCCATTATTGTATAATACTAGTTTGTATATTATATTTTGGAAGCTTAGGATACATACACGGATTTATAATATTCTTGCTCGATATAGTAGTATACTACTTGGTTTGTATCTATCTTAATATGTGTATATATTTCTTTTAACGTGTCGCTAATATATATTAATAGAGCTCTTAAGATCTTTGCTTGAGTACCAGCGTTGCGATGGCAGTCACACTAGTAGGGGCTGGGTAGTCTACAAGCACATCCTTATACATGTCCCTAATCGTAGGATTATCGAGATAGGGTATCGATACTCCAGAGTAGACTAGTGTATACGCTTCTCATCCCAGCAGGGGAGATAGCCTGTCCCACAACCATCAGTACGTCGTACTGGAGATAGTATGCAGGTGCTCATTGGGTTATGAGTTACACTGGACGGACTCGTGGGGAACTGCTGGTTGGTAATATACCCATCGTCAGGTAGCAGTTCCCAGGTAACATGAGTACAGCTTAGTCCATTGACTTGACACTGCTGTTTCTCCTCAAGTGTGTTCCCACTGTTCTTAGACTGCTATCTTACCATGGCTCTATTGAGTCGTGCAAACAGGTAGTAGTTCGGTGCAGTCCCGAAACACTTAGAGGCAGTGGCGGTTAGATAGGATTCGTCTCTCCCGGTATTGGGGGTCGATGCCGCGCTGTGTTCGGAATGCCATTACGCAAAGTCCCTGGTCAGGGCAAGCGAGGTTTACTGGTTGGTTTATCAACAGTTTCTCAGGGTGTTCTGGGCTATTCTCCGACACGACTTATTGCGCTATTAGGGGTCTGACATTTACCGGCCCCTAGGCCCGATATGCGATACTCTTAGACGAACAGACCGGACTATACGGAGATTTCCACTGACAGGCTCAGTAGGAGTTCGGATGAGTTTCCTCATCGGCTTTTTTATCGACAGATACCTGGGTAGCTGTTACGTACAGCTAGTGCCGCTGACGTGCTTGTGGTTAAACCCACTGCCAGCGTAACCGTCGAGTCTTTAGAGTCCCACACAGTGGGTTTCCCTACTTCGGGCGAAACGACGTAGAGGTCGTATGGTTTTACGACAGGATTCGATAGCATACATGTACTTGTGCACGTATGATATTTGGGCGGATTATACTAGTAGGCTTTAGTTTAAGCCAGGTCCAATATTTGATTATTGGGTTAGTTTCGTCTCTTTGTATCCGTGTTTCTCGAAACACGGATACGGGGTATATATGTACGGATGAGAGGGACATTCTTGTAATTACTCAAGATTGTTTTAGAAGGAGACAGCTCATTAGGGTTTTAATTATTTGTTTAATTAAAACAATTATGAGGTGGAGGACAAATTTTATTATTCATTATAATAAATAATCAAGTATGGCTAATTGGTTTGACTATGGGACAAAGTTTGACTTAGATATTTTGTGAGATATTTTGTGGGAGCACTAGATATTTTGGAGATATTTTAATCAAGCCATACTTATAATCTAATCAACTAGGCATCTCAATTATTATTATCACAAATACTTTCTCTTTCCTCAAGCTTACTCTCTCCTTCTTCCTCTCAAACCCAAGTGTCTCATGTGTTGAGAATCAAGGGTTAGTGAGACTTGACCACCCAAAATCACTCTCTACTCACTCTAGGTTACTTAGTTTAGCACACCAAGTACCCTAATTGCCTCATCTTAAAGGTTGGAGCTCAAGGTAGAAGCTCTCGGATGGATCATCTTTGACGTGGAAAAGCCGACGAGGAGGCGCATCCACTACCACTCCAAGGAGCTCACATCAAGAAGGAGGATCGCGAGGAGAAGAAGGACTTGTAGTTTGAGGTATAATCTTCTTACATAGTAGTTACAACTCCTAGTTATAGTTAGGGTTTAGCAAAGATCCTTATGCATAGGATGTTACCTAGTTTGCAAAAATTTGATTTTTACCTATTCCGCCTCCCCGTTAACCCGCGGGGTGAGTGGCATCGACTTACAGTAGTATCAGAGCCCAGGTTAAACCATAACTAACATATTAGCAAAGTCTTTAGAACTTCGATCATGGAAAAATCCTGAAAACACAATTACTTTTTGCACTTTCTGTCGAATTTCAAATCTGGTCTGAAAATATTTTCAGGGACCTGAAAAATACGTGCAGGGTTTTTGTAGATCACTGAAGAAATTTGGGTGCCTAACTCAGTCAAACCACCACAGAACCGCGGCAGAACCAAGCGTTCTGCCGCCGTTCCGCGGCCGAGTCGACTCCGAGTTGGCCCAAATTTCCTCTGGTGGTCCACTGAGTTATGTTGTGTTTCTTGGGATATTTTGTTTCTGCTCAGGAATTTTTGTGTACAGTGTTGTACTTGGAGTGGATTCAAATTTGGTTACTGATCGAAATTCTAAGAACTTTGACTAATTGGATTTCATTTGTGATGTGTTATATGTGCTGAACGTCCGCTAATCGCTATATGTCGATTAGTGGGGGTTGCACATATCTGTGATCTATTATGATAGTTTGTGTATATGAACTTGTTGGATCGTCGTGGACGAATAGCCGGGGATGTGAGATGAGTGTTTTTTATCTTTCATTCAATGTAATATGTAAAAGTGAAGTAATATTATTTTTGCGGGGCACATCCGGGTTGAGATTATAGCCACCGTTGTATATTATTCTTTTACTGTTTTCTGCTCTTAGGATAGACCCAAGGTGGGGTGCACAAACTACCGGGTTCTTTGAAGTGCTGAATGGCCTACTCACTTTGTTGAGAGAGGTTGCTTCACTTCGGGAACATGGCGGGTAGTTTGCTGCACCCGTAGGGGTCTAGGGTAGGGTTTGGCTATTCATCACGACCGTGGAATCCGCTTTTCGTTACAGGCTTAAACGAAACGCGGAATTCCTAGTATATCCAATGTGTTCATCTGTGATCTGGAATGCCTATTATTGTATCTGACGAATGTATATATATCTATATATGATATCTAGTAGACGTTGCTTATGTTTTGCATCCGCGCTAGTCCAGCCCCCGCTCTGTCGATAGTTAAGTAACCTAATGGGTGATGATGGAGCCCCGTGGCGAATGCGGATAGTATAAGCGTACGTTATATTTTCGTTGTTTTCTGCAATGGTAGGTTAATTGATGGGACTGCATTAGATTAATGCAAAGAAAATAAACCAAAGCTGAATTGTTGGAACACTTTCAAAACCACTCGTTTTTTTCCAAAAAGCAAACTTTTAAAAATGCGGAGCCCAAACCACTCCTTTTAAAAGCTAACAGGTTCCTTCAATTATATCAAGTTCACTACGTTCATGGTTTCGCCAAAACCATTCGTAGCCCTCTGTCATTTCAGTTGGATATTCAGTAGTTGTAATACCCAGCCTCTTTTATACCAATTTTGTATTTTGTACTTTAGAATTCTATTTATTTTAATTATAATTTCATTTATTTTATTTAGAAATTTAATTCTTCAAAATCCTATTTTTCTTTTACCAATAAAACCCAAAACCGTTAAACCCCAGCCCGCCCTCTCTATTTTCTAGTTAAACTTAAATTCCAGAATCCCAACCCAAGCCCGAGGGAAAACTAAAATTTAGTTAAAACATTAAACTAAAACCTTTTTGCCCAACTAACATTAGTTTATTTTTCCACACTACCAATCTCCGGCCCAATCATTCTCCTTTGTCTCCTTATTCATTTTAATTGTTTATCTGAACCCAGCCCATCTCCTTATACACAAATTTTTCTTCCATATTAACCCAGCCCGGCCCCCTTTCTCTCTTCAAATTTCTCTTATATTCCCTCAGCCCGGCCCTTTCTAATTTTCTTATTCTTTATTTTATTTCTGTCAGCCCAGCCCACCAAGCCCGCGTCCCCTCTCCAAGCCGCACCGCACCCGCTTCCTTATCCGACCCGCTCCCTACAGTATCATCTCCCCAACGGCTACTTCCCACGTTCCCGCGCGAGATCCGCTCCCTCCGCCGTCGCCCCCGCTCTCGCGGCGTTACGCCCACGACGCTCGCGTTTTCCCCTACGACCCTCTCTCCTCTACCCTCTACCCCCTCCTCCTCGCTCGCTCCATCCCTCGTTCTTATCTTCCTCCTCTTCTCGCTACACCCCCGACCCACGCACCCATCACCGACCTCCTCCCTTCACCGTCGACCACCTCCCTCGTCGCCGTCAAAGTCGTCCCTAAGCACCGAAACCCCAACCCAAACCACCATCGCCTCCCCTGATCAACCGCAGCCCTTACCTTCGCCTACATCCCTGCCTCCACAAACCTCGACCCCCATCCTAGCTCCCCACTGCCCCTCACCGTCGACGATCCATCGCCGACGAGCCTCTACTAGCCTTGCCGACGAGCTCCCCACTGCCCGAGCGTCATCCTCCTCACCATCCATTTCCCTCTACACTCTCTGCTTACTCCCTCGCAGATTTCTCTCTCTCTCTCTACAACCTTCCCTCAGTCTCTCTCTCTCTTTCTCACTCTGCTCTCTCTCTCTCTCGCTGCAGTCATCTCTCTCTCTAACTCTCAGCTCTCTCTCTCCCTCTGTCCCTCTCTCTCAAAAACTCTCAGCTCTCTCTCTCTTTCTCACTTCTCTCTCTCTTTCTCACTCTCTCTCACCTTCCTCTGTCTTTCTCTCTCTAACTCTTTCTCTCTCTAAATTCTCCCTCTCTTCCTCTGCAATCTCTCCATCGGCCTCGACAGCATCAGCGATCCCCAGCCCCGACACCGCCTGAGCTCGCAACGACCTCTCCTCAAACTCGAGCCAAGCCCAAATTTGGCGAGGTTCGTCGTGCGTTTGCCACTCCGTTCCGGGACGTGCCACTACTGCCTTAGCTGCCGCGCCATCAGTTCACCATCTCCAGGCAAGTTCTCTACTTGCTTCATGCTATTCTACTTATATTACAAATCCAAATCATATAAATTGTTGTGTTACCATTCCTGAAAACGTACACTTTTTACCTGTTCGACGTGTGTTCCTAATGGGAAACCTTTCCCAATTTGGCGGAACTAAATAGTATTGTTTGGCCCGTATGGCTGTGAACCTAGTGCATGAATTTCGTTGGATAATTTGATCGTTAATGACCAAAACGACTACCCCCAAGGTTAATCGTAAAACTGAAATTTTATTGTACCTGAAAATCGTTAAATTCACCATAAATCATATACATATTAGAATGGTGCGTTCGAGGGCTCAATTCGAAGCCGAATCGACGAACTTTAATCCTATACTGGTTTCCTGGTATTCCTGTACTTAAATTGTGAGGATAGTTGGATCGGAGTGCGACTCTGGACTGCAGTCCAGAGCGACTCCAGTCGTTGTTTGCTGTTCCGTATTGAGTACCACAAGATCTCCTTAACTCGTAGATTGCGGAACTCCACTGCTTATTATAGGTAAATCTTTTATCTAGACAACACAATTGGTTTCATTCTGTTTCGTTACCGTTTGATATTTAATCTGTAATTTAATAGATCGGGACACATAACAGTCCCAGCAGAATCAGAACCGACATATTAATGTTAAACATTGTATATCTTCTGACGTACAGATGCGATTAAAGATCCGTCTATTACGTTGAAAACCTTACTGAAAACTCTAGAATTCATCCAACTGTAGCATCGCTAAAATCTGATCCCAATTGGGATTAAAATGCGTTGCGAAACGGACTTCTGATTCTGAAACCGGATTTCCAGCCGCGAGCGCTTAAAATGAAATGGTTATAATTAATGATCCTAGAACCCGATGGGCTTGAAACTAAATTCGATGGATGGACAACTGAACACACTAATTACTACCTGTTTATCGTTTCGCTAAACTATACACGTACGCTTCATAATAAATCGTGCAAGTGTTAGAATACTATTTTTATGACACCTTAATCATGCTTCATATACTGTTTACGCATCATATCATATCTGTATCATTGTAGTGATAACCTAGTGATATCGTGCATTTACCCAGTGTTAGATTTTAGTGATGATTGTGGCAAGTACGTCAGTGTTCGTGTATCCGTGAATAAGTGAAAGTGATACGTACTTGTGCACAATCAGTGACCCTATTATTCTATTGCATCGTCGACGTCTGTGGAATGCGTGTACGTGTGACTATAAGTGGTATGGGACACTTATGGAAGCGCTTGCGCGGGTGTCACAGATAAGGCACCAGACACTGCCATTTATCTTAGGTATTAGTCGGGACGTGCTTGATGGAGGTCCTGCCTCCAGTTCCCGCGCAGACTTGTCACGGATCGATTAGTATTTAGAGTTATGGTTAGCGTTTGATGTAGACCACGGGGTGTGGGGTAGTTTAAGTGTGAATTCAACAGAATCTCGGGAGTCCCATGCCGGCTTATATATTTAGGGATTTATATGGAGATTTACAGGGTATGTGATATACACCGTGATATACATGTTACATGTTGGGCCCGTGGTCCCTTGCCCTTGGGTTCTACCCTTGGGTGGAGGACACTCGCTAGTGGTTGATTCTCACACTTGGACTGACGATAGGCTTAGTGACATGTACAGTGAGACTTAGAGACTGATAGGGATACTGGCATTTGTATACCTTATATACTGTGTTGACATACGTGACATATCGTTCTACTGCTTTACTGTTCCGCTGCATTGATTACTGCACATTCATATTCATGCTGTCATTGATTTACTGTTATTCATATCTATTACCACTGTTAGAACTGTCATTTGATGTTATATATATTATATTGCTATTGTGTCGCTCTGACGACCTGAGTATGCATGCTCAGTGTGAGGAGAAGATTTAGCCAGGACCACAACTAGATGTGCATCACAGACTCCTTGACTTGCCATTCCGAGTTACATTCGTTTGTTCCACTTCAGATCAGTCTTTACATTGTTCCTTTCAGTTACCGCATTTCTCATTACCTGCGCATCATTTACTGTTTACCATGAAAAACTAGAAGCCGAAGTGTGACTACGGCAGGACATTTCCTTGACCGTAGGAGCATGGCTGGCCTTGTCTACCCCTCGTATTCCGTATTTTGGGAAGCGGGGCGTGACATGGTTTAGTTGGTATCAAAGCCAGGTTTTGCATCGATTGGGATTGCAGTTTTCCGTGTATAGTTTGGTAATCTAAGACATCCCTCGGTCTAGGTTGTAAACTTGTCATTCTTGATCCATATTCACATCGTGTGTTCAGCTATCCATTCGATATGGTTTCGGGTGACTTGACAAGGTTACGTGGTTGCAATTACACTACCGTACTCTATTCAAGTGACTTAAAGTCATACAGTTGATTCCCCACTTGTAATAAATTCATCACCTCAGATATTCTTGAATCTGTGTCCAATCCTCATTATATTTGAATCTTATGGCTTGTACCTTATATCATCTTCAAAATTGTTGTTTCAGGATCATGTATCCCAACGACTCTTCATCTATATCCGCTCCCCAGAATTAGACCATTGAGATTCTGAGTGCACTGCAAGGTCTAAAGGAAGCCCAGGAGCGAACAAACGACTTGTTGGCTGAAGGACTGAGAAGACAGATAAATCAGGCACCAGCGGGAGTCTCCAATCATAAAGGGATCCCCGTTAGACGAGGAAAAGAGAAGAAGATGAAACTCCAATTTATTTCCCAGCGACAGAAGCAGCAGAAGACCCCATGTTGTGGGTATTGTAAGAGGCCAGGACACCTTCAGAAGGATTGTCGCTGTGCTCAAGGGAAATGTCTGATATGCGAGTCCAACAAACATCTCATCAACAGTTGCCCAGAAAGGAAAGAACTACAAGGAGGAAACTCGTCCACACTCCCCATTTCTGCCACATGAGGATTATCGCGTAGTTCGAACTTCGACGATAAGGCGGATCTAACGCAGGATTCAACTCTCGCGACAAGAATGCAACATATAGTAATCAAAGAAGAATTTTATGTTTTCTGCTCTCAGTAATAATGTTGTCATCTTCTTATGAATATTTCTTTCAGTTTGAAGTCTCGTATCCACTGAACTTTTGATTGAATGCAATAAAACTTGAATCATAATGTATGCATCATTCTCTTGTTTTCTCCTTATTTATATTATTCGTTGTCACAGCGTTTCTATCCTGATTTTTCAGTTCATGCAACCGCATATTTACCTATACTTCGTACCCTGAGCTTTTTCCTTGATGTATCCCACTATCTAATCATGACTTTTCTTTTCAGGCCATGGCCCACCCTGGAGCAGCGCCGCATCTAGACGAGGGTGCACAGTCATGCGTTTCCTTAGATCACACATTGACGAGTTCTGATGATGAGGTCAACGGTCCCCAGGTCAACTTCGGAAACAACGATTCAGAGGACGAAGAAGTAGCCGCCCCAGAGTTTGACATGATAGCTGATTCCGACGAAGAAGAAGGAGATCCTGAAGAGAACCCTATAGAGGAAGATCCCGATGAAGACCCGATAGAAGAAAATCCAGTTAAGGAAAATCCCGTGGAAGAAAATCCAGAAGAAGAGAATCACATGGAATCGGACCTCGATGAAGAAGCTCCATCCGAGGAAGAAGGACCAAAAGATCAAGACCCTGCTGTGAAAGAACTTCCAGTGGCGATGCCTGCGAGGCGATATGGAAATGGACGCCCCTACCTGAGTGCGCGAGCCTACCGCAACCTACTGAACCTCCACAACCGCGACTGACGGAATTTCTTTTGATGTTGTCTTTCTGGCCAAATAAAATGTGTATAGTTTAGGGCCACTTTTCGCCTTTGGGAATGCCTTGTTTCAAATTTTCTTGAATGAAATAAATCTTCTGAATTCGTAAACCTTTTGATTATTGGTTCGCTTGATACTTGTTTATTACCCATATCCATTTATTTTTCCTGCTGAGTTCCCTGACTATCCACCCCTACTCATTGTATAGTTTTCACCCTCGTTTCGATTAGAAAGTACCGCACCCTGATCCTTGGAATGAGCCACCCTTCACCCTTCGTCTGTGCCTCGATTGAGATCCTTCTGGGAGGAGGACCTTTCTTATGAATTACCGAGTTCGTTAGCTTTTCAAATTCTTGATTCATAGAATGTACCGACCGTTATCCTACCCAAACTTCTTCCCTTGTAGTCATTTGTGGTTCGCCCTTACATCCTGTGCTGACCCGATCCCAATCTCCTTGATCTTCAGCCTAAAACCGCCACATTCCGACCTTTGAGTGAACCACACTTCCTTGAAACCCTTATCCTAGCTAGCCTACATTTTTGTATTCTTCCTATTACCCTAATTATATAAAGGGACGGTGTTATTCAAAAAAAAATAAAATTAGTTTTCAGTATCTTGGTGCGTGTTGTTGATTACTCCGTTTTATGTATTTTAAGTACACTATTATTATCCCCATTTTCAGTAGCGCAACCTTATACCGCGCATATTTTGCTCCATGTTTCTTATTTTCGCGATACAAGTATTCTAAGTTATTTTTAAAAAAAATATTTGATTGATACATCGTCCTAAAATATTTTACCTACCGACGAATCTTTCACTACCTTATTGTCGCTACTTTACTTCGGGTATTGTGCCCACGTTTGCTAGTATAAATGATTGTGCCTTACACTTATTTTTCCAGCCGTATTACTTTTGTTATACTTATACGTGTACATATTTGAGTTTCGATCTTATCGAGTACGCCTCGAATAATATTGTTCGTATTGTTGTTATTTATATTTCCGTATATATGTAGCTACCCTTATAGTTGTTCCTATTTTATACCTATTTAAATCTATATTTTTGTATGTTATTCTTACGTATTTTATATCTTCGAAATTTCTTCGTCCACACATTTCTAGTAAATCCTTATGTGTTAAATTGCAAAAAAATAGCTTTCGCCTATGATTGTATTGCTCATAGTTTATTTTAAATTTCGAGGACGAAATTTTTGTAAGGGTGGTATGATTTAATACGCAGCCTCTTTTATACCAATTTTGTATTTTGTACTTTAGAATTCTATTTATTTTAATTAAAATTTCATTTATTTTATTTAGAAATTTAATTCTTCAAAATCCTATTTTTCTTTTACCAATAAAACCCAAAACTGTTAAACCCCAGCCCGCCCTCTCTATTTTCTAGTTAAACTTAAATTCCAGAATCCCAACCCAAGCCCGGGGGAAAACTAAAATTTAGTTAAAACATTAAACTAAAACCTTTTTGCCCAACTAACATTAGTTTATTTTTCCACACTACCAATCTCCGGCCCAATCATTCTCCTTTGTCTCCTTATTCATTTTAATTGTTTATCTGAACCCAGCCCATCTCCTTATACACAAATTTTTCTTCCATATTAACCCAGCCCGGCCCCATTTCTCTCTTCAAATTTCTCTTATATTCCCTCAGCCCGGCCCTTTCTAATTTTCTTATTCTTTATTTTATTTCTGTCAGCCCAGCCCACCAAGCCCGCGTCCCCTCTCCAAGCCGCACCGCACCCGCTTCCTTATCCGACCCGCTCCCTACAGTATCATCTCCCCAACGGCTACTTCCCACGTTCCCGCGCGAGATCCGCTCCCTCCGCCGTCGCCCCCGCTCTCGCGGCGTTACGCCCACGACGCGCGCGTTTTCCCCCACGACCCTCTCTCCTCTACCCTCTACCCCCTCCTCCTCGCTCGCTCCATCCCTCGTTCTCATCTTCCTCCTCTTCTCGCTACACCCCCGACCCACGCACCCATCACCGACCTCCTCCCTTCACCGTCGACCACCTCCCTCGTCGCCGTCAAAGTCGTCCCTAAGCACCGAAACCCCAACCCAAACCACCATCGCCTCCCCTGATCAACCGCAGCCCTTACCTTCGCCTACATCCCTGCCTCCACAAACCTCGACCCCCATCCTAGCTCCCCACTGCCCCTCACCGTCGACGATCCATCGCCGACGAGCCTCTACTAGCCTTGCCGACGAGCTCCCCACTGCCCGAGCGTCATCCTCCTCACCATCCATTTCCCTCTACACTCTCTGCTTACTCCCTCGCAGATTTCTCTCTCTCTCTCTCTACAACCTTCCCTCAGTCTCTCTCTCTCTTTCTCACTCTGCTCTCTCTCTCGCTGCAGTCATCTCTCTCTCTAACTCTCAGCTCTCTCTCTCTCTCTTTCTCACTTCTCTCTCTAAAACTCCCAGCTCTCTCTCTCTTTCTCACTTCTCTCTCTCTTTCTCACTCTCTCTCACTCTCTCTCACCTTCCTCTGTCTTTCTCTCTCTAACTCTTTCTCTCTCTAAATTCTCCCTCTCTTCCTCTGCAATCTCTCCATCGGCCTCGACAGCATCAGCGATCCCCAGCCCCGACACCGCCTGAGCTCGCAACGACCTCTCCTCAAACTCGAGCCAAGCCCAAATTTGGCGAGGTTCGTCGTGCGTTTGCCACTCCGTTCCGGGACGTGCCACTACTGCCTTAGCTGCCGCGCCATCAGTTCACCGTCTCCAGGCAAGTTCTCTACTTGCTTCATGCTATTCTACTTATGTTACAAATCCAAATCATATAAATTGTTGTGTTACCATTCCTGAAAACGTACACTTTTTACCTGTTCGACGTGTGTTCCCAATGGGAAACCTTTCCCAATTTGGCGGAACTAAATAGTATTGTTTGGCCCGTATGGCTGTGAACCTAGTGCATGAATTTCGTTAGATAATTTGATCGTTAATGACCAAAACGACTACCCCCAAGGTTAATCGTAAAACTGAAATTTTATTGTACCTGAAAATCGTTAAATTCACCATAAATCATATACATACTAGAATGGTGCGTTCGAGGGCTCAATTCGAAGCCGAATCGACGAACTTTAATTCTATACTGGTTTCTTGGTATTCCTGTACTTAAATTGTGAGGATAGTTGGATCGGAGTGCGACTCTGGACTGCAGTCCAGAGCGACTCCAGTCGTTGTTTGCTGTTCCGTATTGAGTACCACAAGATCTCCTTAACTCATAGATTGCGGAACTCCACTGCTTATTATAGGTAAATCTGTTAGCTAGACAACACAATTGGTTTCATTCTGTTTCGTTACCGTTTGATATTTAATCTGTAATTTAATAGATCGGGACACATAACAGTCCCAGCAGAATCAGAACCGACATATTAATGTTAAACATTGTATATCTTTTGACGTACAGATGAGATCGAAGATCCGTTTATTACGTTGAAAACCTTACTGAAAACCCTAGAATTCATCCAACTGTAGCGTCGCTAAAATCTGATCCCAACTTGGATTAAAATGCGTTGCGAAACGGACTTCTGATTCTGAAACCGGATTTCCAGCCGCGAGCGCTTAAAATGAAATGGTTATAATTAATGATCCTAGAACCCGATGGGCTTGAAACTAAATTCGATGGATGGACAACTGAACACACTAATTACTACCTATTTATCGTTTCGCTAAACTATACACGTACGCTTCATAATAAATCGTGCAAGTGTTAGAATACTATTTTTATGACACCTTAATCATGCTTCATATACTGTTTACGCATCATATCATACCTGTATCATTGTAGTGATAACCTAGTGATATCGTGCATTTACCCAGTGTTAGATTTTAGTGATGATTGTGGCAAGTACGTCAGTGTTCGTGTATCCGTAAATAAGTGAAAGTGATACGTACTTGTGCACAATCAGTGACCCTATTATTCTATTGCATCGTCGACGTCTGTGGGATGCGTGTACGTGTGACTATAAGTGGTATGGGACACTTATGGAAGCGCTTGCGCGGGTGTCACAGATAAGGCACCAGACACTGCCATTTATCTTAGGTATTAGTCGGGACGTGCTTGATGGAGGTCCTGCCTCCAGTTACCGCGCAGACTTGTCACGGATCGATTAGTATTTAGGCTTATGGTTAGCGTTTGATGTAGACCACGGGGTGTGGGGTAGTTTAAGTGTGAATTCAACAGAATCTCGGGAGTCCTATGCCGGCTTATTTATTTAGGGAGTTATATGGAGATTTACAGGGTATGTGATATACACCGTGATATACATGTTACATGTTGGGCCCGTGGTCCCTTGTCCTTGGGTTCTACCCTTGGGTGGAGGACACTCGCGAGTGGTTGATTCTCACACTTGGACCGACGATATGCTTAGTGACCTGTACAGTGAGACTTAGAGACTGATAGGGATACTGGCATTTGTATACTTTATATACAGTGTTGACATACATGACATATCGTTCTACTGCTTTACTGTTCCGCTGCATTGATTACTGCACATTCATATTCATGCTGTCATTGATTTACTGTTATTCATATCTATTACCACTGTTAGAACTGTCATTTGATGTTATATATATTATATTGCTATTGTGTCGCTCTGACGACCTGAGTATGCATGCTCAGTGTGAGGAGAAGATTTAGCCAGGACCACAACTAGACGTGCATCACAGACTCCTTGACTTGCCATTCCGAGTTACATTCGTTTGTTCCACTTCTGGTCAGTCTTTACATTGTTCCTTTCAGTTACTGCATTTCTCATTACCTGCGCATCATTTACTGTTTACCATGAAAAACTAGAAGCCGAAGTGTGACTACGGCAAGACATTTCCTTGACCGTAGGAGCATGGCTGGCCTTGTCTACCCCTCGTATTCCGTATTTTGGGAAGCGGGGCGTGACAGTAGTATTCAAGCTATGTATTTTGACCTTCGCCAAGATATAGTGATTGGTAGCTGCTGAATATTCATCTGTTGCATAGATAAATGCGTTGGTTTGGGACAGTCGTACTGCTAGATCCAAAGCGAAAGCCAAAGGAAAGAAGAAGAAGGCCTCCACAAAGCCGAGAGGCGGTGTTAGTAAGGTGGAAGTAAGGGGCAAGGCAAAAGTGGCGGAGCCGACAGTAGGAAAGGAAGAATGCTTCTACTATCATAAAAAAGGCCATTGGAAGAAAGATTGCAGGGCTTGGAAGGCCAAGAACCAGGACCCGAAGCAAGTTGTGGCTTCGGCTTCAGGTGTGTTTGTAATTGAAAACCGTCTGTCAATCAACTCTACTTCCTGAGTGTTGGATACCGGATCAGGATCTCATATCTGCAATTCTTTGGAGGCACTGAGAAGCCGTAGGGTTCTGAAGACCGGTGATATGACCCTCAGGGTTGCTAACGGAGCGAGCGTGGATGCTGTCTGTAGGGGAATATCACCTTGGATTGACGAGTGGACATATTTTGGTTTTACGCAACTGTTTTTGTGTACCTAGTTTGACTTGTAATATCATTTTTGTATCTTTGTTATCTAAAAATGGTTATGATTTTACATTTGTAAGCGATGTCGTAAACATCCACCTTAATCATGGTCTGATTGGGTCAGGTACTCTAAACAACGGTATATACGTATTAAACCAACTACAAATTTTCAGTGTCCAGAACACACATAAAAGAAAGATTTCAGAAATAAATCATGCTTTCTTATGGCATTGTAGACTAGGTCACATCAACGAAACAAGCTTAACCAAGTTACATAAAGAAGGATATTTGGATCCGTTCGAATATCAATCTTATGCAACTTGTCAATCATGTCTCAAAGAAAATATGACAAAAACTCCGTTCACTGGACGCGGAGTAAGAGCGAGCGAGCTCTTGGGACTCATATACAGTGATGTGTATGGTCCAATGTCTACACATGCGTGAAGTGGTTATTCATCTTCATTAATTTTACGGATGATTTCTCTAGGTATGGATATGTCTTCTTGATGAAGTATAAATCCGAGGCCTTTGAGAAATTCCGGGAATACAAGAATGAAGTGGAAAAACAAACAGGCAAAAGTATCAAAACACTGAGATCTGATCGAGGTGGTGAATACTTGAGTGCCGAGTTCTTGAATTACCTAAAAGAGAATGGAATTCTCTCTCAGCTTACTCCTCCATACACACCACAACACAACGGTGTATCGGAGAGACGGAACCGAACTCTATTGGATATGGTACATTCCATGATGAGTAACGCTGAGTTACCGCGATCATTCTGGGGCTATGCACTAGAATCAACTGCATATCTTTTGAACAAGGTTCCTACCAAGACTGTGCCTACCACACCATATCAGATGTGGAGTGGGAAGAAACCCTATCTTCGGTATCTGAAAATATGGGGATGTCCAGCTTTTGTTAAAAAGCAGCATGCGGACAAACTCGAGGTACGATCAGTACTGTGTAAGTTTGTGGGATACCCAAAGAACTCCAAGGGGTATCTTCTCTATTACGCAGAGGAACAAAAGGGTTTTGTTTCTCGTCATGCCCACTTTCTGGAACATCAGTTTTGAGAAAAAGAAATAAGTGGGAGCACAATAGAACTGGAAGAAATTCCAGAACCACAAGCTGTTAATGAAAGCTTGGTGGAACCGGAAGTTTCAAAAGAACAGGACATTCCGGCACCACTCCGCAGGAGTAGTAGGCTTTCTCATCCGCCTGAGAGATACTACGGTTTTCTCGTAGACGGGGATAGAGAGGATCGCATCATTGATAATGATGAGCCGACTAACTTCTAGCAAGCCATTCAGAGCACTGACTCAGTAAAATGGTTGGATGCAATGCGGACCGAGATGGAGTCCATGTACACCAACAAAGTATGGACTTTGGACATTGCTCCAGAAGGGGTAAAACCCATAGGCTGCAAATGGATCTTCAGAAAAAAGATTGGTGTAGATGGACAGGTTGAAACCTATAAGGCTAGACTTGTTGAAAAAGGATTTCGTCAAAGACCTGGTTTGGATTATGATGAAACCTTTTCTCCAGTGGTTATGCTCAAATCCATTCGGATCCTTCTTGCCATTGCCGCCTTCCACGATTATGAGATCTGGCAGATGGACGTAAAGACGGCTTTTCTAAATGGAAAATTGGAAGAGTGCGTTTATGTGGACCAGCCAGAGGGTTTCATTCAGAGTGGGAGCAACGGGAAAGTGTGCAAGTTTCTTAAGTCTATTTATGGACTAAAGTAGGCAGCGCGGAGTTGGAATATCTGTTTTGATGAGACGGTCAAAAAATTTGACTTTATCAAAAATCCAGATGAGCTATGCATTTATAGTAAGATTGTAGCACGAACTGTTGTATTCCTCGTCTTGTACGTGGATGACATTCTCTTGATAGGAAATGACATTCCTATGCTACAGTCTGTCAAAGAGTTCTTGTCACAATGGTTCTCCATGAAAGACCCGGGTGATGCCTCTTACATTCTGGGGATCCAGATCTATCGTGATAGATCTAAGAGAATGTTGGGACTTTCACAGTCCAGATACATCGACACCATATTGAAAAGATTCAGTATGGAAGATTCTAAGCGCGGTAATTTACCAGCTTGTCACGGAATCACCATTTCCAAAGAGATGTCTCGCAAGACTGATTTGGAAAGGGATTGCATGTCTATTATACCCTACGGTTCTGCGGTAGGCTCTATAATGTATGCGATGTTGTGTACCAGACCAGATATTGCTTACGCACTGAGCGTGGTAAACCGGTATCAGTCAAACCCTGGGAAGAAGCACTGGATAGCAGTAAAGAACATTCTCAAGTACCTGAGAAGGACTAAGGAAATGTTCTTAGTTTACGGCAGAAAAAATCTCTAGATCGAGGCCTTTGCTGACTCCAGCTTCCAGAGTGACAAGGATGACTCCAAATCCATGTCGGGTTATGTCTTTACTCTCAATGGAGGAGCAGTCTGTTGGAAGAGTTCCAAGCAGGACACCGTTTCTGACTCGACGATGAAAGCGGAGTATATCGCAGCTTTAGATGCCACAAAAGAAGTAGTCTGGATGAGGAAATTCTTGACAGAACTTCAGGTGGTTCCGTCCATTGTTAATCCAATACCTCTGTATTGTAACAACAACGGGGCTATAGTTTTAGTAAAGGAACCCAGGTCCCATCAGAAGTCCAGACACATCTTGAAGCGGTATCACCTGATCAGGGAGATCGTGGATCGCCGGTGTTCGCCGCCGAATACGGGAGACGGTACCGCGTAGGTCATCTTGCCTGAATTTGGGGGCACGTGCTATTTGGATTTATCCATCCACCTCTCCGAAGATACCAAGTTGATTTATGGCACCGTATATCGGAGGTTTAGACGGATGCGGCCGATATAGCAGACTTCGTCAGATTCCCCCTCGTTTGAGGGGGTTTTGATTGTGGGGACGCTCTTCCCTGCAGGCGCAAGCCCCTGCAGTTAATTACGCTACCCTATCGCGGTAACCACTTTCTCCTTCTCCAGATGGTCACTTCGTGTCAAGTATGTTTGTTTTGTTTTTGATTGCCCGTGGATTGTATACGGAGACTAATTTATGTTGCCGCCCGTAGGGCGTGGATTAGTCTTAGATTTGGGTTTGGGTTGGGTTTAAGGATCGTTAATCTCATTTGAAACTAAGATCAACTTAAATGTTTGTTTACGTTAGTCTAATTTTAGACTAAGATCTACTTAACAGGATCATTTGGATCCAACAAAAGAGCATTTGGGCTCGATAGTTTTAGTTTAGGGACATTGCAGTCCAGAAGTGTAAGGACATCATAGTCCGTGACAGTTTAAAGACATCATAGTCTGTAAAATTTAAAGACATCATAGTCTATGAGTTCAAGGACGTCACAGTCCATGGTAGTTTAGAGACATCATAGTCTGTAAAGTTTAAGGACATCATAGTCCATGAGTTTAAGGACCCCACAATCCGTAAAGTTTAAGGACATCATAGTCCATGAGTTTAAGGACCCCACGGTCCGTGGAATGTCTGGTTGTCGAGACCCGTCACCTCCCTAAAGACGTTGAAGGATTACAACGACACATATCAGAGAAGTGAAGAGTTGTACCCTTGAACCAATATTGTTTGCGAGATCTGCAGTCAAGTTTGAGACTAAGAACAAAGATTTATGAGCATATGGGCTCAGTTAATCTGAATTAGGGATCTGTGGCCAATTTGGGCTCGGCCCATTCGGTTAAAATATTGGACATTTAATTAGGCTCGGTCCCTTTTCATTTAACAATGCTGAGCATTGGTTTGGGTTCTGACAACCGTTTTTGTCTTTTATTGAGTGATGAGCACTCAATATAGCTCTGAGGCTTTATTTAAAGAACAGTTTATGTTCTTTCAGTGCACACGTGAGGAGCACGTGGTGCGCTTGGCCCTGAGCGCCAGTCAATGAGCGCAGAGCGCTTCTGTTAAGCAGCGCACACGTGAGAAGCACGTGGTGCACTTGGCGCTGAGTGCCAGTCAATGAGCACAGAGCGCTTCTGTTAACTAGTGCGCACTTGAGGAGCACGGGTACGCTTGGCGCTGAGCGCCAGTCAATGAGCACAGAGCGCTTCTGTTAAGTAGCGCGCACGTGAGGAGTACGTGGCGCGCTTGGCGTTGGTCACCAGATTTGGAGCGCTAAGCTGCTTCTTATGAAGTAGCGCACAGGTGAGGAGCACGTGGCGCTCTTGGCGCTGAGCGCCAGGCAATGAGCGCAGAGCGTTTCCGATCAATTTCGTGATCTGAGAAATAAGTTCTCGCTTACAAGAGACTTTGTCTCATGGTTCTAAGAACAAAGTTCTTATTTTTATAGGAGATGTTGCAATCTCTTCTATTTTCTTTTGTGAAATACTTTGTCTTTGTAGATCTATGATCTGAAGAGAATGAAATTCTTTTCCCCCCTTTTTATGATAAGATGCTATGATCTCTTTTTGTGAAAGACCTCTGTCTTATAGATCTGTGATCTGAAAAAAAAACTATGTTCTTCTTCCTTAATGAGATATTTTTTATCTCTCTGTTTTTATCTTGAAGAAAAGTTCTTCTTCTCAGAGGTTGCTCTTTTCTTTGAAATTTCTCAAAGCTTGTGGGGGGTTTCTCTCTGCAAGACTTGAAGTCTTTGGTCCTTTATATAGGGGAGGCTGATTTGTTGAATCGGTTGAAAAGATCTTTCCTCTAATTGATTTGGGGAATGTTTCCCACCGTTGGATTTTTGATCCTAAAGCTTCTGTTTTACAGAAGGCAATTTTCTTATTTGTAACAAGATTGGGAAAATCGTTTCCCATACAAAACGTATTCCGTATCTTGGTGATTTTTAATCACCATTGGATCTTTGATCCAACGGTGCTCTGATTTACAGAGCATAATCTTTCCTGTTTAGAAAGATTCTGAGGAGTATTTTCTTAACAGAATTTTATTATGAATTTTGATGATTTAGTATCTTCGTTGGATCTTTGATCCAACGGTGGAGAATATTTAGTTCTGGCGCTTGGTGCTCTCGTGCTTTGCACGTGATGCCCTGCCTTAAAGTCTTGGACTCTTTAGCGTTGGCTCTCAGCGCTCTCGTGCTTTGCACGTGAGGCGCTGCCTCAGAGTCTTTAACTCTTTAGGGCTGGTGCTCAGCGCTCTCGTGCTTTGCACGTGAGGCGCTGCTTCAGAGTCTTTGACTCATGGCGCTGGCGCTGGCGCTCAGCGCTCTCGTGCTTTGCACGTGAGGCGTTGCCTCAATACTGAAGGTGTCTTTTCACCTTCCTTCTCCACTTTTCCTGAGTCAAGCTTCTCTTTCCCAGAGCTTGGAAATAGTTCCATCATGCACAGCATTTTCGGTGCTGCACAAGCTCTTAACTCGTATAGGATCTCCTCTTTCCATCGGCTCCATTTAGCTCCGGATGGTTTTCTTATCTGTGATCAATGATATTCCCCCTCTTTCGGCGGAGATGACTCCGGCAATACTCGACGCCGCGGAAGATAAGATCGAGTGCTTCCACAAGGCACTTTTGATCACCACATCTCTGAGGGATCGCTCTGTCCGGATGCTAAGCCAGATACGGGCTCAGCGGGTCGTCATGTCTGCCTTTGCTGATGGGTGCGATGCTGACCGATAGGTAGCTACTTTTCGTGAAGATCGCCGTTTTGTCATGGTAGAGAAGGCAGAGAGAGAGTTAGATAATTTTATCCATAGTTTTGTGAATCCATGTACTTGCGATTTCATGTTTGGTGATCTATTTCTTGTAGAATAAAATATTCAATTAAATGCTTTGTTTTTGTCGTTGAACACATGTTCTTCCTCTGATGTGTGCATGTGTGTATATGAATGAGCCTGGTTTCACACATATCTGTAAACGAAACTTAAGCCGGCATAAACAGGAACTAATAGCTCTTGGCCGAAGATTTTGGCGGGAACAGCCGGGGGATCGAGGTTCGGAGAGTTGCTACTGAGGAAAACACTGCAGATCCATTCAAAAAGGTCATCCCTCAGACGCAGTTCGAGAGGCTATTCGAGATAATAGGTTTGCGATATGCCAGCACATGACCTTAGTGTAAGTGGGAGATTGTTAGTGTAATATGCCCTAGAGGCCAATATTGTATAGTACCAGTTTGTATATTACATTTTGGAAGCTTAGGATATATACATGGATTTATGACATTCTTGCTCGATATAGTAATATGCTACTTGGTTTATATCTATCTTAATATGTGTATATGCTTCTTTTAACGTATAGCTAATACATATTGATAGAGCCCTTAGGATCTTTGCTTGACAACCAGCGTTGTGATGACAGTCACACTAGTGGAGGCTGGGTAGTTTACAAGCACATCCTTATACAGGTCTCTAGTCGTAGGATTATCGAGACAGGGCATCGATACTCCAGAGTAGACTAGTATATACGCTTCTCATCCCAGCAGGGGAGATGGTCTGCCCACAGCCATCAGTACGTCGTACTGGAGATAGTATGCAGGTGCTCATTGGGTTATGAGTTACACTGGACGGACTCGTGGGGAACTGCTGGTTGGTAATATACCTGTCGTCAGGTAGCAGTTCCCAGGTGACATGAGTATAGCTTACTCCGTTGACTTGACACTGCTGCTTCACCTCAAGTGTGTTCCCACTGTTCTTAGATTGCTACCCTACCACGGCTCTATTGAGTCATGCAAATAGGTAGTAGTTGGGTGCAGTCCCGAAGCACTTGGAGGCAGTGGCGGTTAGATAGGATTCGTCTCTCCCGGTATCGGGGGTCGATGTCGCGCTGTGTTCGGAATGCCATTACACAAAGTCCCCGGCTAGGGCAAGCAAGGTTTATTGGTTGGTTTATCAACAGTTTCTCAGGGTGTTCTGGGCTATTCTCCGACACGACTTATTGTGCTATTAGGGGTCTGACGTTTACCGGCCCCCTAGGCCCGATATGCAATACTCTTAGATGAACAGACTGGACTGTACGGAGATTGCCACTGACAGGCTCGGTAGGAGTTCAGATGAGTTTCCTCATCGGCCTTCTTATCGACAGATACCTGGGTAGCCGTTACGTACAGCTAGTGCCGCTGACGTGCTTGTGGTTAAACCCACTGCCAGCGTAACTGTTGAGTCTTTAGAGTCCCACACAGAGGGTTTCCCTACTTATAGAGTTTGGGCTTGGGAAGATAGCAAGAGGACATAGACGTCGTCATCTATCGTTGACCTAGGCCGTGACTCGTCAGGCGTAGTATTTTT
Organism: Agapanthus africanus; assembly: GCA_030015575.1. Taxonomy (NCBI): domain Eukaryota; kingdom Viridiplantae; phylum Streptophyta; class Magnoliopsida; order Asparagales; family Amaryllidaceae; genus Agapanthus; species Agapanthus africanus. The sequence goes on from CM057340.1 coordinate 38,581,560, forward strand.
TCAAGAACCGGCCGTTTATTTACCTGAAGGGTCTTTCGCCATGCATATTCATGAGCAAGCAAGCCCCACCTTGGTAGACCTTGTTTATGATGTACGGGCTCTCATAATTTGGCTCGAATTTCCCCCATTTGGTACGATTGGGGATCATAGGTCTCTTGACCACTAGCACGAGTTCGCCTTGGCGGAATGTTCTCGGCCTAGTCAATCTCTCGTATGAGCGCGTCATCTTTGCTTTGTAAGCCTCCAAGTTTTGCTGCACCATAAGACGAGTTTCATCGAGGGCATCGAGATCCTCAAGCCGAAGATGAGCATTCTCTTCGCCTGTTAGCTCGTAATGGACCGCCACTCGTAGAGATGGTAGTTCTATCTCCAAGGGAAGTACTGCTTCAGCGCCGAATACCAATGCATACGGCGTTGTATTCATGGTCATTTTGAACATGGTTCGGTAAGCCCAGAGTGCTTCATGCAATCTCTCGTGCCAGTCCTTTTGTTTTTGGACACCGTCTTCTTTATGATCTTCTTCAAGGTCTTGTTGAAAGCCTCAGTCAGACCGTTAGCTCGAAGAATATAGACCGAAGAGTATCTCCAGTCTATATTATGCTGTTGTGTGAAGCGGCTGATTTTGTGACTTCCGTAGGCTGGCCTGTTATCGGAGATAATCCGTCGCGGAGTGCCGAACCGATAGATGACGTGTGTCTTGAAGAAATGGAGAATATTCTCCGTCTTCACCTCTCTTAGCAGTACTGCTTCTGCCCACTTAGAGAAATAATCGGTTGTCGCCAATATGAACCGATACCCTCTGAATGACGCTGGTTCGATGGGCCCGATTATGTCAGTTCCCCACCGTTGGGTGTAGTGGGTTTAGATGCTGGTGGATGAAGTCTCCATGAATTTGGCACGAGTGGCACTGCTTCGCGTATTCGAGGCAGTCTTGGATTATCGTGGGCCAATAGTAGCTTATCCTTTTGATCTTCAGCTTCATCTTTGGCCCGGCTTGATGAGAACAGGAGAGTCCGTCGTGAGTTTCTTGGATGACTTTCTTTGCTTCTTTCGGTCCTAGGCATCTTAGCCACAGAGAGTCGAACGATCTCTTATACAACGTATCATTGACGAAGGCAAAAGACAGAGCTCGTTTCATGAGCCGATGTCTCGAGGATGCATCTTCAGATGTTTGACGGGATTTGAAGTAGTCTATAAAGACTTCTCTCCAATCCTTAGCCTTTTCTTGGTCTTTTGCTTGTAAGGCCGTTTGCTTGGTCGCTCTCTTTTCTTCGGACGACTCCGGAGATATTTATGCCGGTGCAAGAACCCGACGGCTTTGTACTACGATCTTTGCGTCATCGAGGTTTTCGTCAGCCAGTTCTTTAGCGAGTTTGGCTAACGCATCCGCTTTGCTATTTTCCGCATGCGGTATGCTTTTCAGGACGTAGGCGGGAATTTGAGTCAGCAATTGTTGCACTCTCTCACCGTACCTTACCAACTCTGGTTTGCACGTTTGATAGTCGCCGTTTACTTGACTAATGACCAGTTGGGAGTCTCCGTATATGAGGAGGTTTTCGATTCCCATGTCGACAGCGATCTCAAGACCTGCTATCAAAGCTTCATATTCAGCTTCATTGTTTGTACTCGGCTCTGTTAAGTAAAAGACAAAGCGCATTATCCCTCCTTGTGGAGTCACGAAGATAAGGCCTACCCCAGATTTGATTATAGGGGTGTTGTGTTGTCGCTTCTTCATGGAAGATGCCCCATCGAAGTAAAGTTCCCATCAGGTGTCACTCTCTCCTTTCTCCCCGTTGATCGTGTCAAACGCGTGCTCGTCTGGCAATTCGCAATTTAGGGGTGAATCGGCGGGTATCGGATGCTCAACGAGGAAGTCGGCAATGGCCTGGCCCTTCACTGCCTTGAGAGGTCGGTATGTTATCGAGAACTCCATCAAGAGGAGGGCCCATTTAGCGAGCCGTCCTGTTAGTATGGCTCTTGACATCAAATATTTAAGAGGATCCACTTTTGATATTAGGTGGACCTCATGCGCCAAAGCATAATGTCGGAGCTTCATTATCGCGAAGATTAACGCTAGGCAGTGTTTTTCAATGGGGGAGTAGTTGTTTTCTGCCCCCAGGAGAACTCGACTCAAATAGTAGAGGGCTCTTTCCTTCCCTTGGTCGTTCTCCTATGCCCATAGCGCGCCTAAAGAATCTTCAAGGGCTGTTGTGTACAGGATGAGAGGCTTTCCCTTGATCGGAGCGGTCAGTACTGGCGGATTCTGCAGGTATTGCTTGATTTCGTCCAGTGCGCTTGACATTTGCGATCCCAGATGAAAGGGGTCCCCTTCTTCATTAAATGGCTATAGGGGTGGTATTTGCCGGAGAGATTGGCTATGAATCGTCGGATATATGCGAGCTTTCCTTGGAGAGATCGCAGTTGCTTGAGAGTTCTTGGCGAAGGTACTTCCATAATCGCCTTGATCTTCGATGGATCTATTTCGATGCCTTGATGTCGTATGATGAACCCTAGAAATTTGCCCGAGGAAACTCCGAACGCACATTTGAGAGGGTTCATCTTTAGGTTGTATTTCCAAAGACGTTGGAATACTACCTTCAGATGCTCCCAATGCTCCTCGTGTGATTTGGTTTTTACCATGAGGTCGTCAATATAGCATTCGACGATTTCATGTATGAGGTTATCGAAAATTTTCGTCATGGCCCTCTGATAGCTAGCTCCGGCGTTCTTCAGGCCGAAAGGCATTACTTTGTAGCAAAATATGCCCAGCGGAGTCCGGAAAGCGGTATGCTTCTTGTCTTCGAGATGCATCTTTATTTGATTATACCCCAATGAGCCGTCCATGAAGGAGAAGACTTCATGAGTGGACGTGTTGTCTATCATCGGCTCGATAACCGGTACGGGAAAGTCATACTTCAGACAAGCTCTGTTGAGGTCCCGAAAGTCCACGCAAATGCGCGCCGTCCCATTCTTCTTCATCACTGGGATGATATTGGCGATCTAGTCAGGGTACTGAACTTCTTGGATGAAGCCGGAGTCGATTAACTTTTTGACTTCGGCGTTGATGCTCATTTCAAGTTCGAGCCGCATTCTTCTTGGTGCTTGCTTGACTGGCTTGACGTTCGGAGATATCGACAATTTATGCACAGCTATCTCTGGATCTAGCCCTGGCATCTCGGAGTAGTTCCATGCGAAGCAGTCTTTATACTGTATGAGCACATCTCTTAGCGTAGCTACCTATTCTTTAGAAAGCAGCTCACTGACGAACGTAGGCCGCGGGTCGTTTGCCGTCCCTAAGTCTATTTTCCTTAGGTTATCCGCCGTGGTGTGTATTCCATCCTCTAATTCTTTTGGCGCCGGTGGAAATTCCGAGATCAATTCCTCTTCACCCTTGTTTTTGAAGCACCAGGACAGGTCATCCATGTTCTCGGGCACTCCTTCTGACAACGTTATCACGTGACAGGTACAAGATCGTTTCCAAGACCGATGTTGATCTGGTTCTACTCTTGCCATATACGCTGCTTTTGGTATATGCTTCTATGGTGGGGTTACCCTCCAACTGCTGGATAAAGCGAACCTGCCTTATTGATACTAGTCTTCTACCCAGTCTTTGAATGTAAAGCAGTCTTCAAGAGGATGTCTTATCGCTCGGTGATAGGAGCAATAATCCAGACGAGAGGCCTCGTCTGCTTGTTTGGGGTGTTTAGACTCCGGGAGTGTAATCATTTGATGTTTTATGACAAGATCGAATATCTTCCTTATCTTGTCGTGGGGAAAAGAATATGCTCGGTCCATCTTTTTTTATAAGAGACGAATCTCGGCTGCCCAATTCTCGATCGTGTGGCTTCTTGGACCCGCTTTGCCGCCGTCGAACGTTTTTTCCGTTCTTTAGCTTGTTTCTACCTCTGCGTCGGGTCTTTTGTATAACGGGCTGGCGACGAAGGGCATCATCATTCTCCGTAACCTGCTGAAGAAGGCGCTGCGTCCTGCCTTTCTCGTAAATGGTCATTTCACGATTGTGGTCATCCCGGGCCTTTTGACCCGCTTTCCTTATTAACTTGTCCATCTGTTCCTCGAACGATGGACTTGGCACTTTCATGGCGGGACCTCATTTTGGTTCGAGGTTAGCGTCTTCTAACAGAGCATCTCCTTCTTCATCAAAGTTATGTATAACGTAGCAGCCATAGAATCGTTCCCGTTTCTTGGATTGAACATATCCAAGCCCGATTGTTTCCATTTTCCCGTTGGGCAATTTTTGCTGAGTTTCAGGGACATTCCAGATCCTGTTGTAGAACTGAGCTTGTCGAGCAGTCTGTTTGAAGGGTACGCCTTGGCGCCTTAACAGCCTTTTTAACCCTTCCGTGTAGTATCTGGGCAGATGGATGGGCTGGAGCCTGTCAAGTGTAGAATCGGCACCATGCCAGATTTCTTTCTCCACTTTGGTTTCCCGCAGATTGATAAAAAAGGATCACATTTTCATCTTTTCGCCTGAGAGGGATGTAGAACGTCTGCAGCTCTTGCACGCTATAGATATCAAGTGCGTCTAGCTCTTTGTAGTGCTGCCGCGGAACCATGGCGATCTGCAAACTCCGTTCATCGCCAGTGAAGACTTGTATTGATGGACGAACAGAAAATACTGCATTGACCTCATCTTTAGAGTCGCTGCCAAAGACCAACATAGGGGCAGACGGTCCCGGCTTGTTGCATTGGAGCGGCCCCAAATAGACTATCTCTTCTTCCTCCAAGGTATCGCTCCCAAAGACCGGAATGGTAGTGATAGCCTTCTGCTTATTCTCCGGCTTATGGCATCTTTCTGTATCTTCAAAGTCTGGCAGGAAATACTTTGCATCCTCGTACTTTAGGATTTCATTTACGGAAAATGGGTTCAGTTCCCCTGTCACGGTGTACTCAAGACCATCTTTGAAATACTTCATACACTGATGTTGTGTAGAAGGGATGATATTGTACTCATGTAACCAAGGCCTACAGAGCAAAGCGTTGTAACAAGTCTTAGCATCAATGACGTGAAATTTGATGTCAGTGACGAGCAGCCCAAAGCGTAACGTCAGAATTACAGACCCGAGCGTCCATGATGACTGGGAGTCGAATCCGGAGATGGTGATTTTATCTCGAGCTAGTTGCTGAACGCTCATGCAAATTTCTTTTAGCACTCTGACATTTAGGAGGTTGACAGAGGACCCGTTGTCAACTAGAATTTTCCCTATCTTAATGTCGTGGCAGTACCCGGTGACATATAGGGGGCGGTTGTGCTCGCACGTCCCGAGAAGGAGGTCTTCATCGCCGAAAGTGACGTCAGCAGTGCGCACTTCTTCCAGCTCGTCCTTCATCTTTTCTTCTGTAAGGAAAGCTTGAAACTGCTCGGGCTCTTGTAGTGTCTTGATCAAAGAATCTCTCGCCTCTTTAGACAGCAGAAGAGCATCGAGAATGCTTAACCGCTAGGGTATCTTTCTCAGGTGTGCCAGAACGTTGTAATCCACCTTGTTTTCCTTGGGCGGGTCCTTGGCTTCTAGCTCTTCGACGACTCGGTCATTGAGGGCGATATCTTTAGGGACTTTTTCTTTCCCCTTATCTTTTCTGTTCGATCCCTTGTTTGTAGGTCCGAGATTCTTTTCGGGTAACGTACGATTGCGCAGCTGAATATTCTCGCAGGTTTTCGTCTCTTCTGCTTCGGAGGTGGGTTCTTTGAAGAGAGGGCCGAGGGCTATTTCCTCATCCGAATCGCTTCCGAAGGTGAGAACTTGCGATATCCCAGAATCGACCATGTGACAGTTACCGGCAATTCTTTTGTGCTCATCTATCGCATTTTTTCGCTGTCGACGAGCTTCACGCTTCATCCTCTTGAAATGTTGTCGGTGGGCGACATATCCCTGCTACCGGTTTTTAAAGGCGTTGCACTCTTCAGTAGAGTGCATAATCCTCTGATGGTATAAGCAGTAATTTGGATGTACATCCTCTTCGTTAAGGTATATCCTACCAGGAGTGTTTCCTTCGGAGGGTGGCAGCTTCATTCTCATTGACATGTCTTTGGCGAACTGTTTCCTCATCTTAAGTTTGCTTTTATTTGCGGCGGATGTGCTTTGATCTGGTGGGAGTGTTTTAACCCTTTCGTCCAGCCGCCGGTGTTTGGATTTTTCGAATATGGCCATTTCGCGCTTCCGATCGGCTTTGCTTTTCTAACGGGCTGCTGAGCAGATCGATCATCTCGTCAGACGGTTCCAAGGGTTTCGGTTCGGGATTTTCCCCCAATTTCTCTGCATCGGGAGTTTCTTCACCATCTATTGACGAGTGAGAGATCACGTGGCAGCTTGCCACATAATTCTCAGGTTCATCTGACGAGTCTTCTCCTTTATCTTTGTTGTCATCTCTGTGTAGGGTGTTTTTCGTCACCCCATTGAGATGGGAATATGCGCGCGCTTGTCAGGCGTACTACAGATTCCCCCTGCCTAGGGTAGGCCGGGGTTTAATGATCGTAGGGATCCGAATCTCCGGCAGCCGCGAACTAAGCTGCCGTTAATTACCCCTCGCCTTTGGAGCGAGGGAACCTCCGATTGACGGGTTAAACTGGTCATGCGAACTCAATGTGCAGTGTACGTGTGTTGTGTTTTGAAAGGGGGGTTTTGGGTATATCGGGAGCCACGCAGAGTTTTTATGGGGGTCCCGCTACCCGGATAGCGGGCTGGGGGTCAAGGGGGCTAGCAGCCCCCTTACGGGGTGCGGGGCAGCGCCCCGTTAGAATTTTTTTTCTAACAGGGACAGTGTCGTGGTGTATGTGTGTGTGCACATATGTATGCATATGTGCACATATGTATATATATATATGTATATACAAAAAAAAGAGGGGAAAAAGACATCCAAAGGACGCGTGGGGGCAGCACCTTGGGCGCTGTGCGCCTAGGTGCTGTCGCTCAGGCGCTAGAGTGCCACGTGTCGGCACGTGGGCGCTCTGCGCTTGAGCGCCGGGCGCTTGAGCGCAAGTGCGCCACGTGTCGGCACGGGGGCGACTTGCGCCTGAGCGCTTGCGCTTGAGCGCAAGCGCGCCACGTGTCTGCACCGGGGCGACTTGCGCTCGGGCGCTTGCGCTTGAGCGCAAGCGCGCCACGTGTCGGCACGGGGGCGACTTGCGCTCGGGCGCTTGCGCTTGAGCGCAAGCACACCACGTGTCGGCACGCGGGCGCTCTGCGCTTGAGCGCCGGCGAGAAAAAGAGGCTTTCAGCCTAAGAAACAGAAGCTATGCTTCAGAAAGGAAATATTTGTTGTTATATATATATATATATATATATATATATATATATATATATATGTTATGGAGTTAAAACTCCTAGGACGTTTTGAAGCTGATGAAGGGGGTTCTTCTTCTTCCTCCTGTCGTTTGGCCGGATCTTGAAGATCAAGAAGTAGGAGATTTTAAAAATCACTCCTTTTTGAGATCTAATGGGAGATCTGAGTTCCCCTTTGTGGGTTTTGTGGTGGAAAACTACTTAGTTTTGGAAGAGAAAGAGTAAAACTCTTGATTTAATTCCAAAAAAATAAGAAGGTTTAGAACCTTGGAGAAGGAGCAGGAGGCACAAAGAACCCTAGGTTTTTTTGAGGGGAATGAAAAGTGTATGCTTTATTCATCATCATCTTGCTTTTTATAGGCTTACATATTTACATATAGCCCCTTGGGCTTTACAAAATGGCATTTTGCCCATCCCATGGCTCATGTGCCATTTCATTTTTGCACATAAGCCATGGGCTTACAAAATATTGGCTTTATGCCCATTTTGCATACATTCATGTATAAAAAAAATTACATAAAAATTATTTATTACATGATTTTTTTTGTTGGCATGGCGGAAGGCGGGACGCTTCGTGTTCGGGCTCGACCTGGGCATTGGCCCACTTGTTTGGGCTTGGGCCCACCTAGCTTGGGGTTGACCTTGACTTTGACTTGGTCAACCGGGGTGCAAATTTTGACTTCAACACTCTGTTTTCAAGGATGTGGTTAAGAAACTCTTGGAGTGTAACCGGAGTTCGCGCCTTCTAGTTGTATTCCTCCAGCGCGTCAATGTGTTTTTGCAGGTCCGTGCGCTTGTTATCAGGCTTCACGGGCTTTTTGGTATTCTTCTTCTTGTTTGAAGATTTTGACGGCTGGGCATGAGCGTTTTGACTATCGCTACCAATTCTTGGCGTGGGGCGCGGCTTCAGCATTCCCTCAATGACTTCGGGCTCCAGCGGACTTTTCCACCGGATCGCCGGGCATGTTTGAAAATCCTTCAGCATTCTTTTTGTTTTGGCTGAAAGAGCGACCTCCTATGGAGCTTCTTCTATAAAAGAGCATAATTCCCCCGGTGTGTTTACCCTTTTAGGAGCGTGCGGCTGGGGCGGGCTTACTTTCCAATTCTCGGACAGTGCGAATTTGCCCTGTTGGTATTGGTCCTCAATCCAGCCTTTAAAGACGAAGCAATCTTCGATTGGATGGCCTACTACTCGGTGGTAGAAGCAGTAATTGGGATTGTTGACGTCACCTGGCTGCAATGGGCGTCTCGGATATGGTAGAGTGATGAACCTGTTGCGCACCGCCAGTTCGAACAGTCTCCTTGTTTTATCCCGAGGGAATGAGTAAGGACGTTTTAACTTTTCGTTGATAAATCGCCGTCTGTCATTTTGGCGATTAGCTGGTTTTGGACCACTCGGCTGTTGCTGAACATTGGCGACAAAGGTCACTTTCCCTTTCCCCTTTTCATTTCGGATCTCCGTTTTTGAAGAGGAAGACCTGTGGCCCATCTGGTCTATCTGGGACAGCTTATCTATCAGGGCTTGGAAGGTGGTCGGCTTAAAGAACATCATGAACTGTGATATGGTCGCCTGCGGATAGAGGGTACATACGAACATGCCTACTGCAGGTAGTTCTTCGATGCGTTGTTCGCATTTTGACCATAAGTTCCGCCACCGAATTGCATACTGCACCCATGTCTCTCCCGGCTTCACCATGGCATTGATCAACGCCGTGATTGGGGTGCGCTCGCTAGCGCTTGCGAAACGCTGTGTAAACAGTAACTCCATTTCTGCAAATGTCTTAATGGAGTCGTTCGGGAGCTCGGAATACAATTCAAACGCTGTCTCCGACAAGCTGCCAACAAACTGGCGAAGCGGCAGTTTGTCGTCACCTCCAGTATTACCGCACAGGGCTCTGAATTGAGCAATGTGTTGGTGTGGATTTCCCGTCCCCTTATATACGTGGAATTTAGGGATCGTATATCCTGGCAGGTACTTTATTTGATCGTAACAACCCAGATAGGATCGTCCAGTCTTAACGATTTGGCCAGCCACTTCGTTCGCCTGATGAGCTTGTATCTGTTGAGCTATATAGTCATCCAGGATGGCTTTGGAGATCGTCTCTTCTTTGGCCGTTGATAGAGCCGGAAGAGCGTTCGATGTCTCCCCTCTATCGTCTTCAACGACAATTGGAGGGCCTTCAGCTGGAGGATCCGGCTGAATCATCATCCCGACCATATCTTAGAATAAAAGCGCCATTTGTTTTATGTTGGCCACTTGTTCCGCGGCCTCTTTATCTTTCCTCTCGAGCATTCTTCGGAGGAATTCGGCATCAATTTCCTGTTCTTGTCGCTGCTCCGACGACATCTCTGGGCTTTCTTTTGGCCCAGTGAGTGCGGCCATCTTCGTTAGCATCCCATGGAGCTTGTACTGTTGCTCTTGAGCCTTTGTCACAGACCGTGTGAGCGGTCAGTGGCCCATAGAAATACGGTTATCCTCTTTCCCGAATGCCATATAAACAGTGTGCACCACTATGCCCCCAGACTTGGGGCGTTTGGATTCAGTGCCCTTGAGATTCGTCACAGACATGGGGATTTTCTCCGGCCTTCTCCTTTTGTGGGCGGTCGAAGTTGAGGAGGCAGTAGCAGCGGGAACCCAAGTAAGTGACACCTTCTGTAGTACGACAGGTGGTCCTTCTCTTGCCGAACTTTCATTTTCTTCGGTCGGCGGGAGTAGTCTTGGTTGATCACCGAGTCTTGGACTTGTCGCCAGACCTTGTAAATTTTAGAGGACAACCGCTGAGGGGGCTGCTCCATCTTTGCCTTTGTAAAGCTCTCCACAGGTGGAGGAGATCTTTTCAGCACAGCAGTTGGAGAGCTTTTGTGTACCCTCCTAAGTGGTTCAAAACTGTTCCCAGTTGGAACGGCAGCATCAATTTCCACCATCGGAGCTGGTGGAGTCAATCCCGAAGGGAAACTACCCCCAGCTTTCTTCACTCGGCGCCAGTGGCGACGTCGAGCACGCCTTATAAATGGGATCATTTCCGTTGTCGGGGTAGCTTCTTCATGCCCCTTGTTTTGGTGAAGGGTTGCTGTTGGTGCCAGCCTATCAAAGACTGACGTTCGCTGAGAAGGGATGGTCAACCTATTGAAGGCAGACTTTCGAGCAGGGGTAGCAGCCTTGGTGACTTCGCCTGGAGCGGGAGTTGGAACGGCCAGTTTTGTGAAGACCGACCCCTTAGCAGGAGCAGTCTCTCTGATGACTTCATTTACTGGAGCAGGGATGGCTATCCATTTCGGGATTACCCCTTCAGGTATTGCGGGCTTTTTCACGGACCCATTAGAGCTTTGGCCCAGTCTGTTAAAGACCGAGGCGTTGGATTTGGGTGACCCGTTGAGAGGGGCTGCGATAATTGCAAGCCGATCGAAGACCGACTTCTTTGGAGCTTCTTGCGATGGCAGTGGGGCGTTGAAGCTCATGGGTGGGAGAATGGTCCCAAAGAACAGTCCAGTGATGGCCTGAGTCATCTGCTCTACTGGCATCGTAAAAAGGGAGGCCGCTTGAGGCCCATAGGTCACTCCTCCAGCAAGGACGGAAGGGGAGTTGTTGCAGTTGTTGCAGTTTGTGCAGTTGGAATCCATTTTTTTTGCACGGAGCAAGACACCAAATCTTAGTATTTTGAATCCAAGGGAAACCATAGCAAACCGCGATTCGTTCGCGAAACACGACACACGAAGTGTGGAGTGGAAAGAGGAAAAGGTCCCACCAGGCATGCCAGAATCTGTTCGCCGCCGAATACGGGAGACGGAACCGCGTAGGTCGTCTTGCCTGAATTTGGGGGCAGATACTATTTGGATTTATCCGTCCACCTCTCCGAAAATGCCAAGTTGATTTATGGCACCATATATCGGAGGTTTAGACGGATGCGGCCGATATAGCAGACTTCGTCAGATTCCCCCTCGTTTGAGGGGTTTTTGATTGTGGGGGCGCTCTTCCCTGCAGGCGCAAGCCCCTGCAGTTAATTACGCTACCGTATCGCGGTAACCATTTTCTCCTTCTCCAGATGGTCATTTCGTGTCGTGTATGTTTGTTTTGTTTTTGGTTGCCCGTGGATTGTATACGGAGACTAATTTATGTTGTCGTCCGTAGGGCGTGGATTAGTCCAAATCCGTATTATCTTAGAATTGGGTTTGGGTTGGGTTTAAGGATCGTTAATCTCATTTGAAACTAAGATCAACTTAAACGTTTGTTAAGGATACGTTAGTCTAATTTTAGACTAAGATCTACTTAACAGGATCATTTAGATCCAACAAAAGAGCATTTGGGCTCGATTGTTTTAATTTAGGGACATTTCGGTCCAGAAGTTTAAGGACATCATAGTCCGTGACAGTTTAAAGACATTATAGTCTATAAAGTTTAAAGACATCATAGTTTATGAGTTTAAGGACCTCATAGTCCATGGTAGTTTAGAGACATCATAGTCTGTAAAGTTTAAGGACATCATAGTCCATGAGTTTAAGGACCCCACAGTCCGTAAAGTTTAAGGACATCATAGTCCATAAGTTTAAGGACCCCACAGTCCGTGGAATGTCTGGTTGTCGGGACCTGTCACCTCTCTGAAGACGTTGAAGGATTACAACGACACATATCAGAGGAGTGAAGAGATGTACCCTTGAACCAATATTGTTTGGGAGATCTGTAGTCAAGTTTGGGACTAAGATCAAAAATTTATGAGCATATAGGCTCGATTAATCTGAATTAGAAATCTGTGGCCAACTTGGGCTCGACCCATTCGGTTAAAATGTTGGACATTTAATTAGGCTCGGTTCTTTTTCATTTAACAATGCTGAGCATTGGTTTGGGTTCTGACAACCGTTTTTGTCTTTTATTGAGTGTTGAGCACTCATTATAGCTCTAGGGCTTTATTTAAAGAACAATTTATGTTCCCTCAGCGCACACGTGAGGAGCATGTGGTGCGCTTGGCGCTGAGCGCCGGTCAATGAGCGCAGAGCGCTTCTGTTAAGTAGCGCATACGTGAGGAGCACGTGGCGCGCTTGGCGCTGAGCGCCAGTCAATGAGCGAGAGCGCTTCTGTTAAGTAGCGCATACGTGAGGAGCACGTAGCGCGCTTGGCGCTGAGTGCCAGTCAATGAGCGCAGAGCGCTTCTGTTAAGTAGCGTGCACGTGAGGAGCACGTGGCGCGCTTGGCGTTGGTCACCAGATTTGGAGCGCTAAGGTGCTTCTTATGAAGTAGCGCACACGTGAGAAGCACGTGGCCCTGAGCGCCAGGCAATGAACGCAGAGCGCTTCTGATCAATTTCGTGATCTGAGAAATAAGTTCTCGCTTACAAAAGACTTTGTCTCATGGTTCTAAGAACAAAGTTCTTATTTTTATAGGAGATGTTACAATCTCTTCTATTTTCTTTTGTGAAAGACTTTGTCTTTATATATCTATGATCTGAAGAGAATGAAATTCTTCTCCCCCCCCCTTTTATGATGAGATGCTATGGTCTCTTTTTGTGAAAGATCTCTGTTTTATAGATCTATGATCTGAAAAAAGAACTATGTTCTTCTTCTTTGATGAGATATTTTTTATCTCTCTGTTTTTATCTTGAAGAAAAGTTTTTCTTCTCAGAGGTTGCTCTTTTCTTTGAAATTTCTCAAAGCTTGTGGGGGGTCCTCTCTGCAAGACTTGAAGTCTTCGATCCTTTATATAGGGGAGGCTGATTTGTTGAATCAGTTGAAGAGATCTTTCCTCTAATTGATTTGGGGAATGTTTCTCACTGTTGGATCTTTTGATCTTAGGGCTTCTGTTTTACAGAAGGCAATTTTCTTGTTTTTAACGAGATTGGGAAAATCTTTTCCCATACAAAACTTATTCTGTATCTTGGTGATTTTTAATCATCATTGGATCTTTGATCCAACTATGCTCTGATTTACAGAGCATAATCTTTCCTGTTTGGAAAGATTCTGAGGAGTATTTCCTTAACATAATTTTATTATGAATTTTGATGATTTATCATCTTTGTTGGATCTTTGATCCAAGTGGAGAACATTTAGTTCTGGCGCTTGGCGCTTTCGTGCTTTGCATATGATGCGCTGCCTCAGAGTCTTGGACTCTTTAGCGTTGGCTTTCGTGCTTTGCACGTGAGGCGCTGCCTCACAGTCTTTGACTCTTTAGCACTAATGCTCAGTGCTCTCGTGCTTTGCACGTGAGGCGCTGGCGCTCAGCGCTTTCGTGGTTTGCACGTGAGGCGCTGCCTCAATACTGAAGGTGTCTTTTCACCTTCCTTCTCCACTTTTCCTGAGTCAAGCTTCTCTTTCCCAGAGCTTGGAAATAGTTCCATCATGCACAGCATTTTCTGTGCCTAAACTTAAATGTCTCCCTTCATAATCTGAAGCAATACTTCTTTTCTCTCTCAGTTTCAGGGAATCATTTTAACAGAGAAGAGGTATGGCTTATAATCGCCCGCATGCTCGCCGTTAGCCATGGGAGGTGCCCATTGAGGAAATTGTTCCTCGTTTTGCTGCGCGCTTGGTGAACCCTACTCTTACGGATGACCAATGCGACAAGGTGCTGCACGAGCTCTTGACTCGTATAGGATCTCCTCTCCCCATCGACTCCATTTGGCTCCGGATGGTTTTCTTGTCTGTGATCAATGATATTCCCCCTCCTCCGGCGAAGATGACTCCGGCAATGCTCGACGCCGCGGAAGACAAGATCGAGTGCTTCTACGATGCAATTTTGATCACCACATCTTTGAGGGATCGCTCTGTCCGGCTGCTAAGCCAAATATGGGCTCAGCGGGTCGTCATGCCTGCCTTTGCTGATGGGTGCGGTGCTGACCGATGGGTAGCTACGCTTCGTGAAGATCGCCGCTTTGTCATGGTGGAGAAGGCAGAGAGAGAGTTAGATAATTGTATCCATAGTTTTGTGGATCCCTGTACTTTCGATCCCATGTTTGGTGATCTATTTCTTGTAGAATAAAATGTTCAATTAAATGTTTGTTTTTTTCGTTGAACATCCATTCTTCCTCTGATGTGTGCATGTGTATCTGAATGAGCCTGGTTTCACACATATCTGTAAACGAAACTTAAGACGGCATAAACAGGAACTAATAGCTCTTGGCCGAAGATTTTGGCGGGAACAGACGGGAGATCGAGATTTGGAGAGTTGCTACTGAGGAAAACACCGCAGATCCATTCACAAAGGCTATCCCTCAGACGAAATTCAAGAGGCTATTCGAGATGATAAGTCTGCAATATGCCAGCATATGACCTTAGTGCAAGTGGGTGATTGTTAGTGTAATATGCCCTAAAGGCCATTATTGTATAGTACTAGTTTGTATATTACATTATGGAAGCTTGGGATATATACACGGATTTATGACATTCTTTCTCGATATAATAGTATGCTACTTGGTTTGTATCTATCTTAATATGTGTATATGTTTCTTTTATCGTATCGCTAATACATATTGATAGAGCCCTTAGGATCTTTGCTTGACTACCAGCGTTGTGATGGCAGTCACACTAGTGGGGACTAGATAGTTTATAAGCACATCTTTATACAGGTCTCTAGTCGTAGGATTATCGAGACAGGGTATTGATACTCCAGAGTAGACTAGTGTATACGCTTCTCATTCCAGCAGAGGAGATGGTCTGTCCCACAGCCATCAGTACGTCGTACTGGAGATAGTATGCAGGTGCTCATTGGGTTATGAGTTACACTGGACGGATTCGTAGGGAACTGCTGGTTAATAATATACCTATCGTCAGGTAGCAGTTCCCAGGTGACATGAGTATAGCTTAGTCCGTTGACTTGACACTGCTGCTTCGCCTCAAGTGTGTTCCCACTGTTCTTAGATTGCTACCCTACCACGGCTCTATTGAGTCGTGCAAACAGGTAGTAGTTGGGTGCGGTCCTGAAGCACTTGGAGGCAGTGGCGGTTAGATAGGATTCGTCTCTCCCGGTATTGGGGGTCGATATCGCGCTGTGTTCGGAATGCCATTACACAACGTCCCCGGCCAGGGCAAGCGAGGTTTATTGGTTGGTTTATCAACAGTTTCTCAGGGTATTCTGGGCTATTCTCCGACACGACTTATTGCGCTATTAGGGGTCTGACGTTTACCGGCCCCCTAGGCCCGATATGCGATACTCTTAGACGAACAGACCGGACTGTACGGAGATTGCCACTGACAGGCTCGGTAAGAGTTCGGATGAGTTTCCTCATCGGCCTTCTTATCGACAGATACCTGGGTAGCCGTTACGTTAGCTAGTGCTGCTGACGTGCTTATGGTTAAACCCGCTGCCAACGTAATTGTTGAGTCTTTAGAGTCCCACACAGAGGGTTTCCCTATTTCGGGTGAAACGACGTAGAGGTCGTATAGTTTTACGACAGGGTTCGATAGCATACATGTACTTGTGCACGTATGACATTCGGGCGGATTATACTAGTAGGCTTTAGTTTAAGCCAGATCCTAGTATTCGATTATTGAGTTAGTTTTATCTCTTTGTATTCGTATTTCTCGAAATACGGATTCGGGGTATGTATGTACGGATGAGAGGGACATTCTTGTAATTACTCAAGATTTTTTTAGAAGGAGACACCTCGTTAGGGTTTTAATTATTTGTTTAATTAAAACAATTATGAGGTGGAGGAAAAACTTTATTATTCATTATAATAAATAATCAAGCATGGCTAATTGGTTTGACTATAGGGCAAAGTTTGACTTAGATATTTTGTGAGATATTTTGTGGGAGCACTAGATATTTTGGAGATATTTTAATCAAGCCATGCTTATAGTCTAATCAACTAGCCATCTCAATTATTATTATCACAAATACTTTCTCTTTCCTCAAGCTTGCTCTCTCCTTCTTCCTCTCAAACCCAAGTGTCTCATGTGTTGAGAATCAAGAGTTAGTGAGACTTAGCCACCCAAAATCACTCTCTACTCACTCTAGGTTACTTAGTTTAGCACACCAAGTACCCTAGTTGCCTCATCTTAGAGGTTGAAGCTCAAGGTAGAAGCTCTCGGGTGGATCATCTTTGACGTGGAAAAGCTGACGAGGAGGCGTATCCACCACCACTCCAAGGAGCTCACATCAAGGAAGAGGACCGCGAGGAGAAGAAGGACTTATAGCTTGAGATATAATCTTCTTACATAGTAGTTACAACTCCTAATTAGTTTGTTGGTTAGGGTTTAACAAACAACCTTATGCATAGTCGATGTTATCTAGTTTGCAAAAATTTGATTTTTACCTATTCCACCTTCCCGTTAACCCGCGGGGTGAGTGACATCGACTTACACTGCGCACATGACCCGCTGGCGCCCAGCGGTCGCATGCTGCGCACGTGACCCGCGGGCGCCCAACGCCCATGCGCCTGGCACGTGCCATGCACGCGTTTTTAAGACGCTCCTCACCCTTCATTTTTCATACACTCTACACTCAAAACACGTCCCCTGCTAGGAAATTTTTTCTAACGGGGCTCTACTCCGCACCCCCACAAGGGGCTGCTGGCCCCCTTGACCCCCAGCCGCTATCCAAGTAGTGAGACCCCCGTAAAAACTCTGCAGGGCCTCCGATATATCAAAAACCCCTTCAAAACACAACACTGCACATTGAGTTCGCATGACCTGTTTGACCCGTCAATCGGAGGTTTTCTCGCTCCAAAGGTGAGGGATAATTAACGACAGCTTAGTTCGCGGGTGCCGGAGATTCGGATCCCCACAATCAATAAACCCGCCTACCTTAGGCAGGGGAATCTGTAGTACGCTTGGCAAGCGCGTGCGTATTCTCATCTCAATGGGGTGACGAAAAACACCCTAGAGATTCTGGCACGCCCGGTGGGACAAATCTCTCCTCGCATATTTCGGGTTAAATATCCATGCGAACTCAATCAACATATATATTGATTGCCTGTACTGAAATCATGCTTCTATTTGCAGGTTAGCGACTTTCGACTGCAATCTTCGGATGCAACAAAATGTCTCCAAGGACAATCTCAGCTCTCAACACAGCTCTCATCTCCTACACGATGAAGATGGATGCCAGGATGGTCCTCCCGGCCAGTCTCGAGCGACAATGGGAGGAGCCGCCTCTACCATTTGGCTCTATTCTGTTCATGTCAGCTAGCGCCATCCCAATTCCTCAAGCTTCGGTGACAGAAAAACCGGCCTCGAAAGGCAAGAGGCCAAATGTGGCGGTCTCGAAGGCGCCCCCGCCCAAACGCAAGTCGGTGTTTGAACGACTTTCCTTGGCCCCAGCTGGGGGCAAGGCCATCAACACCAATAGAGCAACAGAGCGTCTCGGCCAAGCCCCGCGGTGCCCCTGACAACTACTCAATTAGGTGTCTTCTTTAAGCTCCCCGTTAATCGACTCACGACGGCTTCCTGGATGACTGATGCCCTTCAAGCCCTCAAGATCGAGAAGCTAAGACAGAAAAGGCTCAGATATAGAGCCAACAAAAGGACTAGGACTCATGCTAGGCTTCATGAGGTTCCAAAAACAGGGTTACCCCGCCAAAGATAAAGAGAGGGTTGGATATGTGGTCCACACTGTCTATATGGTAGGCACACACAACAAGAGTAAGGACGGGGCCACCACATCTCAAATCCAATCTGGTATGAATGTGGCTGCCACTTCCCACGACCAGCATCCTCTGGGAAGTAATGAAAACCCTTCCAGTGGCACTGATAAGCAGAGAGATCTCTCAGTTCATGAGGAGCCGGACTCGGAAAGCGAAGAGGGGCCAATCTTCCGTCTCAGGAACCCAGAGCAGCAACTTCTCCAAGAGCTCCGAAAACAGCTCAGAAGTAAAGACAAAGAGATGGCCAAACTTTACTTCAAAATTGACGACTTGACGAATGTTGTGATGCAGCTCACGGCCCAACTTTCCTCTCAGCCGTCCAATTAAGCGCAGGATTCTACTCATGAACCGGGAAACGGTATTCCGAGACAGCCGACGCCTATTCCCTCAAATCCAAAGGTGGGCGGACCGCATGAAAGTCAGTCGCATCCTATCTCGGGAAATGTCTTGGCTACCGATGACAGTGGCTCGCTAACTCAAGATCAAATCATGGATTTGGTTGCCAACAAAGTCAAAACATCGGTAGCCGAATCCGAAGCGGAAAAAGATATCAGCAGTAGTGGAAGACTGTATCCTGCTCGTTACGATCTTTTGGAGTTTCCCACTGGCTATATCGTCCCAAAATTTGAAAGGTTTGATGGAACGGGAAATGCGAACCGGCACATTGCCCAATTTAAAGCATCATGCATGAATACTGGGGGCAATGATGCGCTCCTTCTCCGTCACTTTGTCAATAGCTTGACGGATGTTGCTTTCGATTGGCATGCAAGCATACCGGATGACTCGATCACGACGTTCGCTCAAATAGAATCCATGTTCAAGTAAAGGCTCATGAGTATCAGCGATAAAATCACAATTGCCGACCTCGTAAGGACCGAGCCAAAGAACAACGAAAGCAACATGGATTTTATAGTCCGATGGCGCAATCTCTCTATCAAATGTGCACCGCCGTTGGAGTAAGACCAATCCGTCAGTCTTCTTATAGAAAATCTGAACGACTGGATGAAACCTTTCCTGTGCACCGCAGGCCTCAAAACATTCCAAGAGCTGACCAAAAAAGTTCAAATGTTGGAATGCTCAAAGCCCGAGTCTACTCAGAATCTCCAATTCACAAACAGACCGAGACGTAGGAGGGACGACAACTGGAAAAACGAAAATTCCAACAGCACCGATTCTCTAAATAAGTAGAGAGCGGACGGAGCAAAAACTAACAAATCTCGAGAGCCAACTTTGGAGGAAAGAAGAAATAAGGTCTGCTCTTTCAGAAAGGACAGGGTCGACAAAATTTTCGAAGATGCTCTGAAGAATGACCTGCGGC
Source organism: Agapanthus africanus (assembly GCA_030015575.1). Classification (NCBI taxonomy): domain Eukaryota; kingdom Viridiplantae; phylum Streptophyta; class Magnoliopsida; order Asparagales; family Amaryllidaceae; genus Agapanthus; species Agapanthus africanus. The sequence continues at coordinate 38,600,747 of CM057340.1, forward strand.
TACCAGAACCAAAAAGGTTATGTGAAGCGAGCAGGACCGATCATCCCAATTTTTGCCCATACCACCGAGTTCTGGGGCACACTATTGAAGACTGTTGCATCTTCAAAGATTGGACTGTACGGATATTGCCACGGACAGGCTCAGTAGGGGTCAGGATGAGTTTGCTCGTCGGCCTTCCTTTTGCGCAATACCTAGGTAGCCGTTACGTATAGCTAGTGTCGCTGACGTGCTTGTGGTTAAACCCACTGCCAGCGTATTGACGAGTCTTTAGAGTCCCACACAGAGACTTTCCCTGCTTCGGGCAAAACGATGTAGAGCCCGTATGGTTTTACTGCAGGGTTCGATCATATACGTGCACTTGTGCACGTATCATGATTCGGACGGATTATACTAGTAGACTTTGGTTTAAACCGGATTCTAATATTGGATTGATGGATTATTTTCGTCTCTTTGTATTCATATTTTTCGGAATATGGATACGGGTATGTATATACGGATGAGGAGTATTCTTGTAATTTATTACAAGGTGCTTCTAGAAGATGCCACCTAATTTAGTTTTCATCATTTAGGATTAAATGGTTAATGAGGTGGAGGATGAGATGTTGTGTGCATTTATTATTGCATGGCTTTGCTGTGACTCTTGGTTACTATTCTAGCATGCTTGATATTTGTTTGTTATGAGATATTTTGGAGACTTGAGATATTTATTGGATGGCTTTATTATTGCTCACAACACTTGGCCATTTTTCTTGAGTTGCTTCACACTCTCATTCTCAAACTTCTTCTTCTACCTCCATCCTTCAAGTCTCATGTGTTGAGAAATCTAAAGTGTTTGGAAATAAATTAATCCATCATTAGATTCTACATCCTCTAAACTATCTAGTTTAGCGAACTAAGTATCCTAGTTACCTTGGCTATGAGGTTGGAGCTCGAAATACAAATTCTCAGGTGGATCATCTACGATGGAGAGAGACCAGATATCAAGCTTGATCATGGAGGCCTTTAGGAGCTTGGGATGATGGTTAAAGACCGAAGGACACGGATCATTCGGTATAACCATTCTTTAACTCCTTTCTTTATAGTTTGCTAGCTTTAGGGTTTATGATCGATCCGTATTTCAGGTTGTTCTAGCGCCAGTTTAGAAAAATTTTGTTCCGCATTCGGCCACAGTTTGATGGCCAAGGCGCTGGCATAACCCAACATTAGGTTATCCCTGTGTTCTCATGAGTCGGTACCGGACGCATGGTCAAATTAACATGCCAACCCGCTGCCAAATATTTTAAGCCTTTTATGCATGCTTTTGTTTATTTCCGATAAAGAGGCATAGTTCAAGGCCTTAGGCCATTATGGTTTTCTCTGGATGAGACAAAATGTCAATAGATATAGGTTCAAGGACGGAAACCACCTATACTGAATGCATAAAAGTTACATCCATAATATGTGTGTATAAGAGGATAATAGAGGAAAGATACCATAGGAGGAAATTTCCTCCCATGACGTCGTAAAAACACACCCTTCATAATTTTTTTCAACAATCGGCACCCATCACCTCCATCCATATTATCTAAGATGTAGATACACCAAATTCCATGTGATTCTACCTCTTTTTCATCATTGATTTAGTGGGTGAAAATTGACGGTTTACCGACAATATAACTTTTTACATTGCTAATTCAATGGTGAAAAAGTGGTGGTGGAATCACATGAAATTTAGTGTATCAACATCATAGATGATAAAGATGATGATGGGTGTTGATCATCGAATAAAATGGTGGATGGTGTAAATTTTTGACATCTCCTAACGAAAAAGTCTCCTAGGACCACTTTTCTTCATTATTCTAATATATATATATATATATATATATTGATTATCTCTCTCATGGTATTTTCCTGAGATATTTATTTTAGGAAAGATTGTTGAATTTTTTATAAACTAAAATTAAAAACAAAAAATAAATATCTCAGGTGGTATGCCGCTAAGGAGCAGAAAGCCTTGGCTGCCGGCACGAGGGCGGCTTCTGCATCTTTAGGACACAGAGATCCTCTCTCCTTCCCCACGCCAGTAAAACTGCTCGATTTTATTTTCCTAAACCTGTATAGCACGGATTTGGATGCGAATATGAGATACGATACGATACGGATTCACGGGTTCGCAATTTTCCAAAACCTAAGATACAGGATACGTTTTAATATCGATTTTAAATTAACTAAATATGAAGGCTAAATTGCACAAACGTACTCATCAACTTTCACATTTTTTGCAATTGATACCATGAATTTTAATAATTAGAAACAAGTACCATGAACTATTTTTTTGACAAAACTCTCGTACAATGTTAACTTTTGTGTCTTAATAGACCATTATACTCTTGAAATTTTAGAGGTTGACTGGGAACAAAAGGGTAAAATGGGAAAAACAAGTAAAAAATTGATGACATGTCAGTTAAATATAACATTTGCAGACGGAAGAAAAGTTGATGGTAGTTAGTTGCAATCGTAGTTGATATTTTATGATACTTGTTTGCAATTAAATTAGTTCATGGTATCAATCGTAAAAACGTGAAAGTTGATGGGTACATCTGTGCAATTTAGCCAAATATGAATATATATTAAGATATACATACCAATATATAATAATATAAATAAATAATGGTATTATATTAGATACATTGTTGTCAATACGATTCAGAGCATTTTCAATACATATCGTGTAGATATATCACTTTACTCATCGAGTTGTACAATTCACGATTCGATACGATTCATATGATTCACGATATGATGCGATTCAATTTAACGAATCGGGTCTGAATTATTTCGGTTTAAAGATCCAAATATACTTAATTTCTCTCTCAAAAAACCTAAATTTTCAAGCCGCTCCCAAATTTCTCGCTCGACTCCTGACCTCGCCTCCTCGCTCGACTCCTCGCCTTGAAGATGGCAAAGATGATAACAGTGATGGATGGATTGGGGGTATTGATGATTTGCTTTTATCTTTTGCTGCTTTTTGAATTTTTTAAAGCTTGTGGTTTGTTGTTTGTAAACTTAGTTAGAAAATTAAACCAGATGCTTTTATTGTTTGTGAAATTAGTTAGAAAATATTACTATTATGAAACTTCTGTAAATCATGATATATGTAGTTTATATTTTAGACTACATAGGATTATTTTGCTTAATTATCTTATTTGTTATAATTGTTCACATGATTTTTGGTGATTAATATGTATTGTGCTTGCACATATGTAAATATTTATTGTGTTAGTTGTGCGACTGTGACTGCGAGTATACCAAACATTATAATTTTCAATATATTGTTCTACATTGCTCATTTAATCATACAATTATGAAATACATAGCCATATGTTTAATTAGTTGGTTTTGGCACAACTTACTATCGTATCTTACGATCTACGATTCGATACGATATACGATACGGTACAATAGAAAAATGATATACGATTCGAATCACGATTTGACAACTTTACTTGGATATACAATGTACTTTCAAACTTTTAAGTGTCTTAATTTTCAAGAGAAAGAGAAGATGCGTCAATTCGAGAGGGGTAGTGAGACGTTGACAAATCCGAAAGAATCCGAAAGTTTCGGACTCCGATACGTGATCAAGAACGATTAGTGAGACATATACAAGTACCCGCGCTTCATAGTCCTAAACTATACACATTTAGAATTCTAGGTTTAACAATGATATTATATACTGGCCAAGGGATACTTTCACCAGTATCCCGAAATTTCTCAGCTCATGCATGGGCTAATCACCACATCTAATAATAATACCTCATTAGATTCATTGCATTATTACATTTTATCGGATGTGCTCGGGCAAGTCCTGACAACAATTTTGACCCAAACGGAATCCGTTCAGTAGACAGATCGGACGGTTGACCTGAATATAACACAAACAATGATTAGGGTCGAGCCTTCCATTTGGGTCACAAACAATGATTAGGGTCAATAAAAAAAAAACTATAACAAGTAGCTGATGTCCCTGTCTACTTTCTCATCACTTGCATTCCAGCATGTAGAAAATATTTTCAAACAAATTCGATAGAAAGAAAATATATGGATATTTTATGCCGAAAAAAGTTCAAGACAAAGATATAGAACATAAATACCTCAACTTAGTTTACTTTCAATAAGTTTTAACAAAACTCAAAGTATATTTAAGCTCATCATGGGCATCAATCCCTGCTGGGTAACAATCACATAAAAACAACAGAAACCAAAAAATTTCAAATTTGAACAGATAAATAAAGTCCAGCATTTTACAAAGAAAACTACCAAGAATCAACATTAAAAAAATGAATTAGAAAGAATCGGCGCAAAACAAGGAAATAAGAAACCTTTTTGCGATATATTTCAAGAAACACCCTTAAACTTTTTATGCATAGTTTTAAGTTTTAATCAAATTACAAGCAATGGATGGTGGTGCCGACTTTCTGGCACTGGATGATATTTTGGGGTTGATGAGATGACACTTTCAGGAGCTATATCGCAGTTGTTCCATGGCGACCTTCAAGATTGCTCTCATTGCCAGATCTTAAGAAACCTTTTTTATCAGAAAAAAAATTCAAATTATAAAAGGTTTCTTACGATCCAGAATTTGGCAACCAAAGCGGGTGCAACAAATATTGCAAGAATTTGTAACTCCTTTCCCAAATCCCTATCAAGTTGTTGCAAACCAAGCATGGAACATGGGTTTTTCCACCCTTTTTGTGCAGTGGATGTTACATACAACTCCATATTTTTATCATAGTTGAATCATCAAAAAAGCGATTGTCTTTTTCTACATTAATAAACTTTTGGTTTAGTTTCACAAGGGTTATGTGTTAAAAATTAATAATTAAATATAATTATATTGCCGAAGTTACATGTACTTGGCAAATGCTTGTGACCGCTCACATTTTTATATATATGCTTGTTCAAAACAGACATGATGGAAACTCGACGAATAGCAGTTGCATACAAATAAAATTCTCATTTATCTATTTTCAGCGGTCGTTGTTTCATAATTAAGAACATAAGTTTTCACTCAGAATAATTAGAAAATATAATATTCAACCACATCTAATTTTTCTATTGAAAAACTACAAGGAATATGAAAATAAAGCATTTGAGATCCACGCTGATAATATAAGTGACAGACGGCTGTGAAAAGGATTATGCTAAATGGAAATGACGCCATAGATATTGTCGGTTAATTGATGGAGCCAAAAAGAAAATTTGAAGAGTGACATGTGAAGATTATAATCGAGTGTTTGGGGCATATAGAAAAGGACTCGCCTAGCATTTTCTAGCATGCGACTGAGTAAGAAATAGCGATGCTACACAGATTCTAAAAAGATTTCTTTTGAAACTTTGTAGCAATGTGGGCATTGCTTCTTCATCAAAAAATTTGAATACTAAATGCAACTTTAACTCAAGTGGTATGCCGCTTTCTTAATTGGTATAAATTCAAAAGCTCTAATGCAGAATTACACAATTTACTATGTAAATGTTCCAATGTGCTATTGTCATTTGTCAGGCTCATGATATGTAAAATCAAAATAACATTAGGGCAAAGTTGTGCTATAAAGACAAGCCCTATGAACACTCGAAAATTCAAGCATAAAAATTGTTAGAAACGCAATGATATGAAAGCTCGGGTGTTATGTGAGATAAACGGATGAAAAACGCTTAACCTACCAACTTGGTAGATTCCATACAGGTTAACGGGTTGGTGATTGGCTACATAGGAGCAATAGTATTTCAAGTCCCAAAGCAACCCCACATGTGGAGTCAATCACTAATCCGCTAGCCTATAGACAGTACATCATCTTTATTGGCAAACATATCGATATATCAATGTAGACATCATTACGGAAAATACTATCCCTTCCCACTTTCTTCGACCTACACGCCATGGGTCCCGCGTTTGGCATTAATATCTAGATGATGTGAGCCATGCCCTTCTATAATCTATATTACATGCTATAAGTAATAGAAGTGGATAGGTAAAGTATTTCTCTATTATTACCAAATAAATTAATACATGGGATCTTGAGGTGGGGGTGGGGTGGGGTGGGGTGGGGGGGAGGGTTTGTTATGCATACACATGCATACATATATACATCAAGCTAGCATCTTTACGTCGACATCTAATCTCAAACATTATAGCGAATAAAACCTCTAAGAATTTAAATATAAAAAAATAATCCCTACGGTGCTTTGAGGCACAAATTAGCTTTCAATGCAATTAAAGAAAAAAGGGATGCTCGTAGAAATAAAGCTACTATGAATCAACATCGAAGATGAATTAGAGCATATAATTGGTCAAATTAAGGAAAAAGGAAATCTTTTTGTGATTTATTTCAAGAAATTAGGAGAGAGCTTACAATGATTAGGGTTTTAAAAAAAAAAAACCTAGCCGGCTGGTTTCGCCTCTAGATCAAAAAATAAAGCTATATTAGGAGGGAAATGGTAAATTGTTGGAAGCACCCCGAACTATCTCACTATTATCTAAGATCTCCGTCAGAAACACCCTTAGACATTTCTTTTTTGCATTGTTTTAGTTATAATCACATTACATTCAATGGAAGTGATGGAGCACGGGGCGATGTTTCGGGTTTGATGAGAAGATACTTCCAAGCAATGGCGGAGTCAGAAAATTTAGTCAGATAGTAGGGAAATTAAACTGCCTTAAAATATTATAAATAAGTTTCGAATTAAAAAAAAATCATCTAACATATATCGAATTTTGGGCAACATTTCCCAAACTAAGGGCATGTTTGGTTAGCAACAAAAATAAATAAATTTGCATCATGTTTTCATACAATGGATTATGCATGTGGTATATGTTGCAAAAAAAAAAGAGCCCGGATCCATTGTTTGGTTATCTTTAAGTTTTGTAATTGGATTTCCAAATCCAAACCATTTCTTGTGTTTGGTTGAACAAAAAACTTAAGAAAATGCACCATTTGTTGTAAAGTTGCTTATGTGACATATGTAAAACTTATGCGGCATCCATAATAATTACCATGCTCACCATTCTTAAAGTTGCAACCCTTATTACAACCAAAATGAGTGTAACAAATGTTGCAAGAATTCGATGTTTTTTGCATCTCTAATTTCATTTCCAACTCAAGCTTGTTGCTAGCCAAACATAGGAAATGGAGATTTTTTGCAACAAATGTTGCATGCTCCTCCAAATCCTATCTACCAACCAGCCTCTAAGTTCATTATTGCCAAAAAAACATTTTACGTTATTTATGCAAAAGTAATTATTATTTTTTTAATTATTTACAAATAATTCGAACTAAAAGTCTGAAAAGTGCAACAAATTCCAAATAGTTTTCTTTCTTCTAAATTTATGGAACATAATCTTTGATGTACGCTAGATTATAAAATGTGTATGTGTTGCGCTTGCTTAAACATATGACATTTTCTTAACGTGTTAACATATGAAGATTTAATAAATTGTGTAATCTAAAGTATAAATGATGAACATATAGAGGAACATTACTAATTAATTTATTAGATGGAAATAAATTTTTACTTTTATGATATATTTTTATATAAGGAAAAATCAGATCATTTCCTTATAGCTTTTAATATAAGATGACAGGTTATCTTCAAAAGAAATTTGAATACAAGGGTGTCAAATTTATATAATATTACATTTGAGCCTTAAGGGCCCTTATAAATAACATTTAAGACAAAAAAATAAATAGCTTTAACATACGGCTGTCATCGAAATTGGAACCTCAACTCGTAGCCCGTAAAAAATTAAAACCAACCAAGTGTCTTTCATCACCAACTATTTATTTTACGGAATATATAAAGTGTCTTTCATCACCAACTATTTATTTTACTGAATATATAATGTATTAAGTATCTGTTTTATATATATATATATATATATATATATATATATATATAGATCCCGACTTGATGGAAGTCCCTTTCAGATCTCCTTTAGATGTCGTCTTCCGTCGATCTCTCGGTGGACTCTGGAGGAGATCCCCTGTTGTGTGTGGGTCTCAATGGGTTTTAAGGAGATCTGGTGATTGGAGAAGTTGGACGCCAAGTACCTGCAAAGAAGTCCCGTGGTGGTTTGATACCACCGAGGACCCTCCGACGATCAAGTTGGTACTAGATCCGGGCAGCGTAACGGCTAAGTAGAGTAAAAATGGCTTACTTGACCCTTTCGTGATGGGGGTTCATATAGTGGTGGAGGCATGCAGCAGCGGGCGTGAAAGTCTCGCCGGCAGTTACGCTCCCGACGTCACGCCCGCGTAGAGAGCGGATCGCCCATAAATGGGGATCGTGAAGGCGTAGAACGTGGGATGTTGCTGGCGGAGAATCCGCGCCTGGCGGAGAATCCGCGCATGGCGAGATTCGCGGAGCGGCGGTTAAGCTCGTGAGCTGTGGAGCTGGTCGGAGGACCGAGGAAGGCGGCCTCGGCCAAGGGGCTCGGGGGTGAGCGAGGAGGCCGAGGAAACTTGGTCTTGTGGTGGCTCAGGGCGAGCTGAGCGACCGAGGAGGCTGTTTCCTCCAATCAGAGCAAAGCTCTGTTTGAATTTCAAAAAATTCAAAAATTGAAGTAACGCTTTAGATTCCTTGCGCTGCGCGCAGCGCGCCACGTCTCAAAAACTGACATGCCAGCGCTGCGCCCAAGACAGTGCACCCAATCAGAGTAAGGCTCTATTTAAAATAAAAATGAAGGAAGCAACGCTTTAGATGATCTGCGCTCTGCGCTGCGCGACACGTGTCAAGCGCAGGTGCGCTTGCGCCAACTGTGCCAGCACTAAAACAGAATTAAAATTCCAGAAAAATCTTTCTAATTTTGTTAAAACAAGAAAATTATTTTCTGTAAAACAGAAACCCTTGGATCAAAAATCCAACGGTGGGGAAAAATCCCTAAATCACTCAGAGAAAAATCTCTTTAACTGATTTAACAAATCAATTGGCGCTATATAAAGGCCCATAGACTCCAAGTCTAAAACACATGGACACACAGAGAGAGAGAAACACAGAAATCCTCTGAAAACTTTGAGAAAGAACTCAAAAAAGAAAAAAGGTAAACCTTTGGAAAAGAAGAAGATCATCTTCTTCATTTAAAGAATTTAATTCTTAGAATAAAAAAAAGGGAGAAGAATTTCTTCTAAAAAGATCAATGATCCAAGAACAAAATCAAGATCTTTAATAAAAAAGAATAATAAAGAAGTAATCTACTTCATGACTAGATCTTTTGATCTATATAAAGGCATTGCCTTTTGATGAACCACTGGTTCTTGAAATTTGAGGTAAAACCTCTCTGGAAACAAGAAAAACTTGTTTTCTTTGATCCAAATATTAAACAGTGCCTTGTACTTTCGAAGTTTGCACTGTTGCGCTCCTTAGATTGGCGCAAGCCACCAGAGAGCGCCACGTGTCAATCACAGAATAACTGCGCCCTGCGCTTCTAAAAACAGAGCACTGCTCTCTTGGTTTGGCGTAAGTCACCAGAGCGCGCCACGTGTCAGCAGCGCACTGCGCTAACAGACTTGCGCTCACCAGAGCGTGACACGTGTCACCTCCACAACAGTTTGCGCCTTGCGCTCTTCAATTGGCGCAAAGCGCCTGACAAGCCATGTGGTACACTGTCAGAAAAATAAATACTTTGCATTATCAAATAAGGGCATAGCCCAATTAAAAAGGCCGAACAGGCCTAATAAAAATGCAATGCATTATTCAAAAGGGGGCAGAGCCCAAATGAAGGTCTAATAGACCAGACAAAAATGCTATGCATTAATAAAAGGGTAGAGCCTAAGCAGAGGCCTAATAGGCCAAAGATAAACAAAATGTTAGACATTTTTTTAACTGGACTTAACCCAATTCTGGCCGTAAGTCCTCAAATTAAATTGAACTGAGCACAACTGCTCTCTCAAATCAATTTACACCCGGTTCAAGGGTACATCTCTGAACTCCTCTGATATTTGTCGTTGTAATCCTTCAACGTCGTCAGAGAGGTGACGGATCCCGACAACCACACATTGATACGGACTGTTGGGTCCTTAAACTCATGGACTTATGCGTCGTTAAACCAACATTCGTCCCCATAACGGGAATGTTGGACCACCATATCCCTAAACTGGTAATACGGACTGTGGGGTCCTTAAACTCATGGACTTATGCGTCCTTAAACCAACATTCGTCCCCAAAATGGGAATGTTGGACCACCATGTCCCTAAACTAGCAATACGGACTGTGGGGTCCTTAAACTTATGGACTTATGCGTCCTTAAACCAACATTCGTCCCCCAAATGGGAATGTTGGACCACCATGTCCCTAAACTGGTAATACGGACTGTAGGGTCCTTAAACTCATGGACTTATGCGTCCTTAAAGCAACATTCGTCCCCAAAATGGGAATGTTGGACCACCATGTCCCTAAACTGGTAATACGGACTGTGGGGTCCTTAAACTCATGGACTAATGCGTCCTTAAACCAACATTCGTCCCCAAAATGGGAACAATGGACCACCATGTCCCTAAACTGGAGATGGACCACTATGTCCCTAAACTGGAACAATAGAGCCCAAATGCTCTTTTGTCGGATCTAAACGATCCCGTTAAGCTGATCTTAGTCTCAAATTGGACTAACGTATCCTTAACAAATGTTTAAGTTGATCTTAGCCTCAAATATGGATAACGTATCCTTGAACTAAAACCCCAAACCCAAATCTAAGAAAATACGGATTTGGACTAATCCACGCCCTACGGGAGACGACATAAATTAGTCTCCGTATACAATCCACGGGCAACCACAAACAAAACAAACACCCACGACACGAAGTGATATTCTGGAGAAGGAGAAAGTTGTTACCGCGATGCGATAGCGTAATTAACTTCAGGGGCTTGCGCCTGCAGGAAAGAGCGTCCCCACAATCAAAAACCTCTCAAACGAGGGGGAATATGACGAAGTCTGCTATATCGGCCGCATCCGTTTAAACCTTCGATACATGGTGCCATAAATCAACTTGGCATCTTCGGAGAGGTGGACGGATAGCACCAATTAGCATCTGCCCCGAATCTCAGGCAAGACAGTCCGTCTTGCACGTCTTTCGGCGGGGAACAGATTCTGGCACGCCCGGTGGGACCTTTTCCTCTTTCCACTCCACACTTCGTGCGTCGTATTCGCGAACGAATCGCGGTTTGTTAATGGTTGCCCTTGGGTTTCAAGTTACTAAGATTTGGTCTCTTGCTTGGCGCAGAAATCAAACAGTAATGGCGTTCAACTGCTTGAACTGCTCCAACTGCAAGTGCAACCGACGCTCCGCCTCACCTGGAGGTGTAGCCTATGGACCGCAGGCAGCATCACTATTCACGATGCCGGTGGAACAAATTACCCAAGCTACTACCGGTCTGTTTTTCGGGACCATGCTCCCGCCAGCGAGCTTCACCATCCCTGTACCCGTATCGGAAGCTTCAAAGAAGTCGGTGTTCGATCGACTTGCTACTTCCACGGCCCCTCTCAACGGGTCGTCCAATTCCTCAGTCTTCACCAGGCTGAACTCGGGCTCCAAAGGGCCTACCAAGAAGCCTATAATACCTGAAGTGGCCATCCCAAAGAAAATAGCTGCTCCTGAAGTCGTCAAGACGGCTTCTCCTCCCAGAGGGTCGGTCTTTGCAAGACTGACCGTCCCAACTCCCACTTCCGCTCCTGCTACTCAAAGGACATCAGTCTTTAATAGGCTGACACCGGAAACAGCCCTTCACCTGAACAGGGGGCAAGACAAGGCCATCCCCGTCACCGAGTCAACTCCATCAGCTCGGCACGCTCGACATCGCCACTGGCGCCGAGTGAGGAAGACCGGAGGCAACTCCCCTTCTGGGCTAACTCCATCAGCCCCGACGGCGGAAATTAATGCTGCTGTTCCAACCGGAAACAACTTTGAGCTGCTAAATAAGGTGCGTAGGAATTCTCCTACCGCCGTACTGAAAAGATCTCCTCCTCCGGTGGAGAATGTTGTGGAAACAAAGCCAGAACAGTCCCCTCAGCGGCTGTCCTCCAAGATCTACAAAGTCTGGCAGCAGGTCCGGAACTCAGTGGTTGATCAAGACTGAAAGTTCACGGCGGCGCCCCGGCCGTCGATCCGACGCCGGAAACGCGGAAACGAAAAACTTTGCAAACTAGCAAACCGGCACCACCGCGCACTTTTAACCCGGATCGGGCCATTAACCTAGCTACTAGCAAACTAAAAGATGGGTGAAGAGATATACCAAGCGATCCGTGTCCTTCGGTCTTCGTCTCCACTCCGATCTCCCGCGGAATCTCCGTCCGTCACCTCCTCGTCGGAAAGGGCACCACGTAGCCGGGTTCGTTTACGGGCTCCCACCTCTGGACCGAGGCAACTAGGGTGCGAAGTTGGCTAGCCGACGCGTCCAAGGAATGCTGTAGGCAAGTGTAGAAACCATGTCTCTTTGGGGTTTAGTGTAGTTGCCATGGTGGAGGAAGTGAAGAATGAACTTTGGAGAGGTGAGGGAATTTTGTAGCAAACATAGAATAATGTAATGAATCAATTTTCCTCAAACCAAATGAAAACCTCTCTCTTTTCTCCCTCTAGTGTGGCCGGCCCTCAAAGAAAATGGTGGAGGGGAAAAAGAATCAATAAAAGCAAGAAGGAAAATGTATAGATAAATGATCAAATAATCTCACCTCAAAAAACCTAATCAAGCCCCATCACAATAAATGCAAGTCAAGTGATGCAAAAGGCATCTAATGATGAAAGAACCATCATGAAGCCCTCAATATGCAAAGAACCCCTTCCACAAAAAGTTATTTGCAAACTTGCAAATAACCCCTCCAACGATAAAGTCCGGCCGTGAAGGAACAAAGAAAAACCGGCCGGAACGGAATGCAAACTGACAACTTCAGAAAACTGATCCCGTAATAAATTACAGGAAAACCCCGCGACTGTATATACATACCCGCATTTGTATTCCCACTGAACACAAATGCAAAGAGACAAAATCTACACTGTCTAATACTAGGATCCGGCTTAAACCAAAGCCGGCTAGTAAAATCCGTCCGATCACGATCCGTGCAATACCGCACGTATCTGATCGAACCCTGCCATATCTCCATACGGCCTCTACAGCGTTTCACCCGAAACCTGAGTAACTGAGTGTGGTGGACTCTAAAGACTCGTCAATACTATGGTTGTGGATTTAACCACTAGCACGTCAGAGGTATCAGCCATACGTGACGGGCCACCAGCTATTGACCAAAAGGGACGTCGATGAGCGAACTCATCCTGACACCCTACTGAGCCTGTCAGTGACAATATCCGTACAGGTCCGTTCGTCTATGAGCATCGCATGGCGGGCCTAGGGGGTTGGTAAAAGTCAGACCCCCAATAGCGGTACAAGTCGTGTCGGAGTGTAGCCCAGAACACCCTGAGATACTACTGGAATACCTACCAGCAAATCTCCTGCCTTGGCCAAGGACTTTTCATGTACTGGCTCTCCTAGACACAGCGCGACCTCACCCCCAATACCGGGAGAGACGAACCCCTGCAGATCCGCTCACTGCCTCCATGTGGCTCGGGACTGTACCCAACTAAAACCTGTTTGCACGACTCCTTTGTGCCGTGGTAGGGTAGTAATCAAAGCACAGTGGGAACTCACACGAGACAAATGACGATCTCAGGTCGATGAACTAACCTGTACACATGTCACCAGGGAACTGCTATCTGACGTCAGGTATAATACCAACTAGCAGGTTCCCGGCGAGTCCTGTCCGGTGTACTCATAACACAATGAGCACCTGTATATATCTTAGGTGAACCAACTGACACCAGTGGCTTGTGAGACCGGCCACCGCCCCTCGTCGGGGTCTCGACTGTATACACTAGTCTACCCTGGAGAATCGATGCCCTGTCTCGAAACTCCCACGACTAGGGACTTTTTAAGGATGTGCTTATAGACTCCAACTCTCACGTATATGATCGCCCTCATACTGCTGGTAGTCAAGCAAGAATCCTAGGGGCTCTATCAACGTGTAATAGCGACTCGTAAGGTCACCTAAAGCAGTACACGATGATAAAGATAAACCAGATAGCATACTATCATCTTGAGTAAGACTGTCCTACTGGGACAGGTCCTCCCTCAATCATTGCAATCACGTGCCTGTGATCCAATAATTGACTCTGAGGGCACTATCTCCAACAATCTCCCACTTGCACTCAAGGCTAATTATTGCGATGTCGCATACTCACAGCCTGTGTGATACCGAACACCCAACTCCTCTACTAGTCAGTCTCACAAAGCTCGTTTGCGACTATTGCGTTCGAGGAATAGCCTCAGTGAGTGGATCCGCTCTGATATTTCTTTCTATGTCTCTCTATATCTCAAGTTCGCGGAGAAAGCCATCTCCCGAAATGAGCAATACCTGTCTTAGAATGTGTCTGGATATCTGATGGGACCTAGCTCATAAGTGAACTCCAAATCCAAACTTCTTAGACTGTATCGTCAACTGAACTTAATCAGTATCCTGCGCCATGCCTTCCCTCAGTATCCACCTGGACCACCTGTCCAAAATACTGCCCCTCGTCAGAGGGAAAACTATAACTCTGGCAGCCACTCTGCCATCCAGGTAACCTTGGAAGCCTGGAATGATAACCGTCTCCTAAAGGAGGCTGTCGTTATCATATCCCTAAAACATCCACTTATGTTCTAAAACTGCTTCCGACTGTTTTCCCAGGATTGGATCAATATCAACTTATTGCATCTACTGCAAGAACAACATCTGGTGTGGTACTTGACATCTCATGATCAACTCAATTGCCTAAGCAAGTGATCTGCCAATCATGCGTATCCCTCTCCCCTTCAGTCTGTAAGACACCTTTAGAGAGGGTGACTCCATCACCTGCAGGTATACTACCGTGCCAGGAGTCGTCCATTCTAAATACTCATAGAATGTTGTCTAAGTACCCTGATTGGGAAACTACCCAAATCTAGATCTAAAACCATAGATCTAGTAACCAGAATGTCTGATATAATATCCAAGTCCTGTGTGGAGAAACCACTCTGTGACAACCAAACTATAACCGATCGCAGTATAGGAATATCACTTCCTACTCTGTGTATGTCATAAAATACCAGGACATCACACCCTACTACCTTCTTAACAGATCCATCCCCTATTCTGATGAAGTCAAACCTATGACTGTCACATCAGAAATAGATGATCTATCTCCGCTGTATCTGCTTTAGTCTATAAATAGACATAAGCCACTTGTCCACCAATGCTTCCGCTGCTCCCACTGACCACGACAACCCTCTGGCAAAGTCATATAGACGTACACTTCTAAAGCTAGTTTAGAACTACGCTATACTCATCCTCCTGCCGGGTCTCACAGCCTGGAACAACAGCAATGGCAAGTCTGGGTAAACAAGAACCTCCCTGCCACCGTCCCTGAGCATACCGAAGTACCTCTCGGGTGCCTGAGGTTACCCACCATATCTGCGGAGTGGCCAATGGAATGTCAAACCAGATCGAATCTTTAAGTTCTTATCAAATCTTCAGTAATCGTTTGCGGTTCTGGAATCACTTCCAGTTCTACCATACTCCCACTACTGTTTTCTGAAAAAATCCATTTTTATTAAAACTGTGGCGAGTCAAGAACAATATCACTATTGATCTTCCAGATGGTAGAAAGTCAACCCTCGTCATAGCCCGGGTCAACCCACAAACAGCCATTACAGAAACGTGCCTTGAGTCATCCAGAGTCTGGTTTTAAGCATAAGCCGAACAACTCCCCGTACCTTAACAATGTCAAGATATGAACTGTTCTATATCCAATACAGGAACAGAGGCACTGATTTAATTGAACCAAATTCAAATCATGCAGCTGTCTCCAGCGCATGTCAACTAAATGGAAGAAGGCCGATCAGCGTTACTCAACTTAGGAATCCTTCCAATTATGAGTAACCTGAAAGAGAAGCAAGTTCTCATTACTATCAACTGAATACCATACACAAGTATCTACATCTTCGATCACCTTGAAGAATCCCGATACTTGCAATACCTGATTCTCTACTTTAATCTTATACTTATAACTTCTCAAAACTCAGATCATGTGTTTCTACGAAACACCTGTCTAAAACGAGAGAAGTCATAAGTAAACCGAATATAGTACGAGTACCTACCCCTCTGTCCTAATGGACACTGGACAATACACATAACTCTGTATAAGTCCCTTGAGTCAAATGACTTATTCACTGTGTGTCGTAGGTTGAAAATTGTATTTATGATTAAGAAGAATTACACCGCTGTTCAATGCTCCTTACCTAACCATCCACTGATATAGGTAAATGTCATAGACATAATTTAAAAAAGTTATATCTCACTCTATGAAAATAGACGTACAGATATATCAATTTGAAATTGGTGCATAACAACGGATATTCAAAACCAAACATTTGTCGTCCGGCAAACAACCCAGGTGACTTCCTCAAATATCACCAATTACAACGAATTCCGATATAATGAGGATGATCACCTAATTCCCAATAACTTACTCCCACTCATCATCTGTAAAACCATACAGATGTGAGAATCAAACCTGGTAAATACATACCTTGGAGCAAGTGTCTAATTGGGAAATCAGTTTTCTTTTAACAGTACACAGTGAAACTGAAATATTAAAATGTTTCGATGGGGTATACTGGTATTCCTAGTAATGCCTCTTCCAATATCCAGATTCACAACTGTAACCGTATATTTCTTTGCCACCTCTCCAAATCCCTTTATATGTCTTTAGTCATTACCTTCTGTACACCCCTTTAGGCCAAATGGTTTTCTTCCTTCCCTACCGTTCGGCACCAGCCTATGGTTTGGAAGAAGACTATCCAATAAGCATAATGGGTGTACTGTCCTAATCCTAGGAGTACTCGCAATACGAGAGAAGGTGAAGATAAAAAACAACCGAATAAACCTTATTCCTATTTCTCCTGAACCAGGATCCATCTCCGAAACCGGAACAAGTTCCTTTCGAGTTCGTATATAATCATACGATGGAGTATCCAATAAACTTGGGATGCTCATAGTGATACGGAGTGTCCTGGAGAAATACAAAGGTGATTTAGGATTGGCGAAGAAATACTTGGTTTGGTCGTGAATAGCAGTCGCAATTTACTTTGCCCTCTTACTAATCCCTTTCTTTGTCTTTACATAATACCTTCTGTACACCACCGTTAGGCTAATTGGTTTTCTTCATTCCCCACCGT
The DNA here is from genome assembly GCA_030015575.1 of Agapanthus africanus. Classification (NCBI taxonomy): domain Eukaryota; kingdom Viridiplantae; phylum Streptophyta; class Magnoliopsida; order Asparagales; family Amaryllidaceae; genus Agapanthus; species Agapanthus africanus. Next base: position 38,618,017 of record CM057340.1, read on the forward strand.
TCGGCACCAGCCTAAGGTTTGAAAGAAGACTATCCAATTTGCATAATGGTGTACTGTCCTAATCCAAGGAACACTCGCAACCTGAGAGAAGGTAAAAGGAAAAGACAACTGAATAGTCCTATTCGTTTTCTCCAGAACCGGAAACCATCCTCGAATAACTTCGAGTTCGTATATAACCATACGATGGTTTTGTCCAATGGAAGTGGACGTTCGTAGTAATACGTGGTGTCCTGGAGAAAAGGGTAAAAGTAGGAGTGGCAATGAGGTCTGCAACTCTGACAATCCAAAAGCCAGTGTTAAGAAGGTTCGGTCAACTTGGTCACTGAGTCATAGTCTAGGGTCGGGTCAATGGTCGCTGCCAAAGAGAGAGAGAAAAGAAACACTCAGCTTGCACTCTAATCTAGATCAGAATGGTTATCACTTTATCTAATCTGGAAACCTCCCACTGTAACGTCAAATTCTTCCCCAAACCTGAAAGAAGAATTAGCCGGGATCACCCGAGGAGTAAACCAACTCATCAGTGGGAATCGGGATCCAACTATCATCGCATGATAACGTGACAGAATCCGCTCACGTTATCACACTCCAGAAGGTATGCGCATATCTGGCAAGTTTCAGTTTCTTTAGAAACTCCCGATGTGGATTTTTGCCCCATGCTCTTATGACCTTGACGAAGGCCAACATATCATAAGTCACATGTCAAGTTCTACCCGTCATTATCCAGGTTAATTTGAACCCACCCGTACATACCCTTGACGAAGGCCAAAATAGTAGTACGACTGTCCTAAACCAACGCATCTATCTATGCTGCAGAAAAGTAACAAATAGCTACCATACACTATGCCTTGACGAAGGCCAACATACATAGCATGAATACTAAGTGCTACCGTTCTGAAATGACGGAGGGCTACGAATGGTTTCTGGCGAAAACCTTTAACGTAATGAACTTGATATCGTTGAAGGAACGGATAGCTTTATAAAAATATAGTAACGAAAACCTTTGCTAAAGAGGTCACTCCCGGTGAAGGGATCTCGGCTCTTTCCCCGTAGGATGGGGTGCAGGATATTCCAACTGAATACCACGATGCAAAGCAAAAGTGATCGGCTATAGTGAAGTTATTGCCCTGACGCAAACTTCTGTCCAAGGGGTCACTCCCGGTGAAGGGATCTCGGCCCTTGCCTCGTCGACTAAGGAGCAGGATATTCCAACTGAATACCACTGTGCAAAACAAAAGAGAACGCCCTTGCAATAACAGCTTTTTGAAAAATGTTCCAACAACATCAGAATAGGTTTGTTTATCTTGCATTGATCCGAATCAACGCAGTCCCATCAACTGATCACACCAATAAAGAACGAAAATAATGACGTACGTATATACCATCCGCATTCGCCACTGGGTCCCGTCATCACCCGTTAGGTTAGCTAACTAACGACAGAGCGGGGACTGGACTAGCGCGGATGCAAAACATATACAACATCTACTAGTATATATATCAATATATAATTTTCGCTCAAGGCATGATAAAATGCAACATCACAGAGTATCACAGAGCAATACAGATATCTGGGATCCCCGGGTTTTATAGAGCCGCTACTGAAACCCGACGTTCCCTTGGTCGTGTGGATAGCCTGTGCAATGAAATCCTAGACCCCTACGGGCGCGGCAAGTTACCCGCCAAAACCTGAAGCGAGGCAGCCCCCTTCAACAACGTGAATGGACCACCCAGCACTTCACGGAATCCGGTAACTTGGGCACCCCTCCTGGGTCAATCCTATACCCTCTACGAGTGCGGCGAATAGCCCGCCAATTCTAGAGTAAAGCCCCTTCCATCTCAATGCCATGAGATGCGGGCCCGTTGCCCTCTAGAACCCAGCTACCTGTGCACCCCTCCGCGGGGTAATCCTAGTACAGAAAGTAAAATATATATACAACGGGTACATCGACCTCGACCCGGTCGTGCCCCAAAAGAATAATATACAAACAGGCAGTGACGGCAGTCCACATGTCGGACGCTCGCCCCGCAAAATCAAGTGTACATATAAAACAAAACTGTACTAACATTACATCCAGGCTATCCCCCACGACCGATCCGCAACATCACAGCACAACACAGAACATCAACGTGATTGTCACGTTCGCAAATCCGTCTAAAAGGGCTATAGCAGTTAGACAGGATTTACCGATCGAATGACATTCACGGTCGCAGATATAATGTAAATACTGTGAACTAACATGTTTAAAATATCCGATCGAACAAATTTATCGAAGTGGGCCCCAAACAGTACTGTAGCACTCACAGAAAATCTGGGCCCAAAAAGAATATTCTAAAAACCCTATTTTCTACACAGGAGCTCTCTGTAAAAATTTGGTGCGCTGAACAGTTAAAAGCGCGGCGGAACCGCGGCCCAAGCATGGGTTTGGCCGTGGTTCCGCGGTGGTATAGTGAGATCTCGCAACCAAATTTTCACAGAGTGCTTAGGTTTCCATGCACAATATTCTGCAACAACCTGAAAAGTTTTTAGACTCCAAAAAAAACTTCGACAGAAACTGTGCAACTTGAAATCGGGTTTTCGGGATTTTCTTTGTTCGATCGAGTTCTAAACATACTAGAGCAAGCTAGGCATGGTTAATGGTGTGGCTCTGATACCAATGTAAGTTCACGGCGGCGCCGCCGTCGATCCGACGCCGGAAACGCGGAAACGAAAAACTTTGCAAACTAGCAAACCGGCACCACCACGCACTTTTAACCCGGATCGGGCCATTAACCTAGCTACTAGCAAACTAAAAGATGGGTGAAGAGATATACCAAGCGATCCGTGTCCTTCGGTCTTCGTCTCCACTCTGATCTCTCGCGGAATCTCCGTCCGTCACCTCCTCGTCGGAAAGGGCACCACGTAGCCGAGTTCGTTTACGGGCTCCCACCTCTGGACCGAGGCAACTCAGGTGCGAAGTTGGCTAGCCGACGCGTCCAAGGAATACTGTAGGTAAGTGTAGAAACCATGTCTTTTTGGGGTTTAGTGTAGTTGCCATGGTGGAGGAAGTGAAGAATGAACTTTGGAGAGGTAAGGGAATTTTGTGGCAAACATAGAATAATGTAATGAATCGATTTTCCTCACACCAAATGAAAACCTCTCTCTTTTCTCCCTCTGGCCGGCCTTCAAAGAAAATGGTGGAGGGGAAAAAGAATCAATAAAAGCAAGAGGGAAAATGTGTAGATAAATGATCAAATAATCTCACCTCAAAAACCTAATCAAGCTCCATCACAATAAATGCAAGTCAAGTGATGCAAAAGGCATCTAATGATGAAAGAACCATCATGAAGCCCTCAATATGCAAAGAACCCCTTCCACAAAAAGTTATTTGCAAACTTGCAAATAACCCCTCCAACGATAAAGTCCGGCCGTGAAGGAACAAAGGAAAACCGGCCGGAACGGAATGCAAACTGGCAACTTCAGAAAACTGATCCCGTAATAAATTACAGGAAAACCCCACGACTGTATATACATACCCGCATTTGTATTCCCACTGAACACAAATGCAAAGAGACAAAATCTACACTGTCTAATACTAGGATCCGGCTTAAACCAAAGCCGGCTAGTAAAATCCGTCCGATCACGATCCGTGCAATACCGCACGTATCTGATCGAACCCTGCCATATCTCCATACGGCCTCTACAGCGTTTCACCCGAAACCTGAGTAACTGAGTGTGGTGGACTCTAAAGACTCGTCAATACTATGGTTGTGGATTTAACCACTAGCACGTCAGAGGTATCAGCCATACGTGACGGGCCACCAGCTATTGACCAAAAGGGACGTCGATGAGCGAACTCATCCTGACACCCTACTGAGCCTGTCAGTGACAATATCCGTACAGGTCCGTTCGTCTATGAGCATCGCATGGCGGGCCTAGGGGGTTGGTAAAAGTCAGACCCCCAATAGCGGTACAAGTCGTGTCGGAGTGTAGCCCAGAACACCCTGAGATACTACTGGAATACCTACCAGCAAATCTCCTGCCTTGGCCAAGGACTTTTCATGTACTGGCTCTCCTAGACACAGCGCGACCTCACCCCCAATACCGGGAGAGACGAACCCCTGCAGATCCGCTCACTGCCTCCATGTGGCTCGGGACTGTACCCAACTAAAACCTGTTTGCACGACTCCTTTGAGCCGTGGTAGGGTAGTAATCAAAGCACAGTGGGAACTCACACGAGACAAATGACGATCTCAGGTCGATGAACTAACCTGTACACATGTCACCAGGGAACTGCTATCTGACGTCAGGTATAATACCAACTAGCTGGTTCCCGGCGAGTCCTGTCCGGTGTACTCATAACCCAATGAGCACCTGTATACATCTTAGGTGAACCAACTGACACCAGTGGCTTGTGAGACCGGCCACCGCCCCTCGTCGGGGTCTCGACTGTATACACTAGTCTACTCTGGAGAATCGATGCCCTGTCTCGAAACTCCCACGACTAGGGACCTTTTAAGGATGTGCTTATAGACTCCAGCTCTCACGTATATGATCGCCCTCATACTGCTGGTAGTCAAGCAAGAATCCTAGGGGCTCTATTAACGTGTAATAGCGACTCGTAAGGTCACCTAAAGCAGTACACGATGATAAAGATAAACCAGATAGCATACTATCATCTTGAGTAAGACTGTCCTACTCGGACAGGTCCTCCCTCAATCATTGCAATCACATGCCTGTGATCCAATAATTGACTCTGAGGGCACTATCTCCAACAAAGACTACCCTCGCCGACAGAAAAGGGCAAAGGTTGAACAAGAAGAAAGCCATTTTGCTAAGCCATGGAAAGCTATTTGGGTGCCCACCGCGACGGCCCCCTCAATTTCGACCACTCATAAGAAGAGAAGGCCGGAGAAGATCCCCGTGCCTGCGACAAATGTCAAAGGCACTGAACCCAAACGCCCTAAGTCTGGAGGCATGGTGGTCCATACTATTTACATGGCATCCGGAAAGGAGGATTGCCGTGCTTCTACGGGCCACCGACCACTCACCCGATCCATCATAAGAGCCCAGGAACAGCAGAAGCAGAAGCTCCAGGAGATGCTGACTGCGATGGCCGCACTCACCGGGCCAAAAGAATGTCTGGAGACGTCATCGGAATAATGTCGCGAACACGAGACTGATGCGGAGTTCCTTCGGAGAATGCTCGAAAAGAAGGACAAGGAGGCTGCGGAACAAGCGGCCAATATAAAGCAAATGGCTCTTCTGTTCAAAGACATGGTCGGGATAATGATACAGCCAGATCCTCCAGCCGAAGATCCTCCGATTATCCTCGAAGATGACAGAGGAGAAACGTCAAATCCACCTCCGGCTCTTTCAACAGCCAAAGAGGAAACAATCTCTAAAGTTTCCCTGGATGACTATATTGCTCAGCAAATAAGAGTTCACCAGGCAAATGAGGAAGCCGGCCAAGTTGTCAAAATAGGACAACCGTATCCAGGCCGGTATGATCAGATAAAGTACCCGCCGGGCTACACGATCCCGAAATTCCATGTCTACAAAGGGACAGGCAATCCCCATCAACATGTCGCCCAGTTCAGAGCTCTTTGTGGCAACACCGGCAGCGATGACAAGCTCTTGCTTCGCCAATTTGTCGGCAGCTTATCGGAGACGGCGTTTGAGTGGTACTCTGAGCTTCTAAACGACTCCGTCAAAACTTTCGCAGACATGGAGTTGCTGTTCACCCAGCGATTCGCGAGCGCCAGTGAACGAACCCCAATAACGGCGTTGATCAATGCAAGGGTGAAGCCAGGCGAAACTTGGGTTCAATATGCAATCCGATGGAGAAATCTGTGGTCAAAGTGCGAACAGCGCATCGAAGAAGCACCAGCGGTGGGCATGTTCGTGGGCACCCTAGACCCTCATGCAACTATTTCATAGTTCATGATGTTTTTTAAACCGACCACGTTCCAGGCTTTAATTGATAAGCTAGCCCAGATGGATCAAATGGGTCACAGACCATCTCCTCCGAAGCCGGAACCCCGAAATGACAAGGGTAAAGGGGAGGCGACCTTCGTTGCATACACCCAACAGCAGCCCAGTGCCCCAAAGCTAACGGATCAACTTGAAGAGAGACGGCGGTATTATAATGAGAAAATGAAGCGCCCTTACTCATTCCCGCGGGATAAAACAAAGAGGCTGTTCGAGCTGGCGATGTGCAATAGGCTTATCAATCTCCCGAATCCAAGGAGACCACTGCAACCCAGCGAGGTGAATAATCCCAATTATTGCCCTTACCACCAAATGGTAAGTCACCCGATCGAGGACTGCTTCATCTTTAAAGGATGGATCGAGGATCAGTACCTACAAAGCAAGTTTGCGCTGTCTGAAAAGTGGAAAGTAAACCCACCACAGCCGCACACTCCAAAGAAGACGGGCACGCCGGGGGAAACTTGTTCTTTTGTTGAAGAAGCTCCATGGGAGGTCGTGCTTTACGCCAAAACCAAAAAGATGCTGAATGATCTCCAGACATGCCCGGCGATCAGATGGAAGAATCTGTTGGAACCTGAGATCATCAAGGGGATGCTGAAGCTGCGCCCAACTCCAAAGATTGGTGATAGCCAAAACGCTCACACTCAGTCGTCAAGATCTTCGAAAAAGAAGACGAAGTCCAAAAAGGCCGTGAAGCCTGGCGACAAGCGCACGGACTTACAGAAACAGATTGACGCGTTGGAGGAGTATAATCAGAAAGCACGGACTCCCATCACGCTCCAAGAATTCCTCGGCCACGTCCTTAAAGACGGAGATGATGGAGAAGACTCGTCAGATGAACCTGAGAATTATGTGGCAAGCTGCCATGTGATTTCTCACTCGTCAATAAATGACGAAGAAGCTCCTTACACAGAGAAGCTGGGGGCAGATCCTGAGCGAGAACTTGTAGGACCATCAGACGAAACGATTGATGCATTCCTGAATGAAGCCCTTCTTAAAAGCAAAGCTGATCGAGAGCGCGAGATAGCCATATTCGAGAAAGCCAAACGCCGGCGACTAGATGAAAGTGTCGAAACACTCCCACCGGATCAAAGTACATCCGACGCAAATGAAAGCAGGATCAAGACAAGGAAACGATTCGCCAAAGCCATATCAATAGGGATGAAGCTGTCCTCTTTCAGAGAAAATTCTCCTGGCGGTATACATCTTGATGAAGTGGACGTACATCCTAACTTCTGCTTATATCATCAGAAGATCGCACATCCTACTAAAGACTGCAACTCTTTTAAGTGTTGGTGGCAAGGGTATGTTGCTCACAGACAACACTTCAACAAGACAAAGCGTGAAGCTCGTAGACAGCGGAAAAATGCGACAGATGAGCGTAAAAGAATTGCCGGCAATTGTCATAGGGTTGATCCCGAGGGATCCCAAGTTATCACCTTCGAGAGCGACTCCGACGAAGAAGTAGCCCACGGTCCTCTCTTCAAGGAATCCATCTCTGAAACGAAAGAATTGAGGAGTTACGAGAACATTCAGCAGTGCAATCGCACACTACCCGGAAAGAATCTCGGACCCGCAAACGAGGGATCGAACAATAAGGATAAAGGGAAGGGAAGAACGGCCTTCGTCGCCAACGCTCAACAACAATCGAGTGGCCCTAAACCGGTTGTTCGCCAAAGCAACAAACGGCAACCCCTCTATGAGAAGTTGAAACTGTAGGGTTCCTAGGCACCCTAGTGAGGTCTCACAAGGCATCGAACATGCCAATTTCAAAAAAAATGGTGCCGAGAAACCCTAGTTAACGGATCGTCGCTAGAATTCTAGGCGAAATATAAATCTAGTTAACAATTTAACTATAGGTTAGATGCTACAACCTTTGTAGATCCGGATTTCCACCTTCTTAGCTCCACGTGGTCGTCCCCTCGCTGTCCATCACGAACCTTGGACTCTCGCGACGGCTTCATCGGAGAAGTGAGCGGAATAGTTCGTCGGCTTCGTGTCAAAGACGATCTACGTCGAGGTTGCACTAGTTCAAGCTCCGACTTCACCAAGTAGTGAAACTTGTGAAGAAAATACCCAAAACCACTTGGCAAGAGGTAGAGGATGAAGAAATAGGAGGTGGGTTCACTTTAGATTTGGATTTCTCTCACTAAATCTCAAGTTGCCATTGATGTAGCAAGCTTGAAGAAGAAGAAGAAGATGAAGATGAAGCAAGAATGATAAGTCTTCTCTTTTTTAAAAATAAAACTAATATGAATACTTATCATATCTTGACCATGGTCAAGTGTAGAGATTAAACCAAGGTTAGTTAGAGTGGTTAGGGTTAAGGATGAGATAAGGATGGTGGACTTTGTCAAAGCTTCAAGAAGCTTCAACATAGCTCCAAAATAAGCCACCATTCTCAACTTAATCCTTTCCAAATAAATAAACAAATAAATAAATGAAAAACCCAAACCCTAATCATCACTTAACCATGGTTTAACCCTTTACACTTAACCACATTATCAAGTATCATCAAACATGATACAAAGTAGTGCACTAAAGCATATCACATACACAATGTGCATCATGTGAGAAAAATCCGTTTAAAGTGAACCAATACTAGTTAATGCAATGCAATATATCAAATATATAATTATGCATTAAATCATTAAATCAACATTTGATTCAATGATCCGGTCATGTCGCACATAACCGACTAGAATCCAATGTATCGATTTATCGAATCAATGATTCGATAACTAGGTCATATCGAATATAACCAATCGAAACATATATCGCGAGAATGAAATGCGGTATCACATACACGCATTATTCTCGGTCCTGCACATATCTCATATGCGCTCCTATTTCGTTTCGCTTGAACCAGGAAACCTCTGTGTAGGACTCTAAAGACTCGTCAATACGCCGGTAGCAGATGATGATCATATCAAGCACCCACAAGCCGCAAGCGGTCTGCTAAACGTAACGGCCACCCGGGTATTGAGCGATCAGAAGATCGACGAGCTAGCCCTCTCACACTCCTGCGAATCCGACCAGTAACACTTACCGTACAGTCCGGTCTCTTCGTCTGATACGTCGCATATCAAGTCTAGGGGTGGTATACGTCAGACCCCAATAACCCGATAAGTCGTGCCGATGTGAGGCTCGTAACGGGTCGAGAAACTACTGGTAACACTTACCAGCAAATCTCTGATCAGCCCTGGCCAGGGACTTCCCTATTACGGCCAATCGAGCACTGCGCAACATCAACTCCCAATACCGGGAGAGACGAAACCCCTCCTATCGCTCATTGCCTCCATGTGACTCGGGACTGTGCCCAAAGACCACCGTTTTGCACGCCCTCATGGACGTGGTAAGGTGGAGATCAAAGCACAGTGGGAATCACACAAGACTCTATGACGATCTCGGGTCTACAGACTAACCTGTACAAGTGTCACCTGAGAACTGCCATCTGACGTGAGGTATAATACCATCTGGGAGTTCTCGGCGAGTCCGTCCAGTGTACCCAGTCTCCACTGAGCACCCGTATACCATCTCTGATGTCAAACACCAATGGATATGAGATCATCCATCGCCCATCACATGGGTCGAGAAGCGTATACGCTAGTCTACACTGGTATATCGATGCCCCGTCTCGATACACCCACGACTAGGGACCTTGAAGGATGTACTTATGGACTACCATGTCCCCACCAGTATGATCTGCATCATAGTCTAGGTAGTCAAGTACACATCCTAAGGGCTTTACCAACATGTAACTATAAGACAGTATAAAGAGACTAGTGTACATGTTAAGATAAAGAGTAACCAGATAGCATACTATCATATTGAGCAAGAAAGTCATCTCTATATATGTCCAAGCATCCAATATAATATACATCATCTGTACAATACTGGCCTCTAGGGCATACATACAACTAACAATCTCCCACTTGCACTAGGGCCAGCTGCTGTAGTATCGCATACCGAGCATCCCGAAGAGTCTCTCAAACTGTATCTGGGGAATGGCCTTCGTGAGTGGATCCGCCGTGTTGTTCTTCGTGTCAACCCTCCTGACCTCGATCTCCCGGCGATCAACTATCTCCCGGATCAGGTGATACCGCCTTAGAATATGCCTGGATCGCTGATGGGACCTGGGTTCCTTGGCCAAAGCCACCGCTCCATTGTTATCGCAATACAAAGGTATTGGACGCTCAATGGATGGAACCACTCCAAGTTCAGTAATGAACTTCTTGATCCAGACAGCCTCTTTGGCAGCATCGTTGGCAGCGATGTATTCAGCCTCCATCGTCGAGTCTGCCACGGTTTCCTGCTTGGAACTCTTCCAGCTAACCGCCCCTCCGTAAAGGGTAAAGACAAAGCCCGACTGCGACTTAGAGTCGTCCTTATCACTCTGGAAGCTCGAATCGGTAAAGGACTCCACTTGGAGTTCTCCGTTACCATACACCAAGAACATATCTCTAGCCCTTCGCAAGTACTTGAGAATGCTCTTCACAGCTGTCCAGTGACTCTCTCCAGGATCAGCTTGATACCTGCTCACTACACTTAGTGAGTATGCTACATCGGGTCTGGTACATAGCATCGCATACATGATAGAGCCTACTGCCGAAGCATAGGGTATCCCTTGCATGCGAGCTCTCTCCAAATCAGTCTTAGGAGACATCTCTTTGGAGAGAGTGACTCCAGAGATCGTGGGCAAGTTCCCACGCTTGGACTCTTCCATACTAAACCTCTTTAGTATGGTGTCAATGTACCTGGATTGGGACAATCCCAAAATCCGTTTGGATCTATCTCTATAGATCCTAATTCCCAATATGCAGGAGGCATCACCAAGATCTTTCATTGAGAATCTTTGTGATAAGAAGAGCTTGACCGCTTGCAGCATAGGAATATCATTTCCTATCAAGAGTATGTCGTCCACGTACAATACGAGGAAGACAACCTTACTCTCTGCCACCTTCTTGTAGATACAAGGTTCATCTGGATTTTTGACGAAATCAAACTCTTTGATAACGACGTCAAAGCAGATGTTCCAACTCCGCGATGCTTGCTTTAATCCATAAATGGATTTAAGCAGCTTGCACACCTTCCCGCTGCTCCCACTGTCTACGAAGCCCTCTGGCTGAGTCATGTACACGCACTCTTCTAAATCACCATTTAGAAAGGCGGTCTTAACATCCATTTGCCAGATTTCGTAGTCATGAAAGGCAGCAATGGCAAGCATGATTCGGATGGATTTAAGCATAGCCACTGGAGAAAAGGTCTCGTCATAGTCCACACCTGGTCTTTGACGAAAACCCTTTGCTACAAGTCTAGCTTTGAAAGTCTCCACTTTCCCATCTACACCAAGTTTTTTCTTGAAGATCCATTTGCTCCCAATGGGTTTTACCCCTTCAGGAGCAACTTCCAAAGTCCATACTTTGTTGGTGTACATGGATTCCATCTCGGACCGCATAGCATCCAGCCATTTCACTGAGTCCCTACTCGTGATGGCCTGCTCGAAGCTAGTTGGGTCATCATCCTCCATGATGCAATCCTCGCTCCCACCATCCATGAGAAAACCGTAGTATCTCTCAGGCTGGCGAGGAACCCTACTAGATCGGCGGAGAGGCTGAGGTTCATTGGGAGCTACTGAATCTTCTGGTTCCACTAAATCTTCAGTTACTGTTTGTGTATCCGGAACCTCTTCCAGCTCTACCACTTTGCCACTAATTTCTTTTTCAAGAAATTCCTTTTCTAAAAAGGTGGCATATTGAGAAACAAACACTTTTTGTTCTTCAGCATGGTAGAAAAAATATCCTTGGGAATTCTTAGGATATCCCACAAACTTGCAAAGAACTGACCGTGCCTCGAGTTTGTCTGGATTTTGCCTTTTGACATAGGCCGGACAACCCCATATTTTAACTCGTTTAAAATATGGTCACTTCCCACTCCATATCTCATATGGTGTGGTAGGTACAGATTTAGATGGAACTTGATTCAATAGGTATGCTGCTGTCTCCAGCGCATATCCCCAGAAGGAAATAGGTAACTCAGCTGTGCTCATCATAGAGCGCACCATATCTAATAGGGTGCGGTTCCTCCGTTCAGATACACCATTGTGCTGTGGTGTATATGGAGGAGTCAGCTGAGAGAGAATCCCATTCTCTTTTAGGAAGTCCAGGAATTCATTGCTTAAGTATTCTCCTCCTCGATCAGATCGAAGGATTTTAATACTTTTTCCGGTTTGGTTCTCAACTTCTTGTTTATATTCCCTAAATTTCTCAAAAGCTTCTGATTTGTGTTTCATCAGGAACACATACACGAACCTAGAGAGATCGTCAGTGAATGTAATGAAGTATGAAGAACCATCCCTGGCATGTGTAGACATGGGACCGCATACATCACTATGTATCAGTCCCAAGAGTTCGGTAACTCTTTCTCCGTGTCCCGTAAACGGAGTTTTGGTCATCTTGCCTTCGAGACATGACTGGCAAGTGTCATAAGATGAAAATTCGAAAGGTTTCAAATATCCATCTTTATGCAACTTAGCCAGTCGTGTCGTATTGATGTGACCTAGTCTACAATGCCACAAGAAAGAATCGTTCATTTCTGAACTCTTCCTCTTGTGTGTGTTTGTTATACTCAGAACTGTTGATTGGTTTAGAACATAAATGCCATTGCACAACGTGCCTGATCCAACCAACTTTTGGTTATGGAAAATGTTCATAACATTGTCCTGTAATATAAAATTATATCCTTCTTTACTTAATAAAGAAACCGATATAATGTTGCATATCAGGTTCGGCATGTAATAGCATTCGTTCAGAACCAATGTATTACCAGTTGGTAATACAAGGTGATATTCCCCGACAGTCTTAGCTGCAACAATTGCACCATTTCCAACTCTAATGTCTTTATCACCTTCTCCAAGTTCTCTACCTTTCTTAAGCCCATGTAACTGATTACATATATGGGATCCTGACCCGGTATCCAATACCCAGGACGTAGAGCAAATGGAGAAACAGTTCTCAGTAACGAACACACCCGAAGAAAATGCATCATCATGTACTTTCTTCATTCGGGTGGCATGGGAATCCTGGTATTCCCTTATATCCTGTTCATTCCTATAACTCTTATAGGAAAGAACGGAACCAACGTTCCCCAGCACAGTATAACATGCGGGTTCGGTCAATACATCCATATTATTATCTTTATTAAGGCATGAAATGGTCGCTACCTGGAGAGAGAGAAGAAAACACTTTAGCGTAAGCTCGTGCAAGATCAGATTGGTTATTATCTTATCTAATCAGGATGGCTCCCACTGCTTTTTATCAAATCTTCCTTCAAACCCTAAAAGGAAAGACTAGCCGGGATTAATTACACACTACAAGTTCGCCAATCTTTCAGCCAGGCCAGTGTCGGTACTTTGAGGGAGGTCCCCCGTGCTTTCGCACGAACCTAATTACTGTAAACCTCGTTTTCCCAGAGGCGTAACCCCGTTGACACCTTTCTAGACACCTACTTGATCGGCTAATTGCAATGTGTAAAACTCTCCCAGGAGTAATTCTTACTCGCAGTGGGTATCGGGATCCAACTATCTCATAGAAGGTATGCAATCTCATTGCAAATTTCAACACTTGAAATTCCCGATAATCTTTTGCCCCTAGCAGCTATATGACCTTAACATAGTCAACAAATCATAAGTGCTAGTCAAGTTCAACCCGTCATTTCCCGATTGAATTAAACCCACCCGCACGACCCTTAACATAGTCAACAAAGTCGCACGACTACCCTAATCCAATCGCATCATATGCTTATACAGATAAGCACTAATTAGCTATCGCACACTACGCCTTAACATAGTCAACAAACGTAGCACGAATACTAACTAGTACTTATCTGAAATGACGGAGGGCTACGTCAGGTTTTTCTGAAAACCTATTGCGTAATGAACTTGATATCGTTGTAGAATCAAATGAAGTTTTAAAATGGAATGATTTTGAGGCTTTTCTAGTTTTGCTAAAGGGGTCACTCCTGGTGAAGGGATCGTCGGCCCTTTCCTCGTCGAATGAGGTGCGGGATATATCATATATATCGCTGTGCAAAGCAAAAACGCAAAAGCAGTCAAAAGCAAACCGAGTGTGTAGCATCTACCGGTTATTGCTAAAGGAGTCACTCCCGGTGAAGGGATCTCGGTCCTTTCCTCATCGAATAAGGTGCAGGGTATATCATATATACCATTGTGCAAAGCAAGAACTGTAGCTACCTGTTTTATTTAAAATCTGATTCTACAACATCTTAGGTTTCTTTCCTTTCATTAATCACATTAATGAAGTCCCATCATTTAAATACCTAAACATCACAGATAGATATGACGTACGCTTATGCCATCCGCATTCGCCTCGATGTCCCCTCGTGCACCGTTAGGTTAGGTAACTAACGACAGAGCAGGGCAGGGCTAGCGCGGGTGTAAAACATAAGTAACGTCTATATAATATATCATATATACTATATACTATATCCATCACAGAATCACATCACAGATATCGCAGCAGAATAAACATATGAAATATTGGATATACTAGGACGTCCGTGTTTTCAATACGAGCCAGTATAAAACACGGATTCCACGGTCGTGATGAATAGCCAATCCCACACCCCTAGACCCCTACGAGAGCGGCAAGCAACCCTGCCAATTCTAGGGTTAGGAGACCCGGACTCGACTCCTCGAGTTGGTCTCCCACTGTACCCCAGAACCCGGTTACTTGTGCTCCCCTCCTTGGGTCTATCCTAATGCGGAAAGGTAAATAATATACAAAGTGTGACAGCTTCCGCTACCTGGAAGTGCCCCAAATAAAAGAATATTACATACAAGTTTTTACATGAATGAAAATGAAAAACACTCATCTCACATAAAAACCCCCGGCTATTCGAACACGACGATCCAATATAACATATCCAGCAACACATAACATCACATGTCATCAACGTAAGTAAATATGTCCATCCCAATTGTCGTTGACATATAGCAACGAAACCGGCGATATCATATATTACACTTACGGTCACAGAAAAGAAAGTGTAAAACTACAACAGTTGGAATCCGCAACCTCTTTAGACATCACATGCCTAACAGTTACAAACCCCGCATTTTAGTCTCATTATCGAAAACTCTTTTCAATATCGTATGGGACTAAACTGCTAGATTTATAACATTCATCCAGTTATCTCATAACTGTTTATGAATTCCAATTATTGTATCCAATTCCTGATAAATAGAATATATTAAACTTTCCGATCGAACATTCGAACACCCAAGTTTTCCCGACACCGATCAACACATGAAATAGGTTCAAAAACATTCACTTCATGCCTCAGCACCAACGGTCCAGCCGTAGAAGGGTCAAGCCAACGCCTCACATGTGGCACGCCGTACTCCCCCAAACCCGAAGGTTCAAAGGGCAGTTCAAGACGGTCACATAATCGAGTTAAGGTTTGTTGTCTTCTAGAGGGACCATCGCGTTACTTGCACTACTCAGAACGTCTTTTAACCACAGAAAAATCCAACACTTGGAATTATTCCGGCAGGGGAAAACTTGGGTATTTATATCCGGTCGAACTCTTTAACATATTCTACAGTTATCTGGAAAAACACATAGACAAAGTTTGATATTCCGATCGAATCGTCGATTCCCAATTTAACCCCAGAGCACTCAATCTTAGAGTCAATTTAAAAATACCCAGAAAACTCAGTAGAATTTATCAGGAATTACTGTGCAATTAAGTATGGCTGACGTCACCTTTTTAGCGCGGAACAGCGGCAGAAGCCATGCTTCTGCCGCGGTTCCGCGGCTTAAGGAACTGTTCATGTGAAATATTTTGCATCGTAATTCTTATAATTCTTTACTGAATTTTTTAGACATTTTTAATATTAAAAACTCCTAGATTTTAGAAAATTTCCAGAGAGCTCATGGGTATATGGGTTTCGGGTTCGTCCGGACTTCAAACTCCGTCTAGACTTCGCCTAAGGCTCTAGCTAGGCTCTGATACCACTGTAGGGTTCCTAGGCACCCTAGTGAGGTCTCACAAGGCATCGAACATGCCAATTTCAAAAAAAATGGTGCCGAGAAACCCTAGTTAACGGATCGTCGCTAGAATTCTAGGCGAAATATAAATCTAGTTAACAATTTAACTATAGGTTAGATACTACAACCTTTGTAGATCCGGATTTCCACCTCCTTAGCTCCACGTGGTCGTCCCCTCGCTGTCCATCACGAACCTCGGACTCTCGCGACGGCTTCATCGGAGAAGTGAGCGGAATAGTTCGTCGGCTTCGTGTCAAAGACGATCTACGTCGAGGTTGCACTAGTTCAAGCTCCGACTTCACCAAGTAGTGAAACTTGTGAAGAAAACACCCAAAACCACTTGGCAAGAGGTAGAGGATGAAGAAATAGGAGGTGGGTTCACTTTAGATTTGGATTTCTCTCACTAAATCTCAAGTTGCCATTGATGTAGCAAGCTTGAAGAAGAAGAAGAAGATGAAGATGAAGCAAGAATGATAAGTCTTCTCTTTTTTAAAAATAAAACTAATATGAATACTTATCATATCTTGACCATGGTCAAGTGTAGAGATTAAACCAAGGTTAGTTAGAGTGGTTAGGGTTAAGGATGAGATAAGGATGGTGGACTTTGTCAAAGCTTCAAGAAGCTTCAACATAGCTCCAAAATAAGCCACCATTCTCAACTTAATCCTTTCCAAATAAATAAACAAATAAATAAATGAAAAACCCAAACCCTAATCATCACTTAACCATGGTTTAACCCTTTACACTTAACCACATTATCAAGTATCATCAAACATGATACAAAGTAGTGCACTAAAGCATATCACATACACAATGTGCATCATGTGAGAAAAATCCGTTTAAAGTGAACCAATACTAGTTAATGCAATGCAATATATCAAATATATAATTATGCATTAAATCATTAAATCAACATTTGATTCAATGATCCGGTCATGTCGCACATAACCGACTAGAATCCAATGTATCGATTTATCGAATCAATGATTCGATAACTAGGTCATATCGAATATAACCAATCGAAACATATATCGCGAGAATGAAATGCGGTATCACATACACGCATTATTCTCGGTCCTGCACATATCTCATATGCGCTCCTTTTTCGTTTCGCTTGAACCAGGAAACCTCTGTGTAGGACTCTAAAGACTCGTCAATACGCCGGTAGCAGATGATGATCATATCAAGCACCCACAAGCCGCAAGCGGTCTGCTAAACGTAACGGCCACCCGGGTATTGAGCGATCAGAAAATCGACGAGCTAGCCCGCTCACACTCCTGTGAATCCGACCAGTAACACTTACCGTACAGTCCGGTCTCTTCGTCTGATACGTCGCATATCAAGTCTAGGGGTGGTATACGTCAGACCCCAATAACCCGATAAGTCGTGCCGATGTGAGGCTCGTAACGGGTCGAGAAACTACTGGTAACACTTACCAGCAAATCTCTGATCAGCCCTGGCCAGGGACTTCCCTGTTACGGCCAATCGAGCACTGCGCAACATCAACTCCCAATACCGGGAGAGACGAAACCCCTCCTATCGCTCATTGCCTCCATGTGACTCTGGACTGTGCCCAAAGACCACCGTTTTGCACGCCCTCATGGACGTGGTAAGGTGGAGATCAAAGCACAGTGGGAATCACACAAGACTCTATGACGATCTCGGGTCTACAGACTAACATGTACAAGTGTCACCTGAGAACTGCCATCTGACGTGAGGTATAATACCATCTGGGAGTTCTCGGCGAGTCCGTCCAGTGTATCCAGTCTCCACTGAGCACCCGTATACCATCTCTGATGTCAAACACCAATGGATATAGGATCATCCATCGCCCATCACATGGGTCGAGAAGCGTATACGCTAGTCTACACTGGTATATCGATGCCCCGTCTCGATACACCCACGACTAGGGACCTTGAAGGATGTACTTATGGACTACCATGTCCCCACTAGTATGATCTGCATCATAGTCCAGGTAGTCAAGTACACATCCTAAGGGCTTTACCAACATGTAACTATAAGACAGTATAAAGAGACTAGTGTACATGTTAAGATAAAGAGTAACCAGATAGCATACTATCATATTGAGCAAGAAAGTCATCTCTATATATGTCCAAGCATCCAATATAATATACATCATCTGTACAATACTGGCCTCTAGGGCATACATACAACTAACAGAAACGTCCTTACTCATTTCCTCGGGATGAAACAAGGAGGCTGTTCGAACTACCAGTGCGCAACAGGCTTATTACTCTACCGGAGCCGAAACACCAACTACAACTGAATGATGTCAACAATTCTAATTACTGCCCTTACCACCAAGTATCGAGCCATCCGATCGATAATTGCTACGTCTTCAAAAACTGGGTTAAAGACCAGTACCAACAGGGCAAGTTCACGCTGTCCGAAAAATGGAAGGTGAACCCACCACAACTACATGCTCCGTAAAAGATGGACATGCCGGGGGCATCGTGCTCTTTCATAGAGAAAGCCCCATGGACCAAAAAGTCCGTAAACTAGAAACTCGCCTCAAATATGGCAACGATAGACCGAAACGTCGTTAAACTAACAACGGACCGCAATGTCCTAAAACTTGCAATTGACCGAAACGTCGTTAAACTACTACCAACCCGCGGCATCCCCAGGCTGACGTGATATAAAAAAAAAGAAATAATAAAAAAGAAGAAGATGGTATGTCCATAAGCAAAATGGGCACGGATGAAAACCCGAAAGGACTTCGTAAGTAAAAACAGCAGGGCTACCGGCGAGTTTTTGTGAAAACCCGAAAGGGCGCAATCTCGTTAGAAAAAAGAATAAAAAGAATAAAAAAAAAGAGGAAAACGGTAAGTCCATAAGCAAAATGGGCACGGATGAAAATTCGAAAGGGCTCCGTGAGTAAAAACAGCAGGGCTACCGGCGAGTGTTTGTGAAAACCCGAAAGGGCGCAACCTCGTTAAAAGATACTTACAGGGTCCTCTCGACCTTGTAAGGAGAAACCACCCACATGAGATCCTTACGACTCACAAGGGAGCAACACACTTAGGGATCCTCACGATTCCTAAGGAGAAATTACACTTGCGAGATCCTCACGACTCGTAAGGAGAACTCTCTTATGGGACCCTCACGGCTCATAAGATTTGAAAGTCTTAAGTTACAGAGACCTGAACCTGTTCTTAAGCAACCCCCACAACTTTCGATATTGCCCTACAAGTGGCTCAATACTGACCCTTGTATACAATCCACGGGCACGAATAAACATTTCCCTAATAAAGTCCCATCCGTGACTAGGGATATGTCCATATGGTGAACAACCCTTGTAAGTCCTCTCGACTTATAAGGAGAAAACCCTTTTGTAAGATCCTTACGACTTACAGGGGATCATACACTTAGGAATCCCCACGATTCCTAAGGAGAAAGCACTCCTACGAGATCGTCACGACTTGTAGGGAGAAATACCTTTGTGAGACCCTTACGGCTCATGAAGTCAAAAGCCTTAGTCGACAGAATCCTAACCCGGTTTACTAAGCCACCTTTGTTCAATATCGACAGAAGCAAATGATGATTCGCTCCTGGTAATATTCCAGTTGTAGTGATGCTGATGCCTAAACCGGTATCAAATTCCAAGTCCTTTCATGGCAAATGATGATTCGCTCCTGGCAATATTCCAGTTGTAGCGATGCTGATACTGAGATTGGCACCAGATTCCAAGTTCCACACTCGCGATAAAAAAAAATCAGCGAGCTAAAAATGCATATGAAATAGCCGAAATGATGGGGCAACTTCCAAAAAAAAAAATCAGCAAGTGAAAATGTATGCATGCAAAATAGCCGAAATGATTGGACAACTCGCAATAAAAAGCAGCGAGTGAAAAATAAAATTAAAAAAAAAGCCGAAATGATTGGGCACCGCGAGAAATAGCCGAAATGATTGGGCAATCGCGAACTTCGCGATATAAAAGCTGAAATGATAGAGCATCGCGGAAATAAAATAATAATATAAAAAAATGAATGAAATTTTTGCCCTACAAGCGATATCACAGCAATCCCTGTATACAATCCGGGGGCACAAACAAAGAAGGAAACACATCTTCCCTCCCCATGCTCCATCAGAAAACGGAGCCAAGTCTTGACGGTAACTCATATAAAACCTAAAAGACGATCGGAGATCATCTCGCATCAGCGCGGAGTGGTCATCACCTCGACGTCCGTCTCAATACAACAGACGAGATGTCACGACAGTGTTCTTCCTTCAACAGGATTCGGACGTGAAAAAGCAAACGAAGCAAAGGCCAAATTCCTAGCTTCAGGGTCTTAGCGGCAAGTCATATAAAGCCTGAGAGACAATCAGAGATCATCTCGCACCAGTGCGGAGTGGTCACCACCTCGACGTTCGTCTCGACACAGCAGACACAACATCACCAAAAGGAGCCACAGCAAAATCCCTAGTTCCAAACCTCGACGGTTCACCAGCAACCTAGAGACAACCGCAACATTCATCTCGATATAGAGGACGCGATGCCAGCAAACGAAACAAAGGCCAAATTCCTAACTTCAGGGTCTTAACGGCAAGTCATATAAAACCTGAAAGACAATCGGAGATCATCTCGCACCAGTGCGGAGTGGTCACCACCTCGACATTCCTCTCGACACAGCAGACACAACATCACCAAAAGGAGCCACGGCAAAATCCCTAGTTCCAAACCTCGACGGTTCACCAGCAACCTAGAGACAACCGCGACATTCGTCTCGATATAGAGGACGCAATGCCAGCAAACAAAGCAAAGGCCAAATTCCTAGCTTCAGGGTCTTAACGAAAAGTCATATAAAGCCTGAAAGACTATCGGAGATCATCCCACACCAGCGCGGAGTGGTTATGACTCATCGGGGCTCTCCAAAATGAGCCTAACCTCAAGTAAAGAGCGGCATGGCAAAATTCCTAACGCTTGCTCTTCCGACGGTCAAACTGCCTAGGAGGATTGCTTGAAGACGTCTTGTCCAGCCCCCGAAGGGATCAGAGACACGATAATCGCAAGGCTACTCGAACAGCAAGATTGCCTATCGAGGAATATATCAGCCAACGCGGCGGTACGACGGCCAAAACCCTAAGTACCACAAACCCTAATGGACCTCTGTCGTAAAGAGCAGAGGTTAACTGTGACGTTAGGATATTCTTGCGAGAAATGCTCGATTCGTCTCGACTCGTGAGGAAAAGCCTTAGGCAGCGGGGATTAAAAAACCTGTTTCCTAAGCACTGGGACCCTGCAAGTCGGTCCAAAAATGGACTCTTGCATACTATTCACGGGTCACACTCTCCAAAGTCAAATCTCGACAAGGAGGAAAACAACCGCTTACGGGTCCTCTCGACTCGTAAGAGGGAAAATTCTTTTATAAGATCCTTACGACTTATAAGAGAAAACGCACTTAGGAATCCTCACGATTCCTAAGAAGAAAATATACCTACGAGATCCTCTCAATCCGTAGG
Organism: Agapanthus africanus; assembly: GCA_030015575.1. Classification (NCBI taxonomy): domain Eukaryota; kingdom Viridiplantae; phylum Streptophyta; class Magnoliopsida; order Asparagales; family Amaryllidaceae; genus Agapanthus; species Agapanthus africanus. The sequence continues at coordinate 38,639,536 of CM057340.1, forward strand.
GAGAAAATTCTTTATGGGACCCTCATGGCTCATAGAGTTGAAAAGTCTTAGGCAGCAGATCTGAACCTGCGGCCTAAGCCATCACTACCTCTTGAAGAAGCCAATACAGGATGCTCGCTCTATCATCTGTCGATCATGTTTACTAAGGTAACATGCTGATAATAAAAGAAGGGAGAAGGCAGAGAAATGACACAAGACATTTTGAAGAATGTATATCTTTTATTCATAAATTCGATTGAGTACAAGATACATTGTGTTAAAGAATAAAAGAAACAAATACATTTTATTTACAATTACAAATGATACAAGATGTTCATGGAGAAGGAAGCGTCTTAAATAGCTCCATCAATTGCTCGCGCACTTCCTTCAAAGCCTCTTCCTGAGCGGCTGCCGCGGCCACTTCCGCTTCCACCTGGGCCCGCTGCTGCAGGTAGGATGAAAGTTGCTCCTCAACTGCCTGCTGGGCTGCCTCCTGATTTGGTGCATCCCGCTCGACGATGTCAAGCTGCTGCCTCAGTGTTAACCCTTCGAAGATGTATCGCAGAAGGCCTTCAAAGATAACCTTCAGCTGTGCAGCGTTTGCATCCACCTGAGCATGCAGTTGGGCAGATTTGCTCGAAGTCTCGCCGCGCTCCTTACGCCTTAAAGCAACTTCTTGTTCGAGATGGCGGAAGTAAGGAGCGTTCTGCTCGATCCATGCCGTCCGTTGAGTGCTCGCGGCCAAGATCTCGGGGGCAGGACGTATAGACTCCAGTTGATGCAGGTGGGCCTCGATCTCCCTGCAGCGATTAACCCAAGACTCGACGACGCCTTCATTATGAAAATTTACAAGCGTCGCCAGCATCGGATTAACCTCCGCAGCGAAATCTGCGGCAGCTGGGAGAGCATATGCGTTAAGCTCTTCGACGTATCCGCTCAGCATGCCCAAACTCATCGCAGCACCCTTTGAAGATAGACGTCTCAAGAAGGGGCCTGCCGGCATTATAAGGCGAGACTCGAAGGGGGCCGGAATCGGAACGACAGCTAAAAAAAAAACACGATCAGATGACGGTTCAAGAAATATAAGAAAGTCATCAATGGAAGAGTTTACTATACCAGCTGCAGTAGGCGGCAAAGCCGGGAGGGCCGGTGGCGCGACCGATCTTACATCTCCAATTTCAATTTGTAGCATTGCAGTCAGGGCGAGGAAGAATCAGAAATAATTCCATTATTGAAAAAGGAAAGGATATTAATTGACAACTATACTCACCAGCGCCACTGGAGGAAGCAAGCTCTGACGGGAAGGAGAAGTGCGGGTACGGCACCTGGTAAAGGTGATCAAAAAGTACTCCTGCAAAGACGCAATAATACGACATCAATACATAAATTATGCAGCCAAGATAAGACTGATAAGTCGCAAATCTATACCTTCCCACATTTGCGACGGTGCGAGAGAAGGTAGAGAGGTGGCCACCGTCAAGGCAGTAACTGATGGTGCTCCCTCGAGCAAAGGGGCATCAGCACTGGCCGCGCCTGCGTTGGAAACAAGATAAGCCCTGTCAGGAAAGGTTGCAGAATAAAAAAAGGATGGTAACCCAAAATTTACCTGATGAGTCACCAGCCGAAACGGAGGCGTCTCCCTCCTCCATTGACACGGGTCCACCCCCCGTTGCTTCATCGCCAGACTCTACGGGAGCCGTCGTTGTGCTCGCGAGGCTAGGAGACGGCGGAGGACCGTAGGCGGGGAGAGCAATGATCGGAGCATTGCCAGACTTTTGAGAAAGAGCGGCCGGCTCGTCCTCGGGAATCATGCCCGTCTCACCCGCTACTCCCTCGGGCTCAGCAGTCGCGGCCGTCTCGTCCACCGTTGCCATAGGGTCGTCGGTCTCAGCCGCTCCATCCGCTGCTATCCCAGGCTCGGTTATAGCAGCCGTCTCATTGGCCGCTACCTCAGGCTCGGCATCAGCAACCTTCTCGGGCATAGTAGGCGTGACTGTCTCGTCAGCCACTAGCTCAGACCCGGCGACTACGGCTGCACCGCCTACCATCGCCTCGGTTTCGGCTGCTGCCTTTTCCACCATCCCCTCAGGCTCGACGGTTTCCATTGCTCCTTCAGTAGGACTTGGCCCTGCAGGACAAGATGTATAAGAACCGATAGTTGTACAACTTTTGCAACAAAGTCTCGAAAGACACATTACCTGAGGTGGATTGATCGTTGGCCTCCCGAGCTACGCGCGTCGCCTGTCTATGAGCAGTAGACAAGGCGACCGGAGACTCTTCCGAAGGAGTAGCAGCACGAGGAATAACGGCGCTTGGGCCCGCTCCCACGGCCAAAGCAGCGCTGAGCTCCTTCACCTCGCGCCTCAAGCGCTTCCTCTCCTCCCGGGCCGTCATGACGGACCACCTCGAAGCTTCGTTCATCAAGGCGTCATCGTCCACGTTCAGAGTTGCCTCCAGAGCCTTCAAGGCATCCCTCATCGGCTTTTTGAGTCGGGTCTCTCGCGGCAGCCCTGAAGAGGCCGGGACCTCAGTAGCTGGCCCGGGAAGAGTCCCCGCATCGGCTTGCGCAGAAGATCCCGCGGCCCCTGCAAAAAGACAAAGAAAAGATTAGATTGTCCATAAAAGGGAGAATAAAGACTCAGTGAGCCGAGACATACCAATACCTAATAGAGTGCGTTTCATCTCTTCCTCCTGGAAGGTTTTCAGGGAAGCAGCGATGGCTTCTTCGGTAGAGACGCCTGTTTAAAAAAGAAAAGCATTAGTCGAAGACAATGATAAAAACACGATGAAATGACAAAGAATACGACTAGTGATTACCTGATTGACCAAGTTTAGCCAACCACACTTCGAGCCTTGCCGATCGCTCAGAAGCCTCAATGGCGGCCGCCAGGTCGGTGTCTTCTGGCTTTACCAAGAAACCCTCGTTGCTTCCGTATTCGATTAAGCCTTCGGTGAGAGGGGCCTGAGGCTCTAAGCCGAGTACGGCATCCAGAGAAAGAACGGACTTCTTCTTTCTCTTTTGCGCGCGGGCCCCGGTCGCCGCCAAAATCATCTTACGCTTTGTGGGCACCTTAAGGCGGCGGGTCCTAATGTCCGAGCCCAGGCCAGACTCAGGCGAAACCACATTCACCATCTCCACTGGAGCACGGGGCGCTGGGGGCGCGTCTACGGTATCACGTGGCGGCAATCCGCGCAGAGGGCTCAGCACGCGCGGTGGCCGGGCTCCAGCATCTCTTAGCGGAGGAACGATAGGGATCCTTGGCCTCAGGGGAGCTTTGCGGTCGCTGCCAGGGGGCGCACCCTTGCGATCAACCAACAATCGCTTCTCTTCCAGGATGAAGGCACCCATCGCGTGCGCGTACCAAGCCACGTACACGTTTAGGGCCCGTGGAACGCAGCTCGGCTCGCTGATAAAGAAATGGGAACCCGTGTTCAGCCGCATGAAGTGATGTAATGCATTCCGTATCCCCTCCATAGTGGCCCCAGGCTCTTCCAAAAACGCCTCCAGTGGGACCCCCTGGTTATAGCTCAATTGTTGGGAGAACCGATGGGGGTTATACCTCATGAAGAACGCCATGTCGTTTTGCCTGAACACCAGGAAGCCCGGCCGAATGGAGTATAGGTGAAGAATCTCCCAGGCTTTCAATACGGAAGCCCCGTCCTTAAAACCATCACGCAGCGCCAACACTGCCCTAGAGGTCTCTGAGCCGATAGTTACGACTTTGTCCATGAAAGAAATCCTCGCTCCGACCAGATGTGGACGAAGGAGCAACCCCCTGGCCTCCCGCGAAGGCGGATTCACAATCGAGGCGCCAATCAGCCGCATGACTTTTGGGAGTCTGCACTTCTCGAAAAACGAGGGGGTCTTATAAATGCCGAATACCCCAAGCACATGCATTTCCATCCACGAAGTGAAGTAGTGCTTCGGGAAATTGGCAGGTTGCACCCCAGGTTCATTTGCGTCCGCCGCCACGCTGAGTCCATGGTATAGGTGGGCCAACCCGGCGATTCCGATCGACAACTGTATGCCAGCCACCATCCGATGCGCTGGATAGAAAACGGACGGCCTCATGTAGCGCGGGTGCATGGGGAGCGCGAACCAGCACAGCCACAATCCTAGAAACCCTAAAAAGAAGGTCTCCTCATCAATGTCCGGGACGGCGATTTTTGATAAGGGCATGATAGCGGCATCAGGAAGATAGAAATCCTTTTGATCGTCTTCCAATGCTGGTCGACGATCTAAGCCGAAGCCGAAGGGGTCAACGAGCTTGGCGAACTTTTCACCCCGCTGCGATAGAATCTCTGTTCGAAGAAAGCGGGCGATGAAATCTGTAAAACTGACTCCCTGGACTCCCGATTCCAAATAAAGACCTTCATATATATTGAGCACCTTCACCAGACTCGGGAACTGGTGCTGAATAGCATTCTCGGGTGTTAGGCTCATCACCAATGGCTTGGTGGCAAAGACATACTCGTCAGGAGGAAGCAGCTCCTCATAATGCTCCCTCCTCACCGGCAAACCCGAGACCTCAGCGAACTCTTCCAAAGAGATGGAGACTTCCCTGTCCGATAGAAGGAAGGTATGGGTGGGGATGTTCCATTGTTCTATGAATGCCTTAACCCACTACGTCGGGGGAACAGGGTATTCGAACAATGAGACGTAGACGGCGGAGTACAGACCAATCTTCATTAGATGCGTCCTCTTCGCTGATAAGATGTACCTGGCCCACTGCAAATATCTGGCCGATTGTCGAGGGGTCAATCCAATATTATAAGGTTGTCCCCAAGGGCGTGCCTCACCCTGGCATGTGCGTCGCCCTAGAATATCCACGGCCGGCTGCGGCTGCACGGGAATGGCAGCAATCGAAGGTTGAAGAAGATCCTCCGAATTCCAGTTCATGACCTCCACGGCATACTTCACCGGGGGTTCATCCGCATAGGGGATCAATGAGATAGGCTTTGACGGCGTCGCGCAACCGAAGCTTCGGTGACCCTTGATGATTTCACTGTACCACCTACCCCACAAGTGAAGGTTCTTATACTCGGGGTCATGATCCTTATGAGAGCGAGCACCTCCCGGTCCACCGGCGCCTCAGGAAATCCTCCCTTTGAGCGAACAAATGGGAAAGACAGATCAGCAGACATGATTGCCTGCAAAGAAAGACGAAATTCAGCCGTCAGTGTCATAATTTAATTTTAAAAGTCCGACGCTTGATTCTACTCTGCAATGCAGTGTAGGGGGACCAAAGTGGGACCTACAAAATCCAGATGACAATGCATAAGTTAACAAGAAAGCCCCATCATTGGATGGAACTGTCAATTAATGAGGAGATCCCCAAAAGAATATTCTCATTAAATAAGAAATCCCTTGAGACAAGGAGAAAATCTCCCTTTTCAGAGCAAAGCTCTGTCACAGAGTGACACTTGTCAAACTCGGGTCTCAAAGGAATAAAATTCCTTAAAAGAGCCTAGCTCTGTAATAATGATGGAAAAATCCATCAAAAGAAAAAATTGACTCATAAAAATTGAAAAAAAATTGGGATCTTGAAGATCCAAGAAAACTCTTAAGAGTTCATCACCTTTGGATCAAAAGATCTTTATTTTTTGTCCATGAGCAAAGCTCTGTTCATGGGTTAAGAAACCCTGAAACAAAATCTCTTTAGATCTATGGATCCTTGAGAGCAAGGCTCTGTATGTGAAACCCCAAAAGGGTTTTCTTTAGATCAGAAGATCTATGAGAGCAAGGCTCTGTTGGTTAAGATTGATTTAAATTAATTTAATTTAAATTAATTTTTACCTAATGTTTTTCTAAAAAGTTCTGACTTTGGAAATGAGAGCAAGGCTCTGAAACTCAAATTCTTGAAGATGATGAACATCTGAGGTGGACCAAGGGTCCTATTTATAGGCGCTTAAGCGCCCCTTCAACTCCTGAGTTGATCTGACGGTTGGGATCTTGCCACCGCTGCACTCACGTGTGCGCCACGTGAGCGCAATGGTGGGGGGGGCATTTGTTTCCCCCAATCAGAGCAAAGCTCTGTTTGAATTTCAAAAAATTCAAAAATTGAAGCAACGCTTCAGATTCCTTGCGCTGCGCGCAGCGCGCCACGTGTCAAAAGCTGACACGCCAGCGCTGCGCCTAAGACAGCGCACCCAATCAGAGCAAGGCTCTATTTAAAATAAAAATGAAGGAAGCAATGCTTCAGATGATCTGCGCTCTGCGCTGCGCGACACGTGTCAGCGCAGTTGCGCTGCGCGACACGTGTCAAGCGCAGGTGCGCTTGCGCCAACTGTGCTAGCACTAAAACAGAATTAAAATTCCAGAAAGATCTTTCTAATCTTGTTAAAACAAGAAAATTATTTTCTGTAAAACAGAACCCCTTGGATCAAAGATCCAACGGTGGGGAAAATCCCTAAATCACTCAGAGAAAGATCTCTTTAACTGATTTAACAAATCAATTGGCACTATATAAAGGCCCCTAGACTCCAAGTCTAAAACACATGGACAGAGAGAGAGAGAGAAACACAGAAATCCTCTGAAAACTTTGAGAAAGAACTCAAAAAAGAAAAAAAGGTAAACCTTTGGAAAATAAGAAGATCATCTTCTTCATTTAAAGAATTTAATTCTTAGAATAAAAAAAAAGGGAGAAGAATTTCTTCTAAAAGATCAATGATCTAAGAACAAGATCAAGATCTTTAATAAAAAATAATAATAAAGAAATAATCTACTTCATGACTAGATCTTTTGATCTATATAAAGGCATTGCCTTTTGATGAACCACTGGTTCTTGAAATTTGACGTAAAACCTCTCTGGAAACAAGAAAAACTTGTTTTCTTTGATCCAAATATTAAACAGTGCCTTGCACTTTCGAAGTTTGCACTGTTGCGCTCCTTGGATTGGCGCAAGCTACCAGGGAGCGCCACGTGTCAATCACAGAATAACTGCGCCCTGCGCTTCTAAAAACAGAGCACTGCTCTCTTGGTTTGGCGCAAGTCACCAGAGCGCGCCACGTGTCAGCAGCGTACTAGCGCAGCGCACTGGCGCAGCGCACTGCGCTAACAGACTTGCGCTCACCAGAGCGTGACACGTGTCACCTCCACAACAGTTTGCGCCTTGCGCTCCTCAATTGGCGCAAAGCGCCTGACAAGCCACGTGGTACACTGTCAGAAAAATAAATGCTCTGCATTATCAAAAAAGGGCAGAGCCCAATTAAAAAGGCCTAACAGGCCTAATAGAAATACAATGCATTATTCAAAAAGGAGCAGAGCCCAAATGAAGGTCTAATAGACCAGACAAAAATGCTATGCATTAATAAAAGGGCAGAGCCCAAGCAGAGGCCTAATAGGCCAAAGATAAACAAAATGTTAGACATTTTTCTAACTGGACTTAACCCAATTCTGACCGTAAGTCCTCAAATTAAATTGAACTGAGCACAACAGCTCTCTCAAATCAATTTACACCCGGTTCAAGGGTACATCTCTGAACTCCTCTGATATTTGTCGTTGTAATCCTTCAACGTCGTCAGAGAGGTGACGGGTCCCGACAACCACACATTGATACGGACTGTGGGGTCCTTAAACTCATGGACTTATGTGTCCTTAAACCAACATTCGTCCCCAAAACGGGAATGTTGGACCACCATATCCCTAAACTGGTAATACGGACTGTGGGGTCCTTAAACTCGTGGACTTATGCGTCCTTAAACCAACATTCGTCCCCAAAATGGGAATGTTGGAACACCATGTCCCTAAACTGGTAATACGGACTTTGGGGTCCTTAAACTCATGGACTTATGCGTCCTTAAAGCAACATTCGTCCCCAAAATGGGAATGTTGGACCACCATGTCCCTAAACTGGTAATACGGACTGTGGGGTCCTTAAACTCATGGACTAATGCGTCCTTAAACCAACATTCGTCCCCAAAATGGGAACAATGGACCACCATGTCCCTAAACTGGAGATGGACCACTATGTCCCTAAACTGGAACAATAGAGCCCAAATGCTCTTTTGTCGGATCTAAACGATCCCGTTAAGCTGATCTTAGTCTCAAATTGGACTAACGTATCCTTAACAAACGTTTAAGTTGATCTTAGCGTCAAATATGGCTAACGTATCCTTGAACCAAAACCCCAAACCCAAATCTATGAAAATACGGATTTGGACTAATCCACGTCCTACGGGCGATGACATAAATTAGTCTCCGTATACAATCCACGGGCAACCACAAACAAAACAAACACCCACGACACGGAGTGAAATTCTAGAGAAGGAGAAAGTTGTTACCGTGACGCGGTAGCGTAATTAACTGCAGGGGCTTGTGCCTGCAGGGAAGAGCGTCCCCACAATCAAAAACCCCTCAAACGAGGGGGAATATGACGAAGTCTGCTACATCGGCCGCATCCGTTTAAACCTTCGATACATGGTGCCATAAATCAACTTGGCATCTTCGGAGAGGTGGACGGATAGCACCAATTAGCATCTGCCCCGAATCTCAGGTAAGACAGTCCGTCTTGCACGTCTTTCGGTGGGGAACAGAGGCCAATCTGCGGGGAGCCCCGAGGAGGAATAGCTTGTGCTGGCTGGTCAGGTACAGGGGTGGCCTGGTCGGGCTTTGTGGGCCCTTTCTTCTGAGTTCTGGGACATGCCATCCACTACGTGTCCTGATCGTGGGGATTTGCCAATATCGAGCATTATCACTAGCCCCTCACTCTTGTCCCGGCCAGCTAGCGGGTCGGGTCAGGAGTGGACTGCCGGGCCGCCCGGGGCGAGCTCCTTCCTAAGATTTCGTCGGGACGCATCCCCGGGCCGTGAGTTGTCCTTTCTGTTAGCGAATCAGGGCGAGGTCTCTGCATTTAAGGGGGTACGCCGGTTCGTGTATCTTTCTTTTGGAGTGACGGTCCACGTGTCAAGCGTCGGTTGGCTGACGCGACGTGAGTAGACCTGCGACGCCTGAAAGGATGTCGTCCAGTGTGGGGACGACAGGTGGAGCAATCTGAGCCGTTTGGACGCGAGGAGGCGTCTCGGCGGGAGACGAAGGCCCCCGTTGGATGAGGTTGCTCGTGGCGATAAATAGGGGTGGGGCCTGTTCCATGGCCCCTAACCCTTCATCTTACCTCTCTTCTAAGTTTTGGCTACTCGGTGCTCCTTTTCTTGGGGATACATGGTTCATTCCCATTCTGCGGGTCGCTCGTTCCAGAGGGAGGCCCGCGACGTGGTCGTGCCCCTGGCTGGCCCAGGTTCTGCGTCGAATGTTCTGCCGGCGACTGGGTCTTCCGCCTCGTTGGCATCTCCTGAGGATTTTTCCGGCGGCGGTCAGAGGCGCCCGCGGTCATCCGAGCCCCAGACGGGAGATGGAGGGGGGGCGAGGATGGGGTCCCCCTTAAGAGGAAAAGGACAATCTCTCGTGCTCCGTCGTCAATGGTCCCTGAAGGGACCCCCGTGCAGGAGGGAGAGGCCGTCTTCATGGTTCCGTCTGGGTTTTCAGTCGCTGCCGGCTTGCTCGCCTGGATGGAAGAGTCGACAGGAGGAAGACTTCCGTGCAGCACCCTGAGGGCCTAAATGGAGGCCATAGCCCAGGGGGCGGTCCAGGTACGAACCCCTTCGCGCGTTATTTTTGGCCTTCCTTTCTTTGGCCCGAGCGACTCCCGGTTTCTCATCCGCTTCTTGTCAGGTCCTTCAACATTGCGCCATCGCCGCTCGTATGGAATCCGAGGGAGCATTCCACGCACCGAGACCAGTAGAAGCATTCCCTTCGGAGGTTGAGGTCCTGCGGCGTGACCTGCGTCTGGAGAGGGCCAGGGCCGATGTCCTGGCAGCCCGTGCGGAGTCTGTGGAGCTTGCCAATTCAGTGAATCAGGGCGTCCGCCGTCGCCTGAGTGCATCTCTCCGGGTTGCCGAGAAGAAGCTGGCAGACTTGGCTGATCGCTTCGCGGCCATGGAGAAGGAGAGAGATGCCAGCCGGAGGGATGCCGAGGCGGCGCTTATGTCGGCTCAGGCTGCTGAGGTCCGGGCCAAGAAAGTCGTTGTCGATTACAAGGTATTAAAGCAGTTTTACGTCGAGCGCGGTGAGTATTCCGCCGTTGCGTGGAATAGGGCTCTGGATGCCGTGAAGGAGAAGCTTCCCGATTTTGCCGATGGCGAGCTCCGTGCTCGGGTCCCGCTCCCGGTGGCAAGGCCTCCGGCTGACAATGATGGGGAAAATGAGGCGCGCCCCCGGTGGCAAAACCTCCGGTGGTGAAGCCTGTAGGGTGTTTTTTGTCATCCCATTGAGATAGGAATGCGTGCGCGCTTGTCAGGCGCAGTACAGATTCCACCTGCCTAGGGTAGGCAGGGGTTTATTGATTGTGGGGATACGAATCTCCGGCAGCCGCGGACTAAGCTGCCGTTAATTACTCTTCGCCTTTGGGGCGAGAGAACCTCCGATTGACGAGTTAAACCGGTCATGCGAACTCAATGTGCAGTGTTGTGTTTTAGAAAGGGCTTGGATATATCGGGAGCCACGCAGCGCCCCGACCCAAATTGTTTTGAGAGGGACAGTGTTGTAGAGTATGTGTGTGTATGTATGTGTATATCTATATCTATCTTTCTATATATATATATATATGAAAAAGGGAAAGGGTATCCAAAGGATGCGTGGGAAAAAGCGCCAGCGCCCCACGTGCCGGGCACGTGGGCGCTCGGGCGCTAGCGCTCTGAGCACAAGAGCGCTAGCGCTTTGAGCACTAGCGAACCACGTGTCAGCACGTGGGCGCTCGGGCGCTAGCGCTCTGAGCGCAAGTGCGTTAGCGCTTTAAGCGCTAGCACCCCACGTGTCAGCACGTGGGCGCTCGGGCACTAGCGCTCTGAGTGCAAGAGCGCTAGCCCTTTGAGCGCCAGCGCACCACGTGTCAACACGTGGGCGCTCGGGCGCTAGCGCTTTGAGCACTAGCGCCCCACGTGTCAGCACATGGGCGCTCGGACGCTAGCGCTTTGGACGCTAGAGCTCTGAGTGCAAGAGCGCTAGCGCCCCACGTGTCAGCACGTGGGCGCTAGCGCTTTGCGCGCTGGCGCTCTGAGCGCAAGAGCGCTAGCGTCCCATATGTCAGCACGTGGGCGCTCGGGCGCTAGTGCTTTGAGCGTAAGGGCGCTAGCGCTTTGAGCGCTAGCACCCCACGTGTCAGCACGTAGGCGCTCGGGAGGCAAAAGGGATTTGGTCCCTGCAATGAGGGTTGTACTCTGATAGAATCGTTCTTTGTGTGTCGTGTTTTGAAAATGTGTAAAGATCACAATCAAAGAAATTTGTAAACCGCAATCAATAACGGTGTCAATTGTAGGTTCGTTAGCGAGTGCGGACCGTCCACAGGGAAAGTGAGATTTACTCGTATTTGTTTTAGATGAATTGAAAATTAAAGAGAAAAGAAAAGAGAATTCGATTCAAGATTTATAAAAGTGAATTTCAAGAATTATCAAAACCTAGATCTAATATCAAGAAATACTAAAAATCAAGAATCACGAATCAAGAATTTTCCGAATCAAATTAATTATCAAGATTTGTAGAGAGGCTCGTAGGAATCGATAGAATCGATAGTGAGGATGAAGACTTGTGATTACGTATTCTTATCTATTGATGATTTGTTGCTAGATTGATGACGATCAACGAGAATTAGGGATCTCTTGCGGAAACTAGGGTTTCATCATCTATCCTTTGTCCTTTCGTTGATTTTTATTCAAATTCTAACCTCTAGGAAATTCAAGCATCGATCGTTGATCACTAATTAAGAGCGAAAACATTCAAGAAAGCATCTCGCTCGAAACTAGGTTGTCGATGATTCAATTTACTAGAATTTACAAAACTCATAGGACTTAAGAATCGTACAAGAATTTAATCATCATCAACTATCAATTTTCTCGATTCCTCCACGAGCGGAGTTTTTACTCAAACATCATGACAAAGAAATTAATCAAGAATCGAAAACTCATCATAATGCTCAAATATAAAGATAAGCAAGATAAAGAAATTTCACCTTTTATTATTCAACAATTCCGTTCCAATTCGCTCAAGAACTATAAGAATTTAAGGAAAGAACTCGATCGTCGAATTAGCTTCGCATCGTCTCCGTGAGTCGCGGATCGGCTTGGATCACTTGCTCGTTTGAAGATCGGTGTCGCTTCTAAAAGGTTGAAGGCTTCTTGCTTGATTTGTACTCGGAGATCTTGAATTTGGCTTTTGGTGATTGGATTAGGGTTTGGGTGCAGGGTGGAAAATTGATGAACAACCCTTGAGAGTGAAGCCTTTGGGTCCTTTTTATAGCCTTGATTAGGATTAGCTTCCTTTAGAAGCTAGGTTAGGATTAACTTCTCTCGCAAGCTTGGTAGTTGAGTAGAAACTTCTAGAGTTAGTTAGTTAGCTAGCTTCCTTTATAAGCTTGGAGGTTAGGAAGAAGTTTCTAGGTTGAGTTAGTTATGTGGCTTGCTTGAGAAGTTTGAAGGTGTTTAGCTTGTACAAAAAGCTTTGGCTGTTCGGACAGAAACTTCTGGAGATCTCTGGAGTTTACATTGTCTTGAAGAGGTTTGGCATTTGAAAGGAGAAACCTGAGATAGAAATTTTCTGCTGACGTGTCATCATGGCCGCGGATTCGCGGCGGATCCGCCCCTTCGGCCGCGGATCCACGGCCCTTTTGAGGGTTTACTGCATGGAATTTCAATGTTAATTCTTGTATTGGCTTTGGTGCTGTTTTCTGATATCTGGAATCTCATAAATCTTCCTTGTTCACTGCCGAAACATAAGTCTTGTACTTGGCGTATTTTATCAGCACTTTTATTAGTTTCGGCTCTTTTCCTGAAATTTCCTGCATAGATTCTCGAGACAAGTGTTGCGATATACAAAAGATCATGCGTGCAATGATAAACACTCAATTTCCCTCAAAATGCCGGTTATAATATATAATACAAGTTATATGGTATTTTACAGACGATTTGCTAATATGTGCTATATTCATACCGAACACCTTTAGATGATTGCAAATAGTAGGGAAATTGATGTGTTAAAAATGCAATATTTTCGACTGATCAAATTCCCTCAAACTTATTTTTGGTCGTCTCGAGAAAACTTATTTTATTAAAAAGAGAAGGAGAAAATATAAGAAAAAAGAAAAACTAACTAGCACACTTTCGTAGACAACACGATTGCACTGAGCACGTGCAACAAGCCTTTAAATCTCTAGGTGTTCCTAGTAGGAGGAGTGTTGTCTTCTGAAGGTTTTCAGCGGATTGCACCCATAAAATCCAATAATAAAAGGAAGATTGTGAAAGTTACATATAAAGATAAAAATTGTAAAAGAAAGACTTTGAAAATTATAGTTTCCAACTATACTAACTTTTCGGTTGTCATGAGCCCTATCTTAATAGTCATGAAAAAATGTTAGAAATCACATCATCTCTCAATAAAACATCGTCGTTATTCTTCATTCCTATCTTTCTTCCAAATATCGATCATATAACCCTACGTGTGTGTAAAAGACATCCCTACACTCGGAGAATTCAATTCAAGCTATCATACTCTTGTCCATCTGCCTCAGTACATTTTTAATTTGATGAATATTTAGATGGATTGCTCACACATTTTTCATGCGACCGTTAATACTTCTTGAGGTATAAACCGACCGATTACTCATGTGCTTGCTTATTAGGTGTATTTTCCTCGTCTTGCACCACCTAAGGCTTAGCAGTGACTCCCAGACCAGTTGGTTTAAGGCATTAGGTGATGAAGCACCCTTGCTATATTTTTTTATTGCTGCCTTAGCGATAACAAAACTAGTGTTCATTTTTCTCCACCATTTATTTTTTTATTCTTTTTTTTATTTCCTTCATACTTTTGGCTTTTAGACAAGAGCATTTCAAGGTATCCTCTACTATCCCGAGTTTCAAGACGTGTGTAAGTGCGTATAATAGGGTATCAACATTCAAATGTTTGGCTTTCAGAATAGGAACTATTTTTCAGACTTATTTTTATCCTCAGATTAGTGACTTCCTTTATTTTACTAACCCTTGGGACAACGGCTCATAACTACTTATTACTAGTTTCGTTTAAGAAAACTTCTAATTTTCTAGGTTTTCTTAAATTTTTCTAATCTTTTAGATGTAATTTTTCACTATCTAATCTTTTATTATCTTATTTATGTAAAAAATTAAATATTAAATATTTTTATTTTTTTTTGAATTTTTAAAAAAAATTTTATAGGTTTTAAAATTTTTTGTGCTTATGCAAGGTGATATGCAAATGATGCGAAGATAAGCACAAACCTCCTCCAAACTTATTTTCAACAGTGTCCTCACTATTGCCAACCGCTGGATCACAAGAAACCTGTAAGCCTGGGAGGAAATTTATTAATGGGGGCAAAAAATATGATCGTGAAAATCCTCCTCCAAACTTATTTTTGGCTCACAATTTTAAGTAAAAATTTTATTTTCAAGAGCCAGCTATATACCCCCCCAAACTTGAGTTAAACAATGTTAAGCTTTGAAAATCACAAGAGGGGGTCAAAGTTCCTGGTCAATGCCAAGCTTTGCAAAGACCGAAGGTCAACACCAACCATTCGAAGATTTTATTCGTGTAGTGCACCGGTTGGTGGAATAAGAAGTAGGGAAAGGATAAGTGGTGGAATAAAATGTGTTTGCGTCTCGTTTTGGAGAGACAACTCAGTGATTTTGATGGATTACTCACATTTTCTTTATAGTCCAAAAGAAGGGGTGGAGGTTCAATTTCATTGATTGGGAGATGATTCATCTCAACACCCGTATTTGCTAAAAATGCGAGTTCATCAGCGAAGATTTCCTCAAAACTCTCATCGATACCCTGAAGAATTATGTCATCACAAAGCGCGGGGTGATCTTCAGACTCCAAAAACGGTTCATAATCAATGTTAGTTGTTGACCCGGACAACTCGGTGGAAGAGTCCGTATGTGTATGATACATAGTTGGGTCAAACAACAACATATGAAAACAGTCAAGATCAGTATCATGAGGATCATCAATTTCGCTGCTGTCGACATCCATTAATTCGACAGAATAGACCTGAGCAGTAGGTTCAAAGGGTACACTTCCCAACTTGTAAATGTTCAGCTCTATTGACATCTTCCCGAAGGATAGGGTCATAGAGCCGTTACGACAGTTGATTATAGTATTGGAAGTGGCCAAAAAGGGGCGACCAAGAATCACCGGAATTTGATTCCGTGGGTTTGCTACAGGCTGTGTATCAAGTACAATAAAGTCCACAAGGAATACAAATTCCCCGATTTTGATCAACATATCCTCTAGTTTACCCCTAGGTTTGGTGATTGATCGGTCGGCCATCTGGAGAGTTATGTTCGAGGGCTTTAACACTCTGATACCTAGTTGCTCATAGACTGAATATGGAAGTAAGTTAACACCAGCGCCAAGGTAAAGTAGAGCACGGTTGATGTGTTTATCCCCAATAGAAATAGAAATAGTAGGACAGCCAGGGTCCTTACGTTTCCTTGGTAATTGTTGGGGAAAAACCGTGTCAACAGTACTTGACATAAAAGCTTTTTTCGGCACTTGAGTCTTCCTCTTCCTAGTGCACAAGTTCTTAAGAATTTTCTCATAGGACGGAACTTGTTGGATAGCATTTAGGAGAGGGATGTTGATGTTAACCAGTTTAAAGATTTCAGTGATCTTCTCCATTTGCGGATTTGGTCTGTTTCCCCTTAACCGATTCGGATAAGGAGCTTGAGCAATAAGGTCGGGATCCAACATTGGAGAAGATCGTGTGGGTAGGAACGATCTAAGAATAGTGGTGGGGATCGTTTTTGGTGGACTAGAAGAGGTTTGCTGAGGTGTCGAGCCTTGGGGAAAACGAAGAATAGGCTCGGAAGAAAATGGTGGGGTAGACGAACTGGGGTCAGAAACAGAAGTAGAAGTGGAAGGAAAAGTCTCAGCTGGGGTGTTATCAATTGATTCTTCATGATTATTATCAATCTCTTACCCAACATGATTGTCAAGAACTTTTCCAGATCTCAATGTTGTGATGGCATTCACATTGTAATGCCCAGGATTGGGTAAAGGTTGAGCTGGAAATTTCCCTTTCTCTCTAGCACTCAATTCAGCATTTATTCATGCAATTTGTGCTTCCATCGATTTAATATTTTCATTTTGAGAGAAAATGATCTTCATCATATTATCGAAGGAAGATTGAATATTTGTCGTCCTTTGGATGGATTGTTTCATGAAAGTATCTAAGGTTTGTTTGAGTGCAGAGGAATTATCAGTACCGGCCATTTGCAAAGAATTTTCATATGGTGCAGATGTGTTGGCCGGATTTTGGAAGTTTTGTGATTGGTTGGGGTGCTGACTCAATTGAAGTGGTTGCTGTTGTGGTGGAAGAGCCCTTTGGAAATTGTTTTGGGTGGGAACCGTGTTTTGATTTTGTGATTGGTTCCAAACAAAGTTAGGGTGATTCCTCCAACACTGATTATAAGTGGAAGAAAACGGATCGTTTCTAGGTCTTTGTTGGAAAGCAGAATTGATATGGTCATGACCTTGAATTGGAGAATTCAATGGACATTCTTCCGTAAGATGTGATGGATCAGAACAACATCCTTGGAGAGTGACATTTGATTTAGGGCGGCAGCTAAAAATTTATCTTCCATAGTTTCGAGTTTCTTTTGCATCGCTGACATTTCAGCTCTAACTCCTATGGAAACATCAGACGGGTTATTGCCCCCTAGACGATTGACTTACACCCTCCCACTGTAAGGATCTTTCCGTGAAATCTTCTAAGAATTTCCAAGATTCCCCATCATCTTTAGTCATGAATGTGCCTTGACACATGGATTCAAGGGTCTGTTTTGTGGTAGGATTAATGTCCTCATATATGATTCTGCACAGATCCCATCTAGGAATTCCGTGATGTGGACATTGAACTAACAGATCCTTGAAGCGTTCAAAACACTTCGAGAATGTTTCATTTGGAAGCTGGGTGAATTGATTTATTTCGCTACGGACTCGAGCTGTTTTATGATTGGGGTAGAATTTCTTTAGGAATGCTTTTACGAATTCTTCCCAGTTTGAAATGGAATGTGCGGTTGTGTTATAAAGCCACTTCTCGGCTATATCCCACAAAGTGAATGGGAGAAGACGTAGACGCATAGCATCCACAGAAAGCTGTGAAGTACCCATCATTGCGCATACATTTTCAAATTTGGTAATAAAGACATATGCGTCTTCAGATTCGAGACCGTGATATTTTGGTAGAAGATTGATGTATTAGGGTTTTATTTCAAAATTGTCCCCGTTGGCTGGTGGAATGGTGAGACAGGTCGAAAGAGGACCTCACATAGGATAGCATCTCTCTTGGAGAGAGATGCGGGGTGGATTCTGCGCACCTGCGGACGGTGACAGAGTAGTGGTAAAGAAGTTCGATGGAGAACCGTCCATCGATGTGGGTGTGGTGGTGGGTAAAGAAGAAGTAGACGTAGAATTACCGACTTCGGAGTCGATAGGGGGAACGCGGACAAGACGGGCACTAGAATCCCGTGTCTAGCCGAGCATGCACTAAATGGTTTAGTACAAGTGGCAGCGTTGTGATAATTAAGGAAAATGTGGATGTGTTTGTTTTGAAAAAGATACGGATTTTTGAAAAAAATGCAAATCACAAACAATGCACAAGCAACCCTAAGTCTAGTGGTCACCTAGGTCAAGTCTCTAGACCACTCCTAGACTTCCAGAAGATAAGTCGCAAGATAAATCCTCTACTGCCTCTTTGTCCCTCCTGTGGCCAGGTAAGTGCCAGGTAAGTGGGAGGTTCTCCACTACGTAAGTAGTGGGCCTAATTAAGTAACCACTTGCCTTTAACACACTTGCCTTAGACACCACAAAAGAAACGCGGATAAGCAATAGATTACCCATGACCTCCTTTTGTCCTAAGTGAGCGCGACGGTCCTTAGAGTCATGTCTAGATATTTTTTAATTAATGAGTGTGATGCGGATGCAGTTTTGTGATTTTTGGGGCTTAGGAAGGGTAATGAACTCCCCACCTAATCTGAATTTTGTCTTTGCCCCTTAATTTCCGTATTAAAAAATGCAAACAACCAAAATCAAACACGCACAATTTTTATTTTTGCGGCGCTGTGAATTTTTGCAATGAGACCTGCAGAAATTGGTTAATGGAGCAGATCGAGGAAGAGATAAGAAAGTCAGAGAGGACCTGAGAAAATTTGGTACAGCGAAGCCTTAGCCACGCCGCGGTTCCACCGCAATGAGCTTCTTATGCTGCGTTTCCGCGGTCAGGTAGTTTGATACCTGCACAAAAATTTCAGGCACTGTTCCAATTGCCTCACTGAGCTCTCTGGAATATTCAGAAAATTTTTCCTCTCGCTCCACAGATTCCAGATTTCCTCACAACAAATCACAACAAAACGTTTAGAGTTTGTGCGAATTTTGATCTAAAAATTCTGATGGAATAAAATTTTCAACTCAAATTTCAAAAACGAACAAATTAGCACACGATCCCCGGCAACGGCGCCATTTGATTGATATGATTCTTTGTGTGTCGTGTTTTGAAAATGTGTAAAGATCACAATCAAAGAAATTTGTAAACCGCAATCAATAACGGTGTCAATTGTAGATTCGTTAGTGAGTGCGGACCGTCCACAGGGAAAGTGAGATTTGCTCGTATTTGTTTTAGATGAATTGAAAATTAAAGAGAAAAGAAAAGAGAATTCGATTCAAGATTTATAAAAGTGAATTTCAAGAATTATCAAAACCTAGATCTAATATCAAGAAATACTAAAAATCAAGAATCACGAATCAAGAATTGTCCAAATCAAATTAGTTATCAAGATTTGTAGAGAGGCTCGTAGGAATCGATACAATCGATAGTGAGGATGAAGACTTGTGATTACGTATTCTTATCCATTAATGATTTGTTACTAAATCGATGACGATCAACGAGAATTAGGGATCTCTTGCGGAAACTAGGGTTTCATCATCTATCCTTTGTCCTTTCGTTGATTTTCATTCAAATTCTAACCTCTAGAAAATTCAAGCATCGATCGTTGATCACTGATTAAAAGACAAAACATTCAAGAAAGTATCTCGCTCGAAACTAGGTTGTCGATGATTCAATATACTAGAGTTTACAAAACTCATAGGACTTAAGAATCGTACAAGAATTTAATCATCATCAACTATCAATTTCTCGATTCTTCCACGAGCGGAGTTTTTACTCAAACATCATGACAAAGAAATCAATCAAGAATCGAAAACTCATCATAATGCTCAAATATAAAGATAAGCAAGATAAAGAAATTTCACCTTTTATTATTCAACAATTCCGTTACAATTCGCTCAAGAACTATAAGAATTTGAGGAAAGAACTCGATCGTCGAATTAGCTTCGCATCGTCTCCGTGAGTCGCGGATCGGCTTGGATCACTTGCTCGGTTGAAGATCGGCGTCGCTTCTAAAAGGTTGAAGGCTTCTTGCTTGATTTGTACTCGGAGATCTTGAATTTGGATTTTGGTGATTGGATTAGGTTTGGGTGCACAAGTTGTGTCACTCAACTTGTGGGTGGAAAATTGATGAACAACCCTTGAGAGTGAAGCCTTTGGGTCATTTTTATAGCCTTGATTAGGATTAGCTTCCTTTAGAAGCTAGGTTAGGATTAACTTCTCTTGCAAGCTTGGTAGCTGAGTAGAAGCTTCTAGAGTTAGTTAGCTAGCTAGCTTCCTTTAGAAGCTTAGAGGTTAGGAAGAAGCTTCTAGGTTGAGTTAGTTATGTGGCTTGCTTGAGAAGCTTGAAGGTGTTTAGCTTGTACAAAAAGCTTTGGCTGTTCGGACAGAAGTTTCTGGAGATCTCTGGAATTTACATTGGCTTGAGGAGGTTTGGCATTTGAACGGAGAAACCTGAGATAGAAATTTTCTGCTGACGTGTCATCATGGCCGTGGATCCGCGGCGGATCCGCCCCTTCGGCCACGGATCCGCGGCTCTTTAGAGGGTTTACTGCATGGAATTTAATGTTAATTCTTGTATTGGCTTTGGTGTTGTTTTCTGATATCTGGAATCTCATAAATCTTCCTTGTTCACTGCCAGAACATAAGTCTTGTACTTGGCGTATTTTATCAGCACCTTTATCAGTTTCGGCTCTTTTCCTGAAATTTCCTGCATAGATTCTCGAGACAAGTGTTGCGATATACAAAAGATCATGCGTGCAATGATAAACATTCAATTTCCCTCAAAATGCCGGTTATAATATATAACACAAGTTATATGGTATTTTACAGACGATTTGCTAATATGTGCTATATTCATACCGAACACCTTTAGATGGTTGCAAATAGTAGGGAAATTGATGTGTTAAAAATGCAATATTTTCAACTGATCATACTCCCAGAAAGGAGGACTTATTATTTGGTGTGTATATATGTATATATATGAGGAGTTAAACTCCTAGGATGTTTTGAAGCTGATGAAGGGGCTTCTCCCCTTGAGCCCTAGTTCTTCCCCAAAGTGGGGATTCTGGAGATGGGTCTCCTTCTTCCTTCTCTGTTAGCAGGATCTTGAAGATCAAGAGATGTGAGATTTAAAAATCTCTTCTTTTTGAGATCTGATGGGAGTCCAAGCTCCCCTTTGTGGGTTTTGTGGTGAAAAACTATTTAATTTTGGAAAAGGAAGAGTAAAACTCTTGATTTAATTCAAAAGAAAGAAGAAGGTTTAGAACCTTCAGATAGGGGAAAGAGGCACAAATCCTAATTTTTTTTAGGGGAATGAAAAGTGTCTCCTTTATTCATCATCATGTTGCCTTATATAGGCTTACATATTTACATTTAGCCTCTTGGGCTTTACAAAATGGCATTTTGCCCATCCCATGGCTCATGTGCCATTTCTTTTTGCACATAAGCCATGGGCTTTACAAAAATTTAGCTTTATACCCATTTTGCATACATTTATGCATAAAAAATTACATAAAAATTATTTATTACATGATCTATATTTTGGCATGGAGGAGGCTGGCCGCGGGCTCGACTTGGGCATGGGCCCGCTTGACCTGGGCTTGGGCCCACCTGGCTTGGGGTTGACCTTGACTTTGACTCGGTCAACCGGAGTGCAAATTTTGACCAAACAAAGTGCCCCCATCAATGAACGCACACCGCACATTTGAGTTGTGTGCACGAAATTGATGGATCTTGAAGTTGGACTTCGAGGTGGAACATCATTCCAAGGGCGGAGCATCATCCCGGGGAGCATGATTCCCGAGGATCGGAGCATCATTCCGATTTGCGGAGCATAATTCCAGGGTCGGAGTATCTCTCGGGGAACATGATTCCCGGGGATCGGAGCATTATTTCGATTTGCGGAGCATAATTCCAAGATTGGAGCATCATTCCGAAGAGTCGGAGCATAATTTCGAAGAGTAGAGGCATGATTCCAAGGATCGGAGCATCATTCCGAAGAGCGGAGCATGATTCTAGGGATCGGAGCATCATTCCAATGGGCGGAGCATGATTCCAAGGTTCAGAGCATCATTCCGAAGAGCGGAGCATGATTTCAAAGATCGGAGCATCATTCCGAAGAGCGGAGCATGATTCCAGGGTTCGGAGCATCATTCCGAAGGACGGAGCATGCTTCCAAGGATCGAAGCATCATTCCGAAGAGTGGAGCATGGTTCCAGGCATCGGAGCATCATTTCGAAGAGCGGAGCATGATTCCAAGATCGGAGTATCATTCCGAAGAGCGGAGCATGATTCCAGGGATCGGAGCATCATTCCGAAGGGAGGAGCATGATTCCAGGGATCGGAGCATCATTCCGATGAGCGGCAGTCATTCTGACCGAATCATAATTTCGATGCAGAGGTTGATTCCCAGGAGAAGCATAATTCCGACGGGGAAGGCAAATACTCCGAGGCGAAGCATGATTTCGACACGGGGTACATTCTGAGACGGAGCATGATTCCGGCGCAGAGCTTGTTGGCCGACTTGATTCCGAGACGAAGCATAATTTCGACAGGTAAGGCAGACACACCGAGGCGAAGCATGATTTCGACACGGGATGCACATTCTGAGATGAAGCATGATTCCGACGCAGAGCTTGCTGGTTGACTTGATTCCGATGCGGAGCATAATTCCGACGAGGAGGTCATTGGTTGATTCCGAGCCGAAGCATAATTCCGACAGGGAAGGCAGATACACCGAGGTGAAACTTGATTTCGACGTGGGGTACACTCTGAGACGGAGCATGACTCCGACGCAGAGCTGGTTGATTGATTTGATTCCGAGGCGGAGCATAATTCCGGCAGGGAAGGTAGATATCCCGGGGCGAAGCATGATTTCGACACGGGGTAAATTCTGGGACGGAGCATGATTCCGCCGCAGAGGTTGTTGGTTTGATTTGATTTGGGTTGACATCAACATCGCTATACTGGAATATGGTACTAGAGGCGAATCATCATTTGTCATGAGAAGATTTGGGAATTGGTTTTGGTTTGGCATCTGTATTGCTACACTGGAATAATGCCAGGAGCAACTCATCATTTGCCCTGGGAGGATTTGGGAATTGGTTTTTGCTTGGCATCAGTATCGCTACACTGGAATATGGTACCAGGAGCGAATCATCATTTGCGCTTGCTTATCAGGAACCGGTGGCTTAGGAGACAGGTTTTAGGTCCCTATCACCTAAGACTTTTCAATTTTGTGAGCCGTAAGGGTCTCACAAAGCATTTTCTCCCTACGGGTCGTAAGGATCCCGTAGGTGTATTTTCTCCTTAGGAGTCGTGGGGACTCCTAAGTGTGTTGCTCCTTTGTGAGTCGTAAGGATCTCACGCGGGGATTTTCTCCTCACAAAGTCGAGAGGACTTTGTGAGTGCATTTCATCTCTTTTTTTACAAGTTTGCGCCCTTTCGGGTTTTCACAAACTCGCCAGCAGTCCTGCTGTTTTTACTCACGGAGCCCTTTCGGGTTTTCATCCGTGCCCATTTTGCTTGTGGACATACCATTTTTTTTTTATTTTTTGTGGGACTTTGAATGTGATCTCACCGGTAGGACTCGGGAGAGATTGAGATTGTTTTTACGCCCGTGGATTGTATACGGTTTTGCAGGATGTATGATCCAGACCGTAGGGCCGGAAAAATTTCGGGATTTTGTCGGCGTCTGCATCGCTGCACTGGAATATGGTACCAAGAGCGACTCATCATTCGCCGTTGGGGTATGGGATTTGGAATTTGGTTGGCGTCTGCATCGCTGCACTGGAATATGGTACCAGGAGCGACTCATCATTCGCCATTGGGGTATGGGATTTGGAATTTGGTTGGTGTCTGCATCGCTGCACTGGAATATGGTACCAGGAGCGACTCATCATTCGCCATTGGGATATGGGATTTGGAATTTGGTTGGCGTCTGCATCGCTGCACTGGAATATGATACCAGGAGCGACTCATCATTCGCCATTGGGGTATGGGATTTGGAATTTGGTTGGCGTCTGCATCGCTGCACTGGAATATTGTACCAAGAGCGACTCATCATTCGCCACTTGGGGATTGGGGAGCGATGGCTTAGGAGACAGGTTTAGATCCCTATCACCTAAGGCTTTTCAATTTTATGGGCCGTGAGGGTCCCATAAAAGCATTTTCTCCCTACGAGTCATAAGGATCCCGTAGGTGTATTTTCTCATTGGGAGTCGTGAGGACCCCCAAGTGTGTTTTTTCTTGGTGAGTCGTAAGGATCCCACGAAGGTTTGTTCTCCTCATGCATCGTGATGACACATGAGTGGGTCTTTCCAATGGAGCATAATTCCAAAGGCGGAGACCAACCACGGGACTGGTGATTGCGGTGGGGCATGGGTATGCTGAGAATTATTTGAGCCCGTGGATTGTATACGATGGTCAACTTTGGGACCAACCGTAGGGCCAGGAGAATTTTGAGAAATTGGATTTTGGTTGACGTCTGCATCGCTACACTAGAATATGGTACCAGGAGCGACTCATCATTCGCCTTTTTTTTGTTTTACCGCGATTACTCTATCATTTCAGCTTTTCTTATCGCGAAGATCGCGATTGCCCCATCATTTCGGCTTTTATTCACGGTTGCCCCATCATTTCGGCTTTATTTTCATCTTAATTTTACTCGCTGATTTTTATTGCGAGTTGCTCCATCATTTCGTCTTTATTTTCATCTTTATTTTTCTTTTATTTACACATTTTTTTGTTTATTTACACACACACACACACACACATATTTTACATTCCCAGTTTAACGACTAAGAGGTCGATTATTCCCAATTTAAAGACTTGGTGGTCTGTCATTCCCAGTTTAATGATGTGATGGTCAGCTGTTCCCAGTTTAATGACATGGTGGTCGACTGTTCCCAGTTTAAAAACTTAGCGGTCTATTGTTTTCAGAGGAAGGCAGATGTCTGAGAGAATCAGTTTCAGGAAGAACTTCGGTCTCCGTTTGTATGAAATTGGCAGTCGCAGCTGGACTGTTTGTTAACACGCCTTTGGACAGTTTTATCTCTCCTGCCTTGTATTGCTTTTCGACCCAATTTTTGAAGACGAAGCAGTCCTCAATGGCATGACCTATCACTCTGTGATAGGGGCAGTATTTGGGGTCGTCGGTCATATTCGCTTCCTGCGGTCTTTTTGACTCTGGCAGTCGTAAACCGTTCCTCAGGGCGTCTTTGAATATTTTACGGATTTTGTCCCTTCTGAAGGAATAGACCTTATCTAACTTCTCTTTCAGTGGAGATTCTCCTCCCTCTCCGAACACTGGTTTTCAAGGCTGGTTGGCATTAGGCCCACTCAACCCTTGCTTATTTCGGTTAGCCGAGGCATTGAAAGATTCAGAATTGTCGGAAATTCCGCCTTTGCGATTATCGTCCTTTCGGTTTCTCCAGGACCTATTGTTATTTTGGGAATCCGAGGAGGACTCCTGCTTTGAGCGCTCCAGCATTTGAACTTTCTTGGTCAGCTCTTGGAATGTTTTGAGACCCGTGGTGCATAGAAACAGGGCCATCCAATTGTTGAGATTTCCGACAAGGAGACTGACAGATTGGTCCTGCTCTATCGGCGGTTCACATTTGACGGAAAGATTGCGCCATCGGGTTATAAAATCTGTGCTGCTTTCGTTGTTCTTTGGCTTGGTCCTTACGAGCTCGGCAATGGTGATCTTATCGCTGACACTCATGAACCTTTGTCAAAACAAAGATTCCATTTGGACGAAAGTAGTAACGGAGCCATCCGATATGCTCGTGTACCAGTCGAAAGAAACATCGGTCAAGCTATTAACGAACTGGCGGAGGAGAAGCGCATCGTTGCCTCCAGTATTCCCGCATGAGGCTTTGAAGTGGGCGATGTGCTGATTCGCATTTCCCATCCCATCAAATCTTCCGAATTTAGGGATGACATAGCCGCTGGGAAATTCTACCAGATCATACTGAGCAGGATACGGTCTCCCGCTACTGCTAATATCTTTTTGCGTTTCAGCTTCGGCTACCAATGTTTTGAATTTGTTAGCAACTAAATCCATGATTTGATCTTGAGTTAGCGGGCTACTGTCATCGGCAGCCAAGACATTTCCCGAGATAGGATGCAATTGGTTTTCGTGCGGTCCGCCCACCTTTGCATTTGAGGGAATAGGCGTCGGCTGTCTCGGGACACCGTTTCCCGGTTCATGAGCAGAGCCCCGCGCTTGATTGGGCGGCTGAGAGGCAAGTTGGGCCGTAAGCCATAAGACGACATTTGTCAAGTCGTCGATCTTTGAGTAGAGCTTGGACATCTCCTTATCTTTGCTTCTGAGCTGTTTTCGGAGCGCTTGGAGAAGTTGCTGCTCCGCGGTTTTAGGATGGAAAGTTGGCTCATCTTCGCTTTCCGAGCCCGACTCCTCATGAACTGAGGGCTCTCTCTGCCTATCAGCCTCACTGGGAGAATTTTCATCACCCTTCGGAGGATGCTGGTCTTGAGAAGTGACAGCTATATTCACACCAGGTTGGATTTAAGATGTGGTGGCCCCATCCTTACTTTTGCTGCGAAGTTTGTCGCCGGGACGCGTGCCCACCATGTAGACGGTGTGAATAACACATCAGCCATCCCCTCATCTTTGGCGAGATAACCCTGTTCCTCGAACCTCATGAGGTTCGGCCCAACAGGAGCCCTAGCCCTTTTGTTGGCTCTATATCTGAGCCTTTTCTGCCTTAGCTTCTCAATTTTAAGGGCTTGGTGGGCATCTGTTTCCTGGGAAGCCACCGTGAGTCGATTAGCGGGGAGCTTAGAGAAGACACCCGATTGAGCAGTTGTCAGAGGCACCGCCGGAGCATGCTCGAGGTGCCTTGTTGGTTTGTTGGTGTTGATGGCCTTGCCCCCAGCTGGGGCCAAGAAAAGCAGCTCAAACACCGAGTTGCGTTTGAGTTGGGGCGCCTTCGAGACCACCATATTTGGCCTCTTGCCTTTCGAGACCGGTTTGTCTGTAACCGGGGCTTGAGGAGCTGGGATGGCGTTAGGTGACACGAACAGAATAGAGCCGAATGGTAGCGGTAGCTCTTCCCATTGTCGTCCAAGACTGGCCGGGAGGACCGTCCTGGCGTCCATCTTCATCGTGTAGGTGATAGGAGCTGTGTCGAGAGCTGAGCTGATCCTTGGAGACATCTTTGCTGCATCCAAAGATTGCAATTGGAGAACGTTAACCTGCACAAAAAAATGATTTTAGTACAGGCAGTTGATATGCATATTAATTGAGTTCGCATGAAAGCTTAACCCGAAATATGGGAGGAGAGATAAGTCCCACTGGGCGTGCCAGAATCTGTAGGGTGTTTTTCGTCACCCCATTGAGATGGGAATGCGCGCACGCTTGTCAGGCGCGGTTATTGATTGTGGGGATCCGAATCTCCGGCAGCCGCGGACTAAGCTGCCGTTAATTTACCCCTCGCCTTTGGGGCGAAGGAACCTCCGATTGACGGGTTAAACCGGTCATGCGAACTCAATGTGCAGTGTTGTGTTTTGGAGGGGGCTTGGATATATCAGGAGCCACGCAGAGTTTTTATGGGGGTCCCGCTTTGTGTGTTGTAGAGTATGTGTGTGTATGTATATATATATATATATATATATATGAAAAAGGGAAAGGGCATCCAAAGGATGCGTGGGAAAAAGTGCCAGCGCCAGAGCGCTCGCGCCCTACGTGCCAGGCACGTGGGCGCTCGGGCGCTAGCACTTTGGGCGCTAGCGCTCTGAGCGCAAGAGCGTTAGCGCTTTGAGCGCTAGCGCACCACGTGTCAGCACGTGGTCGCTCGGGCGCTAACGCTCTGAGCGCAAGGGTGCTAGCGTTTTGAGCGCTAGCGCTCTGAGTACAAGGGTGCTAGCGCTTTGAGTGCTAGCGCCCCACGTGTCAGCATGTGGGCGCTCGGGCGCTAGCGCTTTGGGTGCTAGCGCTCTGAGCGCAAGGGCGCTAGCGCTTTGAGCGCTAGCGCCCCACGTGTCAGTACGTGGGCGCTCGGGCGTTAGCGCTTTGGGTGCTAGCGCTCTGAGCGCAAGAGCGTTAGTGTCCCACGTGTCAGCACGTGGGCGCTTGGATGCTAGCGCTCTGAGCGCAAGAGCGCTAGCGCTAGCGCCCCACGTGTCAGCACGTGGGCGCTCGAGCGCTAGCGCTTTTGGCACAAGGACGCTAGCGCTTTGAGCGCTAGCACCCCACGTGTCAGCG
Organism: Agapanthus africanus; assembly: GCA_030015575.1. Lineage (NCBI taxonomy): Eukaryota > Viridiplantae > Streptophyta > Magnoliopsida > Asparagales > Amaryllidaceae > Agapanthus > Agapanthus africanus. The sequence goes on from CM057340.1 coordinate 38,667,193, forward strand.
CGTAGGTGCTCGGGAGGCAAAAGGGACTTGGTCCCTGCAATGGGAGTTGTACTTCCAGAAAGGAGCACTTATTATTTGGTGTATATATATGAGGAGTTAAACTCTTAGGATGTTTTGAAGCTGATGAAGGGGCTTCTCCTCTTGAGCCCTAGTTCTTCCCCAAAGTGGGGTTTCTGGAGATGGGTCTCCTTCTTCCTTCTCTGTTGGCAGGATCTTGAAGATCAAGAGATGTGAGATTTTAAAAATCTCTTCTTTTTGAGATCTGATGGGAGATCCAAGCTCCCCTTTGTGGGTTTTGTGGTGAAAAACTATTTAGTTTTGGAAAAGTAAGAGTAAAACTCTTGATTTAATTCAAAAGAAAGAAGAAGGTTTAGAACCTTCAGAAAGGGGAAAGAGACACAAACCCTAATTTTTTGGGGGGGGAATGAAAAGTGTCTCCTTTATTCATCATCATGTTGTCTTATATAGGCTTACATATTTACATATAGCCCATTGGGCTTTACAAAATGGCATTTTGCCCATCCCATGGCTCATGTGCCATTTCTTTTTGCACATAAGCCATGGGCTTTACAAAAATTTGGCTTTATGCCCATTTTGCATACATTCATGCATAAAAAAATTACATAAAATTATTTATTACATGATCTATATTTTGGTATGGAGGAGGCTGACCGCGGGCTCGAATTAGGCATGGGCCCGCTTGACTTGGGCTTGGGCCCACCTGGCTTGGGGTGACCTTGACTTTGACTCGGTTAACCGGGGTGCTAATTTTGACCCTAACAAAGCCCCCAGCGATGAGGGAAGCGAGGCGCGGAGGGGTTCGTGACTTAGGTCTTTTTGATATTTCCCCGTCCCCCTTTTGTAAGCCTCCGGGCAGTTTGTAAGGCTGGGGAGCCTGAAGTACCCTTTGTAAAGACTGTGCGTTTGATAATAAAATTTATTCTTTGGTTTCATCGGTCCGCACTTTCTTTGCTTTCACGTCAGGTCGGCCATCTGTTCAGCGATCTTTTGTCGAGTTGACTTCGACCACTTGCCAAGCGTTGCCGAGGCTGGACCGAGGCTGCCCCGTTGCCCTTAGGCGTGTGCTTTTAATTCCTAGCATTGTGGGTAGGAAACTACCGGCTTGGGATGGCCGAGCGAGGTTGCCGCTCGGGCGCCTCTTGCGAGGATTCGATCCCTGGTGTCACGGGTAGGGAGCTACTAGCCGGGAATAGCCGAGCAAGGGCTCGACTGCCTCTAGGAGGACTTTCTGATCCCAGGCGTTGCGGCAGGGAAGCTACCCGCCGGGGATAACCGTGCAGAAATGACCGGGCAGTGAAGCCGCGCGGTTGCCTCTTACGAGGGCTCTGATCCTTTAGGACGGAAACTGAGCAGGGTTACTGCCCAGTGCCCCTTGGCGAGGACTTTGATCCCTGTCGGTCGTGGTAGGAAGCTACCATCCGGGGATAACCGAGCAAGGACTCGACTGCCTCTGGGAGGACTTTGGTCCTTGGTGCGGGAGGGGCTGTAAAAGCCTACCAAGGACCCTTGGCCGAGCAGGGTTACTGCCCGGTGCCTCTTGGCGAGGGCTTTTGTCCTGAAGGATAGCCGAGCGAGGGATCCTCGGGCTTGACTGCCTCTGGGAGGGCTTTCTGATCCCCGTCGTTGCGGCAGGGAAGCTGTCCGCCGGGGATAGCCGAGCGACGGTTGGGGCTCGACTGCCTCTGGGAGGGCTTTCCGATCCCTGGCGTTGCGGTAGGGAAGCTACCTGCTAGGGATACCCGAGCAGGGTCGCTGCTGGGTTGCCTCTAAGGAAGACTTTGGTCCTTAGAGTCGGGGGGCTGTAGGAAGCCTACTAAGGATAATCGGTCAGTGAGGCTGCGCGGCCGCCTCTTGGCGAGGGCTTTGGATTGTAAAGACAGAACTCTACTCGGGATGTTTCGACGTTTCTTTATTCGAATGGACAGGATTCTTAGAGAACGTTTTACATCATCTTTGCGAAAGAAAAAAGGGGGGTACACACTCGCTGGCCTTGACCTCACTGGTATAGCTTGAGCTTCTTGGCTTTGTAAGGCCGCGGGAGCTTGCGTCCGTCCGCGTCTTGTAGGCGGTAGGCTCCTCCGGGGAGCGCCTCAGAGATGAGGAAGGGACCATCCCACTTTCGGGAGAACTTGTGAAGCCTGCCTTGGTCGATAAACTCATTTCGCCGTAGGACCAGATCCCCGGTCTTGAAGGAGCGGTGTTTGACCCGAGCGTTATAGTATCGGGCCGTTTGTTGTTGATAAGCGGCAGCTCTGATCTGAGCCCGGTCTCTCTTCTCTAACAAGATGTCCAGGTTGGTCCGTAGCGCCGAAGTGTTTGTGTCATCATCAAAGTGCTCGACCCGGTGACTGGGTAGCCCGATCTCCGCTGGAACCATAGCAGAGGCTGAAGGGGGTCTCCCGGTGGGAGTCTTCTTTGACGTGCGCAGGGCCTATAAGACCCGGGGCAGTTCTTCGACCCAACTGCCTTGTCGCCCTTCTAGGTGGGTCCGGAGACCTCGGAAGACGTCTCGGTTAGCGACCTCGGCCTGCCCGTTGCACTGGGGATGCGCGACCGCGGCGAACTTCATGAGGATATGGTATTCTTTGCAGAAGTCCTTCACTTTTTCATTCTCGAAGTTCGTCCCATAGTCGGTGATGATACACCTCGGGATGTCGAACCGGAGTATCAGGTTGTTTTGCAGGAACTTGATGGTTGTGGCGGCGTCCGGTTTCCTGATGGGGACGGCCTAGATACACTTGGTGAAGTAGTCCACCGCGACGAGGACGTATTTGTGCCCGCCTATACCGGTAGGGAACTGGCCGATCATATCCAATCCCCACTGGGTGAACGGCCACGGGGATGTTAGGGCAGTCAGCTCGGTAGCCGGGAGGCGGGGAATGCTGCCGTGAAGCTGGCAGCTCTTGCACCTCTAGACTAGCTTCAGAGCGTCCTCATGCATAGTGGGCCAGTAGTACCCCCGGAGCAACGCCTTTTGGATCAAGGTTCGGGCCCCCTGGTGTGCACCGCCCACCCCCTCATGGATTTCCCGAAGGACGTAGTCGGCTTCGTGGGGGTCAACGCGCCGGAGCAGGGGCTGAGTGAAGGCCTTCTTGTAGAGGTTCCCGTTGCTCCAAATAAAGTGGCGGGCTTTGGCCCGGAGACGGCGGGCGGCTTCCCGGTCATCTGGGAGCATGCCGTCCTTCAGGAATTCCACGAGGGTTTTCCTCCAATCCTGGTCGCTCTCCTGCGCCGCGTACACGTGGAGTTTCGTCGCTCCGTCTCCCACGCTGGGTTGAGGCAAGGTTTCAAAGAGGATAGACCGCTTATTGTTGGCCGAGTATGACGAAGCCAGCTTGCTCAGGGTGTCGGCCTGGGCATTCAGCTGCGTGGGTATTTGTTCTACCTGGACCTCGTCAAAGTTCCTTTGGAGTTTCCTCACCTCGTCCAGGTACTTCATCATCAGAGGTTCCCGAGCTTCGAAGCGGCCGGTCACTTGACCGACAACAAAGGCCGAGTCGCTGTGGATTCAAATTATCTTCAGTCCCAGTCTGGCGGCCATGCGCAGTCCGGCCAGGAGGGCATCGTACTCTGCCGTGTTGTTCGAGGCTTTGAAACCAAGCTTTATAGAAACTCCATCTCTGCTTCGTTCGGGCCCCGGATAATGAGGCCGGCACCGCAGCCTTACTCGGTAGAAGACTCGTTGACGTAGATGACCCACTTCGGAACCGAGCCAAGCCTTCCCGCGATGGGACACTGGGTTGCGAGGGGCGACGTGGACTCTAGCTTCTTGCTAGGGATGGTGCATTCAACGACGAAATTGGCCAGGGCCTGCGCTTTGATGGCCTGCCTCGGGCGATACCTTATGTCAAACTGAGACAGCTCCCGCCTCCATTTTTCTAAGCGGACCGAGGATTCCGGTGTTGCTAGGATAACCCCCAACGGGTGCTCGGTGAGGACGATGATGGTGTGCGCTTGGAAGTAGTGCCGCAGCTTCCTCGAGGCTACCACGAGGGCTAGGACAATCTTTTCTATGGCAGGGTACCTTGTTTCTGCGTCCTTAAACACGTGGCTGACATAGTACACCGGCCTCTGCACTCCATCGGCCTCCTGGATGAGCACCGAGCCTGCCGCTTGGTCGGATACTGCCAGATACAGCGACAGCTCGTCTCCTTCAACTGGTCGGATGAGCAGTGGCGGCGTCGCGAGGTGCTTCTTCAATTGGTCGAAGGCGGCTTGGCACTCCTCCGACCAGTCGAACCTCGGGATTTTCCTCAGTGCCTTAAAGAACGAAAGGCATTTCTCCCCCGACCTGGACATGAAACGGCATAGAGCGGCGACTCGTCCCGTGAGCCGCATGATCTCTACGTTGGTCTTGGGCGCGACCATGTTGAGGATAGCGTCGATCTTCTCTGGGTTAGCTTCGATTCCCCGGTGAGTGACCATGAACCCGAGGAACTTTCCCCCGGTGACTCCGAACGCGCACTTGGCGGGGTTTAGCTTCATGTTGAACTTGCGGAGCACCTCGAAAGCCTCACCCAGGTCCCTGGCATGGTCGGCCGACGAGACGGATTTGACGAGCATGTCGTCAACGTAGACTTCAATATTCCTGTCGATCTGTGGCTTAAACATACGGTTGACCAACCTTTGGTACGTGGCCCCGGCGTTTTTGAGGTCAAAAGGCATCACCTTCTAGCAATATACTCCACGGTCCGTTGTGAACGCGGTGAGATCTTCATCTTCAGGATTCATACGGATTTGGTTGTAGCTGGAGAAAGCATCCATGAAACTCAATAGCTCATGGCCGGCCGAGCTGTCGACGAGTTGGTCTATCCCGGGGAGCGGAAAGTTGTCCTTGGGGCAATCCTTTTTGAGGTCGGTGAAGTCGACGCACATACGCCACTTCTTGCTTGACTTCTTGACCAGAACTACGTTCGCCAGCAACTCCGAGTAGGGTACATTTCTGATGAAGTTGGCGGCGAGGAGCCGATCAACCTCCTCTTCGATAGCATTCTGTTTGACCGGGGCGAAGCTTCTCTTCTTCTATCTAACGGGTTGGGCCGCAATATCAACCCCGAGCTTGTGGGAGATGATTTTGGGATCAATCCCAGGCATGTCAGCAGGCGCCCAGGCGAAGACGTCAGAGTTGCTTCTGAGGAATCTGACCAGGTCATCTCGCTGAGTCTCCGTCAGGAGTGATCCGACCTGGACGGTTTTTCCCTGGTCTCCTTCTGTTAGGGGCACCTCGGTCAGAGGTTCGACCGGTGCCCCCCGGATCTCCTTTCGCTCATCTTGGGTGTCCAGGGAACCTTTGATGTCGTCATTTACCTCAGCGTCGAAGGCCGGCTGCTCGGACGAAGACGTTTCGATAAAGCATATCTTCGCAACCCGCTGGCTCCCGTAGGTCGGACCTATCCCGCCCCAATTGAGAGGGAATTTTATCGCCAGGTGGCAGGTCGATATCTGGGCCTGGAGGGAGTTCAGCATCGGGCGGTCGAGGAGGACGTTGTAGGCCGATGGTACTTTTGCTACGATGAAGTCCACAGGCAACGTGCGCGTGCGGCCGGGCTCCCCGATCGTGAACTGCAAGGTGACCACCCCTCGCACCGGGATGGAGTGGTTGGTGAACCCCGAAAGTCTGCTGGGGCGAGCCCCATGCGTAGAAAGCAGTCGTGGAAGAGGATGTCCACCGAGCTGCCCGAATCGACGAGTATCCGGTGGACCTCGTACCGGTGGATTTGGGCCGTGATCACCAGTGGGTCGTTGTGGGGGCACGGATATGCTGTGGAGATCCCCATCGCCAAAGGTGATGGGCTCGCGGCCTCTAGCCCTTTTGCTCGGGCGGCCGCCGGCGTCTGTTGCCAGCCCGGGGTGCCGAGCCTCGCAGGAGCTCGACTGGCCCCTTATCGCTATGACCATAGTCCTCGATAGGCCTTGGTTTCCTTCGGCGGGGCCCGTGAGGCGGTGGCCGGTGTAGGGGCCGGTGACGTTCGGTTGAGGTCGCCCACGTCTCCGTTGAGGGGAAAGCGGCGGCTGGGACCCGGATTTTCGGGGCGATTACTTGCCATGTGGATGGAGATCGGAAGGCCAACTTTATTTTCGTGGGTTCGATTCCCACAGATGGCGCCAACCGATGGAGGTCCCTTTCGGATCTCCTTCAGATGTTATCTTCCGTTGATCTCCTGGTGGACTCTGGAGAGGATCCCCTGTTGTGTGTGGGTCTCAATGGGTTTTGAGGAGATTTGGTGATTGGAGGAGTTGGACGCCAAGTACCTACAAAGAAGTCCCGGGATGGTTTGATACCACCGAGGACCCTCCGACGATCAAGTTAGTACTAGATCTGGGCAGCGTAATGGCTAAGTGGAGTAAAAATGGCTTACTTGACCCTTCTGTGATGGGGGTTCATATAGTGGTGGAGGCACGCAGCAGCGGGCGTGAGAATCTCGCCGGCAGTTACGCTCCCGACGTCACGCCCGCGTAGAGAGCGGATCACCCATAAATGGGGATCGTGAAGGCATGGAACATGGGATGTTGCTGGCGGAGAATCCACGCATGGCAAGATTCGCGGAGCGGCGGTTAAGCCCGTGAGCTGTGGAGCTGGTCGGAGGACCGAGGAAGGCGGCCTCGGCCAAGGGGTTCGGGGGCGAGCGAGGAGGCCGAGAAGACTTGGTCTTGTGGCGGCTCAGGGCGAGCTGAGGGACCGAGGAGGCCAATCTGCGGGGAGCCCCGAGGAGGGATAGCTTGTGCTGGCTGGTCAGGTACAGGGGTGGCCTGGTCGGCCTTTGTGGGCCCTTTCTTCTGAGTTCTGGGACGTGTCATCCGCCACGTGTCCTAATCGTGGGGATTTGCTAATATCGAGCATTATCACGACTCAAGTAGTGCAACCGCCTAACCTTGATGCTGTGTAGCTCCGCTCCAGCTTTCAGGGGTTTTATTTGGTTGATAATGACCCATTAGGGTTGCTTCTTTATCGGATGCTAAGAAGAGTTTTGCATTCACAAAAGAATAAAAGAAATTCAAACTATGATCACTCAATGAGGAATCAAAGGGACCATGAGGGGCAGTTTCCTCTGCGATGAAAGAAAAATGCAGTCTATTGCAAGCCAAATAGCTCAAATCTGATATGAAGGTCTTGCTTATTCAGCTTCTCGTGATAGTTGATTTATCACTGATGGGGCTCCTTTTCGGGCCTCCGTCAGATGTTGTCTTCCGTTGATCTCGCGGTGAACTTAGCTGATTATCTTCCGTTGCGTGTAGGTCTCAATGGGTTTTTGGAGGAGGAGGTGAGATGAGGACGCTGTTGCCGAGTACCTGCAAAGAAGTCCCGGGGTGGTATGGTACCACCGAGGACCCTCCGACGCTCAAGTTAGTGATGAGATCCGAGCAGAGTAACGGCATAAAAGTGTAGAAAAAATGGCTTGCCCGACCCCTCTGTGATGGGGGTTTATATAGTAACGGCAGTACGCAGCAGCAGGTGCGGGAATCTCGCCAGCAGTTACGCTCCCAACGTCACGCCCGCGTAAAGAGCGGATCACCCATTAATGGGGATCATGATGGCGTGGAACGTGGGACGTTGCTGGGAGAGAATCCGTGCGTGGCGAGATTTACGGAGCGGCGGTTACGCCTGGGAATAGGTCGGAAGGCCGAGGAAGACGTCCTCGGCAGGAGCTCAGGGACGAGCAAGGAGGCCGAGGAATCTTGGTCCTGTGGTAGCTCGGGGGCGAGCTGAGAGGCCGAGGAGGCCAATTTGCAGGGGCCTAAAGGGGGGCCAGCTTAGGCTTGCTGGTCGGGCACGGGGTGGCCTGATCGGTCCCTGCGGCCCTATTCTTCCGAGTTCTGGGACACGTCACCTGCCACGCGTCATGATTTTGAGGGTTGCCAATATCGAGCACTATCATTAGTCCCCCACTCTTGTCCCAACCAGATAGTGGTCGGGTCAGGAGTGGACTGTCGGGCTTCCCGAGGTGAGATCCCTTCTATGGTTTTGTCGGGACGAGTCCTCGGGTCGTCGGTTGTCTTTTCCGCTAGAGAATCAAGGCGAGATCTTTGCATTTAAAGAAGGTGTGCCGGTTCGTGCGCTCTGCAGTCGAAGCGATGGCCCACGTGCCGAGCGTCAATTAGCTGACGCGACGTGCGCAGGTCTGTGGCGTCTGATGGGACACGGTCCAGCGCTGGGCTGCCACGTGGAACGATCGGAGCCGCTGGACGCGAGGGGCCGTTTCGGCGAGAGGCGATGGGCGCCGTTGGATGCGGCCGTTCGTGGTGATAAGGCGGGGGCAGGGCCCGCTTCAGGGCCCCTAACCTTCCATTTTCCTTCTTCCTTGAGTTGCTGCTGCTCGGCGTCCTTCTTCCTTTGGGATACATGGTTCGCTCCCACTCTTCGGGCGGCCCGTGCCGGGAGGAAGCTAGTGGCGTAGCCGAGCCCCCGGCCAGCTCGCGCCCTCCGCCGGATCCTCTGCCGGTGGTAGGGCCGTCCATTTCGTCGACGGCGTCTGGCGGTTTCTTTGGCGGCGGCCAGAGTCGTCAGCAGTTACCCGAGTCCCAGGCTGGGGACAGGGGGAAGGGCAAGGGTAGGCCCCTTCTCAAGAGGAAGAGGACGGTTTTTCGCGCGCCGTCGAAGGCCCCTGATGGGATTCCCGTGCAAGAAGGGGGCTCCGTCTTCACGGTTCCGACTGGGCTTTCTGTTGCCGCCGGCCTACTCGCCGGGATGGAGGAGTCGGCCGGGGGAAAGCTTCCGTGTGACTCCTTGAGGGATCAATTGGAGGCCATGGCGCAAGGGGCGGTCCAGGTATGAATCCCTCCACGTGTCTTCGTCTTGATATGCCACCCTTTGGTTTGGGTGTCTCCTGGTTTCTCATCGGCTTTCTGTCAGGTTCTTCAACACTGCGCCCTTGCCACTCGTATGGAGGCCGAGGGAGCGTTCCATGCCCCGAGGCCAGTGGAGGCGTTCCCTTCGGAGGTCGAGATTTTGCAACGTGACCTGCGCCGGGAGAGGGAGAAGGCTGACGTCATGGCGGGCCGGGCGGAGGCTGCGGAGCTTGCCAACTCGGCAACTTGGGGTGCTCTTCGTCGTCTGAACGCATCTTTCCATTTTGCCGATAGGAAGCTGGCGTTCATGGCCGAACGCTTTGCGGCACTGGAAAAGGAGAGGGATGCCAGCAGGGGAGACGCCGAGGCGGCGCTGCTAAAGGCCCAAGTTGCCGAGGCTCGGGCTAAGAAAGCTGTGGCCGAGTATAAAGTATCAGAGCAGTTTTACGCCAAGCTCGGGGAGTATTCTGCCGTCGCGTGGAACAAAGCCCTGGACGCCGTGAAGGAACAGCTTCCCGAGTTTGACGATGGTAAACTCCGTGCTCGGGTCCCGCTTCCGGCGGCGAGGCCTCCGGTGAGAGATGGCGAGGGAAGCAGGGCATGCCCCTGGTGGCAGAATCTCCGGTGGTAGGGCCTTGGTCCGTGATGCCGACGATGGAGTGGCAGAAGTAAGCTTCCGGGCAGTTTGTAGAGCTGGGGGGCCCAGAATACCCTTTGTAAAGACCTTGATTTTGGAAATAAAAGAAAAATCCTTGATTCGTCGGTTTGCATTTTGTCTTTTGTGTGTGAAGGACGTTCGTAGGATATCCTTGCTCGTACTGTCATCCTTGATTCGTCGATTTGCATTTTGTCTTTTGTGTGTGAAGGACGTTCGTAGGATATCCTTGCTCATACTGTCGTGTTTCCGTATTAGGTTGGCCATTTGTTTGGCAATCTCCTGTCGAGTTGACCCCAATCACCAGCCGGCGAATGTGTCAAGCGCTGCCGCGGAGGTATCCTCATGTATGGCCCCCGAGGTCGATAGGAGATCGTTCAGACTTGAATGAACCTGTCGTCCTTCCGGTTGTCCTGGATCCTCATGTATGGCACAGTGCTACCGGCCGGGCTTAGCCGAATAGGTTGGCTTTTTGGTTGCCTCTTGGTGAGGGCTTTGATATCCGGCGTTGTGGGTAGGCAACTACCAGCCTCGGATAAATGAGCGGGGTAGCCGCTCTGGTGCCTCTCGTGAGGGCTTTTGATCCCGGGCGTCGGGGGTAGGGAGCTACCCGCCGGAGTAGACCGAGCAGAGTTACTGCCCGATTGCCTCTTGCGAGGGCTTTGATCCATCAGGACAGGGACTGGGCAGGGTTACCGCCCAGTGCCTCTTGACGAGGACTTTGATCCCTGTCGGTTATGGTAGGAAGCTACCAGCTGGGGATAGCCGGGCAAGGACCCGACTGCCTCTGGGAGGACTTTGGTTCTTGGCGCGGGAAGAGCTATAGGGCTGTAAGAATCCTACCAAGGAACCTTCGGCCGGGCAGGTGTTTACCGCCGGAAACCGGGAAGACGGACTGTCTTGCGTGAATCTGGGGGCAGATGCTATTTGGTGCTATCCGTCCACCTCTCCGAAGATGCCAAGTTGATTTAAGGCACAATGTATCGAAGGTTTAAACGGATGCGACCGATATAGCAGACTTCGTCAGATTCCCCCTCGTTTGAGGGGTTTTTGATTATGGGGACGCTCTTCCCTGCAGGCGCAAGCCCCTGCACTTAATTACGCTACCGCATCGCGGTAACAACTTTCTCCTTCTCCAGATGGTCACTTCATGTCGTGGGTGTTTGTTTTGTTTGTAGTTGCCCGTGGATTGTATACGGAGACTAATGTATGTTGTCGCCCGTAGGGCGTGGATTAGTCCAAATCCGTATTTTCTTAGATTTGGGTTTAGGATTTGGGTTTAAGAATACGTTAGTCTCATTTGAGACTAAGATCAACTTAAACGTTTGTTAAGGATACGTTAGTCTAATTTCTAGACTAAGATCAACTTAACAGGATCATTTAGATCCAACAAGAGAGCATTTGGGCTCTATTGTTTAGTTTAGGGACATTACGGTCGATTACCAGTTTAAGGACATGATGGTCCATTATTAGTTTAAAGACATCACGGTCGAGGTTAAGGACATCATAGTCCGTGAGTTTAAAGACCTCACAGTCAAGGTTAAGGACATCATAGTCCGTGAGTTTAAGGACCCCACAATCCAATGTTAATTTTAAGACATCACGGTCGAGGTTAAGGACATCATAGTCCATGGGCTTAAGGACCCCACAGTCCGATGTTAGTTTAAAGACATCACGGTCGAGGTTAAGGATATCATAGTCCATGGGTTTAGGGACCCCACAGTCCGATGTTAGTTTAAAGACATCACGGTCGAGATTAAGGACATCATAGTCAATGAGTTTAAGGACCCCACAGTCCAGTTTAAAGACGTCATAGTCTATGAAATGTATGGTTTTCGGGACCCGTCACCTCTCTGAAGACGTTGAAGGATTACAACGAAAAATATCAGAAGAGTTCAGAGATGTACCCTTGAACCAAAATTGATTTGGGGATCTATAGTCCAATTTGAGACTAAAGTCTGTTTGAAGGTTTATGAGCATATGGGCTCAGTTGATATGAGTTGAACATTTTATTGTTCTGGCTATTGAGCCTTTATTTGGGCTCGGCCCTTTTAATAATGCTGAGCATTAGATCCTGACAATTTTTATCTTCATCAGAACAAGTTGTGTTCTGACAGTGCGCCACGTGGCGCGCCAGGTGCTTTGCGCCAGTCAAAGAGCGCATTGCGCTTTTGTCAGGTAGCGCACACGAAGATGACACGTGTTGCGCTTAGCGCTAAGCGCTGGTTTGTTAGCGCATTGCGCTTTTAGTTTATGAGCGCGTTGCGCTAGTCTGTTGGCGCACCAGTGAGTGACACGTGGCGCGCTTAGCGCTGAGCGCCAGCCCATGAGCACAATGCTCTGTTTCAGAAGCGTAAAGCGCAAGCGGTGTCTGTGGTTGACACGTGGCGCGTTTTGGCGTTGAGCGCCGGTCCAAGGAGCGCAAAGCTCAGTTCATGAGTGCAAGACACTTTTTAATAGCGCAAAGCGCATCTGATCAATTTTAAGATTAAAGAACAAGTTTATGTTCTTCAAAGGAGGCATTGCCTCAAGATCCAAGAACAAAAGTTCTTGTTTTTTTATAAGAGGCTTTGCCTTTTATAGATCAAAGATCTGTGAGTGAAGTAAAAATACTTCTTTTATTATTATTTTCTTTATGATTGGATCTTTTGATCTTTGGCTTTTAAATCAAAGACCTTGGTCTTTTTATAGATCTAAGATCTTTTTAGAAAAAGATGATTCTTCTTTTTACGAGATGGTTTCATCTCTATTATTCAAGAACATGGTTCTTTTTACCTTGAAGATGAAGAAAAATCTTCTTTTTCTTGAGAGCTTGCTCTTCTTTCTCTCCAAGTTTGCAGAGGGTTTTTCTCTCTCTTTCTGTATATGTTCTCTATCTCTCCGTGTATGTTTTAGACTTGAAATCTAGGGTCCTTTATATAGGGCCAAATAATTTGTTAAATCAGTTGAAGAGTTATTTCTCTGATTGATTTAGGAATATTTCCCACCGTTGGATCTTTGATCCTAGGGCTTCTGTTTTACAGAAGGAAATCTTCTTGTTTTTAACAAAATTGGAAAGATCTTTCCATACATAATTTATTCTGTCTTTTGGTAATTTTTATTTACCATTGGATCATTTGATCCAACGGTGCTCTGATTTACAGAGCACAATCTTGTTATTTGGAAAGATTTTGAGGAATCTATCCTTTACAGAATTCAGTTTCTGATTAATTAATGATTTATCATTATTATTAGATCTTTTGATCTAACGGTGGGGATGTTTAATTCCAGCGCTGGCGCATCTTGTGCTAGCGCACCTGCACTCGACACGTGGCGCGCAGCGCAGAGCGCGGCGCAACTGCGCTAGCGCGCCTGTGTTTGACACGTGGCGCACAGCGCAGAGCGCTGGATCTGAAGCGTTGCTTCAATTTAAATTTTAAATTTTGGAGCAGAGCTTTGCTCTGATTGAGGACGCGCTGCCTAGGGCGCAGCGCTCCTGGCGCTGGTATGTCTGTTTTTGACACGTGGCGCGCAGCGCGCAGAATCTTAAGCGTTGCTTCAATTTTTTACTTTAGATTTTTAATACAGAGCTTTGCTCTTTATTAGAAAAGGAAGCGTCGCTTCATTTCAAATCTTGGAATTTGAACAGAGCTTTGCTCTGATTGGGGAAACAAATGCGCCCCCACCGTTGCACTTACGTGGCCCAAGCGTGAGTGCAGCGGTGGTTGGATCAACTTTTTGGAAGTTGAAATGGCTCTGAATGCCTATAAATAGGACCTTTGGTCCCTTAGATGATTCCCATCTTCTTCTTAAGAATTTTCTCTTATTCAGAGCATTGCTCTTCAATTTAAGAAATTTTCAAGAGTAAAACTCTGTCAAAACTTAGGTAAAGTTTAAAACTTTTAATAAGGTAGGGTTTTACCCATTAACAGAGCTTTGCTCTTCATAGATCTTTGATCTAAAGAGAACCCTTTTAGGGTTCCATTAATAGAGCTTTGCCCTCTAAAAGGTATTTATTTATGATTTCTTAATTCATTAATGGAGTTTTGCCCCTTTCAAATCATATAGAAGAACTTTTAAGAGTTTGTTCATGGATCTTGAAGATCAAAAATGAAATTTTATTTTTGATGGGTTATATCTTCTTAGAACAAAGGTCTCAGCGTTTTCGGGGAATTTCCTTAAATTCTCCCCATAACCGATTTTGACAGGTGTCACTCCTGTTTACAAAGCATTGCTCTCGAGGAGTTTAACTCCCTGTGTTTGTTTTTCCTCATTGCTAATCTCCCAATGATGTTTCTTTCAGGCACTATGGCTGTTCATTTATACAGTCTGAACGAGTTCATTACTTATGAGGATATCCACGTACAGGGCCGTCACCAAAACCAAGAGTTTACAGATGCCCAGTGTGCGGAGATTATGTGTCGTCTGTATGCACGCGTTGGTTGGTTGCTTCCTCGCCGTTCTGCTCTTTTGAAAGTCGTACTGGAAGCAATTTGGAGGACACTTCCGGGCTTTCACGAGGCCATGCCGCTTAATGTGCTGGATGACGCCGAAGACAAGGTGCATTCAGTGTATCTGTCGGGGCTGATCTCGAAGAAATGGCGAGATAGCCTCACTGATATTTTGCATCAAATTTTTCAACAGACGACGATAATTGCTGCTTATCAAAGGATGGAGGGCATTGCCGAAGATCTTGACACTCGTGAGCGCGAGAGGATGCACACGAGAATGGTTAGAAAGGCCAGAAAGACTCTAGACGGCCTTACTTTCGACTTCCTCAATCCATGCCCTGGATCCGAGGTTATACCCTTGTAAACATTTCAATAATGCTACTTTTGTTTATTGTCTTTATTGGTGTAAGAATTTTCCGAGTATGAATGACAAATCTTTTGCTTCCTTCCTTTTATTTTCTGCTTTGTTATTGGCATATTCCTTAAGTAAGCGTAGTCTGTAGGTGATATAGAACATTCCGTCTTGAATTCTTTGAAAGGTAGTGATGGCTTAGGAAACAGGTTCAGATCTGCTGCCTAAGGCTTTTCAGCTTTATGAGCCATGAGGGTCTCATAAAGACTTTTCTCCCTACGAGTCGAGAGGATCTCGTAGGTGTATTTTCTCCTTAGGGGTCGTGAGGACTCCTAAGTGCGTTTTCTCTTGAGAGTCGTAAGGATCTCACAAGAGAATTTTCTCCCTTACAAGTCGAGAGGACTCATAAGTGATTGTTTCCCTCCTTGTCGATATTTGACTTCGGGGAATGTGGCCTATAGATAATCTATCTTGACCTCTTTGTAGGACGGTGATGGCTTAGGAGACAGGATTAGGATCTGCCACCTAAGACTTTTCAATTTTATGAGCCGTGAGGGTCTCATAAAGACTCTTTCTCCCTACGAGTCGTGAAGATCCCATAAATGTAATTTCTCCTTAGGAATCGTGAGGATTCCTAAGTGTGTATTTTCTCTTGAGAGTCGTAAGGATCTAACAAGAGAATTTTCCCTCTTACAAGTCGAGAGGACCCGTAATCGGTTGTTTCTCTCCTTGTCGAGATTCGACTTTGGAGAGTGTGACCCGTGAATAGTATGCAAGAGTCCATTTTTGACTGACTTGCAGGACCCCAGTGCTTAGGAAATAGGTTTTTTAATCCCCGCTGCCTAAGGCTTTTCCTCACTAGTCGAGACGAATCGAGCATTTCTCGCAAGAATATCCTAACGTCACAGTTAACCTCTGCTCTTTACGACAGAGATCCGTTAGGATCTGTGGTACTAGGGTTTTATCCGTCGTACCGTCGCGTTGGCTGATGTATTCCTCGATAGGCAATCTTGCTGTTCGAGTAGCCTTGCGAGTGTCGTGTCTCTGATCCCTTCGGGGGCTGGACAAGACGTCTTAAAGCAATCTGTTTCCCCCAATCAGAGCAAAGCTCTGCTGGAAATTCAAAATTCAAATTTGGAAGCAACGCTTCAAATCCCGGGCGCAACGCGCCACGTGTCAGGCGCAGAAGCATCAGCGCAGCGCCCAAGAAGGCACGCCCAATCAGAGCAAAACTCTATTTTAAGCAAAATTAAAGGAAGCAACGCTTCAATTGCGCAAGCACTGCGCTGCGCGACACGTGTCAGCGCAGATGCGCTAGCGCAGTTGCGCTGCGCTTTGCGCTGCGGGACACGTGTCAGCGCAGTTGCGCTGCGCTGTGCGACACGTGTCAGCGCAGATGCGTTTGCGCCAAACAGAATAAAGATTTTAAGAAATCTTTCTGTTCTTGTTAAAACAAGATTTTCTTCTGTAAAACAGAAGCCCTTGGATCAAAGATCCAACGGTGGGGAAAATTCCCCAAATCACTCAGAAAAAGATCTCTTTAACAAATTTAACTAATTTATGGGCACTATAAAAAGGACCCTAGGCCTCAATTCAAAGGCATCAACATTTTCTAAAAAAAAAAAGAAGGGAAAGAGAACTCTGAAGAATTCCTCAAGAACAAAAAGGTAAAAACCTTTAGAAAAAAGAGAAAGTTCTCTCATGAACAGATCATAGATCTAAAAACAAGATCAATGATCTTTAATAAAAAATAATAATAATAAAATAGTGCTTTGCACTTTTATGAACCTTTGGTTCTTTGAGATAAGAAAAACAAGAAAAACTTATCTTTTCTTTGATCTAAATTAGATCAAGAAATCAAATATTGCTTTGCACTTCTGTTCTTGAATCTAAAAGATTCTTAGTGCTTTGCACTTCCAAACTGCGCTGTTGCGCTCTTGGGAGAGCGCCACGTGTCAGTTACAGAACAACTTGCGCTACGCGCTTTTGAAATAGAGCTTTGCTTTCTGAATTTGGCGCAACTCACCAGAGCGCGCCACGTATCAGCGGCGCAACAGCGCAGCGCACTGGGGTAGCGCACTGCGCCCACCAGAACATGACGCGTGTCACCTCCACATGCGCTTGCGCTCAATAATTGGCGCAAAGCGCCTGACAAGCCGCTATCAGATAATTAATGCACTGCATTATTTACAGAAGGGCCAAGCCCAATTAAAAAGGGCCTAACAGGCCAAATTAAATGCAATGCATTACTTTAAAAAAGGGCAGAGCCCAAATAAAAAACAGATGCTGCGCATCATTTATAAAAGGGCAGAGCCTAAATAAAGGTCTAATAGACCAAACAAAAATGCCATGCATTATTAAACAGGAGCAGAGCCCCAGTAAAGGCCTAACAGGCCAAATGCAAATAAAATATTGAACATTTTCAACTGGACTTAGCCCAATTCTGGCCGTAAGTCCTTAAATTAAATTGAACCGAGCACAAATGCTCTCTCAAATCAATTTACCTCCGGTTCGAGGGTACATCTCTGAACTCCTCTGACACCCATCGTTGTAATCCTTCAACAACGTCAGAGAGGTGACGGGTCCCGACGACCACACATCGATACGGACTGCGGGGTACTTAAACTCGTGGACCGAAACGTCCTTAAACTAACATTGGACCGAAACGTCCTTAAACTAATGATGGACCACTACGTCCTTAAACTGGCGATGGACCGAAACGTCCTTAAACTAATGTTGGACCGAAACGTCCTTAAACTAATAGCGGACCACCATGTCCCTAAACTGGAATATAGACCACCACGTCCCTAAACTGGAGTGCGGACCACCACGTCCCTAAACTGGAATGCGGACCACCACGTCCCTAAATTGGAATATGGACCGCAATGTCCCTAAATTGGAATATGGACCACTACGTCCCTAAACTACCTATGGACCACTACGTCCCTAAACTGGAACAATAGAGCCCCCAAATGTTCTTTTGCCGGATCTAAACGATCCCGTTTAAGTTGATCTTAGCCCCAAACACGGCTAACGTATCCTTAAACATTCAAATGGACTATAAAACTCCAAATCGACTTTGGTTCGAGGGTACATCTCTGAACTCCTCTGACACCTATCGTTGTAATCCTTCAACGACGTCAGAGAGGTGACGGGTCCCGACGACCACACATCGATACGGACTGCGGGGTCCTTAAACTCGTGGACCGAAACATCCTTAAACTAATGATGGACCACTACGTCCTTAAACTGGCGATGGATCGAAACGTCCTTAAACTAATGTTGGACCGAAACGTCCTTAAACTAATAGCGGACCACCACGTCCCTAAACTGGAATATAGACCACTACGTCCCTAAACTGGAGTGCGGACCACCACGTCCCTAAACTGGAATATGGACCGCAATGTCTCTAAACTACCTATGGACCACTACGTCCCTAAACTGGAACAGTAGAGCCCCCAAATGCTCTTTTGCCGGATTTAAACGATCCCGTTTAAGTTGATCTTAGCCCCAAACACGGCTAACGTATCCTTAAACATTCAAATGGACTATAAAACTCCAAATCGACTTTGGTTCGAGGGTACATCTCTGAACTCCTCTGACACCTATCGTTGTAATCCTTCAACGACGTCAGAGAGGTGATGAGTCCCGATGGCCAGATATTAAATGGATTATCACGTTAAGTTGATCTTAGTCTCAAACAGGACTATCGTATCCTTAACGAACGTTTAAGTTGATCTTAGCCGCAACGCGGCTAACGTATCCTTAAACTAAAAACACCAAACCCAAATCTAAGTAAATATGGATTTGGACTAATCCACGTCCTACGGGCGACGGCATTACTCAGTCTCCGTATACAATCCACGGGCAACCACAAACAAAACAAACACACACGACACGAAGTGAAATTCTGGAGAAGGAGAAAGTTGCTACCGCGATGCGGTAGCGTAATTAACTGCAGGGGCTTGCGCCTGCAGGGAAGAGCGTCCCCACAATCAAAAACCCCTCAAGCGAGGGGGAATCTGACGAAGTCTCCTATATCGGCCGCATCCGTCTAAACCTCCGATACACGGTGCCATAAATCAACTTGGCATCTTCGGAGAGGTGGACGGATAAAACCAAATAGCATCTGCCCCGAATCTCAGCGTCAGGACATCGCAGTCTTGTACGCCGTCTTTCGGAGGGGAACAGATTCTGGCATGCCCGGTGGGACCTTTTCCTCTTTCCACTCCACACTTCGTGTGTCGTCTTCGTGAACCAATCGCGGTTTGTTAACGGTTGCCTTTGGATTTCAAGTTACTAAGATTTGGTCTTTTACCTGGCGCAGAACTCAAGATTCAATGGCATTTAACTGCACCAACTGCTCGAAATGCCACTGCAACGGACGCTCCACCTCACCAGGAGGTGTAGTATATGGGCCCCAAGCGGCTTCCTTCCTCGCTCTGCCGGTAGACCAGGTGACCCAAGCCACCACTGGCCTGTTCTTCGGGACCATGATCCCACCTACAAGCTTCTCTGCGCTAATACCTGCACCGGAAGTGAACAAGAAGTCGGTCTTCGACCGGCTCACTGCTACGACGACCCCTGTCAACGGGTCGTCCACTACCAAATCGACAGCCTCTGTTTTCACCAGGCTAAATCAGAACTCTAAATTGGCTGTCCCAAGGAAGGCAATAACTGCTGCTCCAGAAGTCGTCAAGGCGGCTTCCCCTGTCAAAGAGTCGGTCTTTTCAAGACTGACGATTCCTGCCCCTGCCCGAGGATCTGTCTTTGACAGGTTGAATATCACCCCTCAAAAGACAACCTCAGTCTTTAAGAGGTTAACACCGGCGGCGCCTCATTCACACAGGGGGCAAAAAGAAGATGTCTCAATCTCTGAGCCAGTCCCAACGGCTCGTCATGCTCGACATCGCCATTGGCAACGAGTAAGGAAGGCAGGGGGCAACTCCCCCTCAGAGCTAACTCCACCGGCTCCAGCGGTGGAAGTCAACGCTGCTGTTCTAACTGGGAACAGCTTTGAACTGCTGAGGAGGATACGTAAGAACTCTCCAGCCGCTACACTAAAAAGATCTCCTCCACCTGCGGAGAGAGCTCCAGAAACGAAGCAAGAACAGCCCCCTCAACGGCTGTCCTAAAAAATATACAAGGTTTGGCGAAGGGTTCAAGACTCCGTGATCGACCCAGATCACTCTCGTCAACAAAAGAAGGCGAAAGTGCAAAAAGAAAAAGACCGTCCTATTAAACAGCAGAGGACAACAATCACCAAGATTCCCACTGCAACGGCCCCCTCCACTTCAACGGCCCACAAAAGAAGAAGGCCGGAGAAAACCCCCGCGCCCGCGGAAAATGCTAAAGGTGGTGAGCCTAAACGCCCTAAGTCCGAGGGCATGATAGTTCATACAGTTTATGTGGCATCGGGAAAGGAGGATAGCCGCATGTCAACAGGTCATAGACCGCACACGAGGTCAGTGACCAAGGCTCAGGAGCAGCAGCAGAAGCTCCAAGAAATGATGAACGCTATAGCCGCACTTATAAGGCCAAAAGAAAACCTTGAAACGTCCTCGGATGAACGCCAAGAGGAAGAAACCGAGGCCGAATTCCTTCGTCGGATATTGGAGAAGAAGGACAAAGAGGCTGCTGAACAAGCAGCCAACATACAGCGTATGGGCCTCCTCTTCCAAGACATGATAGGGATGATGATCCAACAAGATCCTCCGGCCGAAGAGCCCCCGATCATCCTTGGAGATGATAGGGGAGAGACATCAAATCCTCCACCAGCTCTGTCGACGGCTAAAGAGGATGCAATCTCCAAAGCTGATTTGGACGAGTACATCGCCCAACAAATACGGGTTCATCATGCGACCGAAGCAGCTGGCCAGGTCGTAAAAACAGGACGGCCATATCCAAGTTGGTACGATCAAATCAAGTACCCACCCGGTTACACAATTCCCAAGTTCCTTGTCTACAAGGGGACGGGCAATCCTCACCGGCATATTGCCCAGTTCAGGGCACTCTGCGGCAACACTGGCGATGATGACAAGCTTTTGCTTCGCCAGTTTGTTGGAAGTTTATCAGATACGGCATTCGAGTGGTACTCTGAGCTCCCGAACGACTCTATCAAGACCTTCGCGGAGATGGAGCTGTTGTTTACTCAGCGTTTTGCAAGCGCCAGTGAACGTACCCCAATGACGGCACTGATTAACGCCAGGGTAAAACCAGGCAAGACGTGGGTTCAGTACGCTATACGATGGCGGAACTTATGGTCGAAGTGCGAGCAACGCATTGAAGAAGCTCCCGCGGTGGGTATGTTTGTAGGAACCCTTGATCCACAAGCAACCATCTCGCAATTTATGATGTTTTTCAAGCCGACTACCTTCCAGGCTTTGATTGACAAGCTAGCGCAGATGGATCAGATGGGCCATAAACCCTCTCTTCCAAAGCTGGACTCCCGAAATGACAAAGGAAAGGGAAAAGCGATCGTCGTCGCTAATGCTCAACAACAACCGAGCAACTCGAAGCCGGTTGTGCGTCAAAATAATATGCGCCCGTACGTAGACCTTGAGGAGAGACTAGGGCATCCTTACTCGTTTCCCCGCGATAAAACGAGAAGGTTATTCGAGTTGGCATTACGCAACAGACTCATAAATCTGCCGGATCCAAAACGTCCGTTGCAACCAAGTGACGTCAACGAGCCCAACTACCGTCCTTATCATCGAGTACTAGGCCATCCAATCGAAGATTGCTACGTTTTCAAAAATTGGCTTGAAAACCAGTACCGACAAGGCAAGTTCGCGTTATCTGACAAGTGGAAGGTGAATCCCCCACAGCCCCACACCTCTAAGGGGACGAATACGCCGGGGGCAACATGCTCCGTCGTTGAAGAAGCTCCTTGGGAGGTTGTATTATCAGCCAAGACAAAGAGGATGCTAAACGATCTTCAGACATGCCCAGCGATCAAATGGAAGAACCCGTTGGAACCGCAGATCATTGAAGGGATGTTGAAGCCACGTCCAACTCCAAAGACCGATGGTGGTGGCTCAAGCACTCACAACCAGCCATCAAAATCCAAGAAGAAGAAGAAAAAGAAGTCAAAGAAGCCCGTGAAGCCTGGCGACAAGCGCACGGACCTGCAAAAACAAATTGACGCGCTGGAGGAATACAACCAGAAGGCACGGACTCCCATTATATTCCAAGAGTTTCTCAACCACGTCTTTCAAGAGGAAGGTGAGGGAGAAAGTTCATCAGATGAATCTGAAGAATGCGTGGCGAGCTATCATATGATTTCCCATTCGTTCACGAACGATGAGGAGACTTCTTGTACTGAAACGCTGGGGGCAGACCCTGAATCAAAAATTCTGAGGCCATCAGATGAGGAAATTGACGCATTCCTCATCGAAGCTCGATTGAAAAGTAAAGCTGATCGAGAACGCGAGGAGGTTATATTCGAAAGGGCCAAACGCCAGCGCCTTGACGAAAGAATTGAGATACTCCCGCTGGAGCGAAGTACACCCACTGCGGACAAAAGCAAATTCAAGATGAGGAAAAGGTTTGCTCAGGCCATATCAATGGGCATGAAGCTACCATCCTCCGAAGGAAAAATTACTGGTGAAATAAAAATGCACCCCTTCTATTACTTGTATCATCGGAAGACTTCGCACCCCACTGAAGAGTGCAAAGCTTTCGATAGATGGTGGCAAGGATATGTTGCTCATCGACAACACTTTAAGCGAGAGAAACGCAAAATTCGTCGGGAGCAAAGAAATACGACCGAAGGGCTTAAAAGAACTGCTGGCGATTGTTGCATGGTTAACACCGGTGGATCACAAGTGCCTACATTCGGGAGTGATTCTGATGAAGAGCTAGAACTTGCCCCTCTCTTTAAAGAGCCCGCTTCGGGAAAAGAAGAAGAACCGAAGGTCTGCGAGAATATCCGGCTGCGGAATCGGACGCTGCCTGAAAAGAACCTCGGACCCTTAAACAGAAAAGATAAAGGGAAAGAAAAGGACTCTGAAGATATCGTCTTAGATGACCAAGTGGTGGAAGAGCTAGCCGCCAAGGACCTGCCAAAGAAGAATAAGGTGGATTACAACGTCTTAGCACATCTGAGGAAGCTGCCCTCACAGCTCAGCATTCTTGACGCCCTTTTGCTATCAAAAGAGGCCAGAGATTCGTTAATTAAGGCACTCTAAGATCCGGAACAATTCCAAGCATGCCTGGCCGAGGAAAAGATGAAGGATGAATTGGAGGAAGTGCACACGGCCGATGTCACTTTCGGCGACGAGGACCTTCTCCTTGGGACGTGCGAGCACAATCGCCCCCTCTACGTCTCGGGATACTGCCATGATATAAAGATAGGCAAAATCCTGATCGATAACGGGTCGTCCGTTAACCTACTCAATGTATGGGTCTTAAAATAAATCTGCATGAGCGTCCAGCACCTTGCTCGGGATAAGATCACCATCTCCGGGTTCGACTCCCAATCGTCAAAGACTCTTGGATCTGTGATACTGACGCTACGCTTCGGGCTACTCGTCACGGAAATTAAGTTCCACGTCATAGACGCCAAGACATGCTACAACGCTCTGCTCGGCCGACCATGGTTACACGAGTATAAAATCATCCCTTCTACACAGTATCAGTGTATGAAGTATTTTAAGGATGGTTTCGAGTATACCGTGATGGGAGAACTGAACCCGTTCTCTGTGAACGAGGTCCGAAAATATGAAGATGCCAAATACTTCTTACCGGATTTCGAAGACACGGAGAAGTGTCACAAGCCAGAGAATAGAGCTAACGCTACCATCCCTGTCTTCGGCAGTGATACCGAGGAGGAAGAGGAGATAGTTTGTTTGGGTCCATCCCACCACAACAAGCCAGGACCGTCCATTCCTACGTTGGTCTTTGGTAGCGACTCGGAAGATGAACTCCATGCTGTATTCTCTGCTCGACCTTCAATACAAACGTCCGCTGACGAAGAGCAAAGTCTACAAGTCGCCATGGTGCCACCTAAACATCATAAAGAACTGGATGCACTTAATATCTACAGTGTAGAAGAGCTGCGGACATTCTATATCCCTCCCAAACGAGAAAGCGAAAAAGCAATTCTATTCTACCGCTCTGAAGAAAACAAAGCGGAGAAAGAAGTCTGGCACGGGGCGGATCCTACGTTGGACAGGCTTCAACCCATCCGTCTACCCAGATATTATACAGAAGGCTTGAAGAGGCTGTTGAAGTGCCAAGGGATACCCTTCAAACAGACCGTTAGAAAGGCCAAATTCTATGACAGGGTTTGGAACGTCCCTGGAACTCAGCATAAGCTGCCTAATGGGAGAATGGAGACAATCAGGCTTGGATACATTCGCCCCAAGAAACGAGAATTGCTCCGCGACTGTTACGTCGTGCACGACTTCAATGAAGAAGCAGATGCGCAATGGGAGGACACTAATCCTGAAACAGTAAAAATTCCTGATGCAAAAGTGCCCGGTCCGTCGTTTGAAGAACAAATGGACAGGCTTATAAGGGAAGCTGGTCAGAAGGTCCGAGATGACCATAACCGCGAAATGGCCATCTACGAGAAAGCCAGAACGCAACGCCTCCTTCAACAGGCCGTGAAAGATGAAAATGCCGCTCCTTGTCAACCCGTTATAAAGAAGGCTCGGCGGAAAAGCAGAAATAAGTCAAAAGGCCAAAAAGGCGCTCAACAGCAACAAAGCAGGGCTAAGAAGCCACGCAAACGGGAGTCGAGCGTTATTGATCTATCCCTCATGAAGAAAATGAGTCGAGCGTACTCGTTTCCTCGGGACAAGACGAAGAAGATACTTGAGCTTGCTCTAAAACATCAGATGCTCACACTGCCGGAGTCCAAGCACCCCGAACAAGCAGGCGAAGTCTCTTACCCGGACTATTGCCCTTATCACCGAGTAATAGGGCACCCTCTCGAAGACTGCTTCACCTTTAAGAATTAGGCCGAAGATCAGTACCAGCTCGGTAAGTTCGCTCTGTCTGACAACTGGAGGGTAACGCCGCCACAGAAGCACGAACCCAAAGCCACGAGAACAGAACCAACTCCATATTAGGATTGGAAGCGAATTCGCACTTGTCATATGATAACAATATTAAAAGATGGGTCCGAGAACACGGATAATCTTCCCTGGTGCTTCGAAAACAGCAATGATGAGGTGATCTCAGAATTTCCGCCAGCTCCGAAAGAACTGGAGGATGGAATACATACCACTGCAGATAACCTCAAGAAAATTGAGTTGGGGACGCTAAACGACCCGCGACCGACATTTGTCAGCGAGCTACTATCTAAAGAAAGGGTGGCTGCGTTAAAAGACGTTCTTGTACAGCATAGAGATTGCTTCGTATGGAACTATTCCGAAATGCCGGGACTAGATCCAGAAGTTGCCGTGCATAAATTGGCGATATCCCCGGACGTCAAGCCAGTCAAACAGGCGTCGAGGAGAATGCGGCTCGATCTTGAGATGAGCATCAACGCCGAGGTCAAAAAGCTAATCGACTTTGGCTTTATACAGGAGGTTCAATATCCGGAATGGATCGCCAACATCGTCCCGGTGATGAAGAAAAATGGGACAGTGCGCATATGCGTAGACTTCCGGGATCTTAATAAAGCTTGCCCGAAGGATGATTTTCCAGTGCCAGTCACCGAACTGATGATAGACAATACGTCTACTCACGAGGTTTTCTCCTTCATGGATAGCTCGTCAGGGTATAATCAGATAAAGATGCATCCCGAAGACCAGAAGCACACAACCTTCAGGACCCCTTTGGGAATATTCTGTTATAAAGTGATGCCCTTCGGATTAAAGAACGCCGGTGCCACTTACCAAAGGGCCATGACGAAGATCTTCGATGACCTTATACATGAAATCGTCGAGTGCTATATCAACGACCTCGTGGTTAAGAGCAAATCATACGAAGAACATCTCGAGCATCTAAAGACTGTATTTCAATGCCTTCGACAATACAGCTTGAAGATGAACCCTCTTAAGTGTGCATTCGGAGTTTCCTCGGGCAAATTCTTAGGATTCATCGTCCGACACCGGGGTATCGAAATAGATCCGTCCAAGATCAAGGCGACCATGGAAATGCCTCTGCCAAGGACTCTCAAACAGTTGCGGTCTCTCCAAGGAAAGCTCGCATATATTCGGCGATTTATAGCCAACCTCTCTGGCAAGTGCCGCCCTTACAGTCACCTGATGAAGAAGGGAACTCCATTCGTCTGGGATCAAAAATGCCAAGGCGCGCTGGACGAAATTAAACAGTACTTGCAGAACCCGCCGGTGTTGGCTGCTCCGGTCAAGGGAAAACCCCTCATTCTTTATACAACCGCCCTCAAAGGTTCCTTAGGCGCATTATGGGCACAAGAGAACGATCAAGGGAAAGAAAGAGCACTCTACTACTTAAGTCGAGTTCTGCTGGGGGCAGAAAGCAACTACTCCCCCATTGAAAAACACTGCCTGGCGTTGATCTTCGCGATAACAAAGCTCAGGCACTATGCGTTGGCGCATGAGGTCCGTCTCATTTCGAAGGTGGACCCTCTTAAGTATTTAATGTCAAAGGCCATACTGACAGGTCGACTCGCTAAATGGGCTCTGCTCTTGATGGAGTTCTCGATAACGTATCAACCTCTCAAGGCAGTGAAAGGCCAGGCCATCGCCGACTTCCTTGCTGAGCATCCGATACCCGGCGATTCTCCTCTGAGCTGCGATCTACCAGACGAGCATGCGTTCAACGCAATCGACGGTGGTGATACCCGATGGGAGCTCTTTTTCGATGGAGCGTCTTCCATGAAGAAGCGCAAACAAAGTGCCCCTATAATCAAATCGGGGGTAGGCCTCATCTTCGTGACTCCACAAGGAGGGATAATGCGTTTCGCTTTCTCCTTAACA
Organism: Agapanthus africanus; assembly: GCA_030015575.1. Taxonomy (NCBI): domain Eukaryota; kingdom Viridiplantae; phylum Streptophyta; class Magnoliopsida; order Asparagales; family Amaryllidaceae; genus Agapanthus; species Agapanthus africanus. Next base: position 38,693,350 of record CM057340.1, read on the forward strand.
GAGCCGAGGACGAATAACGAAGCCGAATATGAAGCCTTGATAACAGGTCTTGAGATCGCCATCGACATGGGAATTGAAAACCTCCTCATATACGGAGATTCTCAACTGGTCGTTAGTCAAGTAAACGGCGACTACCAAACGTGCAAACCGGAGTTGGTGAAGTACGGGGAAAAGGTGCAACAACTGTTGACCCAAATTCCATCCTATACTTTGGAGAACATACCGCGCGCGGAAATCAGCAAAGCAGACGCGTTGGCCAAACTTGCTAAAGAGCTGGCTGACGAGAACCTCGATGACGTCAGAATCATGGTACAAAGCCGTCGGGTGCTTGCCCCAGCAGAAATATCTCCGGAATCATCCGAAGAAAAAGGAGCGAGCGAGAAGACGACCCTACAAGTAAAAGATTGGGAAAATACCGAGGATTGGAGAGAATTCTTCATAGACTACTTTAAATCCCACCGAATGCCTGAAGGAGCGTCCACAAGACATCAGCTCATGAAATGAGCTCTGTCTTTCGCCTTCGTCAATGATACTCTGAACAAGAGGTCGTTTGATTCTCTGTGGCTGAGATGCTTAGGACCTGACGAAGCAAAAAGAGTCGTCCAGGAAGTTCACGACGGACTCTGCGGTTCTCACCAAGCGGGCCCAAAGATGAAGTTGAAGATCAAACGGATGGGCTACTATTGGCCCACAATGATCCAGGACTGCCTCGAATATGCGAAGCAATGCCATTCATGCCAAATTCATGGGGACTTCATCTACCAGCATCCAAATCCACTACATCCGACGATGGCTAGCTGGCCGTTCGAGATGTGGGGAACTGACATAGTCGGCCCCATCGAACCAGCATCGTCTAGGGGACATCGTTTCATCCTGGCGACGACTGACTACTTCTCTAAATGGACAGAAGAAGTACCGTTAAGAGAAGTTAATACGGAGAATATCCTCCATTTCTTCAAGACGCGTGTCATATATCGATTTGGAACTCCGCGATGGATCATCTCCGATAACGGGCTAGCCTACAGAAGTCACAAGATCAGCCGCTTTGCGCAACAGCATAATATAGACTGGAGGTATTCATCGGTTTATAATCCGCGAGCCAACGGTCTCGCCGAGGCCTTCAACAAGACCTTGACGAAAATCATAAAGAAAACGGTGTCCCGAAATAAGAAAGACTGGCACGAGAGACTGCAAGAGGCTCTTTGGGCGTATCGAACTACGTTCAAGACGGCCACGAACACAACGCCGTACGCATTGGTATTCGGTACAGAAGCAGTACTCCTCCTCGAGATAGAGTTACCCTCTCTACGAGTGGCAATCCACTACGAGCTGACGGATGAAGAAAATGCTCACCTTCGGCTTGAGGAGCTTGACGCCCTTGATGAAACCCGGCTCATAGCGCAACAAAATATGGAAGCTTATAAAGCAAAGATGACGCGCTCATATGAAAGATTAACCCGACCGAGGACATTCCGCCAAGGCGAACTTGTGCTGGTGGTCAAAAGGCCTATGATCCTCAATCGCGCCAAGCGGGAAAAATTCGAGCCAAACTACGAAGGCCCGTACATCGTAGATAAGGTCTACCAGGGTGGGGCCTATCTACTCATGGACATGCACGGTGAAAGGCCTTTCAGGCCAATAAACGGTCGCTTCCTAAAGAGATACTACGCTTAATGAGCCACAGCCTAGGTCAATGATAGATGACGACGACTATGTCCGCTCACTATCTTCCTAAGCTCAAACTCTATTAGCAGTAGCCAGCCTTCTCAAAGTCGGACCGAAATGTCCTTAAACTAATAGCAGACCGAAACGTCTTTAAACTACTACCGCAGTATCTTTTAGGCTGACGAGATATAAAAAAAACATATAAAAATAAAATAAAATAAAAAACGGTATGTCTATAAGCAAAAAGGGCACGGATGAAAACCCGAAAGGGCTCCGTGAGTAAAAACAGCAGGGCTACCGGTGAGTGTTCGTGAAAACCCGAAAGGGCGCGACCTCATAAAAAAATATATAAAAATAAAAAGAAAAGAAAAAGCGGTACGTCCATAAGCAAAATGGGCACGGATGAAAACCCGAAAGGGCTCCGTGAGTAAAAACAGCAGGGCTACCGGCAAGTGTTCGTGAAAACCCGAAAGGGCGCGACATCGTAAAAAATATATAAAAATAAAAAAAATAAAAAAAAAGCGGTACGTCCATAAGCAAAATGGGCACGGATGAAAACCCGAAAGGGCTCCGTGAGTAAAAACAGCAGGGCTGCCGGCGAGTGTTTGTGAAAACCTGAAAGGGCGCAACCTCGTTAAAGGACACTTATAGGGTCCTCTCGACCTTGTAAGGAGAAACCACCCACGTGAGATCCTTACGACTCACAAGGGAGTGACACACTTAGGGATCCCCACGATTCCTAAGGAGAAAATACACTTGCGAGATCCTCACGACTCGTAAGGAGAACTCTCTTATGGGACCCTCACGGCTCATAAGATTTGAAAGTCTTAAGTTACAGAGACCTAAACCTGTGCTTAAGCAATCCCCACAATTTCCGATATTGCCCTACAAGTGGTTCAATACCGACCCTTGTATACAATCCACGGGCACGAATAAACATTTCCCTAATCAAGTCTCATCCGAGACTGGGGATATGTTCGCATAATGAACAACCCTTATAAGTCCTCTCGACTTACAAGGAGAAAACCCTCTTGTAGGATCCTTATGACTTACAGAGGAACATACACTTAGGAATCCTCACGATTCCTAAGGAGAAAATACACCTACAAGATCCTCACGACTTGTAGGGAGAAATACCTTTGTGAGACCCTTACGGCTCATGAAGTTAAAAGCCTTAGACGACAGGACCCTAACCCTGGTCGCTAAGCCACCCTTGTTCAACATCGACAGAGGCAGATGATGATTCGCTCCTGACAATATTCCAGTTGTAGCGGTGCTGATGCCAAAATCGGTGTTTAATTTCAGGTTTACGGCGAAAGCCAGTAGGCCGCTCGTGCATATGAAATAGCCAAAATGATGGGGCAGCTTGCAATAAAAGCAGCAAGTAAAAATGTATGCATGCGAAATAGCCGAAATGATGGGGCAACTCGCAATAAAAAGCAGCGAGTAAAAATAAATAAACAGCCGAAATGATTGGGCAACTCGTAATAAAAAGCAGCGAGTAAAAATGAAATAAACAGCCAAAATGATTGGGCACCGCGAAAAATAGCCGAAATGATTGGGCAATCGCGACCTTCACGATATAAAAGCTGAAATGATAGAGCATCGCGGAAATAAAACAAAAAAAAGGAAGATGATAAAACTTTGGCCCTACAGTTAAGATCACATCGATCCCTGTATACAATCCAAGGGCGTAAACAAACAAGAGGGAACCATACTTTCCCAACAGGCTCCGCCAGAAGACGAGGCCAAATCTCGACGGTTCAGTCCAACTCCGAAGGAACCAATGTCTTCAGCAGATACCTTGACTCACGGATACAAACACTCCTTGACGAGAGCTTCCTGATCCGCATCGACTCGCAGAGCCACCAGTGCCTCCGTGGGAAATCCTCGACTCGTTTCAAACCCCAAGGAAACAAATAATCCTTGGCGCTTGGGAAACAAATAATCCCTAGCAAACTCCTCGACTCACGGATACAAACACTCCTTGACGAGAGCCTCCTGATCCGCGTCGACTCGCAGAGCCACCAGTGCCTCCGTGGGAAATCCTCGACTCGTTTCAAACCCCAAGGAAACAAATAATCCTTGGCGCATGGGAAACAAATAATCCCTAGCAAACTCCTCGACTCACGGATACAAACACTCCTTGACGAGAGCCTCCTGATCCGCGTCGACTCGCAGAGCCACCAGTGTCTCCGTGGGAAATCCTCGACTCGTTTCAAACCCCAAGGAAACAAATAATCCTTGGCGCTTGGGAAACAAATAATCCCTAGCAAACTCCACGACTCACGGATACAAACACTCCTTGACGAGAGCCTCCTGATCCGCGTCGACTCGCAGAGCCACCAGTGTCTCCGTGGGAAATTCTTGACTCGTTTCAAACCCCAAGGAAACAAATAATCCTTGGCGCTTAGGAAACAAATAATCCCTAGCAAATTCCTCGACTCACGGATACAAACACTCTTTGACGAGAGCCTCTTGATCCGCGTCGACTCGCAGAGCCACCAGTGCCTCCGTGGGAAATTCTCGACTCGTTTCAAACCCCAAGGAAACAAATAATCCTTGGCGCTTGGGAAATAAATAATCCCTAGCAAACTCCTCGACTCACGGATACAAGCACTCCTTGACGAGAGCCTCCTTATCCGCGTCGACTCGCAGAGCCACCAGTGCCTCCGTGGGAAATTCTTGACTCGTTTCAAACCCCAAGGAAACAAATAATCCTTGGCGCTTGGGAAACAAATAATCCCTAGCAAACTCCTCGACTCACGGATACAAACACTCCTTGACGAGAGCCTCCTGATCCGCGTCGACTCGCAGAGCCACCAGTGCCTCCATGGGAAATCCTCGACTCGTTTCAAACCCCAAGGAAAAAAATAATCCTTGGCGCTTTGGAAACAAATAATCCCTAGCAAATTCCTCGACTCACGGATACAAACACTCCTTGATGAGAGCCTCCTGATTCGCGTCGGCTCGCAGAGAAACCAGTGTCTCCGCGGGAAAAATCCCGATTCGTCTCAAATTGCAAGATGAAGCCTCAGGCAGCAGGGACTAAAAAACTTGCTTCCTGAACAATAGGACCCTGCAAGTCGATCCAAAAAGATCTCTTGCATACTATTCACGGGTCTCACTCTCCAAAGTCGAATCTCGACAAGGAGGGAAACAACCGCTTACGGGTCCTCTCGACTTGTAAGAGGGAAAAATTCTCTTATAGGATCCTTACGACTTATAAGAGAAAACCACACTTAGGAATCCTCACGATTCCTAAGGAGAAAAACCCACCTACGAGATCCTCTCGATCCGTAGGGAGAAAAGTCTCTATGAGACCCTCACGGCTCATAGAGTTGAAAAATCTTAGGCAGCAGATCTGAACCTGCGGCCTAAGCCATCGCTGTTTCTTGAGAGGGTCGGGATACTCGCTCTAATCATCCGTCAACCATGGTTATTAAGACAGTCTGCTAACAATAAAAGAAAGAAGAAAATGACAGAAAGAACATCCGGTTTACATTTGACCAAGCGTTCGAGACACACTCATTTATACATGGGCAGAGGACTCAGGACGAGAAATAAGACAAGCTGAAATAAAGAAAGGGGGTTTCCATTCAAGTTGCTAAAATTCTTACAATCATAAAAGCAATGAATAAGAAATATTATTCAAATTATTACAACGGTATAACCTCAGATCCGGGGCACAGATTGAGGAATTCAAAAGTAAGGCCATCCTGAGTTCTTCTGGCCTTTCTAATTATTCTTATGCGCAGCCTCTCGCGCTCCTATGTGTCAAGATCCTCAGCAAGCCCTCCCGGCCTTCGATAAGCAGCAACTATCGTCGTCTGCTGGAAGATTTGATGTAGGATGTCAATGAGGCCGTCCCGCCGTTTCTTCTAGATCAGCCCCGTCAGGTACACTGAATGCACCTTGTCTTCGGCATCATCCATCGCGTTGAGCGGTAGGGCCTCGTGAAGACGCAGAAGTGCTCTCCATATTGCTCCCAGCACAACTTTCAAAAGAGCCGAACGACGAGGAAGCAGCCAACCACCGCTTGCGTTCAGACGATCCATGACCTCTGCACATTGAGCGTCTGTAAACTCCTGGTTTTGTTGACGACCCTGTGCGCGGATATCGTCATAGGTGATGAACTCGTGCAAACTGTATAGACGCACCGCCATTATGCCTGGAGGAAATACCACAGGAAGATTAGCGATAGAAGAAAAATAATATGCACCGAGGGCTAAATTCCTCGAGAGCAAAGCTCTGTTCAGGGATTAAAACCCATGAACAAAGCTCTGCAGATCTATAAGTTTTTGAGAGTGAAGCTCTGTTTATGAAACCCCAATGGGGATCTCTTTAGATCAAAAGATCTGTGAGAGCAAAGCTCTTTGGTTGAGATTAATTTAAATTAATTTGATTTACATTAATTTTACCTAAAGTTTCTAACTTTGAAAATGAGCAAAACTCTGCTGGTGAAACCCCGAAGGGACTTTCTTTAGATCAGAAGATCTATGAGAGCAAAGCTCTGTTGGTTAAGATTAATTAAAATTAATTTAATCTAAGAATCAATTTTACCTAAAGTTTTTTTTAAAACTTTGGAAAGGAGAGCAAGGCTCTGGAGTTCTTGAAGGCAAGAGCAAAGCTCTGAAGTTTTTTGAAAATAAAAATCTGAAAGATGATAAGAATCTGTGGGGGACCAAAGGTCCTATTTATAGGCATCAAGTGCCTCTTCAACTTCCAAAAGTTGCCACGGCGGTTGGAATTCCGCCACCGTTGCGCTCACGTGTGCGCCACGTGAGCGCAACGGTGGGGGGGGGCATTTTTTTCCCCCAATCAGAGCAAAGCTCTGCTGGAAATTCAAAATTCAAATTTTGAAGCAACGCTTCAAATCCTGGGCGCAACGCGCCACGTGTCAGGCGCAGACGCATCAGCGCAGCGCCCAAGAAGGCGCGCCCAATCAGAGCAAAACTCTATTTTAAGCAAAATTAAAGGAAGCAACGTTTCAGTTGCGCAAGCACTGCGCTGCGCGACACGTGTCAGCGCAGTTGCGCTAGCGCAGTTGCGCTGCGCGACACGTGTCAGCGCAGATGCGCTGCGCTTTGCGCTGCGCGACACGTGTCAGCGCAGATGCGTTTGCGCCAAACAGAATAAAGATTTTAAGAAATCTTTCTGTTCTTGTTAAAACAAGAAGATTTTCTTCTGTAAAATAGAAGCCCTTGGATCAAAGATCCAACGGTGGGGAAAATTCCCCAAATCACTTAGAAAAAAATCTCTTTAACAAATTTAACTAATTTATGGGCACTATAAAAAGGACCCTAGACCTCAATTCAAAAGCATCAACATTTTCTAAAAAAAAAGAAGAAGGGAAAGAGAACTCTGAAGAATTCCTCAAGAACAAAAAGGTAAAAACCTTTAGAAAAAAGAGAATGTTCTCTCATGAACAGATCATAGATCTAAAAATAAGATCAATGATCTTTAATAAAAAAATAATAATAATAAAATAGTGCTTTGCACTTTTATGAACCTTTGGTTCTTTGAGATAAGAAAAACAAGAAAAATTTATCTTTTCTTTGATCTAAATTAGATCAAGAATTCAAATAGTGCTTTGCACTTCTGTTCTTGAATTTAAAAGATTCTTAGTGCTTTGCACTTCCAAACTGCACTGTTGCGCTCTTGGGAGAGCGCCACGTGTCAGTTACAGAACAACTTGCGCTACGCGCTTTTGAAATAGAGCTTTGCTCTCTGAATTTGGCGCAACTCACCAGAGCACGCCACGTGTCAGCAGCGCAACGGCGCACCGCACTGGAGTAGCGCACTGCGCCAACTACGCTTGCGCTCACCAGAACGTGACGCGTGTCACCTCCACATGCGCTTGCGCTCAATAATTGGCGCAAAGCGCCTGACAAGCCACTATCAGATAATTAATGCACTGCATTATTTACAGAAGGGCCAAGCCTAATTAAAAAGGGCCTAACATGCCAAATTAAATGCAATGCATTACTTTAAAAAAGGGCAGAGCCCAAATAAAAAACAGATGCTGCGCATCATTTATAAAAGGGCAGAGCCCAAATAAAGGTCTAATAGACCAAACAAAAATTCCATGCATTATTAAACAGGAGCAGAGCCCCAGTAAAGGCCTAACAGGCCAAATGCAAATAAAATGTTGAACATTTTCAACTGGACTTAGCCCAATTCTGGCCGTAAGTCCTTAAATTAAATTGAACCGAGCACAAATGCTCTCTCAAATCAATTTACCTCCGGTTCGAGGGTACATCTCTGAACTCCTCTGACACCCATCGTTGTAATCCTTCAACGACGTCAGAGAGGTGACGGGTCCCGACGACCACACATCGATAGGGACTGCGGGGTCCTTAAACTCGTGGGCCGAAACGTCCTTAAACTAACATTGGACCGAAACGTCCTTAAACTAATGATGGACCACTACGTCCTTAAACTGGCGATGGACCGAAACGTCCTTAAACTAATGTTGGACCGAAACGTCCTTAAACTAATAGCGGACCACCACGTCCCTAAACTGGAATATAGACCACCACGTCCCTAAACTGGAGTGCGGACCACCATGTCCCTAAACTGGAATGCGGACCACCACGTCCCTAAACTGGAATGCGGACCACCATGTCCCTAAACTGTAATATGGACCGCAATGTCCCTAAACTACCTATGGACCACTACGTCCCTAAACTGGAACAATAGAGCCCCCAAATGCTCTTTTGCCGGATCTAAACGATCCCGTTTAAGTTGATCTTAGCCCCAAACACGGCTAACGTATCCTTAAACATTCAAATGGACTATAAAACTCCAAATCGACTTTGGTTCGAGGGTACATCTCTGAACTCCTCTGACACCTATCGTTGTAATCCTTCAACGACGTCAGAGAGGTGATGAGTCCCGATGGCCAGATATTAAATGGATTATCACGTTAAGTTGATCTTAGTCTCAAACAGGACTATCGTATCCTTAACGAACGTTTAAGTTGATCTTAGCCGCAACGCGGCTAACGTATCCTTAAACTAAAAACACCAAACCCAAATCTAAGTAAATACGGATTTGGACTAATCCACGTCCTACGGGCGACGGCATTACTCAGTCTCCGTATACAATTCACGGGCAACCACAAACAAAACAAACACACACGACACGAAGTGAAATTCTGGAGAAGGAGAAAGTTGCTACCGTGATGCGGTAGCGTAATTAACTGCAGGGGCTTGCGCCTGCATGGAAGAGCGTCCCCATAATCAAAAACCCCTCAAGCGAGGGGGAATCTGACGAAGTCTGTTATATCGGCCCCATCCGTCTAAACCTCCGATACACGGTGCCATAAATCAACTTGGCATCTTCGGAGAGGTGGACGGATAAAACCAAATAGCATCTGCCCCGAATCTCAGCGTCAGGACATCGCAGTCTTGTGTGCCGTCTTTCGGAGGGGAACACAATCCTCCTAGGCAGTTTGACCATCGGAAGAGCAAGCGTTAGGAATTTTGCCATGCCGCTTTTTACTTGAGATTAGGCTCATTTTGGAGAACCCCGATGAGTCATAACCACTCCGCGCTGGTGTGGGATGATCTCCGATAGTCTTTCAGGTTTTATATGAGTTGCCGTCAAGACCCTGAAGGTAGGAATTTGGCCTTCGCATCGTTTGCTTTGGCGTGTCCGAATCCTGTTGGAGGAAGGACGCTGTAGTGACATCTCGTCTGCTGTATTGAGATGAACGTCGAGATGGTGACCACTCCGTGCTGGTGTGGGATGATCTCCGATAGTCTTTCAGGTTTTATATGAGTTGCCGTCAAGACCCTGAAGCTAGGAATTTGGCCTTCGCTTCGTTTGCTTTGGCGTGTCCAAATCCTGTTGGAGGAAGAACGCTGTAGTGACAGCTCGTCTGCTGTATCGAGACGAATGTCAAGGTGGTGACCACTCCGTGCTGGTGCGAGATGATCTCCGATTGTCTTTCAGGCTTTATATGAGTTGCCGTCAAGACCCTGAAGCTAGGAATTTGGCTTTTGCTTTGTTTGCTTTGGCGTGTCCGAATCTTGTTGGAGGAAGGACGATGTAGTGACATTTCGTCTGCTGTATCGAGACGAATGTCAAGGTGGTGACCACTCCGTGCTGGTGCGAGATGATCTCTGATTGTCTTTCAGGCTTTATATGAGTTGCCGTCAAGATCCTGAAGCTAGGAATTTGGCCTTCGCTTCGTTGTTTTGGCGTGTCCGAATCCTATTGGAGGAAGGACGCTATAGTGACATCTCGTCTGCTGTATCGAGACGAATGTTGAGGTGGAGTTGGGATTTTGCCATCACTCCGCTTTGTTTCGACCGTGAGGTCTTTCGTTGACGTTGCATCTGCATCCTGCTGGACTGCGAAGGAACGCCGTTGTTGACATTATGTCTGCTATAACGAGACGAATGCTGAAGTGGAGTTGGGATTTTGCCATCACTCCGCTTTGTTTTGACAGTGAGGTCTTTCATTGACGTTGCATTTGCATCCTGCTGGACTACGAAGGAACGCCGTTGTTGACATTACATCTGGTGTATCGAGACGAATGCTGAGGTGGAGTTGGGATTTTGCCGTCACTCCGCTTTGTTTCGACCGTGAGGTCTTTTGTTGGCGTTGCATCTGCATCCTGTTGGATTGCGGAGGAACGCCGTTGTTGACATCTCGTCTGCTGTATCGAGACGAATGCTGAGGTGGAGTTGGAATTTTGCTGTCACTCCGCTTTGCTTTGACAGTGAGGTCTTTTGTTGACGTTGCATCTGCATCCTGTTAGACTGTGGAGGAACGCCGTTGTTAACATCTCGTCTGTTGTATCGAGACGAATGCTGGGGTGGAGTTGGGATTTTGCCGTCACTCCGCTTTGCTTCGACCGTGAGGACTTTTGTTGACGTTGCATCTGCATCCTGTTGGACTGCGGAGGAACGCCGTTGTTGACATCTCGTCTGCTGTATCGAGGCGAATGTTAAGGTGGTTTTTAGGTTGTCTGTGAACCATCGAGACTTGACTCTCTTTCATATGGAGCCTATTGGGAAGGTATGGTTCCCTCTTTGTCTGTACTCCTGGATTGTATACAGAGATCGATGTGATCTCACCTGTAGGGCATAAATTTCATTTCGTTCATTTTTTTTATTTCTTTCCGCGATGTTCTATCATTTCAGCTTTTGTATCGCGAAGGTTGCGATTGCCCAATCATTTCGGCTATTTTTCGCGGTGCCCAATCATTTCGGCTATTTTTCTTTTTACTCGCTGCTTTTTATTGCGAGTTGCCCAATCATTTCGGCTGTTTTTTTTTTGTTTTTTTTACTCGCTGCTTTTTATTGCGAGCTGCCCAACCATTTCGGCTATTTTGCATGCATGCATTTTTACTTGCTAATTTTGTTGAAAGTTGCCCCATCATTTCGGCTATTTTATATGCATTTTTGGCTCGCTGATTTTTTATCGCGAGTGTGGAACTTGAAATCTGGTGCCAATCTTAGCATCAGCATCGCCACGACTAGAATATTGCCAGGAGCGAATCATCATTTGCCATGAAAGGACTTAGAATTTGATACCGATTTAGGCATCAGTATCGCTACAACCGGGATATTGCCAGGAGTGAATCATCATTTGCCTCTGTCGATATCGAACAAAGGTGGCTTAGCAAACAGGGTTAGGATCCCGTCGACTAAGGCTTTTGATTTCATGAGCCGTAAGGGTCTCATAAAAGTATTTTTCCTTACGAGTCGTAAGAATCTCGTAGGTGCGTTTTCTTCTTAGGAATCGTGAGGATTCCTAAGCGTGTGTTCTCTTATAAGTCGTAAGGATCTTACAAGAGTGGTTTCTCCTTATAAATCGAGAGGACTTACAAGTGTTTGTTCACCGTGTGAGCATATCCCTAGTCGCTGGTAGGACTCTGTTAGGGAAATGTTCATTCGTGCCCGTGGATTGTATACAAGGGTCAATATTGAACCGCTTGTAGGGCAATATCGGAGGTTGTGGGTGCTGCTTAAGAACAGGTTCAGATCCCTGTACCTTAACACTTTCAAATCTTATGAGTCGTGAGGGTCCCATAAGAGGGTTCTCCTTACGAGTCGTGAGGATCTCGCAAGTGTAATTTCTCCTTAGGAATCGTGGGGATCCCTAAGTGTGTTGCTCCCTTATGAGTCGTAAGGATCTCAGGCAGGTGGTTTCTCCTTACAAAGTGGAGAGGACCTTGAAAGTGTCTTTTAGTGAGATTGTGCCCTTTCGGGTTTTCACAAAACTCGCCGGTAGCCCTGCTGTTTTTACTCACGGAGCCCTTTCGGGTTTTCATCCGTGCCTATTTTGCTTATGGACTTACCTTTTTTTTTCTTTTTTTTATTTTAACGAGGCTGTGCCCTTTCGGGTTTTCACAAAACTCGCCGGTAGCCCTACTGTTTTTACTCACGGAGCCCTTTCGGGTTTTCATCCGTGCCCATTTTGCTTATGGACATACCTTTTTTTTATCACGTCAGCCTAGAGATGCCGCGGTCCATAATAGTTTATAGACATCTCGGTCAGTTGCAAGTTTTAGGACATTGCGGTCCATTGTTAGTTTAGGGACATTTCGGTCGCAGCCAGTTTTAAGACATAGTGGTCCATTGTTAGTTTAACGACGTTTCAGTCTTTGGTTCATAGGTCGGACATGTTTGAAGATCTTTCAGCACTCTTTTAGTTTTTTGCCGAAAAAACAATTTCTCATGGAGCTTCCCCTATAAAAGAGTATGATGCCCCCGGCGTGTCCATCCTTTTCTGAGCATGTGGTTGTGGCGGGTTTACCTTCCAGTTGTCAGACAACATGAATTTGCCCTGTTGGTATTCATCCTCAATCCAGCCTTTGAAGACGTAGCAATCTTCGAGTGGGTGAACTATTACTCTGTGGTAGGGACAATAGTTAGGATTGTTAACGTCACCCGGTTGCAACAAATGTTTTGGATCTGGCAGCGTGATGAGCTCGTTGCGCACTGCCAATTCGAACAGTCTCCTTGTTTTATCCCTGAGAAATGAGTAAGGACGTTTCAACTTCTCATCGAGGGATCGCGGCTTGTTGCTTTGACGAACAACCGGTCTCGAGCCACTCAGTTGTGGTTGAGCGTTAGCGACGAAGGTTGCTTTTCCCTTCCCCTTATCCTTTTTGTTCGATCCCTTGTTTGCGGGTCCGAGATTCTTTTCGGGTAGCGTGCGATTGCGCAGCTGGATGTTATCACAGCTCTTTATTTCTTCCTCTTTTCCTGAGATGGATTCTTTGAAGAAAGGGCTGGGAGCCATTTCTTCTTCAGAATTGCTCCCGAAGGTGAGAGCTTGCGATCTTCTGCTATCAACCATGTGACAGTTGTCGACGGCTCTTCCTCGTTCGTCTGTCGCATTTTTTTGTTGTCGACGAGCTTCACGCTTCTTCCTCTTGAAGTGTTGCCGATGAGCAACGTATCCTTGCCACCAACACTTAAATGAGTTGCAGTCTTCAGTAGGATGTGCGATCTCTGATGATACAAGCAGAAGTTAGGATGTACGTCTGCTTCATCAAGATATATACCACCTGGAGAATTTTCTCTGAAAAAAGGCAGCTTCATCCCCATCGATATGGCTTTGGCAAATCGCTTCCTTGTCTTGATCCTGCTTTTATTTGCGGCGGATGTACTTTGATCTGGTGGGAGTGTTTCGACCCTTTTGTCCAGTCGCCGGCGTTTGGCCTTTTCAAATATAGCCATCTCGTGCTCCCGATCAGCTTTGCTTTTTAGACGGGCTTCGTTCAGGAATGCGTCAATCATTTCGTCTGATGGTTCTAGAAGTTCCGGCTCAGGATCTGCCCCCAATTTCTTTACGTCAGGAGTTTCTTCACCGTTTATTAATGAGTGAGAGATCATATGGCAGCTTGCCACATAATCCTCGGGTTCATCTGACGAGTCTTCTCCATTGTCATCACCTCCGTCCTCAAGGACGTGGTTGAGGAATTCTTGGAGTATGACTGGGGTTCGCGCCTTCTGATTATATTCTTCCAGCACGTCAATATGTTTTTGCAGGTCCGTACGTTTGTCATCGGGTTTCACGGGCTTCTTGGTTTTTTTCTTGGAAGACTTTGACGGCTGGGTATGAGCGCTTTGACTATCACCACCAGTTTTTGGAATTAGGCGCGGCTTCAGCATTCCCTCGATAATCTCGGGTTCCATCGGATTCTTCCACCTGATTGCCGGGTATGTTTGGAGATTTCTCAACATTCTTTTAGTTTTTGCTGAAAGAGCGACTTCCCATGGAGCTTCTCCAATGAAAGAGCATGATGCCCCCGGCGTGTCTGTCTTCTTGGGAGCGTGTGGCTGTAGTGGGTTCACCTTCCAATTCTCGGACATGGCAAATTTGCCCTGTTGGTATTGATCTTCAATCCAGCCTTTAAAGACAAAGCAATCCTCAATTGGATGGCTTACCGTTTGATGGTAAGGGCAATAATTGGGACTATTAGCCTCGTCGGGTTGCAATAGCCGTTTTGGATCCGGCAGATTGATGAGTCTGTTGCGCACTGCCAGCTCGAACAGTCTCCTCGTTTTATCCTGGGGAAACGAGTAAGGACGTCCCAGTCTCTCCTCGAGGGATGGACGTGGACGCACGTTATTTTGGCGAACAACCGGCTTTAAGTTGCTCGGCCGTTGTTGAGTGTTGGCGACGAAAGTTGCTTTCCCCTTCCCTTTTTCGTTTCGCGGCTCTGGCTTCGAAGAGGAAGGCCTATGGCCCATCTGGTCTATTTGAGCCAGCTTGTCAATCAAGGCCTGGAAAGTGGTCGGCTTGAAAAACATCATGAACTGGGAGATGGTCGCCTACGGATCAAGAGTACCCACGAACATGCCTACTGCGGGAGCTTCTTCGATGCGCTGCTCGCATTTCGACCATAAATTTCGCTACCGTATCGCGTATTGTATCCACGTTTTGCCTGGATTTACCCTGGCGTTGATCGATGCGGTGATTGGGGTGCGCTCGCTGGCGCTTGCAAATCTTTGTGTAAACAGCAGCTCCATCTCCGCAAATGTTTTGACATAGTCGTTAGGCAGCTCCGAATACCATTCGAAGGCCGTTTCCGCTAAGCTGCCGACGAATTGATGAAGTAACAATTTGTCGTCACCTCCGGTATTGCCGCATAAGGCCTGAATTGAGCGACATGCTGATGTGGATTCCCCATCCCTTTATATACATGAACTTAGGGATCGTATATCCCGGCGGGTAACTTATTTGGTCATACCAGCCCGGATAGGGTCGTCCGGTCTTGACAACTTGGCCAGCCGCTTCGTTCGCTCGGTGAGCTCGTATTTGTTGAGCTATATAATCATCGAGCGTGGCTTTTGAGATGGTTTCCTCCTTAGCTGCTGACAGAGCCGGCATAGGATTTGACGCTTCTCCTCTATCGCCTTCAATAATGATCGGAGGGTCTTCAGCTGGAGGATCCGGGTGTAATATCATCCCGACCATGTCTTGGAAGAGAAGCGTCATTCGTTTTATATTAGCAGCTTGTTCTGCGGCTTCTCTGTCCTTCTTTTCAAGGACTCTGCGGAGAAAGTCAGCATCAGTTTCTTGCTCATGGCGTTGCTCCGAAAATGCCTCTAGGCTTTCTTTTGGCCCGGTGAGTGCGGTCATCGCAGTCATCATCTCCTGAAACTTCTGCTGCTGCTCTTGAGCTTTTATCACGGATCGCGTAAGCGGTCGATGACCCGTGGAGATACGGCTATCCTCTTTTCCGGATGCCATATAAACGGTATGCACTACCATGCCCCCAGACTTAGGGCGTTTGGGCTCAGTGCCTTTGACTTTTGTCGCAGGCATGGGGATTTTCTCCGGCCTTTTCCTCTTATGAGCGGTCGAAGTTGAGGGGGCCGCTGCAGTGGGCACCCAAGTAGCCGTCGTCTTTTGTGGCTTAACAGGACGGTTTTCATCCTGTCAGACCTTCATCTTCTTCTGCCGGCGGGGATAGTCTTGATCAACCACCGACTCTCGGACTTGTCGCCAGATTTTGTAAACTTTAGAAGACAGTCGTTGAGGAGACTGTTCCGGCTTCATTTCTGTGACGATCTCCACCGGCGGCGGAGATCTTTTTAATACGGCGGTAGGCGAATTCCTGCGCACCTTGTTCAGCAGCTCAAAACTGTTCCCGGTTGGAACAGCAGCATTAATTTCCACCATTGGAGCCGGTGGAGTTAGCCCAGAGGGGAAGTTTCCCCCAGCCTTCCTTACTCAGCGCCATTGGCGACGTCGAGCGTGTCGAGCGGACGGTGTTGGTTCGGCGATGGGGATGGCTTTGTCTTGCCCCCTGTTCAGATGAGGTGCCGCTGGTGCCAGCCTCTTGAAGACTGACGTCTTTTGAGTAGCAGTATCCAATCTGTCAAAGACAGACCTTTGAGCAAGAACGAAGGCCGGAACAGTCGGTCTTGTGAAGACCGACCCTTTGACAGGAGAAGCCGCCTTGACAATTTCAGGAGCAGGGATGGCTATCCTCTTCGGAACAACCTTTTCTGGTATTGCAGGCTTCTTCATGGGCCAACATGAGTTTTGGCCCAGTTTGTTGAAAGCTGAGACATTGGACTTGGGCGACCCGTTAAGAGGGGCCACGGTAGTTGTAAGCCGATCAAAGACCGACTTCTTCAGAGCTTCTTGCGACGACATTGGGGCATTGAAGCTCATCGGTGGGAGCATAGTCCCAAAGAATAGCCCAGTGGTGGCCTGAGTCACCTGTTCCACCGGCATAGCGAAGATGGAGGCCGCTTGGGGCCCGTAAGTCACTCCCCCGGACGGGATGGAGTGAGAGTTGCAGTTAGTGCAGTTTGAAGCCATTGATCTTCTGTCTTCTGCACGGAGTAAGGCACCAAATCTAAGTATCTCAAATCCACATGCAACCATATCAAACCGCGATTCGTTCGCGAACACGACACACGAAGTGTGGAGTGGAAAGAGAAAAAGGTCCCACCGGGCGTGCCAGAATCTGTTTACCGCCGGAAACCGGGAAGACGGACTGTCTTGCCTGAATCTAGGAGCAGATGTTATTTGGTGCTATCCGTCCACCTCTCCGAAGATGCCAAGTTGATTTATGGCACCATGTATCGAAGGTTTAAACGGATGTGACCGATGTAGCAGACTTCGTCAGATTCCCCCTCGTTTGAGGGGTTTTTTATTGTGGGGACGCTCTTCCCTGCAGGCGCAAGCCCCTGCAGTTAATTACGCTACCGCATCGCGGTAATAACTTTCTCCTTCTCCATATGGTCACTTCGTATCGTGGGTGTTTGTTTTGTTTGTGGTTGCCCATGGATTGTATACGGAGACTAATGTATGTTGTCGCCCGTAGGGCGTGGATTAGTCCAAATCCGTATTTTCTTAGATTTGGGTTTGGGGTTTGGGTTTAAGGATACGTTAGTCTCATTTGAGACTAAGATCAACTTAAACGTTTGTTAAGGATACGTTAGTCTAATTTCTAGACTAAGATCAACTTAACAGGATCATTTAGATCCAACAAGAGAGCATTTGGGCTCTATTGTTTAGTTTAGGGACATTGCGGTCGATTACCAGTTTAAGGACATGGTGGTCCATTATTAGTTTAAATACATCACGGTCGAGGTTAAGGACATCATAGTCCGTGAGTTTAAAGACCTCGCAGTCAAGTTTAAGGACATCATAGTCCGTGAGTTTAAGGACCCCACAGTCCAATGTTAGTTTTAAGACATCACGGTCGAGATTAAGGACATCATAGTCCATGGGCTTAAGGACCCCACAGTCTGATGTTAGTTTAAAGACATCACGGTCGAGGTTAAGGACATCATAGTCCATGGGTTTAGGGACCCCACAGTACGATATTAGTTTAAAGATATCACGGTCGAGGTTAAGGACATCATAGTCCATGAGTTTAAGGACCCCACAGTCCAGTTTAAAGACGTCATAGTCTATGGAATGTATGGTTGTCGGGACCCGTCACCTCTCTGAAGACGTTGAAGAATTACAACGACAAATATCAGAGGAGTTCAGAGATGTACCCTTGAACCAAAATTGATTTGGGGATCTATAGTCCAATTTGGGACTAAAGTCTGTTTGAAGGTTTATGAGCATATGGGCTCAGTTGATATGAGTTGAACATTTTATTGTTCTGGCTATTGAGCCTTTATTTGGGCTCGGCCCTTTTAATAATGTTGAGTATTAGATCCTGACAATTTTTGTCTTCATCAGAACAAGTTGTGTTCTGACAGTGCGCCACGTGGCGCGCCAGACGCTTTGCGCCTGTCAAAGAGCGTATTGCGCTTCTGTCGGGTAGCGCACACGACGATGACACGTGTCACGCTTAGCGCTAAGCGCTAGTTTGTTAGCGCATTGCGCTTTTAGTTTATGAGCGTGTTGCGCTAGTCTGTTGGCGCACCAGTGAGTGACACGTGGCGCGCTTGGCGCTGAGCGCCAGCCCATGAGCGCAATACTCTATTTCAGAAGCACAAAGCGCAAGCGGTGTCTGTGGTTGACACGTGGCGCATTTTGGCGTTTAGCACCGGTCCAAGGAGCGCAAAGCTCAGTTCATGAGTGCAAGGCACTTTTTAATAGCGCAAAGCGTATCTGATCAATTTTAAGATTAAAGAACAAGTTTATGTTCTTCAAAGGAGGCATTGCCTCAAGATCCAAGAACAAAAGTTCTTGTTTTTTTATAAGAGGCTCTGCCTTTTATAGATCAAAGATCTGTGAGTGAAGTAAAAATACTTCTTTTATTATTATTTTCTTTATGATTGGATCTTTTGATCTTTGGCTTTTAAATCAAAGACCTTGGTCTTTTTTATAGATCTAAGATCTTTTTAAAAGAAGATGATTCTTCTTTTTACGAGATGGTTTCATCTCTATTATTCAAGAACATGGTTCTTTTTACCTTGAAGATGAAGAAAAATCTTCTTTTTCTTGAGAGCTTTCTCTTCTTTCTCTCCAAGTTTGCAGAGGGTTTTTCTCTCTCTTTCTGTATATGTTCTCTATCTCTCTGTGTATGTTTTAGACTTAAAGTCTACGGTCCTTTATATAGGGCCAAATGATTTGTTAAATCAGTTGAAGAGATCTTTCTCTGATTGATTTGGAAATATTTCCTACCGTTGGATCTTTGATCCTAGGGCTTCTGTTTTACAGAAGGCAATCTTCTTGTTTTTAACAAGATTGGAAAGATCTTTCCATACAGAATTTATTCTGTCTTTTGGTAATTTTTATTTACCATTGGATCATTGATCCAACGGTGCTCTGATTTACAGAGCACAATTTTGTTATTTAGAAAGATTTTGAGGAATATTTTCTTAACAGAATTCAGTTTCTGATTAATTAATGATTTATCATTATTATTAAATCTTTTGATCTAACGGTGGGGATGTTTAATTCCAGCGCTGGCGCACCTTGCGCTAGCGCACCTGCACTCGACACGTGGCGCGCAGCGCAGAGCACTAGCGCGCCCGTGTTTGACACGTGGCACGCAGAGCGCAGCGCAACTACCTAGCATGCCCGTGTTTGACACGTGGCACGCAGCGTAACTGCGCAAGCGCACCTGTGTTTGACACGTGGCGTACAGCGCAGAGCGCAACGCAACTGCGCTATCGCACCTGTGTTTGACACGTGGCGCACAGCGCAAAGCGCTGGATCTGAAGCGTTGCTTCAATTTATATTTCAAATTTTGGAGTAGAGCTTTGCTCTGATTGAAAGCGCGCTGCCTAGAGTGCAGCGCTCCTGGCGCTGGCATGTCTGCTTTTGACACGTGGCGCGCAGCGCGCAAAATCTGAAGCGTTGTTTCAATTTTTTACTTTAGATTTTTAATACAGAGCTTTTCTCTTTATTGGAAAAGGAACCATTGCTTCATTTCAAATCTTGGAATTTGAACAGAGTTTTGCTCTGATTGGGGAAACAGCAGGGTTACTGCCCGGTGCCTCTTGGCGAGGGCTTTTGTCCTGAAGGATAACCGAGCGAGGGATCCTCGAGCTCGATTGCCTCTGGGAGGGCTTTTTGATCCCCGGCATTGTGGCAGGGAAGCTGCCCGCAGGGGATAGCCGAGCGAGGGGTCCTCGGGCTCGACCACCTTTGGGAGGGCTTCTTGATCCCCGGCGTTGCAGCAGGGAAGCTGCCCGCAGGGGATAGCCTAGCGAGGGGTCCTCGGGCTCGACTACCTCTGTGAGGGCTTCTTGATCCCCGGCGTTGCGGCAGGGGAGCTGCCCGCAGGGGATAGCCGAGCGAGGGATCCTCGGGCTCGACTGCATCTGGGAGGGCCTTTCCGTTGTACAGGGGGAACTCTACCGGGGGAAAAGATTAGAAGTTTCTTTAATCATATGGGTAGGAATTCTAGACAACGCTTTAAACCTTTTTGTTAAATAGAAATCTCGAGTGGTAGCTGGGGTGCGACGCTTCGCTAGCTTTGACCTCACTGGTATAGCTTGAGTTTCTCGGCATTGTAAGGCCGAGGGAGCTTTCGTCCGTTCGCGTCCTGTAGGCGGTAGGCTCCGCCGGGGAGCATTTCGGAGACTAGGAAAGGACCTTCCCACCTTGGGGAGAACTTGTGAAGACTGCCTTGGCCGATGAATTCATTCCGCCGCAGGACTAGGTCCCCGGTCCTGAAGGAGCGGTGTTTTACCCGAGCATTGTAGTATCGGGCCGTCTGCTGTTGATAGGCGGCGGCTCTGATCTGGGCCCGGTCCTTTTTCTCCAACAGTATGTCGAGGTTGGTTCGTAGTGCCGTAGTGTTTGCGTCATCGTCGAAGTGCTCGACCCGGTGACTGGGTAGCCCGATCTCCGCTGGGACCATCGCTTCGGTCCCGTAGTAGAGGCTGAAAGGGGTCTCCCCGGTGGGAGTCTTCCTGGACGTGCGCAGTGCCCATAAGACCCGGGGTAGATCCTCGACCCAACTGCCTTGTCTCCCTTCCAGGAGGGTTCGGAGACCCCGGAGGACGTCTCGGTTAGCGACTTCGGCCTGCCCGTTACATTGGGGATGCGTGATTTTGACTAAGTTTTGTGATCAAAAATATTTATAACCGCAATCAAGAACGGCGTCGCTTGGTAGCTAGCTGGTGAGTACGGGTCGGTCCACAGGGATTTTGTGTATTCTCTAATCGTTTTAACGAGTTAATCCAATTGGTGTCGGATTGATTAAATCTAAAAAAACTAAACTGATCTAAACTAAAATCTTGCTAGGGTTAGGTTTGGGTTAAGATTGGAAAGTCAATATTCCTCACCGCTTTCTATGACCTGTTTAAGATCTATGAGGTGTTATGGTAATAATTAATAAAGTGGATTAATACTATCGGGAAGAAACGGTATTTCTTCCTCTAGGTTCTTGTCCTTCCTTTTTTAATTCTTACCCTAACCTCCATGGAAAACACGCACAACCGGTCGTTTATACTACGATATCACCGCTATCTCATGGGATAGGGTGCCGTAGGGAGCGGTGTGTGCATGTATACATGGAGTCCTATAAAAACGTGTGATGGGTAAGAAAGGGGTGAGAGATCTTCAGCTCTCAAGCCTTCCCCAAATCTAACCCTAACAAGCGAGGAGACTACTCACTCATTAGGGAATTGAAATACAAGTTCTAAACTAATTAACTAGAGCAATTAATGAAGATCTAAACTAAGGCAAGAATAGAAATTACCTAGGGCATGAAAATAAAATTTAACTAGGACAATGAAAAGAAAACTTACTCCTAATTTTTATTTGATGCTCTCTTCCTTCTTTACAGAAATTTACAGATCTGAATTTAGATAGATGAAATGAGGCACAAGAAGAGGCATAACCTAAAAAAGGTTTTAGGGTTTCTATTTATAGATCATAAAAACCCTAGGGTTACAATCGAGTCATATCTGCAATTACAAGTATACCCCTAAGAAGACTAGTCAACGCGTGCTGTACCATGAAAATTTCCACCGACACGTGCTTGTAATGGCCGCGGAACCGCGGCCAAATGCCCTATTTGGCCGCGGTTCCGCGGCCATGTAGAGGGGTCATTGGCTGAGTTTTCTTAGGCTTCTTCTGGTTGCATTTGGGTACTTGTTTCTTCACTTGGTTTCTCAGATTGTCTTCTAGTTTTCTTCCAGATTTCCACAGTAAATAAAGTCGTGGACTTTTACCACTTGCTTCGTGTCGAAGTCTTGAACCTTGCGCTGCCTTTGTGCTTTGTGAACTTGTTCATTGATCTTCATTATCCCTCAAAATGTAGGCACGATCAAGATTCCACCATTTATCGGTCGTAGTCTCACTTTTGTAATGTCTTTTCGTCAATTTCACTGTTTTTGTTCCGAGAACCTGTAACCTGCAACTATGTAGCAGACATGGGTCAAAAGCACCTGTTTATTTGTAAAATGAATAAGAATGGGGAATATAAGAATGCAATATTATGATATGAACAATGCGCGACCGCGGCGAACTTCATGAGGATGTGGTATTCTTTGCAGAAGTCCCTTACTTTCTCGTTCTCGAAGTTCGTCCCGTGGTCGGTGATGATGCACCTCGGAATACCGAACCGGTGTATCAGGTTGTTTTGGAGGAACTTGATGGTTGCGGCGGCGGCCGGTTTCCTGATGGGAATGGCCTCGATCCACTTGGTGAAGTAGTCCACCGCGATGAGGACGTATTTATGCCCGCCAGTTCCGGTGGGGAACTGGTCGATCATATCCAATCCCCACTGGGCGAATGGCCACGGGGACGTCAGGGCAGTTAGCTCGGTAGCCGGGAGACGGGGAATACTGCCGTGGAGTTGGCAGCGCTTGCACCTTCTGACCATCTTCAGGGCGTCCTCGTGCTGGTGGGCTAGTAGTACCCCTGGAGTAGTGCCTTTTGGATCAAGGTCTGAGCCCCTTGGTGTACGCCGCCCACCCCTTCATGGATTTCCCGCAGGACGTAGTCGGCTTCGTGGGGGTCAACGCATCGGAGCAGGGGCTGGGTGAAGGCCTTCTTGTAGAGGTTCTCGTTGCTCCAGATGAAGTGGGTGGCTCTGGCCCGGAGGCGGCAGGTTGCCGCTCTGTCCTCCGGGAGTGTGCCGTCCTTCAGGAATTCCACAAGGGGCTTCCTCCAATCCCGGTCACCCTCCTGCGCCGTGTAGACTTGGAGTGTCGCCGCCTCGTCTCCCACGCTGGGTTGGGTCAAGGTTTCGAAGAGTATTTGTAACACCCGAGCCCAATGCTACTGTTTTTCAGTTACTGTCTGAGTATTAGTGTGGTACTCATTTCATTTATCTTACCTGTTTGTGACTTACTATAAAATTTTACCCGGCAAAGTCATTTCTGCATATAACAATTTTTGGCATCTAAAATAAAATTAAAAATATCCATCTTGGCCTACTCGACACCCCTAACCTCGTGGTAGCGTCCGTGCATTGTGTTCTTGTCCCGTTCAATGAAACGGACAAGTTTGGACGGCTACGCGCGCGTACATGTGTCCGTTTTGAGGGTATGCTTTTTAATCATAAGACACTTCATTTTAAAATTTGGATCCCGCTTAAAATCCTATTATTTCAATTTCGAATTTTTGGACCCGACCCGGGCGCAATTTGGAAATGTTTTATTTTGCGCCAAAATCCCAAATTTTATTATTTCCTTAAACTATACAAATCTTACTGTTAATTTATATCCTTAAATCTTTATCTAAATTTTTTTAAACCCACAAATCCTAACGCTCAGCCAATCACGAGATCTATATATCCCGTGGGCCCCACCTCCTCAATCTCTCTCACACTTTCTGCGGCTCTCTCTCTATCTCTCATCTCTCTCTCTCTCTCTCTCTCTCTCTCCCCCGATCTCTCTCTCTCTCTCTCATTATATTCTTCCTCTCTCTCTTCTTATAAATTTTCCTTTCTCATTTTTTTTCCAGAAAACCCAACGAGCCCTCGTGCAAGCCCTAGCCGCCTCCATCCTCGCCGCTGCAGTCCCAACGCCGGCGACGCCATCACCATCACCCTCGCCTCCTCTTTCTCGTCTCACCCATATCCTCATTCTTCCACCCTCGCAGCCACCTGTGCACCCCGCCGCGGCCGCCTGCAGTTCCCTGCAACCGTTCGAGCGTCTCGCCGCCGACGATCACCTCGTTGTCGCCCCCGCCATCACCCTCGTCTTTCCCTCACCAACCTCCTCCCTTCTCCCAGTGCACCCCGACCAGATCCACGACCACCTGCACACCAGCCGCAGCCACCCGCAGCCCCTGCACACCGTCGGACCGCCGTCTGTCGCCGCCGACGACCCCGTCCTCTTGTCCCCGACCTCGCACGCTCCTCGGTAAGATACTTCCCTCCTCTTTTCCCTTCTTCTTTCTTTCTCGGCTAATGCATTCTTAATCAGCAGTCCCCCCTCCCCGCGATCACTGTTCACCGCCGGAGCACTGTCGTCACGACCTACGATATCGACCCCTTTACTGATCATCGTAAGCACCCTCTCAGATCCTCCTCCCCCCTTTCCTTGTATTTTCCTTGGATTTCTTTACTTTCTTGTTTCATACCATGATGTTTCATTCACTGTGCTCTTTCTCGCCGGAATCCGGCGATGCCGACGACATGATCTGACGTTCCAGCGAGGTACCCCGATCCGCGTAGTTCCATTGTTCGTTGTTTGGGTTCAATCCGTGAACCGTGCGCACGTCGCGAGTTTCCCCGCCGACGTTATCGTTCAGTTTTTCCCGGTTCGCGACCCGTCGAGGCAAGTACCCCTTGCTACATGCTATACAATATTTATATATATGTATTAACACCCTAAACCTGTAAAATTTAACTTGGTACAATCGTTTCCCATTTTCGGTTACAATACTGCATTATATCATTTTACTGTTAACCATGGAACTTACAGTTTGCAAATTGAACCTAATAATCAAATCTACCTGTTCAATCATATTTTTACTGTTAAAATAGCTGGTGGCATTTATCCCTGTAGTTCTGTTACATTCGGACACTCGTATGCATTTAACCTGAAATAACTGTATTGAACCGTTACATAAATTATTGTACCGCTAAGGGTGCTTAAACCTGTTAACATGACTAAACGGCTATATTGTCTTACTGCACTCTTGTAATTTGAATGAAACTGCTTATTATTTAATTCATTGCTTATCTTATGTTGTTAATACCCATATTTGATTATATATCTGATTGTGAGCACACCCACGATATTGTTTATATCTTGACCTGACATTGCTACACACACACACACACACACACACACACACACACACACACACACATATATATATATATTGATATACCTGACATGGCACCGTATACTGTTAACTTGACCTGATGTACCATGACCCGACCCGTTACCTGATCTTGTGTCTAATGCCAACTAACCTGACATGTAGTCCTCACGGACCGTTCCTGTGTCTATCCAGACAAACCTGTTTTTACCTGATCCTGTGTTGGCATTAGTTCTTGATTACTGAATACCTGACTCGACATACATAACTTGGGGGTATGGGGAAATCAAAGGTGAAACCTGACTTGTAACTCAACAGTTCGATACCTGTTCTGATCAGTCTTACGGGCTAGACCAGCCCCGGAGTGATGATGCTGACATCACTCGCCCATCTTGCTACCTGTTACTACCTAGCGGCACGTCTCGGATTCAGCCCCGAGAGTCTTGACCGTGGTCCCGGGCATGCACGGGATACTATTGAGTTACATCGACGATTCATCAATTTGATTTCAAAGACTTTAGAATAGAAAACTTGATAGAACAGTTTAGTTTACCCACTGCACACTAACCTGTACCGATCTGATTCATATCATTGTTATTCTTGCTGTATTCATGTTTATATTGCATTGCCTGCTACACTGTTCATATTATATTACTTGTTGACATGACGCGCCGACGTCTGGGTTTTGCATGGCCCAGATTCTTCTACCCTGTTGCAGGCTGATTAGGAGTTTTGTCGCTGTTAGACGAGCGGTGATGTTCCTGTCGGTATGTATTTTCACTCCAGGTGTTTCATTTATTGTATCTTTTGGCTTCCGCATATTGTCATCTCTTGACTCTTTTACTCTGGCTTATGGACATGTACTAGATAGTTAGTTTACTTTCCTGTTCTTGATATCTCCACAGCCGTAATGCGACTGTGGAAGGATTTTTCCTATCCACAGGTAGCATGGTTGGCTATGTCACGTGCCCACTTTAGCGTACCTTGGGAAGCGGGGCGTGACAATATTGACCGCCTACTGTTGGCCGAGTACGAGGAAGCCAGCTTGCTCAGGGCGTCTTCTTGAGCATTCATTTGCCTGGGTATTTGTTCCACCTGTACTTCGTCGAAGTTATTTCGGAGCTTCTTCACCTCGTCTAGGTACTTTATCATTAGGGGCTCCCGAGCCTTGAAGCGGCCAGTCACTTGGCCGACAACTAGGGCCGAGTCGCTGCGGACTCGGATGATCTTCAGCCCCAGCCTGGCGGCCATGCGCAGTCCGGCTAAGAGGGCTTCGTACTCCACTGCGTTGTTCGACGCTTTGAAACTGAGCCTCAATGAATACTCCATCTCGGCTTCGTTTGGGCCCCGGATAATGAGGCCGGCGCCACAGCCTTCCTCGGTAGAAGACCCGTCGACATAGATGACCCACTCCGGAGCTGAGCTAGGGCCTTCCCGGACGGGATGCCGGGCTGTCAGGGGTGGTGCGGAATCTGGCTCCCTGCTAGGGATGGTGCATTCAACGATGAAGTCGGCCAGGGCCTGCGCCTTGATGGCTTGCCTCGGGCGATACCTTATGTCGAATTGGAATAGCTTCCATCTCCATTTCTCCAGACAGCCTGAGGACTCCGGTAATGCCAGGATAGCCCCCAGTGGGCGCTCAGTGAGGACGGTGATCGTGTGTGCCTGGAAGTAGTGCCGTAGTTTCCGCGAGGTTACTACGAGGGCCAGGACAATCTTCTCTATAGCGGGGTATCTCGTCTCCGCGTCCTTGAACATATGGCTCACATAGTACACTGGCTTCTGTGCCCCCTCGGCCTCTCGGACGAGCACTGAGCCCGCTGCCTGGTCGGATACTGCCAGGTACAGCGACAGTTCGTCCCCTTCCATGGGCCGTGTGAGCAGGGGCGGTGTCGCGAGGTGCCTCTTCAGTTGGTCGAAGGCGGCTTGGCAATCTTCCGACCACTCGAACCTTGGGATTTTCCACAGCGATTTGAAGAACGGGAGGCATTTCTCCCCCGACCTAGACATGAAACAGCTCAAAGCAGCGACCTGCCCTGTGAGCCGCGTGATCTCGACGTTGGTCTTGGGTGCGGTCATGCTCAGGATGGCGTCGATCTTCTCTGGGTTAGCTTCAATTCCGCGGTGAGTGACCATAAACCCGAGGAATTTCCCTCCGGTGACCCCGAACGCACACTTGGCGGGGTTCAGCTTCATGTTGAATTTGCGGAGCACCCCGAATGCCTCGCCCAGGTCTTTGACATGGTCAGCCGACGAGACGGACTTGACGAGCGTGTCGTCAACGTAGACTTCCATGTTCCTGCCGATCTGTGGCTTAAACATGCGGTTGACCAGCCTCTGGTATGTGGCCCCGGCATTCTTGAGGCCGAAGGGCATCACTCTGTAGCAGTACACCCCCCGGTCTGTTGTGAACGCGGTCATGTTTTCGTCATCGGGATTCATGCGGATTTGGTTGTAGCCGGAGAAAGTGTCCATGAAGCTCAGAAGCTCGTGCCCGACCGAGCTGTCGACAAGCTGATCTATGCGGGGGAGCGGGAAGTTGTCCTTGGGGCAGGCCTTGTTGAGGTCGGTGAAGTCGACGCACATACGCCACTTCCCACTCGACTTCTTGACCAGGACCACGTTTGCCAGCCACTCTGAGTAGGGCACATTTCTGATGAAGTTGGCGGCGAGGAGCCGGTCGACTTCCTCTTCGATGGCCTTCTGTTTGACCGGGGCAAAGCTTCTTTTCTTCTGCCTGACGGGTCGGGCCGCAGGATCAACTCCGAGCTTGTGGGAGATGATTTTGGGGTCGATCCCAGGCATGTCTGCCGGCGCCCAGGCGAAGACGTCGGAATTGCTTCGGAGGAACTCGATCAGGTCATCCCGCTGAATTCCCGTCAGGAGCGACCCGACCTGGACGGTCTTTCCTGGGTCTCCTTCCGCTAAGGGTACCTCGGTCAGAGGCTCGACCGGTGCCCCACGGACCTTCTTCCGCTCGTCCCGGGTGTCCAGGGACCCTTTAATGTCGCCGCATGCACCGGCGCTATCAGTGTGATGCTCGGGGGAAGATGCCTCTGTCATGCCTACCTCCGCGGCCCGCTGGCTCCCGTATGCCCGGCCTACCCCGCCCTGATCGAGGGGGAATTTTATCGCCGGGTGGTATGTCGAGATCTAGGCCTGAAGGGAGTTCAGCGTCGGCCTGCCAAGGAGGACATTGTAGGCCGATGGGACCCTAGCCACAATGAAGTCCACAGGCAGTGTGCGCGTGCGGCCGGGCTCCCCGATCGTGAACTGCAGGGTGACCACCCCTTGTGCCGGGACGGAGTGGTTGGTGAACCCCGAGAGGACATGGGAGGTCGGTCTGAGGTCTGCTGGGGCTAGCCCCATACGCAAAAAGCAGTCATGGAAGAGGATGTTCGCCGAGCTGCCCGAATCGATGAGTATTTGGTGGACCTCGTGTCGGTGAATTTGCACTATGATCACCAGCGGGTCCTTGTGGGGCGCGGATATGCCGTGTAGGTCCTCGTCGCCAAAGGTGATGGGTTCTTGGCCCCTAGCCCTTTTGCTCGGGCGGCCGCCGGAGCCCGTGAGGGCAGCTAGCGGGGAGACTGGCGACCTTAGGCGAGGACTCGCCCGCGTCCCCGTTGCGAGGGAGGCGACAGCGGGCGTTTAGATCCTTAGGGGAATCAGTGGTCATGTGGGCGGAGATCGGAAAGCCAACTTTGTATTTTGTGGAGTTAGTTCCCACAGACGGCGCCAACTGATGGGGCTCCTTTTCGGGCCTCCGTCAGATGTTGTCTTCCGTTGATCTCGCAGTGAACTTAGCTGATTATCCCCCGTTGCGTGTGGGTCTCAATGGGTTTTTGGAAGAGGAGGTGAGATGAGGCGTTGTTGCCGAGTACCTGCAAAGAAGTCCCGGGATGGTGTGGTACCACCGAGGACCCTCCGATACTTAAGTTAGTGATGAGATCCGAGCAAAGTAACGGCATAAAAGTGTAGAAAAAATGGCTTGCCTGACCCCTCTGTGATGGGGGTTTATATAGCGGCGGCAGTACGCAGCAGCAGGCGCGGGAATCTCGCCAGCAGTTACGCTCCCGACGTCACGCCCGCGTAAAGAGCGGATCGTCCATTAATGGGAATCGTGATGGCGTGGAATGTGGGACGTTGCTGGCGGAGAATCCGGACGTGGCGAGATTCGCGGAGCGGCGGTTACGCCTGAGAATAGGTCGGAGGGCCGAGGAAGACGTCCTCAGCAGGAGCTCAAGGACGAACAAGGAGGCCGAGGAATTTTGGTCCTGTGGTAGCTCGGGGGCGAGCTGAGAGACTGAGGAGGCCAATTTGCAGGGGCCCAAAGGGGGGGGGCCAGCTTGGGCTTGCTGGTCGTGCACGGGGTGGCATGATCGGTCCCTGCGGGCCTATTTTTCCGAGTTCCGGGACACGTCACCTGCCACGCGTCATGATCTTGGGGGTTGCCAATATCGAGCACTATCAATCACAAAAGTGACGGTACTGCTACATTAATAAACTTTTGGAATAGTTTTATAAGTGCCGTATATTATGGATTAAATATAAGTATTTTCCCGAAGTGACATGCATCTGACGTATGCATATGATCGTTCGTATCTTATACACGCGTATGCAAATTTAGAAACAGGCATGATGAGGACTCAACGAGTAGCTGTCGTCATTCAAAATATTCTGCATCTACTTTTTCCAATAGAAAACCAGAAGGAATATGAAAACCAAATTAATATCTGAGATCCATGCTGATCACAGGGGTGACGATTATCGTCGAAGAGGGTCACACTAAATGAAAATGATGGTGTGTGTGTGTATTAATGAAGCCAAAGAGGCATGATGAGGACTCAACGAGCAGCTCTCTCGTCATTCAGAACATTCTGCATCTACTTTTTCCAATAAAAAACCTGAGAAATATGAAAACAAATTAATGTCTGAGATCCATGCTGATGGCAGGGGTGACGCTGATGGCAGGGATGACGATTCTGGTCGAAAATGGTCACACAAAAGGAAAATGATGGTGTGGGTGTGTATATATATATTAATGGAGCCAAAGAGTAAAAATTTAAAGAGAGAGTGACATGTGTAGATTATAGTTGAGTGTTCTGGGTATACAGAAAAGGGCTTACGTCACCCTTTCTAGCTTTGTAACTTCGTACCGACGTGGGCATTGCCTCTTCATACAAATAAAACTAATGGCTTTTTTAACTGTAGCCCCCTCAAAACATGGCAAAGTCCTTTCTAATTCTTCAAACTTTGGTATTTACTTTTTACCCAAAACTAATAAGATGCATCATTTTACCTCATTTACGATTTCCGTCAGAAAAAAACCCCGTTAACTTTAAATTTAAATTTTCTATATGGATTTTAGGTTTATCATTTACCCAAAGACAACAACTAAGACCACAGAATTATTCAATTTCTTCATAGCCAGAGAAGGATGTTAAAAATGCTCCTAATTTTATGACCAGTTTTAAGAAAGGTGCAGTAGAAGTCTAAACCTCAATTTCAATTTGGGGAATCAATTGCCTATTTCCAAATAAGAAAAGAGGTTGGGATATTTTAAAGAGAAGCCCGATGTAATGCCGTTAAAAGTTAATGGAAATCGTAAAGAGAGATAGAGATATATTTTATTGGTTTTGGATGGTAAAAAGTAAATACCAAATTTTTGGGATAGAAAGGAATTTGCTGGACAAAACTAATTTATAATAAAATTGATATAAACTCTAAATGTAACTTTAGCACAAGTGGCATGCCCGCTTTCTTAATTGGGCTTATTTCATTAGAATCATCTTGTATTTTTCTCTTTTCTTGAGGACCTATCTGGGTTTTCTCTGCTACACAATAATTCTCGTAGTTTCATTACGTTGCCTAATATCACTTTCGTTAACCCCTTACCTAAAATGACCTATACGCGGCATGCCACTTTCTTAATTGGGGTTAGTTCATTAGAATCACCTTGTATTTTTCTCATTTTTTGACAACCTATGCGAGTTTACTCCGTTGCACCATTATTCTCGTAGTTTTATTACGTCACCGAATACCCCTAATTCGTGTTACGCCACCCAAGTTCCAAAACAAAACAAATGAAAAATCAAAGATTTGTTGGCAGTGCTTTCGACAGGAGGGAAAGGTAAAATTGAAATAAAATTAGAATAAAACAGTTCAAACTTATGACATGTGACCTATTATCTCTTGTCTCATCTCAATACCTTACGAAATTAGACCACAGGATATTTAAGGAGCAACATAATAAAATTACAAGGTCTTAGCGCGTAATGGAGAAAAAAAACCCATATGTAGATAAATTTGAAGAAAATAGGCAATACTAAAAATATACTTCCATGGTGTGACAAATAGGCCCCAGGAGCAAGGGACGACCATGGCAATAATTTTAACTACTTTAAGATATTTCAAAAAAGAAAAAGAAAAGTATAAAGGGTAAATTTTAAATAAAAAGAAACCAAGCAATTTTTTCAACCGTCAAAAACCTCCTGACCTCAAACAGTAGTAACCCCCTCCAAACCCCCGTCCGAAATTTTTCCCCTATAGTATATACATGGCAGCCTGCCAGCCTGTTATATCTAACCAATTCATACAATCTATTTGGATATCGCAGGCGGCAGTTTAGATATCGCAGGCGGCTCGTTGGATACTGGATATAACAGGCAACTACTAGATATCACAGGTAAGGAGTTTCTTGACAAATAAAAACTTTTCCCGGGGGGAGAGAAGTTTGACTAACATTTCAAGGCCGGAGGGATTTTAACAGCATAAAAAAGTGCTTGGAGGGTTTTGACAATTTACCCAAGCATAAAACATCCTTGGTCGTGGAGCATTTTATGGTATAGTCGGGTACAATGAAACGACACTTTCAAGACGCAGTGCCACGGATGCTAAGAATGTAAACTTATATGCATAACCTGAGTTGGGTGTGAATCCCGTATTCGTATTTTATCAAACACAGATAGGAATTTTCATTCTTGATGACTATCCATATCAGTTTCTGCATCAATCAATAACCATAGGATCTATATCCACATCTGCTATTACAAATAGTAGTTTTTGACTCTTTCGATTATAATTTCTCCTATGTTCATGTCATTGATTTTTGCTGCAACAAATATTAATATCCGGTTCAGCAAACTACCGGTTCCCATATTTGAATCTGCAACACTTCCGTACATAAGGCAAACATATGCTCCATATCCGATCCATCTGCATCACGATAATCCCTAGTACGTAACGACCGAGATACCCGCTTCTCCACATCTTTATGCATTGGCTGGCTGTGGGTCCCACCACCTTCCGAGAGACCAAAAAACAAAAATTGAGGCCGGCCGTGGATCGATCCCATAAGGTAAATTAATTACTTTAATTAGTATAAGGCTTGTTTTTTTTTTTTTTGAGATTTTTGTCAGGATTTTCATATATAAATTGAGGCCTTTTTCTGTGATTTGAACTTTGATATACGATGTGTGTTGATGTTTCTATCCAAAATATTTGATTTTTATGTAAATTAATGATATACATTTGCGTGCAAATGATCTACATTTCTGTATATGAACTCCGATATATGATTTCGCAAGCACATTTTTTTGGTTCTACTTAAAATAAAACCGCTACTTTAAATGGCGTTATATTTTGAGCTCAAAACAGACTATTTAATCGCTGCTTTAAGCAGTGGTTTTATTTTGAGCTCACTGCAGCAACAGAGAGCAGGCTATTTAACCGCTACTTAAATTAGCAGTTATATTTTGAGTTTTTTGTCACTGGGATGCATAAGGTGCTCAAGCGAATCTGATGTACCAAGTCCACGTGGACATGGAACGGGCACTCAAACATATACAAAATCGATAGATGGTATATTTCTTAACCGCTAAAAAAAAAAATATTTAAATAACGATTTGATATTTATTTTTAGCCGTTAGTTTAAGTGGCTGTTGGATTTTAACTAACCGTTTTTAAAGGAGCGATTGAGTTTGCAAGGATAAAATATCCAAGGGTGTGCCTGGACCGTACCGTAAATTAAATTATTAAAAAAAAGGGACCCCCGTGAAAAAATATCTCCAAATGTCCCTTTCTTCTCACAGGTTCCTAGTTTCTTCTTCCTCAAGAAACAACACCCACCCCTCTCTTATTTATCCATCTCAAATCTCCTTCTAACCCCTCACAGATTCAAAATTTTCAAAATGAAAGAAGAGGAGGAGCAAAAGCCCTGCGATTTCTGCGGCGAGGCGAGGGCGGTGCTCTACTGCAGGGCCGACGCCGCCCGCCTCTGCCTCTCATGCGACAGGCACGTGCACCTCGCCAACACGGTCTCCTCCAAGCACCCCCGTTCCCTCCTCTGCGACTCCTGCGCCGCCTCCCCCGCGGCGATTCTCTGCGTCTCCCACGGCGGCGAGGTCCTCTGCTCCAACTGCGACTTCGAGGCGCACGTTAGCGTCGTCCCCCACCACGAGAGGAGGCCCGTGGAGGCATTCGCTGGGTGCCCGAGTGGGGCCGACCTTGGATCTCTGCTGGGGGTCGGTAAAGATGAGGTCTTGTGGAAGAAGGAGGAGGAGGAGGAGGAGGAGGTCGGTGATGGGTTGGGTTTTGTCTGGGAAATCCCTCAAGTTGTGAGATTGGATGATTTGATTGTGCCCTCTAGTGATGGTTGTGCCCATGGGTTTCAGGCCTTGGGGGTGCCCCCTTTGCCCAAGGTATCAATTTCTCACCTTTGACTCTGTAGAATTCGAATTCGACATATTAAACTATTTTGATATCTGCTCTCATTACTTAGGTTTGTGTTTGATGGTTTGTAAAATAGCAAAAAGTTGTTGTTTTTGTGGGGGTTTCAATCCAATTTGTCAATCCAAGACTTTAGGAGAAGAAAGTATTAGAGATAGGATTTAGGTTGAAGCGGAAGGATGGTGTATTGAAACATGCTCCCATGGCTAATGTAGGGGTTACCAAGTTATCGCTTGAATGAGCCCGTTTTCATAACTCGTTTGTGCATGCTCTATAATTTTCGTGCCACCGCATTAAAAGGTCGAAGTTATGGATGGAGAATTGAGGGCTATGATTTTATATTCTAACATGTTTTTGCTGGTTTAGTGCCCCTTTATAGGCCGAGACTTGCGTATTTTGCATGCTGGTATTATTTTTAAATTTTCCACTTTAAATTTGCCTTGGTGAGATTTGAACCAGGTTGGATTTAATACTACCTTAAATGTCCCAGCTATTGCATCAAAACATCAAAGTTATCATGAGGGTTGAGGGAGATATTTATATATTCTAAACGTTATGTTCTGTGGACATTTGTTAAATTTGATTTAGAGATGAGATTTAGCTCAGGGTAAGCAAAGTGCAACTTGACAAGAGTGGATACATGTCAAGGCATTGATTATTGAGGTAGGGGGGGGGGGATGCTAGATTGGTGACAGTTATTATACGCTCGATAGGCAAAGCCGCAAAAGGCTTGGATGATCATGGTGATGGTTTACAATCTGCTTTTTGAATTAAACTTATTACATGTTTGGTTATATAATGGTTAGCTTGATATCAAAACCGAGACTAAATATGATTACATAATGGGCATACAGTGGCCTTCTTTCTCTTGTTGAAGGAATTCTTGTATAGTCTTATTGATTCATGTTTATTCCATCAATGCCATGTCCAATGTTGCTTAGTTTTGTTGGATGTTCTTGCTTTTTAGCTTTAGTTTTCTTTTTTACCCTTTTGATTTTAGGAATTAGTATACATTCTCTTAACATTGCACATTCATTAATTGTCAAGCCTCAGAGTTCGAAGCAGAACTTCTAATTTTTCTCATTCCAATCACTTAATTTAATTCTTATCGTCCTTAGTTTCCTCACATAATCATATTTGTAGAGTCTTTTTATTGCAATCAGTAATATTTTTATAATTCTTTAGTATTTTGATGCTGAAAGTTTTATTGTTACCTCAGAATCGAAATTTAGCTTGTGGGAAACAAAAAGACGAGATATTGAAGCAGCTACGCAAACTAATCAGTTCCGAGAGCCAGCCGAGCAATGATTGTGAGGAAGTTAATGCAGTTAGAGAATTTCAACCTCTCATGCTACCAGTACCCAATAATGATCAACATGGCAATTTGCATTCAGGCTTAGATGCCAACATCACTTTCTCAGTTACACAGGACTTTGAGGTTTGATTATATTCTCATGATTTTTCAATTGGTCATTTTTACAAATTTGGTGCCTGAGAAAAGTATGGTTCATTGCCGTTATAATATTTATAGATTCCAATTTAGAAATTTAGGTCTAAGCCTCTTCTTTAGTTGCACAATTTCTTCCATAATGTCTATTATCTTACAAGCCGCTGGAGAATTCTTCACATAATTAACTTAGTGCTGCGAGAGACGGGAGATATAATTCTGTTAGTTGGTAAGGAAAAACCTTAGAAACATTAGAAAGGAAACAACTTTGCTGTATTAATAAAATCATAAAATCTGCCTACAAAACATAGTAAGCATACCTTATAATGGCTAGCCCTGCTGATACTACTCAGACATTTAATATATTATAATAACCCTAAAACATTAAGACGGGAAAAAAGGGAATTTGTGAAAAACTGTAAGGGCGTATACTTTTGGGCTTCATGCATCAATTAACATAGTTTTGTGTTTGATGGTTTGTAAAGTAGTAATTTTTTTGGGCTTCATCCGGTTTGTCAATCCATGACTTTAGGAGAAGAAGATATTAGAGCTAGGATTTAGGTTGAAGTGGAGGGATAATGATTTTGAAACATTCTCCCAGAGCAAATTTATGTTATATCTTGACAAGATTGGATAGATGGCAAGATGTAGATTATTGAGGATATAGGTGCTTTGAATTATAGCATGGAGGGAAGCTAAATCAGAACCTACGATACACGAACAATTCTATTTGCTTCTTGTGTTTGTGTGCAACATATATCAGACACGTAGGCAATTCGCTCGGCACGCTTGGACCATGTCCGTCCAAATTTGACATGGTTGACACTTCTGCATAGCGTAGGATTGAGAATAAAGAATACAAAATATATGCATGGACAACTTTGATATGTTCAAGGATATAAAAATATATATTTTTTATATTCTCTCACATGATGAACCAGAGCTGGGAGTAAAAGTCCAAATTGATGCAATGATGAGCTAAGGTCTATGGAAGTAGGCTATAATTAAAAAAGGATTAATATTTTGTTTGTTCTTAATTCTTATGGATTGTATTCTTGTTTGATTTATTTTTAAATTTATTTATGTATTTGTTTTTGCTCGAGACAATTTATGGTCATTAATAAAAAGTTATAGCTTTGATTTTATTTTTGTTGTGCTCTTAAAGTTGTACTAGTACATGTTTCTTCTAATAGTTTATTGTATTTTACTTAATTTAAAATTAAATATTTCTATCTCTACTATTATAGGGCAAAAGGAAAGGGGTCAATTAAATTTGAATTTAATTGGTGATGTGCCTTTTTACTCTTTCAAAGAAATCAAACAAAACCATTATTTTATGTGAAATGCGCATAACGTCATTATTATTTTAAAAGTGCGACGCACGTAATTAAATTGCCGTGTCATTATTATTTTACAACTGCGGTGCACGTAGTTAAATTAATAAAGAAATTTATCATAAAAAATTCTACAATTACTTGCAACGCCAGAAACGCAAGTATAAATAATGTCGTTTTGTCGTAGTGTCCTTTTAACAAATTTGTCGTGTCCCATTTCCATGTTTCATAGATCAGAACAAATATTATTATTTTTTACAATTACATAATGCGAAAGGGTTAGATGATTATGGTGACAGCATACGATACCTTGATTAAATTTATTATATGTTTGGTTATATCTATTGAGGGAAACGTTCCATGGCTAAAATGTTACCAAGATATCAAAACAAGACCCTCATGAAATGGCATTTCTTTCTCTTGTTGAAGGAATCGTTGTACAGTTCCATTAGTCCATCTTTCCTACATGAATGTCACGCTCAATGTTACTTAATTTTGTATTATGTTCTTTCTTGTTTACTTTCTTTTTAATTAGAAAAAGGTCATTTGATTTTAGAAATTTTTACACATTCTTTTTACATCACATATCCTAATTTGTCGCCATTTTAGTCTTAGACTTTGAAGTAAAACTTTTAAATTTATCTATTATTCCAGTCACCTAATTTAATCCTTTGAAATGTGATTGTCCTTGGTTTTCTCGCATAATCATATCCGCATAATTGTTTTGTTTTAAATTTGTCTTATTTTTTTATTATGCTCTTTCCCCCTCCACGTGATTAGTATTTTGACTCTGGAAGCTTTTTGTTACCTCAGAATCGAAATTTAGCTTGTGGGAAACAAAAAGACGAGACACTGAAGCAGTTACGCAAACTAATCAGTTCCGAGAGCCAACCGAGCAATGACTGTGAGGAAGTTAATGCAGTTACAGAATTTCAATCTCTCTTGCCACACAACAATGATCAACATGACAATTTGCATTCAGACTTCAATGTGAATGCCATGTTCTCAGTTACACCAGACTTTGAGGTTGGATTAAATTCTCATGATCTTTCAATTGAGCATGCTTGCAAAGTTCGTACCTGAGAAAAGTCTGGCTCATCGCTGCTATAATATTTATAGATTCCAATATAGAAATTTAGGTCTAAGCCTCTTCTTTAGTTACACAATTTTCTTCCATAATGTCTATTCTCTCACAAGCCGCTGGTGAATCTTCTTCACATAATTAACTTGGTTTTGTGAGAGACGGGAAATATCATTCTGTTAGTTGGCACGGTAAAACCTTAAAAACATTAGAAAGGAAACAACTCTGCTATATTACTAAAATCATGATATCTGCCTATAAAACAAAGTTAGCATACATTGTAATAGCTAGCCGTGATACAACTTAGACAATGAACATATGAGAATAACCCCAAAAGATTTAAGTCTGGAAACATAGGAAATTAGTGAGATATAGTAAGGCCGTAAAGTCTTAGGCTTCATGCATCCATTAGATGGCCTCTCGGAGTGATGCTGATGGACATTTGTCTATTGGTTCAGTAGAGCATATATTTTCATTTAAAAAAAGGTAGCATAATAGTCATGATCGAAAGTTATACAATCTGGAGGTTGGCCTAAACAAAGGGGGAAAATTCATGTTATGATTTGTGCACCGTGGTCTACATCATAACTAGCCAGAAGCAAAAAATAATTATAATTGGTGGATCATCATTAAGTCAGAAATTGTTTCTGAAATGTTCTGCTGCTACAATGTGAGACAAGTTTCTCTACTTGCAGGCTAGTGAGCTCCAATGGAACAACATCAATTGGAACGAGGCAACTGACCCAGCAATATATCCTAACGAGCAACATCCAGAAAGTTTCTCTGCGGCGGCGACTTCATTTTTTCCTGACAATGTTTCAAACTTCAATAAAACTGATGGATATCCAAGGCACGATCAAGTTGTGGGAGAGAGAATACGACAATTGACACCAAAACTCGGACTTGATATATTGTGTCCAGATCGCGACTCCGTCATCACACGATACAAGGAGAAGAGAAAAGCAAGGAGGTCAATATAATTAACATTTCTCAAAAAAAAAACTCTCAATTTTATTTGACTGTTAATGTAACATGTTCTCATGTTACTTTTTAAACAGATATGATAAGCTGATAAGGTATGAATCAAGGAAGGCTCGGGCAGATAGCAGGGTAAGAGTCAAGGGGCGCTTCGCTAAAGTGACTCAAGTGCCAAAACCTTAAAGAGTAAGAAACACCACGTGATATAAAAGGATCTGGCTTCTACGTTCAGATTTCTTTGATGTTGTTGAGCACGGAGCTGTTATCTAAGCCTAAATTTGAGCAGGTTTCTCATCATCACTTCGAGTCTCGGAAAAACATGCAGATGTCCGTTGGTTGCATGATATGAAACCATGTTCGTAGATGTTGTATCACCGTATAGATTGTATTATATTTTATGCATAGATAGATAGCTGAGAGCAAAATCTGCTGTAGAAATTGGTACTGATGTGAGTATTAGTGTTTTATCCGTAGAAAATGTTGTGGATCATGGTCAAAATTTTCATGTTGTTTAGGGTTTATGAGACTTGTATTCCCAATCTCATGCGGGAAGTTGTTGTATGTTGTATATTGTCAAATGCAAATGAGTCTTTTTGGTATCATTCTTATCTTAATTTTTTCTCTGGAAAGCATTACTTCTCTTATTTAATTTACCTTGCAACCCTTTTTATTTTATATTTTTGCTCGGTAGAAGATGGTTTTACTTTACAATATTTATTTTCCAGCAAGTAACAGTTCATACGTGTTGTATAACTTTTCTTTTCAAGATGAGAGGATGCCGGGTTTTCGCAACGGATGATGTTATTCTATCTCTTTGTTGCTTTTCTTTAAATTTTAAAGATGCTTGTCTTGGTGCAGGATCTGGATGACAGAGATCGATGGCAACGGCGACGATGTCGGAGAAGGTTGGATCGATGGGGACTTATTAACAGGTCTGTTGAAGAAAATCTGAATCCAACGTAAAGGCTCGGATTTGATTGATGGCGATGAACGACGATAGAGATGGGCCTGGCATCTGAGGAACGCACTCCGTAGAGGAATCACTCCTCATACCGGATCGCACGATGAACTCGGCAGAGAACTCAAGACTCGATCACAATATTTTAAATTAATCAATATCATTCATCAACCATCTCGAGAAAAGGTTCTAGAGTTTTATCATGTAGCAAAATCTTAGCTTCAATTACAAAATAAAACCACATAAAATCTAAAATTGCAAACCTAAACTAAGAAATAATAATAACCAAATATATCGTAAAGAAATAAAATATTGCTGCCCTCATCAGGTTGCATCCCAAATAATGAATGCTTTATATCCCTTTATTTTCTTTCTTTCTTTTTTATTATTCACCCATTTCCGTTGCATATAAAGTAATTCAAAATTGAAAAAAAACTGATTTAACTAAGGAAAAATTGATCGAAATGATTTTTTAAAATGCAACAAATATAATATTTAACGCTCTCAAGTAGCGTTTTGAACCTACTTTATATTCGATTATCATCTATCTTCCTTTATAACTAACCCATTTCCATTCCATCTAAGTAATTCAAAATTGCCAGAAATTGGCTAGAAAAAAGAAGAAAAGAAGAAAAATGTCTGAAATTTTGTAATGTGCAATGTAAATAATAGGTTCAAATGAAAAATGAAAAAAGAAATGTAGATAATGAAGCTATAAGAATCATTAAGTCAAATTAATCTAATGAACATGGACCCGTAAATTCAATCGACTGCTTATATTTAATGATGAAAACAAACGAGTTTATAAAACTTTTAGAACAAAGCCAATTTTTTTTGTGTGGCAAACTGGCAACAAATAAAATGAAAACGAAACATGAATCCACTCCATCACAAATACAAAACCACCATAAACTACCACATCAAAGAGATAAATACATGCACATCATTCATTATAACTAGTTCTTTATTGAGATCTCCTATGGAAGCCGATAATGGTGTGCAGCAGCAACAGAAGGTAAGCCAACGAAGCGAACATCGACAACACAACAGCAGCAGTGACCACGCCGCAAAATTTATTCGTTACGTCGCAGATTTTTGTCCAGCCATACTTGTCGACCCCATTCTTCATCACGACGTCTATGGCTATGGCCGCGCCGTTGGACGAGAAGAGGAGGGCGAACGTCACGAGGTCGAAGATGGAGAGCAGAGGGAGGTTGGCGAAGCTGGAGCGGTTGATGGCGGATAGTGCTAATGAGACAGAGGAGAAGATGAATGCTATCACATTGGCTGCTATGAAATACCTGTGAAGGCAACATTATTGTTAATTTCTGATATTTAAGATATCATCAAGAGATGTTAATTTTTCAAATTAAAATTCATATATAAGGAGATATACAAGTCAAAATCAGTACATAAATTGTCTCCAAATCCTTTTAGGATGATATGTTTGCTTTAAAAAAGAATGGGGAACACCTTTCTAATGTAAACGAAGTAAATTTCTTATTTGAGTTCATATTGAAATTAAAAAGTACAATTACATCCAATTTTTGTTGTGAACTCGACAACCATTTTCCTTGATAACAATGATTTTTACTGCCTAAAAGCCCTACATATTTTTACATAGGCTCACATCCTATGAAAATTAAGGTTCACCAACCTCCTTTGAAACGTGGTCGCTCATCTTTCTTTTGAAAATTAAGGTTCTAGGAATTTGAAAACGCATTGAATTTCTAACATAATACCAATATATATATATATATATATATATATATATATATATATCTCAAAAATCAATATTAAAAATGCATCCCGTATCCAAGGTTTTTGGATAATTGTGAATCTGCATCGTGTTGTATCCCGTTACCGTACCTGATGAACCTATGCTACATAGATCACATCGATCCAATCTAAGTAAGAAGTTTGATAAGCTAAGTGCGACAAGAGATTCCCGTTTCTTTCCGGTTAGTAATTTCAGTTAAAACCTATATTTTCGCATATTGAAAAAAGGCGATACTTACACAAAAGCAGAGGAGTAAGTGGACTTCACCGTCACGGGGACAATCCCCACAACGTTATTATAATCGTCGGTTTGCACCACCGTCGTCGTCTGCTTAGCTACACCCATCAAAATGGTCGAGGTCAGAGTGAGAACAATTGCAAGGCCACGTAGGACGATGCCTAACAATCGCATCGGGTCTGAAGGCACCACCGTGCCCGTGCCTGGAGTCGGGCTAGGGAATGTGCCGGGGGTTCCATTGGGGCCAGGCTTGCTTTGCATCTCCACAGGGGCCATTGGATTTGTTTGTATGCTTTGTGTTCAGAGGAAGGCTGTATTTATAGAGGCTGTGGTTACAATGGAAATGCAGTTAGCATCTCAAGTCTAAGGTCAACTGCTGTGAGAAGGTGCCAACAAGAGTTGGGAATTTTGACAAACTGTATTGGGGTTAAAAGTCCTTGACTGACTTAGATTGCATGCTAGTCAACTAGGGATTTAACCAGGGATCTGAACGGATCGGATATAGCTGTAACCATATCCTTATGCGTTAGCCGTTGGCGGATGTCCACACAAATACATATAATAAAAACCGCTATACGTATTTGAAAGAAATTAGATACGGATATAAAATGAATATAGTAAAAACTATATTCATACATAGTATAAAGAGTCGGATATTAAATCGGATACGGATACAGATACGGAAGGAATATATGTGTTACCAATACCATATCTGTATCCGGTTATCGTGGACAGATACGAGTACGGATAGCTATCGGAAATGAAAATCAATATCCGTATTTGATAAAAATCGGACAGTAATACAAATTCCATTCAGATTACCCGCATCCGTTTACATCTCTAGATTTACAATATAAATGTACTAAATAACACTGATTCACTAAACTACCATAAACATAGTTGTCGAATCATGATACGTATCACATATCGTATCGTATTATATAGTAAGATTTTTTTTTCTTAATGTATCCAACTATATATTTCATAAATATAAGTTCAAATTAGGAAATATGGAACGATATAGAGGAATATAATGGTTAGTAAAGTGTTAATGTAGGAAGCGACACAACCATACAAATGTAAATATAAAATAGGTAAATCAAAACCATTCAAATGAACGACTTTTGTTCATAAGAAAATTAACCAATATGAGTGGAACCGAACCGAAATAGAATTTAGAACCTAATTTTTGGCATCGTGCACTATTCTATATCGTATCGTTTTGTATCGTATCAAAAAGCTACCATATCGTATTGTATCGTATGATATAAATCATATATCGTAAGATATTGACAACTATGACCATAAACTATAGATGCTTACACTAAACTACCAAAAACTTTGGTAATTACAAGAAACTATCAAAAAGCGTTTTACTAATAGCATCCGTCTTTCTGAGAATTTTACCTTTAATTTATTAAACTAACATGATGGCTGCAGCGAAATTTGTAAAACACCATTAGAGGTTTAGGTTTAGTGAAAAATCAGTGCTAATATGAAGGTTAGTTGTGATTTATAAAGTTTTTGGTAGTTTAGTGAATAATGGGTATCGTTTTTATAGTTTAGTGAAATCAAGCCATATAATAATGTGAAGAAACCAATGAGCAGTAGCTCAGTTGGTATGATCACTTCCTCTCTTTGGAAGAGTGCGGGGTTCGAACCTAGAAACTCCAAAAGGGAAAGTGGCCACAAATTAATGCTTTTGGAGCAAATTTGCGGGTCCCCTAAGTGTGTGTGGGGTGGGGTGGGATGGGTGGGTCCCCTAAGTGTGTGTGGGGTGGGGTGGGGTGGGGTGGGATGGGTGGGTGGGTCCCCTAGGTGTGTGTGCGGGGTTCGAACCTAGGAACCCTAAGAGAAAAGGTAGCTACAAATTAACGCTTTCGGGGCAAATTCGTGGGTCCCCTGAATGTGTGTGGGGTGGGATGGGTGTGTGGGTGTGGTGTGCGTGGATGTGTTGTATGTGTTGTCGGTTAGGGTTTAAGGGCCAGTGCAAAAAAAATGTGAAGAATATTCTATCACACTATGAACAGATAATGAGTTATCCCTTTCTTCTTCAAGATCTTATATATGGTATCAGAGTTTTACGATTAAAAGCTCAATTTTTTGATCCATGGCCTCCTCTCAAAACTCCTCCATCATCTCCAAATTCCCTTTTCCAACAAAATTTTCCCACACAAACTTCATCGTGTGGAGATCTCAACTTCAATCGGCTTTAATCGACTACGATCACCTTGACCACATCGACGGCTTCAAGTCTTCTCCTCCGAGAACTATCACTGACGTTTATGACACCACTAAGCGTGTCAAAAATCCCGACTACCATCAATGGTACCGTCAGGATCAACTTATTCTCAACGCTATCCTCGGCAGCTGCGTCGAGACGATCCAGCCCCACATCTCCTATGTTTTCTCCTCTGAGAAAATATGAGATCGACTTGTTATTCTCCTTGCGAACAAATCTCGCTCACGAGCTATGTCGCTCAAGAAACGCCTCATCAACAATCAACGCAATTTGCGATCTATAAGCGAGTATCTACAGTGTTGGGGTCGAAAATTACACCCCGGTTGACCAAGTCAATGTCAAAGTCAACCCCAAGTCAGGCGGGCCCAAGCCCAGGTCGAGTGGGCCCATGCCCAAGTCGAGCCCCGTGGCCGGCCTCCCCTATGCCAAAATGAAATCATGTAATAAATAATTTTGATGTAATTTTTTATACATGAATGTAAGGAAAATGGGCATAAAACCAAATTTTTGTAAAGCCCATGACTCATGTGCAAAAGAAATGAGCACATGAGGCATGGGATGGGCAAGATGCCATTTTGTAAAGCCCAAGGGGCTATATGTAAATTTGTAAGCCTATAAAAGATAACATGATAATGAAATAAAAAAGGACATTTTTCATTCTTTCAAACTCTAGGGTTTTTGTGCCTCCTTCTCCTTCCTCAAGGTTCTAA
Source organism: Agapanthus africanus (assembly GCA_030015575.1). Classification (NCBI taxonomy): domain Eukaryota; kingdom Viridiplantae; phylum Streptophyta; class Magnoliopsida; order Asparagales; family Amaryllidaceae; genus Agapanthus; species Agapanthus africanus. The sequence continues at coordinate 38,737,636 of CM057340.1, forward strand.
ACCATCTTCCCATTTTCTGAATTAAATCAAGAGTTTTACTCTTCCTTTCCCAAAAATAAATGGCTTTTCACCACAAAACCCACAAAGGGGAGCTCAGATCTTCTATCAGATCTCAAAAAGGCGAGATTTTTAAATTTCACCCCCTTTCTCTAAAATCCGGCCAACCGAGAGAAAAAAGGAGACCCACCTCCAAAAACTCAACTTTGGAGAAGATTCAGGGCCCAAGGAAGAAGAAAGGAGTCCCCTTTCATCAGCTCCAAAAATATCTTAGGAGTTTAACTCCTCAAAAAATATAAAAAATAATAAATCTTTCTTTTGGGGAGTACAACTCCCAGTGCAGGGGCTAAGCCTGTTAGTGATATGTATGCCCTAGAGGCCATTGCTGTACATACGATGTATATTGTAGTGGATACTTGGACATATATATGGAGGACTTTCTTGCTCGACATGATAGTACGCTATCTGGTTGCACTTTATCTTAACATGTACTCTGATTGTCTCTATGTTACATGTTGATAAAGCACTTAGGATGAGTACTTGACTACCGGGACTATGATGCAGATCATACTAGTGGGGACAGTGTAGTCGCTAAGTACATCCTTCAAATGTTCCTAGTCGTAGGTGTATCGAGACAGGGCATCGATATACCAGAGTAGACTAGCGTATGCTTCTTGACCCATGGAGATGGGCGATGGATGATCTCATATCCATTGGTGTCACGCCCCGCTTCCCAAAGTACGGAATACGAGGGGTAGACAAGGCCAGCCATGCTCCTACGGTCAAGGAAATGTCCTGCCGTAGTCACACTTCGGCTTCTAGTTTATCATGGTAAACAGTAAACGATGCGCAGGTAAAGAGAAATGCAGTAACTGAAGGAAACAATATAAAGACTGACCTGAAGTGGAACAAATGAATGTAAATCGGGAAGGCAAGTCAAGAAGTCTGTGATGCATGTCTAGATCTGGTCCAAGCTAAATCTTCTCCTCACACTGAGCATGCATACTCAGGTCGTCAGAGCGACACAATAGCAATATAATGTATATAATCAAGTAACAGTTCTAACAGTGGTGAAGGATATGAATAACAGTAAATCAATAACAGCATGAATATAAATGAGCAGAGATAAATGCAGCGGAGCAGTAAAGCAGTATAACGATATGTCATGTATGTCAACACAGTATAAGGAATGTAAACAACAGTAACCCTATCAGTCTCTAAGTCTCACTGCACAGGTCAATAAGCCAATCGTCAGTCCAAGTGTGAGAGTCAACCACTCGCGAGTGTCCTCCACCCAAGGGTAGAACCCAAGGGCAAGGGACCACGGGCCCAACATGTAACGAATGTATCACGGTGATATAGCACATACCCTGTAAATCTCCATATAACTCCCTAAATATATAAGCCGGCATGGGACTCCCGAGATTCTGTTGAATTCACACTTGAACTACCCCACACCCCGTGGTCTACATCCAACGCTAACCATAACCCTAAATACTAATCGATCCGTGACAAGTCTGCGCGAGAACTGGAGGCAGGACCTCCATCAAGCACGTCCCGACTAATACCTAAGATAAATAGCAGTGTCGGATGCCTTATCTGTGACATCCGTGCGAGCGCTTCCATAAGTGTCCCATACCACTTATAGTCACACGTACACGCATCCCACAGACGTCGACAATGCAATAGAATAAAAGGGACACTGATTGTGCACAAGTACGTATCGCTTTCACCTAATCACGAATACACGAACACTGACGTACTTGCCGCAATCAACACTAAAATCTAACACTGGGTAAATGCACGATGTCACTAGGTTATCACTACAATGATATAGGTATGATATGATGCATGAACAGTATAAGAAGCACAACTAAGGTATCATAAAAAACAGCAGTCTATCACTTGCACGATTTATCATGAAACATATGTATATAATTTAGCAAAATGATAAACAGGTAGTATTTAATATGTTCAGCTATCTATCCTTAGAATTTTGTTTCAGGTCAAACGGGTTTCAGGATCATTAGTTATAACTGTTTCATTTTAAGCGCACGCGGCTGGAAATCCAATTTCAGAATCAGGAATCCATTTCGCAACGCCTTTCAACCCCAGTTGGGATCATAATTTAGCGACGCTACAGTTGGATGAATTCTAGGGTTTTCAGTAAAGTTTTCAACGCAACAAACGGATCTTCAATCGCGTCTGTACGTTAGGAGTTACCATCTGTTTAGTATCAACATGTCAATTCTGATTCTGCTGGGACTGTTATGTGTCCCGATCTTCTAAATTACAAATTAAATAGTAAATGATAACGAAACAGGATGAAACTAATTGTGTTGTCTAGCTAACAGAGTTACCTACAATAAGAAGTGGAGTTCCGCAGCCTACGAGTTAAGGAAATCCTGTGGTATCCAATACGGAACAGCAAGCAATGACTGGAGTCGCTCTGGACTGCAGTCCAGAGTCGCACTCCGATCCGAATCTCATCACGGTTTAAGTACAGGAATGTTTGGAAACTAGCATAGGGTTAAAGTTCGTCGAGTTAGCTTCGATTTGAGCCCTCGAACGCACCATTCTACTATGTAAATGATTTATGGTGAAATTAACGGTTTTCAGGTGCAACAGAATTACAGTTTTACGTCTAAACTTGGGGCAGTTGTTTTAATCTTAAATGATCAAATTTTCCAGCGAAGTTCACACAGTAGGTCCACGACAATACGGGCCAAGCAATGATATCTAATTCCGTCAAATTGAATAATGATTTTCTATGAGAACAAGCACCGAACGGTTTATTGGCTATATTTAGCATCAAGCAAAACATGTATTATATCTACGATTTTGATTTGTAACTTAACAATAAATAGCATGAAAGCAAGTAAAAACTTGCCTGGAGGCGCACGGCAGCGAGGTACAGTACGGACGCGCGACGAGCTATCACCGCGACGGTACGGCTCCGGGTGAGCTCGGGTCTGTTCTCGATCGGCGAGGGCTCGGGGCGTCGTCGGGATGTCTGCGGTGGTCACAACTCTCGATGGTGGCTGCTTGTGTGGTGGTGGCCGGAAGGTGGAATGTTTGGTCACGGAGAAAGAGAGAGAAAGAGAATTTCTGAGAAAGAGAGAGAGAAAGAGATTTGAGAGGGAATTGAGAGAGAGTCACAGAGAGAAAGGGTTTAGAGAGAGAAGAGAGAGGGGAGCAGAGGGAGAGGGGGCAGTAGAGAGAGAGACGAGAACTGAGAGTGAGAGATGGAGAGTGAGAGAGAGTTAGAGAGAGAGAGAGAGCTGTAGACAGAGAAAGAGAGAGAGAGTGATCGGGAGAGAGAGTTGGAAGGAGAGATCGGGAGAGAGAGAGACTAACTGGGTGATGACGGGGTCGACGGAGGGGAGCTCGTCGTGGTGCTGAGGTCGAGGGTCGACGACGTGGGACGACGGCGAGGCGACGAGGAGGGAGACGGTTAGAACCAGAGAGAGTGAGGGAGGACGACGAGATGTAGAGTGGGACTCGCCGGCGAGAGGCGCAGGGGCTCGTGCTCGGGTGTGCAGGGAAGTGGGGTGCTCGGGGTGCGGGTGAGTGCTCGGGCAGTGGAGGACGGAGGGTGGTGACGGTGGTTGTCGGTGGTGGTCGGCGAAGCGATGAGCTCCCGTGACCGAGGACGAGAGCAAGGAGGGAGAAGACGAGGGGGCGATGTGAGTTCGAAGGAGTTCTGGATGAGAGGGGGAAAATTTGGGGAGACGTGTGGGAGGGCGTCGTGGTAACGTTCGCGAGCGGGGCGCGAGGAGCGGCGACGTGGGCGACGGCGAGGAAAGCGGATCTCGCGCGCGAAAGGCGGAGAGAGCCGTTGGGATTTGAAGAAGATGTACAGTGGTTAGTCGGGTCGGGTCTAAGGAGAGAACGGGTGCGGGCTGCTGGCGAGTAGAGTGGGCCGGGCCGAGTTAAAAAGAAAACTAAAATAAATAAGCTAAAGGGCCAGCTGAGAATGGGGCTTGGAAGCTTAAGAAAGAAAGGATTTAATTATTGAAGAAGAAATAGGAACGGGCCGAGGTGAGTTGGGACAGAGAAATATAAGGGAAAACATTGAGGGGAAAAAGAATGGATGGGCTCGGGCTTGTAGAAATAAATTAGGGAATAAGAAAATTAGAAAGGCCGGGCTGAGAAAATAAAAGAGGAGAATTTATTTGGGGAAAATAGTGGTTGGGCCTGGAGAACGGGCTGAGGGAATAATTGAAGAGAAAAGGGAAATTATATGGAAAAGAAACGGGCCGAGGGTGTGGGCTGGAAATTAAATTTGTGATTAAATAGGAATGTGTGGGCTGAGTACATAATAAGAAAATATATAGAAAATTTGAAGAGAAAGAGAGGGATGCGGGCTGCAGTAGGAGAATGGTCCAGCTAAAATTATTTAAAGGATTTTAAAACTAAGCGGCTGAAGGAGTGAAGTGGGTCGGAGGAAATGAAAGATGAGATCTGGGTTTGATGAGATTTTGAAAATAAATAAATAATTATAAATAAATTTTATAGGTAAAAGAAAATACGGCGTAGACGTATAAAAAGATGCTGGGTATTACATCATACCACCCTTACAAAAATTTCGTCCTCGAAATTTAAAATAAGCGATAAGTTATACAACATAAGTGAAAAACTATTAGATTGCACACTAACACCAAAGATTATTAACAGTACGTGGACGAATAAATTTGAAATAAATATAAGTAAGAACCACATACGGAAAGGTAGGTCTACATAGGTATAAGGCAAGAATAATTATAAGGGCAACTACAGGTATACAAAATAGCAATAACAACAACAACGAATAATGATATTCGAGGAGTACTCGATATTTGCACATATCAATAAATCAAAGGTAGCACAACAAAAATAATAAGTATAAGGCACGACCATCTATAATAGTAAACATAGGCACAAAACCCGAAAATAAAATAACGAGAATAAAGCAGCGAAAACTAGTCAGTAGGTTAAAACATTTTAAGATACTGTATCGATACAATATGTTTAAAATAATTTAGAAAACTTGTATAGTGAAATCAAGAAACATGGACAAAAAGTATGCGCCTTGTAAGGTTGCGCTATTGAAAATGAAAATAATAATAGTTGTACTTAAAATACAATAACGGAGTAATCAATAACACAAATCAAAATAATGAAAACTAAATTTTCGAATAACACAGTCCCTATATATATAGTTAGGGAAAAAGGAAGAACACAAAAAGGGAGTGTGGCTCAAACAGAAGGTTGAAGTGTGTCTGCTTTAGGCTGAAGATCAAGGAAACTGAGATCGGGTCAGCATAGAAATTAAGGGTGAGCAACGAAAGAATACAAAAGGAAAGTGTGGGGGAAACAACAGTTGATACAACACACGAATCAAAATTTGAAAAGTTACCGAATTCGGAAATTTCACAGGAACTATTCTCCTCTCCGAAGGATCTCAAACAGGGTACAGACGGAGGATGAATGGTGGCGCATTCCAAGGATCAGGGTGCGGTACTTTCTGATCGAAACGAGTGTGAAAGCTATACAATGAGTAGGAGTGGACAGTCAGGGATCTCAGCAGAAAATAATTGGATAAGGGCAATAAACAAGCATCAAGCGAACCAAAAATCAAAAGGTTTACGAATTCAGAAGATTTATTTCATTCAAGAAAATTTGAAACAAGACATCCCCAAGGCGAAAAGTGGCCCTAAACTATACACGGTTTATTTGGCCAGAAAGACAACATCAAAAGACATTCCGTCCATCCCGGTTGTGGCGATTCAGAAGGTTGCGGTAGGCTCGCGCACTCAGGTAAGGGCGTCCATTCCTATATCGCCTCGCAGGCATCGCCGCTGGGTCTTCTTCAACAATAGGGTCTTGATCTTCTGGTCCTTCTTCCTCGGATAGAGCTTCTTCATCGAGGTTCGATTCCATGTGGTTCTCTCCTTCTGCATTTTCTTCCACGGGATCCTCCTCAACTGGATTTTCTTCTATCGGGTCTTTATCGGGATCTTCCTCTATCGGGTATTCCTCTATAGGGTTCTCCTCAGGATCTCCTTCTTCTTCGTCGGAATCAGCTATCATGTCAAACTCTGGGGCGGCTATTTCTTCGTCCTCTGAATCGTTGTTTCCGAAGTTGACCTGGGGACCGTTGACCTCATCATCAGAACTCGTCAGTGTGTGATCTAAGGAAACGCATGACTGTGTATCTTCATCCAGATGCGGCGCAGCTCCAGGGTGGGCCATGGTCTGAAAAGAAAGTCATGATTAGACAGTGGGATACATCAAGGAAAAAGCTCAGGGTACGAACTATAGGAAAACATGCGGTTGCAGGAACTGAAAAATCAGGATTAAAATACTGTGATAATGAATAGAGATAGATAAAGAGAAAGCAAGAGAATGACACATATATTACGATTCAAACTTTATTGTATTCAACCAAACGTTCAACGGATATAAGATCCCAACTGGAAAAAAAATATTCATAAGAAGGTGACAACATTTTTACTGAAAGTAGATAACATGAAAATTATTCTTCGACTACTACAACATTGCATTCTCGTCGCGTGAGTTGAATCCTGCGTTTGATCCGCCTTATCGTCGAAGTCCGAACTACGCGGCAATCCTCACTTGGCAGAAGTGGGGAGAGTGGACAAGTTTCTTCCTTGCAGTTCTTTCCTTTCTGGGCAACCGTTGATGATGTGTTCGCTGGATCCACAAATTAGACATTTTCCTTGGGCGCGGCGACAATCCCTCTGAAGATGTCCTGGCCTCTTACAATATCCACAGCAAAGGTTCTTCTGATGCTTCTGTTGACGCTTCATTTTCTTCTCCTTTCCTCGTCCAATAGGGATCCCTTTATGATCGGAGACTCCCGCCGGGGCCTGATTCACCTGTCTTCTCAATCCTTCAGCTAATAAATCGTTTGTTCGCTCCTGGGCTTCCTTTAAACCGTGCAATACACTCAGGATCTCAACAGTCTGATTCTAGGGATCGGATAAAAATGAAGAGTCGTTGGAAGACATGATCCTGAAACAACAATTTGAGGATGATATAAGTCACAAGCTAAATGAATCAAAATATAATATGGATAGAACAAGGATTCAAGGATATCAGAGATGATGAATATCATTACGAGTGGGGAATCAACTGTATCACTTTAAGTCACTTGAATAGAGTACGGTAGTGCAATTGCCGCTACATACCCTTGTCAAGTCACCCGAAACCATAGTGAATGGATAGCTGAACGTACGATGTGAATATGAATCAAGAATGACAGTTTACAACCTAGACCGAAGGATGTCTTAGATTGTCAAACCGTACACGGAAAACTGCAATCCCAATCGATGCAAAACCTGGCTCTGATACCAACTAAACCATGTCACGCCCCGCTTCCCAAAGTACGGAATACGAGGGGTAGACAAGGCCAGCCATGCTCCTACGGTCAAGGAAATGTCCTGCCGTAGTCACACTTCGGCTTCTAGTTTATCATGGTAAACAGTAAACAATGCGCAGGTAAAGAGAAATGCAGTAACTGAAGGAAACAATATAAAGACTGACCTGAAGTGGAACAAATGAATGTAAATCGGGAAGGCAAGTCAAGAAGTCTGTGATGCACGTCTAGATCTGGTCCAAGCTAAATCTTCTCCTCACACTGAGCATGCATACTCAGGTCGTCAGAGCGACACAATAGCAATATAATGTATATAATCAAGTAACAGTTCTAACAGTGGTGAAGGATATGAATAACAGTAAATCAATAACAGCATGAATATAAATGAGCAGAGATAAATGCAGCGGAGCAGTAAAGCAGTATAACGATATGTCATGTATGTCAACACAGTATAAGGAATGTAAACAACAGTAACCCTATCAGTCTCTAAGTCTCACTGCATAGGTCAATAAGCCTACGTCAGTCCAAGTGTGAGAGTCAACCACTCGCGAGTGTCCTCCACCCAAGGGTAGAACCCAAGGGCAAGGGACCACGGGCCCAACATGTAACGAATGTATCACGGTGATATAGCACATACCCTGTAAATCTCCATATAACTCCCTAAATATATAAGCCGGCATGGGACTCCCGAGATTCTGTTGAATTCACACTTGAACTACCCCACACCCCGTGGTCTACATCCAACGCTAACCATAACCCTAAATACTAATCGATCCGTGACAAGTCTGCGCGAGAACTGGAGGCAGGACCTCCATCAAGCACGTCCCGACTAATACCTAAGATAAATAGCAGTGTCGGATGCCTTATCTGTGACATCCGTGTGAGCGCTTCCATAAGTGTCCCATACCACTTATAGTCACACGTACACGCATCCCACAGACGTCGACAATGCAATAGAATAAAAGGGACACTGATTGTGCACAAGTACGTATCGCTTTCACCTAATCACGAATACACGAACACTGACGTACTTGCCGCAATCAACACTAAAATCTAACACTGGGTAAATGCACGATGTCACTAGGTTATCACTACAATGATATAGGTATGATATGATGCATGAACAGTATAAGAAGCACAACTAAGGTATCATAAAAAACAGCAGTCTATCACTTGCACGATTTATCATGAAACATATGTATATAATTTAGCAAAATGATAAACAGGTAGTATTTAATATGTTCAGCTATCTATCCTTAGAATTTTGTTTCAGGTCAAACGGGTTTCAGGATCATTAGTTATAACTGTTTCATTTTAAGCGCACGCGGCTGGAAATCCAATTTCAGAATCAGGAATCCATTTCGCAACGCCTTTCAACCCCAGTTGGGATCATAATTTAGCGACGCTACAGTTGGATGAATTCTAGGGTTTTCAGTAAAGTTTTCAACGCAACAAACGTATCTTCAATCGCGTCTGTACGTTAGGAGTTACCATCTGTTTAGTATCAACATGTCAATTCTGATTCTGCTGGGACTGTTATGTGTCCCGATCTTCTAAATTACAAATTAAATAGTAAATGATAACGAAACATGATGAAACTAATTGTGTTGTCTAGCTAACAGAGTTACCTACAATAAGAAGTGGAGTTCCGCAGCCTACGAGTTAAGGAAATCCTGTGGTATCCAATACGGAACAGCAAGCAATGACTGGAGTCGCTCTGGACTGCAGTCCAGAGTCGCACTCCGATCCGAATCTCATCACGGTTTAAGTACAGGAATGTTTGGAAACTAGCATAGGGTTAAAGTTCGTCGAGTTAGTTTCGATTTGAGCCCTCGAACGCACCATTCTACTATGTAAATGATTTATGGTGAAATTAACGGTTTTCAGGTGCAACAGAATTACAGTTTTACGTCTAAACTTGGGGCAGTTGTTTTAATCTTAAATGATCAAATTTTCCAGCGAAGTTCACACAGTAGGTCCACGACAATACGGGCCAAGCAATGATATCTAATTCCGTCAAATTGAATAATGATTTTCTATGAGAACAAGCACCGAACGGTTTATTGGCTATATTTAGCATCAAGCAAAACATGTATTATATCTACGATTTTGATTTGTAACTTAACAATAAATAGCATGAAAGCAAGTAAAAACTTGCCTGGAGGCGCACGGCAGCGAGGTACAGTACGGGCGCGCGACGAGCTATCACCGCGACGGTACGGCTCCGGGTGAGCTCGGGTCTGTTCTCGATCAGCGAGGGCTCGGGGCGTCGTCGGGGTGTCTGCGGTGGTCACAACTCTCGATGGTGGCTGCTTGTGTGGTGGTGGCCGGAAGGTGGAATGTTTGGTCACGGAGAAAGAGAGAGAAAGAGAATTTCTGAGAAAGAGAGAGAGAAAGAGATTTGAGAGGGAATTGAGAGAGAGTCACAGAGAGAAAGGGTTTAGAGAGAGAAGAGAGAGGGGAGCAGAGGGAGAGGGGGCAGTAGAGAGAGAGACGAGAACTGAGAGCGAGAGATGGAGAGTGAGAGAGAGTTAGAGAGAGAGAGAGAGCAGTAGACAGAGAAAGAGAGAGAGAGTGATCGGGAGAGAGAGTTGGAAGGAGAGATCGGGAGAGAGAGAGACTAACTGGGTGATGACGGGGTCGACGGAGGGGAGCTCGTCATGGTGCTGAGGTCGAGGGTCGACGACGTGGGACGACGGCGAGGCGACGAGGAGGGAGACGGTTAGAACCAGAGAGAGTGAGGGAGGACGACGAGATGTAGAGTGGGACTCGCCGGCGAGAGGCGCAGGGGCTCGTGCTCGGGTGTGCAGGGAAGTGGGGTGCTCGGGGTGCGGGTGAGTGCTCGGGCAGTGGAGGACGGAGGGTGGTGACGGTGGTCGTCGGTGGTGGTCGGCGAAGCGATGAGCTCCCGTGACCGAGGGCGAGAGCAAGGAGGGAGAAGACGAGGGGGCGATGTGAGTTCGAGGGAGTTCTGGATGAGAGGGGGAAAACTTGGGGAGACGTGTGGGAGGGCGTCGTGGTAACGTTCGCGAGCGGGGCGCGAGGAGCGGCGACGTGGGCGACGGCGAGGAAAGCGGATCTCGCGCGCGAAAGGCGGAGAGAGCCGTTGGGATTTGAAGAAGATGTACAGTGGTTAGTCGGGTCGGGTCTAAGGAGAGAACGGGTGCGGGCTGCTGGCGAGTAGAGTGGGCCGGGCCGAGTTAAAAAGAAAACTAAAATAAATAAGCTAAAGGGCCAGCTGAGAATGGGGCTTGGAAGCTTAAGAAAGAAAGGATTTAATTATTGAAGAAGAAATAGGAACGGGCCGAGGTGAGTTGGGACAGAGAAATATAAGGGAAAACATTGAGGGGAAAAAGAATGGATGGGCTCGGGCTTGTAGAAATAAATTAGGGAATAAGAAAATTAGAAAGGCCGGGCTGAGAAAATAAAAGAGGAGAATTTATTTGGGGAAAATAGTGGTTGGGCCTGGAGAACGGGCTGAGGGAATAATTGAAGAGAAAAGGGAAATTATATGGAAAAGAAACGGGCCGAGGGTGTGGGCTGGAAATTAAATTTGTGATTAAATAGGAATGTGTGGGCTGAGTACATAATAAGAAAATATATAGAAAATTTGAAGAGAAAGAGAGGGATGCGGGCTGCAGTAGGAGAATGGGCCAGCTAAAATTATTTAAAGGATTTTAAAACTAAGCGGCTGAAGGAGTGAAGTGGGTCGGAGGAAATGAAAGATGAGATCTGGGTTTGATGAGATTTTGAAAATAAATAAATAATTATAAATAAATTTTATAGGTAAAAGAAAATACGGCGTAGACGTATAAAAAGATGCTGGGTATTACATCATACCACCCTTACAAAAATTTCGTCCTCGAAATTTAAAATAAGCGATAAGTTATACAACATAAGTGAAAAACTATTAGATTGCACACTAACACCAAAGATTATTAACAGTACGTGGACGAATAAATTTGAAATAAATATAAGTAAGAACCACATACGGAAAGGTAGGTCTACATAGGTATAAGGCAAGAATAATTATAAGGGCAACTACAGGTATACAAAATAGCAATAACAACAACAACGAATAATGATATTCGAGGAGTACTCGATATTTGCACATATCAATAAATCAAAGGTAGCACAACAAAAATAATAAGTATAAGGCACGACCATCTATAATAGTAAACATAGGCACAAAACCCGAAAATAAAATAACGAGAATAAAGCAGCGAAAACTAGTCAGTAGGTTAAAACATTTTAAGATACTGTATCGATACAATATGTTTAAAATAATTTAGAAAACTTGTATAGTGAAATCAAGAAACATGGACAAAAAGTATGCGCCTTGTAAGGTTGTGCTATTGAAAATGAAAATAATAATAGTTGTACTTAAAATACAATAACGGAGTAATCAATAACACAAATCAAAATAATGAAAACTAAATTTTCGAATAACACAGTCCCTATATATATAGTTAGGGAAAAAGGAAGAACACAAAAAGGGAGTGTGGCTCAAACAGAAGGTTGAAGTGTGTCTGCTTTAGGCTGAAGATCAAGGAAACTGAGATCGGGTCAGCATAGAAATTAAGGGTGAGCAACGAAAGAATACAAAAGGAAAGTGTGGGGGAAACAACAGTTGATACAACACACGAATCAAAATTTGAAAAGTTACCGAATTCGGAAATTTCACAGGAACTATTCTCCTCTCCGAAGGATCTCAAACAGGGTACAGACGGAGGATGAATGGTGGCTCATTCCAAGGATCAGGGTGCGGTACTTTCTGATCGAAACGAGTGTGAAAGCTATACAATGAGTAGGAGTGGACAGTCAGGGATCTCAGCAGAAAATAATTGGATAAGGGCAATAAACAAGCATCAAGCGAACCAAAAATCAAAAGGTTTACGAATTCAGAAGATTTATTTCATTCAAGAAAATTTGAAACAAGACATCCCCAAGGCGAAAAGTGGCCCTAAACTATATACGGTTTATTTGGCCAGAAAGACAACATCAAAAGACATTCCGTCCATCCCGGTTGTGGCGATTCAGAAGGTTGCGGTAGGCTCGCGCACTCAGGTAAGGGCGTCCATTCCTATATCGCCTCGCAGGCATCGCCGCTGGGTCTTCTTCAACAATAGGGTCTTGATCTTCTGGTCCTTCTTCCTCGGATAGAGCTTCTTCATCGAGGTTCGATTCCATGTGGTTCTCTCCTTCTGCATTTTCTTCCACGGGATCCTCCTCAACTGGATTTTCTTCTATCGGGTCTTTATCGGGATCTTCCTCTATCGGGTATTCCTCTATAGGGTTCTCCTCAGGATCTCCTTCTTCTTCGTCGGAATCAGCTATCATGTCAAACTCTGGGGCGGCTATTTCTTCGTCCTCTGAATCGTTGTTTCCGAAGTTGACCTGGGGACCGTTGACCTCATCATCAGAACTCGTCAGTGTGTGATCTAAGGAAACGCATGACTGTGTATCTTCATCCAGATGCGGCACAGCTCCAGGGTGGGCCATGGTCTGAAAAGAAAGTCATGATTAGACAGTGGGATACATCAAGGAAAAAGCTCAGGGTACGAACTATAGGAAAACATGCGGTTGCAGGAACTGAAAAATCAGGATTAAAATACTGTGATAATGAATAGAGATAGATAAAGAGAAAGCAAGAGAATGACACATATATTACGATTCAAACTTTATTGTATTCAACCAAACGTTCAACGGATATAAGATCCCAACTGGAAAAAAAATATTCATAAGAAGGTGACAACATTTTTACTGAAAGTAGATAACATGAAAATTATTCTTCGACTACTACAACATTGCATTCTCGTCGCGTGAGTTGAATCCTGCGTTTGATCCGCCTTATCGTCGAAGTCCGAACTACGCGGCAATCCTCACTTGGCAGAAGTGGGGAGAGTGGACAAGTTTCTTCCTTGCAGTTCTTTCCTTTCTGGGCAACCGTTGATGATGTGTTCGCTGGATCCACAAATTAGACATTTTCCTTGGGCGCGGCGACAATCCCTCTGAAGATGTCCTGGCCTCTTACAATATCCACAGCAAAGGTTCTTCTGATGCTTCTGTTGACGCTTCATTTTCTTCTCCTTTCCTCGTCCAATAGGGATCCCTTTATGATCGGAGACTCCCGCCGGGGCCTGATTCACCTGTCTTCTCAATCCTTCAGCTAATAAATCGTTTGTTCGCTCCTGGGCTTCCTTTAAACCGTGCAATACACTCAGGATCTCAACAGTCTGATTCTAGGGATCGGATAAAGATGAAGAGTCGTTGGAAGACATGATCCTGAAACAACAATTTGAGGATGATATAAGTCATAAGCTAAATGAATCAAAATATAATATGGATAGAACAAGGATTCAAGGATATCAGAGATGATGAATATCATTACGAGTGGGGAATCAACTGTATCACTTTAAGTCACTTGAATAGAGTACGGTAGTGCAATTGCCGCTACATACCCTTGTCAAGTCACCCGAAACCATAGTGAATGGATAGCTGAACGTACGATGTGAATATGAATCAAGAATGACAGTTTACAACCTAGACCGAAGGATGTCTTAGATTGTCAAACCGTACACGGAAAACTGCAATCCCAATCGATGCAAAACCTGGCTCTGATACCAACTAAACCATGTCACGCCCCGCTTCCCAAAGTACGGAATACGAGGGGTAGACAAGGCCAGCCATGCTCCTACGGTCAAGGAAATGTCCTGCCGTAGTCACACTTCGGCTTCTAGTTTATCATGGTAAACAGTAAACGATGCGCAGGTAAAGAGAAATGCAGTAACTGAAGGAAACAATATAAAGACTGACCTGAAGTGGAACAAATGAATGTAAATCGGGAAGGCAAGTCAAGAAGTCTGTGATGCACGTCTAGATCTGGTCCAAGCTAAATCTTCTCCTCACACTGAGCATGCATACTCAGGTCGTCAGAGCGACACAATAGCAATATAATGTATATAATCAAGTAACAGTTCTAACAGTGGTGAAGGATATGAATAACAGTAAATCAATAACAGCATGAATATAAATGAGCAGAGATAAATGCAGCGGAGCAGTAAAGCAGTATAACGATATGTCATGTATGTCAACACAGTATAAGGAATGTAAACAACAGTAACCCTATCAGTCTCTAAGTCTCACTGCACAGGTCAATAAGCCTATCGTCAGTCCAAGTGTGAGAGTCAACCACTCGCGAGTGTCCTCCACCCAAGGGTAGAACCCAAGGGCAAGGGACCACGGGCCCAACATGTAACGAATGTATCACGGTGATATAGCACATACCCTGTAAATCTCCATATAACTCCCTAAATATATAAGCCGGCATGGGACTCCCGAGATTCTGTTGAATTCACACTTGAACTACCCCACACCCCGTGGTCTACATCCAACGCTAACCATAACCCTAAATACTAATCGATCCGTGACAAGTCTGCGCGAGAACTGGAGGCAGGACCTCCATCAAGCACGTCCCGACTAATACCTAAGATAAATAGCAGTGTCGGATGCCTTATCTGTGACATCCGTGCGAGCGCTTCCATAAGTGTCCCATACCACTTATAGTCACACGTACACGCATCCCACAGACGTCGACAATGCAATAGAATAAAAGGGACACTGATTGTGCACAAGTACGTATCGCTTTCACCTAATCACGAATACACGAACACTGACGTACTTGCCGCAATCAACACTAAAATCTAACACTGGGTAAATGCACGATGTCACTAGGTTATCACTACAATGATATAGGTATGATATGATGCATGAACAGTATAAGAAGCACAACTAAGGTATCATAAAAAACAGCAGTCTATCACTTGCACGATTTATCATGAAACATATGTATATAATTTAGCAAAATGATAAACAGGTAGTATTTAATATGTTCAGCTATCTATCCTTAGAATTTTGTTTCAGGTCAAACGGGTTTCAGGATCATTAGTTATAACTGTTTCATTTTAAGCGCACGCGGCTGGAAATCCAATTTCAGAATCAGGAATCCATTTCGCAACGCCTTTCAACCCCAGTTGGGATCATAATTTAGCGACGCTACAGTTGGATGAATTCTAGGGTTTTCAGTAAAGTTTTCAACGCAACAAACGGATCTTCAATCGCGTCTGTACGTTAGGAGTTACCATCTGTTTAGTATCAACATGTCAATTCTGATTCTGCTGGGACTGTTATGTGTCCCGATCTTCTAAATTACAAATTAAATAGTAAATGATAACGAAACAGGATGAAACTAATTGTGTTGTCTAGCTAACAGAGTTACCTACAATAAGAAGTGGAGTTCCGCAGCCTACGAGTTAAGGAAATCCTGTGGTATCCAATACGGAACAGCAAGCAATGACTGGAGTCGCTCTGGACTGCAGTCCAGA
Source organism: Agapanthus africanus (assembly GCA_030015575.1). NCBI lineage: Eukaryota > Viridiplantae > Streptophyta > Magnoliopsida > Asparagales > Amaryllidaceae > Agapanthus > Agapanthus africanus. The sequence goes on from CM057340.1 coordinate 38,753,398, forward strand.
GTCGCACTCCGATCCGAATCTCATCACGGTTTAAGTACAGGAATGTTTGGAAACTAGCATAGGGTTAAAGTTCGTCGAGTTAGCTTCGATTTGAGCCCTCGAACGCACCATTCTACTATGTAAATGATTTATGGTGAAATTAACGGTTTTCAGGTGCAACAGAATTACAGTTTTACGTCTAAACTTGGGGCAGTTGTTTTAATCTTAAATGATCAAATTTTCCAGCGAAGTTCACACAGTAGGTCCACGACAATACGGGCCAAGCAATGATATCTAATTCCGTCAAATTGAATAATGATTTTCTATGAGAACAAGCACCGAACGGTTTATTGGCTATATTTAGCATCAAGCAAAACATGTATTATATCTACGATTTTGATTTGTAACTTAACAATAAATAGCATGAAAGCAAGTAAAAACTTGCCTGGAGGCGCACGGCAGCGAGGTACAGTACGGGCGCGCGACGAGCTATCACCGCGACGGTACGGCTCCGGGTGAGCTCGGGTCTGTTCTCGATCGGCGAGGGCTCGGGGCGTCGTCGGGGTGTCTGCGGTGGTCACAACTCTCGATGGTGGCTGCTTGTGTGGTGGTGGCCGGAAGGTGGAATGTTTGGTCACGGAGAAAGAGAGAGAAAGAGAATTTCTGAGAAAGAGAGAGAGAAAGAGATTTGAGAGGGAATTGAGAGAGAGTCACAGAGAGAAAGGGTTTAGAGAGAGAAGAGAGAGGGGAGCAGAGGGAGAGGGGGCAGTAGAGAGAGAGACGAGAACTGAGAGCGAGAGATGGAGAGTGAGAGAGAGTTAGAGAGAGAGAGAGAGCAGTAGACAGAGAAAGAGAGAGAGAGTGATCGGGAGAGAGAGTTGGAAGGAGAGATCGGGAGAGAGAGAGACTAACTGGGTGATGACGGGGTCGACGGAGGGGAGCTCGTCGTGGTGCTGAGGTCGAGGGTCGACGACGTGGGACGACGGCGAGGCGACGAGGAGGGAGACGGTTAGAACCAGAGAGAGTGAGGGAGGACGACGAGATGTAGAGTGGGACTCGCCGGCGAGAGGCGCAGGGGCTCGTGCTCGGGTGTGCAGGGAAGTGGGGTGCTCGGGGTGCGGGTGAGTGCTCGGGCAGTGGAGGACGGAGGGTGGTGACGGTGGTCGTCGGTGGTGGTCGGCGAAGCGATGAGCTCCCGTGACCGAGGGCGAGAGCAAGGAGGGAGAAGACGAGGGGGCGATGTGAGTTCGAGGGAGTTCTGGATGAGAGGGGGAAAACTTGGGGAGACGTGTGGGAGGGCGTCGTGGTAACGTTCGCGAGCGGGGCGCGAGGAGCGGCGACGTGGGCGACGGCGAGGAAAGCGGATCTCGCGCGCGAAAGGCGGAGAGAGCCGTTGGGATTTGAAGAAGATGTACAGTGGTTAGTCGGGTCGGGTCTAAGGAGAGAACGGGTGCGGGCTGCTGGCGAGTAGAGTGGGCCGGGCCGAGTTAAAAAGAAAACTAAAATAAATAAGCTAAAGGGCCAGCTGAGAATGGGGCTTGGAAGCTTAAGAAAGAAAGGATTTAATTATTGAAGAAGAAATAGGAACGGGCCGAGGTGAGTTGGGACAGAGAAATATAAGGGAAAACATTGAGGGGAAAAAGAATGGATGGGCTCGGGCTTGTAGAAATAAATTAGGGAATAAGAAAATTAGAAAGGCCGGGCTGAGAAAATAAAAGAGGAGAATTTATTTGGGGAAAATAGTGGTTGGGCCTGGAGAACGGGCTGAGGGAATAATTGAAGAGAAAAGGGAAATTATATGGAAAAGAAACGGGCCGAGGGTGTGGGCTGGAAATTAAATTTGTGATTAAATAGGAATGTGTGGGCTGAGTACATAATAAGAAAATATATAGAAAATTTGAAGAGAAAGAGAGGGATGCGGGCTGCAGTAGGAGAATGGGCCAGCTAAAATTATTTAAAGGATTTTAAAACTAAGCGGCTGAAGGAGTGAAGTGGGTCGGAGGAAATGAAAGATGAGATCTGGGTTTGATGAGATTTTGAAAATAAATAAATAATTATAAATAAATTTTATAGGTAAAAGAAAATACGGCGTAGACGTATAAAAAGATGCTGGGTATTACAATTGGTGTTTGACATTAGAGATAGTATACGCGTGCTCAGTGGAGACTGGGTACACTGAACGGACTCGCCGAGAACTCCCAGATGGTATTATACCTCACGTCAGATGGCAGTTCTCTGGTGACACTGGTACGGGTTAGTCTGTAGACCCGAGATCGTCATAGAGTCTTGTGTGATTCCCACTGTGCTTTGATTTCCACCTTACCACGTCCAAGAGGGCGTGCAAAACGGTGGCTTTTAGGTACAGTCCCGAATCACATGGAGGCAATGAGCGATAGGAGGGGTTTCGTCTCTCCCGGTATTGGGAGTTGATGTTGCGCTGTGTTCGATTGGCTATAACTGGAAATCCCTGGCCAGGGTTGCTGTGATTTACTGGTAAGAGTTATCAGTAGTTTCTCGAACTGTTATGGACCTTATATCGACACGACTTATCGGTTACTGGGGTCTGACGTTTACCACCCTTAGACTGGATATGCGACATATCAGACGAAGAGACCGGACTGTACGGGAGTGTTACTGATTGGATTCGCAGGAGAATGTACAGGCTTGCTTGTTGATTTTCTGATTGCTCAATACCTGGGTAGCTGTTACGTTTAGCTGACCGCTTGCAGCTTGTGGGTGTTTGATATGATCATCACCTACTGCCGGCGTATTGACGATTGTTTAGAGTCCTACACAGAGGTTTCCTGGCTCAGGCAAAACGGTGTAGGAGCATATATGTGATATGTGCGGGACCGAGAATGATACGATATGAGATATCGTATTCTATTCTCACGATATGATATATCGGCCGGGTATATGTGATATAGCCGGGTCATCGGATCAAGTGTTGATTCGATGAAATGGTACATGCTATATTAGTCGGTTATATATAATATAACCGGGTTATCGGATCAAGTGTTGATTCGATAATTTAATGTATAATTATATATGAGATATATTACTTTACGTTAACTAATATAAGCTCGCTTTATTGATTCATTTTCTCACGGGATAATACATTGATATATATGCGATATATATTAATTGTATTATTTTCTTTTGTTGCAAAATATATTATATATGTGATATATAACATTGTAACAAGTTAGGGTTACAAAAGCAACATGTTTTGTGGAGTTTAAACATGGTTAGGGTTTGGATTAGGGTTAAGCTTAGATGAAGCTTCCATGAAGTTTTGACTTTGACTTTATTCTTTGATATTTTGTGTTGATATTTATTAACCCAACCCAAACCTTAGCCTCTAGTTTATTCTCTACAAGGGTTAACTCCTTCATTCTTAACCCATGGTTGGATTTGTAACCACAACATACAATAATTCATTATTCATCACAAAAACTTTCTTCTTCTTCTTCCTTCTTGAAAAAGTTTTCTAGCTTTTTGTGAAGTGGTGATTTAAAGTGAGAAAATGAAAACAAAAGAGAGCAAAATTCCTACTTCATCATCCTCATCTATTCTAGCCACTTAGATTAGGGTGTTCACTTCATTAATACTTGATTAGAGAAGTGAGAGCTTGAGTTTGAGATTCTTCAAGGTAGATCATCTTCGAAAAGGAAGACTTCTAGCAAGCATGGATCATTCGACTTGTGGAGCCTTTCTAGAGTCCGGGAGTTCATGGATCGCGGCGAAGGGACTACTACTCGGAGCTTATGAAGCGAAGGAACAGACTACAAAGGTTGTAATCCCTCTCTCTTAGATGTAAAGTTGTTTACATGCATGTTTACCCTAATCCTCTAGTTAAGATCTTAGTTAGGGTTTGTTTAGCACCCCTACAATTTTAAAGTTGCATGATTGATACTTGCCAAAACCTTCCTAAGTTGCTAAGCTAACCCTACAGTGGTATCAGAGCCAAGCTGGAGCATTAGGCGTTGTGTAGGCGAAGTTTAAAGTCCGATCGAACTCCGAAACCCCGTAAAAACCCACTTTCTGGAAATTTTTTCAAAGGTTGAAATTTTTCATATTAAAAATACTCAGAAAATCATGCAGGGAATTCTAAGGATTACCGTGAAGTACGCAGCCATAACTCCCTCAAGTGACCGCGAAACCGCGGCCAAACCATGCGTTTGGCGGCAGTTCCGCGGCCAACTTTAGGAGTTAGGGGCTAAAACTTCAGGGCATTATTCTTGGGTACTTTTTCATGCTTCTGGGAATTTTTAATTCTACTCAAGTGTTGAGCTTTCTGGGAAATATTGGGAACTCGTTGATTCGATAGGAAAGTTTAAATTCGTTTTGTTTTTCCGGGTAATTTAGAACATGTTAAAAGGTTCGAACGGATATCAATAACTCACTTTTTCCCCTGTCGGAAAACTTTCAAGTATTGGATTTTTCCTGAGTCTAAAACTTTCAGAAAATCATGCAAGCGCATCTGTGGACCCTCTAGAAGAATGTAACCTTAACTCGATTATGTGACCGTCAAAACTGACACTGAACCCTAGGGTTTGTGGTAGTTTAGCGTTGCCATATGTGAGGCGTTGGTTTGACTCTTCTACGGCTGGTTCATAGCAGCTGTGACATGTTCTGGGATTTTTTGAACTCCACTCAAGTGTTGAGCTATTTGGGAAATCTTGGGTGTTTGTTTATTCGATCGGAAAGTTTAACATTATCTATTTATCTGGAATTTGATACAATATGTGGAATTCATATAGTTAGGCATGAAATGCGAAGTATGTGATATTTCGGATTTAAGATGTCTAAAGTGATTGTGGATTCCAAATGTTGTAGTTTTTCACTTTCTTTTTTGCGACCGTAAGTGTAATATGTGGTGTATCGCCGGTTTCGGTGCTATATGTCAACGACAACTGGGATACGCATATTTACTTACGTTGATGATATGTGATGTTATGTGTTGCTGTGATATGTTATATTGGATCGTCGCGTTTTGAATAGCCGAGGGCTTTATGTGAGATGAGAGTTTTTCATTTTCATTCATGTAAAATTCATTGTATGTAATATTCTTTTATTGGGGCACTTCCGGGCTGAAGATGATGTCACCATTGTATATTATTTACTTTTCCGCATTAGGATAGACCCAAGGCGGGGAGTACAAGTAACCGGGTTTTAGGGTCCAGTGGGAGACCATCTCGAGGAGTCGAGACCGGGTGTCCTAACTCTAGAACTGGTAGGGTTGCTTGCCGCTCTCGTAGGGGTCTAGGAGTGTGGGATTGGCTATTCATCGCGACCGTGGAATCCGTATTTTATACAGGCTCGTATTAAAACACGGACCTCCTAGTATATCCAATATTTCATATATGTTCTTCTGCTGCAATGTTCTGTGATGAGATCGTATTACTGCCTGAGACGAATGTTTATATTATATATATGAGATATATATTATATATATTGTTGATTTCGTTTCATATCTGATGCTTGTGAAGTATAATAAAATGGGACTTCATTAATGTGATTAATGAAATAAAAGAAACCTAAAGATATTGTAGAAACTTGTCTTAAAAACAGGTAGCTCTAGTTCTTACTTTGCATAGCGGTATTCCTTGTAGAATATCCAGCACCTTATTTGATAAGGAAAGAGCCGAGATCCCTTCACCGGGAGTGACCTCTTTAGCGAAACTAGTAGATGCTACAAACACGGTTTGTCTTTTGATTGCTTCTATAGTTTTTTGTTTTGCATAGTGGTATTTGTGAAATATCCTGCACCTTATTCGATAAGGAAAGAGCCGACGATCACTTCACCGGGAGTGACCTCTTTAGCAAAACTAGAAAAGGCCTCAAAAACATTCCATTTAAAATCACTCGATTTTACAACGATATCAAGTTAATTACGCTCATGGTTTTCTTAAAAACCTGCGTAGCCCTCCGTCATTTTAGGAAATAGAGTACTTTGTATTCGTGCTGCGTATGTCGACCATAGTCGAGGCGTAGTGTACGGTAGCTAAGTGATGTTTTTCCTATACAGCATATGATGCGATTAGTTAGGACAGTCACATGATTATGTCGACCATAGCCGAGGGTCATGTGGGCGGGTCTTATTAACCATGAAATGACGGATAGAACTTGACTAGTACTTATGATATGTTGACCATATCCAAGGTCATAAGTGCTAGGGGTATAAAATATTATCGGGAATTTCAAATGTTGAAATTTGCAATGAGATTGCATACCTCCTATGAGATAGTTGGATCCCGATACCCACTGTGAGTATGAGTTACTCCTGGGAAAGTTTTACACATTACAATTAGCCGATCAAGTAGGTGTCTAGAAAGGTGTTAACGGGGTTAAGCCCCTGGGAAAATGAGGTTTATTTTAATTAGGTCCGTGCGCAAACACGGGGAATCTCCCTCAAAGTACCGACACTGGCCTGGCTGAAAGATTGGCGAACTTGTAGGGTGTAATTAATCCCGGCTAGTCTTTCCTTTTAGGGTTTGAAGGAAGACTTGATTAAAACAGTGGGAGCCATCCTGATTAGATATATTAATAACCAATCTAATCTTGTAAGAGTATACGCTGAGTGTTTTCTTCTCTCTCTCTCTAAGTAGCGATAATGTCACGCCTTAATCAAGATAAATACGGATGTATTGACCGAACCCGCTTGTTATACTGCGCTAAGGAACGTTGGTCCCGCTCCAACTTATAATTGTTATAAGACCGAGCAGGAAATAGGGGATTACCAGAATTCCCGTGCCGCCCAAACGAAGAAAGTGTATGATGATACATCATCTTCGGGTGTGTTCATTACACAGAACTGTTTCTCAGTATCCTTTACGTCCTGGGTATGAGATACCGGATCAGGATCCCGCAAATGTAATCTGTTACATAGGCAGGAGATAGGTAGAGAACTGAGAAAGGGTGATAAGTTTTAAGAGTTAAAAATGGTGCAAGTGTTGCAGCCAAGTCTGTTGGCAGTTATCACCCTGTATTAAAAAATACATTGATTCTGAACGAATGTTGACGTTCTAAATCAAACTACAGTTCTTAATGTACAGAACACACACAAGAGTAAGAGTTCAAAAATGAACGAATTCTTCTTGAGGTATTGTAGAGTAGGTCATATCAATGCGACCCGACTAGCTAAGTTACATAAAGATGCATATTTAAATCTGTTTGAATTTACATCTTATGAAACTTGCTCATCATGTCACAAAGATAAGATGACCACAGCTCTGTTTATTGGAAACAGAGAAACAGTTAGTGAACTCTTGGGATTGATACATTATGATATATGTAAGGTCCCCTGTCTACACATGCCAGGACCGGTTCTTTGTACTTCATTACATTCACTGATTATCTCTCAAGATTCGGACATATGTTCCTGTTGAAACATAAGTCTGAACCTTTTGAGAAATTCAATGAATATAAGTCAGAAGTAGAGAACCAAAACGGGTATAAGTATTATGTCCTTTGATGTGATCAGGGAGGAGAATACTTGAGCACGGAATTCCTGGACTATTCTAAAGGAGAATGAGATTCTCTCTCAGCATTACTCCTCCTTATACACTACAGCACGTCGGTGCATCGGGGAGGAGCAATCGCACCCTATGTGATATGGTGTGCTCTATGATGAGTACTACCGAGTTGCCTATTTCCTTTTAGGGGTTATGAACTTGTGAAGCTGCATACCTATTGAATAGGGTTCCAATCAAATCAGGTGCCTACTACTCCATATGTGATATGGTATGGGAAGAGTCCATCTCTTAAGGATGTTAAGATTTGGGGTTGTCCGGCCTATGTCTAAAAGCATGATCCGGATAAGCTCGAGGCATGGTCAGTTCTGTGGAAGTTTGTTGGATATCCTAAGCATTCGCAAGGGAATATCTTCTGCCGAACCGAGGAACAAAAGGTGTTTTGTTTCTCGGCATGCCATCTTTTTGAGAAAAAGGGAATTTCTTGTGAAGAAATTAGTGGTCATGAGGTAGAACTGGAAGGAGTTCCAGCTATACAAACTGCAGCTGATGATTTGGTAAACCCGGAGGATTCAATAGTTTCCAACGAAGCTCAGCCTCTCCGCCGATCTGGTAGGGTTTCTCATCCACCTGAGAGATACTTCAGTTTCTCTATGACAGTGGGAGCGAGTATTGCATCATGAGATGATGACCCAACTAGCTTCGAGCAGGCCATCAGGAGCAAGTATATCTTGAGAAGATTACTTGGTGTATATGGAAAGGTTGAGACTTTCAAAGCAATGCTTAAGTCCATCCAGATCGTACTTGCCACTGCTACATACCATGACTACGATATCTGGCGGTTAGGTGTAAGGACTGCTTTTCTAAATAATGATTTAGAAAAGAGCGTCTATAAGTACACAGCCAGAGGGCTTCGTAGACAGTGGGAGCAGCGGAAACGTGTGCAAGTTGTTTTATGAGATAAATCAGGCATCGCGGAGTAGGAACGTCTGTTTTGATGTGATAGTCAAAGAGTTTGACTTCATCAAAATGGTAAATGAACCTAGTATATACAAAAAGGTAGTAGGGAGTATGGTGGTATTCCTCGTATGGTACGTGGAAGATATACTCTTGATAGGGAAGGAGTTTTCTATGCTACGCTCGGTCAATCTCCTATTATCATATGGATTCTCCATATAGGATCAAGAAGATACCTCCTAAATCCTGGGTTTTGGATCTATGAGATAGATTTAATTGGATGTTAGGATTCTCACTAGGTGTAGTGAAATGGCATCAATCGATCCTGGGGAGAATCACTGGAAAGGTTCCAAGGTGATAAGGATGACTGAATGTCAGTCACAGGCAATTGTCTTTGCTCTCAGTGGAGGGACGGTATGTTGGAAGAGTTCCAAGCTAGATACCGTGACACACTAGACGATTAAAGGCAAGATACATCGCTAGCAAGGATGCTACCAAAGAGACTGTCTGGATATATATTAGTTCATGAGATGAATTTCGTTCCTACCATTGTGTGACAATGGAGTTGTGGCTTATGCCTAGGAACTCCCGTCCCATCAGAGATGCAGACATATTCTTAGGCAGTATCACCTGCTCATGGAGATGATTGATCTCCAGGGAGATCGAGGATAGGAGAGTAGATACAGAGGACAACAGCGAGGATCCACTCACAAAGGCCTATTTCCCAGAAGAGACTTTTATGGGATGGTTGAGTATGAGATACTTCAACCACAGCTGATTGTTGGGTATGAGATACTACAACAGACGGCCTTAGTGCAAGTGAGAGATTATTAGTGATATGTATGCCCTAGAGGCCATTGCTGTACATACGATGTATATTGTAGTGGATGCTTGGACATATATATAGAGGACTTTCTTGCTCGACATGATAGTACGCTATCTGGTTGCACTTTATCTTAATATGTACTCTGATTGTCTCTATGTTACATGTTGATAAAGCCCTTAGGATGAGTACTTGACTACCAGAACTATGATGCAGATCATACTAGTGGGGACAGTGTAGTTGCTAAGTACATCCTTCAAATGTTCCTAGTCGTAGGTGTATCGAGACAGGGCATCGATATACCAGAGTAGACTAGCGTATGCTTCTCGACCCATGGAGATGGGCGATGAATGATCCCATATCCATTGGTGTTTGACATTAGAGATAGTATACGGGTGCTCAGTGGAGACTAGGTACACTGAACGGACTCGCCGAGAACTCCCAGATGGTATTATACCTCACGTCAGATGGCATTTCTCTGGTGACACTGGTACATGTTAGTCTGTAGACCCGATATCGTCATAGAGTCTTGTGTGATTCCCACTGTGCTTTGATTTCCACCTTACCACGTCCAAGAGGACATGCAAAACGGTGGCTTTTGGGTACAGTCCCGAATCACATGGAGGCAATGAGCGATAGGAGGGGTATCGTCTCTCCCGGTATTGGGAGTTGATGTTGCGCTGTGTTCGATTGGCTATAGCTGGAAATCCCTGGCCAGGGTTGCTGAGATTTACTGGTAAGAGTTATCCGTAGTTTCTCGAACTGTTATGGACCTTATATCGACACGACTTATCGGTTACTGGGGTCTGACGTTTACCACCCCTAGACTGGATATGCGACATATCAGACGAAGAGACCGGACTGTACGGGAGTGTTACTGATTGGATTCGCAGGAGAATGCACAGGCTTGCTTGTTGATTTTCTGATTGCTCAATACCTGGGTAGCTGTTATGTTTAGCTGACCGCTTGCAGCTTGTGGGTGTTTGATATGATCATCACCTATTGTCGGCGTATTGACGATTGTTTAGAGTCCTACACAAAGGTTTCCTGGCTCTAGCAAAACGGAGTAGGAGCACATATGTGATATGTGCGGGATCGAGAATGGTACGATATGAGATACCGTATTCTATTCTCGCGATATGAGATATCGGCCGGGTATATGTGATATAGCCGGGTCATCGGATCAAGTGTTGATTCGATAAAATGGTACATGTTATATTAGTCGGTTATATATAATATAACCGGGTTATCGGATCAAGTGTTGATTCGATAATTTAATGTATAATTATATATGAGATATATTACTTTACATTAACTAATACAAGCTCGCTTGATTGATTCATTTTCTCACGGGATAATACATTGATATATATGCGATATATGTTAATTGTATTATTTTATTTTGTTGCAAAATATATTATATATGTGATATATAACATTGTAACAAGTTAGGATTACAAATGCAATATGTTTTGTGGAGTTTAAACATGGTTAGGGTTTGGATTAGGGTTAAGCTTAGATGAAGCTTCCATGAAGCTTCATGAAGCTTCATGAAGCTTTGACTTTGACTTTATTCTTTGATATTTTATGTTGATATTTATTAACCCAACCCAAACCTTAGCCTCTAGTTTATTCTCTACAAGGGTTAACTCCTTCATTCTTAACCCATGGTTCGATTTGTAACCACAACATACAATAATTCATTATTCATCACAAAAACTTTCTTCTTCTTCTTCCTCCTTGAAAAAGCTTTCTAGATTTTTGTGAAGTGATGATTTAAACTGAGAAAATGAAAACAAAAGAGAGCAAAATTCCTACTTCATCATCCTCATCTATTCTAGCCACTTAGATTAGGGTGTTCACTTCATTAATACTTGATTAGAGAAGTGAGAGCTTGAGTTTGAGATTCTTCAAGGTAGATCATCTTCGAAAAGGAAGACTTCTAGCAAGCATGGATCATTCGACTTGTGGAGCCTCTCTAGAGTCCGGGAGTTCATGGATCGCGGCGAAGGGACTACTACTCGGAGCTTATGAAGCGAAGGAACAGACTACAAAGGTTGTAATCCCTCTCTCTTAGATGTAAAGTTATTTACATGCATATTTACCCTAATCCTCCAGTTAAGATCTTAGTTAGGGTTTGTTTAGCATCCCTAAAATTTTAAAGTTGCATGATTGATGCTTGTCAAAACCTTCCTAAGGTGCTAAGCTAACCCTACAAAGCCCACTTGTCCTCTCTGTCGAGATTCCAACTCCATAAGTCAAATCGGGAGCACAGCTCCTAGTGTAGGGACAAAGTCCCTTTTCCTGTTGACGCCCTGCGCCCGCATGCCAAGCACATGGGGCGCTAGTGCCCAGCACCCTTTGGACGCTTTTTCCCATTTTTACCTATATGTATATATGTGTATATATATATATACACACACACTCCATAACACTGTCCCCGTTAGGAAAAATTTCTAACGGGACGCTGCCCCGCATCCCGCAAGGGGGCTGCTAGCCCCCTTGACCCCCAACCCGCTATCCGGGTAGCGGGACCCTCGTAAAAACTCCGCGGGGCCCCCGATATATCCAAAACCCCTTCAAAACACAATACTGCACATTGAGTTCGCATGACCTGTTTGACCCGTCAATCGGAGGTTCTCTCGCTCCAAAGGCGAGGGGTAATTAACGGCAGCTTAGTTTGCGGCTGCCGGAGATTCAGATCCCCATAATTAATAAACCCCAACCTACTCTAGACAGAGGGAATCTGTAATGTGCCTGATAAGCGCGCGTATTACCATCTCAATGGGGTGACGAAAAACACCCTACATACAGGAGATGCGATCTATATCTGACGATCTCGCTCTCGCCGACCACTCTCTTCCTGAAGATGACATTGTTCTTCACATCCTCGTTGGTCTTGGACATGAATTCAAAGAAGTCGCCGCTGCTATCCAAATTTGTGACAACGCCACCACCTTTGACGAGCTCTATGACAAACTCATAGACTATGAACAACATCTCAAGAAAGAATACATATATGTGTGCCTCTCTCTCGCAAGTGCCAACTATACCAACCAACCCAATCGCTTCTCCTATCGCCCTCCGCAACAACGTGGAAGCGCCTTCTAAAATCGCAACACCAACAACAGTAATTTCGCTCACAACAACAATAACAACCAGTACTCTGACACCCGCAACAACTCGTCCCGCTTCAATTTCTATTGCAACTTCTGCAAATGTCCAGGTCACAACACCAAAAACCGTCGTCAACTCTCTCACTTCCTTCGTGAGAACGCAGTGCAAGTCAATCCCTCACAGACTCCTGATTGTACGAGCTTTTTTTCCGTGCTTGCTTTTTAAAAGATAAATCAAAGAATATTTTACCGCAATCAAGAACGGTGTCGCTTGGTAGCTAGCTGGTTGAGTACGGGTCGATCCACAGGGATTTTGTATATTTTCTAGTTGTTCTAATGAGTTAATTCCAATTGTGGTAGGTTTGATTATCAATAAAAACTAAAGTTGATTTAGATTAAGATTAAAACCTTGCTAGGGTTAGGATTCGGTTAAGTTTGGAAAGTCAATATGTCTCACCGCTTTCTATGCCCTAATTAAGAACTATTTAGGTGTTAAGGTAATAATTAACAAAGGGGATTAGCACGATCGGGAAGAAACTAGGTTTCTTTCTCTAGGTCCTTGTCCGTCCTTTCTTAACTCTTACCCCAACCTCCATGGAAAACATATACAATCGGTTTTTAACTATGGTATCACCGCTACCTCTTGGGATAGGGTGCCGTAGCGAGCGGTGTGTGTTTGTATGCATAGAGTCTTATTTAAAATGTATGATAGGCAAGAAAGGGGTGAGAGATTTTCATCTCTCAAACCTTCCCCAAACCTAACCCTAACAAGTGAGGAACTACTCACTGATTAGGGAATTGTTAAATGAATTCATTTTTTGTTTGTTTTTAATAACCTAATTATCTAAAGTACGGCAGATAAATTGTCACGCCCCGCTTCCCAAAATACGGAAAGAGAGGGATGACTAGGCCAGCCATGCTCCTATGGTTAAGGAATAATCCCGCCGTAGTCACACTTCGGCTTCTAGCATTACATGGTGATTAGTAAACAAAGCGCAGTAAAGTAAATACATTACTAAATTATTACATCAACTTTCATTGTTCACAATTGTAACGCCCCATGCCTCAGTACAGATGGTATTGTCCGCACTGGCCGAAACCGCATGGTTTTTCCCTTTAGAGCGAACCGGACCCGACCAGGGGCCACTTCCCAGGAGGTCACCCATCCCAAGACTTCCCTGGCCCGAGCACGCTTAACTACGGAGTTCTCAAGCTCCTGTAGTTCCGGTTCACTTAAAAGGCGCCTCTGTAATTGAGGGTGGTATCATTATATTTATAATGCAGTTCGGTCCTCTTTCGAAATGTGCTTTAAGGACCCGATCCCATTGTTCTGAAATGGCTCCCTCACTCAGATCACTAAGATGTCCGCACCAGACCGCACTGAGTGTGGACAGAGCAGATCACCATGATGTCTTAAGACCGCACTGCTCTGGGGTATTACATTCCCCCCATCTAAGAACAATGGTTCATCCTCGAACCACAGACCTACTATTGAGGGACCTGCATGGGCCACCATAAATGTAACGCCCCACGCCTCAGTACAGATGGTATTGTCCGCTCTGGCCGGAACCGCACGGTTTTTCCCTTTAGAGCGAACCGGACCCGACCAGGGGCCACTTCCCAGGAGGTCACCCATCCCAAGACTTTCCTGGCCCGAGCACGCTTAATTACGGAGTTCTCAAGCTCCTGTAGTTCCGGTTCACTTAAAAGGCGTCTCTGTAATTGAGGGTGGTATCATTATATTTATAATGCAGTTCGGTCCTCTTTCGGAATGTGCTTTAAGGACCCAATCCCATTGTTCTGAAATGGCTCCCTCACTCAGATCACCAAGATGTCCGCAACAGACCGCACTGAGTGTGGACAGAGCAGATCACCATGATGTCTTAAGACCGCACTGCTCTGGGGTATTACAACAATTTACAATAAAACAAGAAAAAGAACTACTAACCAAGTTCGAATACAAGGTCTCTTGAGGGAAAGCAGTAAAAGTGAAGGAGGTATTCCCGACTAAATCTCCGCAAGCTCGAAGGGCAAGTCCGACTCCTGCACTGGTTCTTTCTCGAGGTCTGAGCATGCATACTCAGGTCGTCAGAGCGACGTAAGCAATATTATAATAGTGATAAGAAATGAGCAAAAGAAGGTAATAACAGTGAAAGTAAAATGCGGATAATCAATATGTCATTAACTGATGCAAAGTATGATATGTGTCCCTATCAGTCTCTAAGTCATCTTTGAAATCGAGTTGTGGAAAAGAGGATCATGTTTAACGAGGGTCTCGTACATATCTGAGACTACGGCCCGCTATCGCCCGGGACATAACCCTGTCAGCCGGACCGCTAGGCCCAACCTAATATATATAAGAGTCACTGTTCGAATGACCATCCTCTAAATCACTGTCCTCGCTAAATACGATACTCTTTCCATTTCGATTTCCCCTTTTCCCCCCAGGTTTACACTATTTATGAGTATGGTCTATTCGTATACAAGTATACACCAATAACACGGTTTTTTTTTTCACTGTCACGAATCATTCACTTTTTCATTGGCGTACTTGACACTCCTAAACCAATACCATTCATGCACGATAATACATTGTACACTGAATAATAACGCGCACTATCACTATGTGTATGGCGATCGGGTAAGATAGGTGCATGTATGCAGTTAACATGTCATGTGTAATACGAACTATTATGCACCTTATGAACTTATAAAAATTGCATTAAATCATACGTTCAAAATTCAGTAAAATGATACAAAGGAGGTAGCAGTTAAACTCAGTCAGCAGTTCAGAAAAATTTATTTCAGTGCAATCGGATTTCGGGTTTGCAAGTTACAGCCGTTTCATTTTAAATGTTCGCTGCAGGAAATTCAGTTTCTGAACTCAATGTCCATTTCGCGACACAATTTTCACCTTGTTGGGATCAGAATTTTGCGACGCTATAGTGGAATGAAATTTAGGTTTTTCAATAGGGTTTCCAACTCACTAGAAGGATTCTCAATCACGCCTCTATGTCATAAGTTATGTACTGTACAACAATAGAGTATCAGTTCTGTTTCTGTTTGGGACTGCTATACGTCATGTTCATTTAAATTACAGTTTAAATAGTAAACGACGGTAAAATGGGGTGAAATCACTTTCATTATTTAGCTAATTGTTTCATCTTCACTATTTTAGGGTTCCAAAATACAACATGTTCAAGCAGTAAAGGCTAAGCATTACAAGATGGAAATCAACAGCCAGAGCTGCTCTGGACTGCAGTCCAGGGCCGCTCTCCGAACCAGTTTCCGTCGTCTTTTCAGTATAGAAACAATTTAAAACTTTTATGGGGTTCTAGTTCGTCAAGTCGTCTTCGATTTGAGCCCTCGAACGCATCATTTCAATTTATGAACAATTAGTTATGATTTTTACAAGTTTCAGACGCGGGAAATTTTCAGTTTTAATGGGTGTAATTGGGGACGATCGTTCACGTCAGTAACGATTATATTTTTCAGCCAAATTTTAACACAATGTTCATTACCACACGGGACAATTCATGTAATCAATTTCCGTCCGTTTAATGGGAGTTTTTCATTCGGGTTCTGTGTCGAACACATACACGATATCAAGTCGCACGAAGCGTTTATGCGGAATTTAATGGTATTTCAAATTTTAATAGAACAATTAGCATGAAGCAAGTAGGTAACTTGCCTGAAGACGAGTTGACGACGCACGGCAGCGGCAACGGCGAGATCGCGCTACGAACGGTGCGACTAGAGTTCACGGCCTCGGCTCGAGTTTGGGTTTTTGGCAGCGGGGCTTGGGTTTCTGGGCGAGGCGGCTGCGAGTGATGGTGGGGCGTCGGAGACGTTCCAGCACTGGAAGGGAGGCAGCCGGGGTGGATGAAGTGGTTGCCGATGAGGGTGCAGCAGGGGGTTCGGGGTTGCAGCTTGGTGGCCGAGGAGAGAGGGAGGAAGCAGTGGGTGGTCTGGTTGGTAGGAGGTGATGATGATGATGCAGAGGCGTCGACGAGGTGGCCGGTGGCGCGATGGGAGCAGGTGATCGTCGGCGGCGAGAGGGTGTGCAGGCTCGGCGAGTCAGTTGGGTTCCATCTCGGTTGTGCAGGCGAGGTGAGGGAAGGTGAAGTGGTGAGGGGAGGAGAGGAGTGGAGCTGGGAGTCGAGGGTCGGCGATGGATGTAGGTTGTAGGTTCGACGAGGGGTTGCGGGAGGTTATGGGGAAAGAGAGAGGGAATGAGAGTGAGAAGGGAGAGAGTTAGAGAGACGAGGTGGCTTGAGAAGCTCGTGAGCGCGTGCGGTCGTGGTCGACGAGCGTGGAATCGTGGTCGCGAGGGCGCGGGGGCGAGGGGCGACGTGGGCGACGCGGAAAAGAAAAGGGGCGGGAAAAATGAAAAGGAAGTGGGGAAGAGGGTGCTAACGGGTCGGGTAGGGTCGTGGGTTTGGGCGCGGGTGATAAGGGATTGGGCTAGGCCGGCTTTGGTTTATTAATATATTTATTTATTTTTTGTTTTATGTTGTTTGGGCTTTGATTTTAAAGGTTTAGAAAAATTTAAATACTAAAAACCTAGCAACCAATTTCCTACAAAAATTACGAAGAAAAATAGGAGAATATTCGGGAACTTGGAAAATATAAAAAAATTTCATTCATGGAAACAGGAATTTACATCATACCCTCCTTACAAAAAATTTTGTCCTCGAAATTTAAAAGAGACAAGAAACAACAGTACTAAACAAAGAGATGTGGAAAACGTGCACGGATATCTTCCTCACGCTCCCAGGTAGATTCTCCTGGGGAACGACCGCCCTAAGACACTCGGACCAACGGAATGACTTTATTCTTCAGCACTTTTTCTCTGTGGTCGAGGATGGTGGTGGGCTGCTCCTCGTAAGATAGGTCAGTATCCAAAGCTAACTCTGAATAGTCCACAACATGGCTCTCATCCCGAACATAACGCCATAACTGAGACACATGGAAGCTGTTGTGCACACCAGCTAGCGATGGAGGCAAGGCAAGCCGATAGACCACCTCTCCAACTCGCTCTAGCACCTCGAAAGGTCCGATGAAACGGGGACTGAGTTTCCCCCGACCTCCAAACCTGATAACTCCGCGGGTAGGGGAAATCTTCAGGAATACGTGATCTATACGTGATCTCCGACTTCAAATTCTAGTGCTCTCCTGCTGCTATCCGCCCAACTCTTCTGTCGATCCTGAGCCGTTTTAATGCGCTGCCTGATCATTTGGACCTTGTCGACTGTCTGAACAATGAGCTCGGGACCCAGTAATCTTCGTTCGCCCACATCATCCCAACAAACCGGGGATCGACACTTCCGCCCGTAAATTGCTTCGAAAGGAGCCATCTGGATACTAGCCTGGTAACTGTAGTTATAAGAAAACTCGACTAGATGCAGATGATCTTCCCAGGAACCTTGAAAATCCAACATGCACGCTCTCAGCATATCCTCGAGTGTCTGAATCGTACGCTCGGATTGTCCGTCCGTCTGCAGGTGATAAGCTGTACTGAACTTGAGGCGGGTACCCAGACTCTCCTGCAAGCTCCTCCAGAAGTGCGAAACAAATATGGTGTCTCGATCTGACACAATGCTGACCGGAACTCCGTGAAGTCGCACCATCTCCTGCATGTATCTCTCCGCAAGTGACTCTGTCGACTGTCCCACTCGGAATGGTAAGAAGTGTGCAGCTTTCGTGAGGCGGGCGACGATAACCCAAATGGCGTTGTTGCCCCTAGGGATCCGGGGTAAGGCCGTCACGAAATCCATAGTAATGTGCTCCCACTTCCATTTTGGTATCGGAAGCGGTTGTAACAGTCCTGCTGTCCTCTGATGTTCCGCCTTCACCTGCTGGCATACCAAGCACCTGGATACGAACCGCGCAATTTCTCTCTTCATCTCGTTCCACCAAAAATGCTGCTTTAGATCTCGATACATCTTCGTACCTCCCGGATGCACAGAATAAGCTGAACTATGTGCCTCAGCCAGTACCTCTTCTCGAACATCCCCTTTGGGTACGCAGAGTCTGCTACCGAATCTCAGAGAACCGTCTTCATGTATAAGTAAGTCCGTTCTCAGCCCGGCTTCTACCTGAGCTCTGAACTTTTGTAATCGAGGATCATCCGCTTGTGCAGCTTTGATGCGATCCACAAGAGAAGACTGCACCTGTAGTTGCCAAAATTGACTGATTGCGCTCGGTGTAACGACCTCAAGCTCGAGTCTCTGAAAATCCTCAATGATGCTCCTCTGATTGGTCAACATCATGACCGCTGGCTTGCGACTGAGAGCATCTGGTACAAAATTTACTTTCCCCAGGTGATACTGAAGGTCCAAGTCATAATCCGCCATCAGTTCTAGCCATCGGCGCCGCCTCATATTTAGTTCTTTTTGAGTGAAGACGTGCTTCAGACTTTTATGATCCGTGTACACCTCCACCATCTCGCCCAACAAGTAATGCCTCTAGATCTTCAATGCGAAAACCACCGCGGATAACTCCAAGTCATGCATAGGGTAGTTCCTCTCGTGATTTCTCAGCTGTCGAGAGGCGTAAGCAACCACCTGACCGTGCTGCATCAGAACACAGCCTAAGCCCTTCCCTGAGGCATCACTATGTATCACCAAACCACCGGAATCATCTGGTACTGTAAGAATGGGCGCCGTGGTTGTTGGGATAAAAATTTACACCCCGGTTGACCAAGTCAAAATCAAAGTCAACCCCAAGCCAAGTGGGCCCAAACCCAGATCCAGTGGGCCCATGCCCGGGTCGAGCCCGAACATGAAGTGGCCGGCCTCCCCCCATTTCAAGATAAAAATTTTGTAATAAATAATTTTGTTGTATTTCTTTTATTTTATTTTATGGATAAATGTAAGAAAATAGGCATAAAGCCAAATTTTTGTAAAGCTCATGGCTTATGTGCAAAAAAGAAATGGCACATGAGCCATGAGATAGGCAAAATGCCATTTTGTGAAGCCCAAGGGTCTATGTGTAAAGTGTATGGCCTATAAAGGCAAAGACAATGAAATATCTCAACAACTTTTTCTCTCTCCAAAAAATTTTAGATCTGAGATCTTTTCTCCTTCTTCAAGGTTCCAAAACCTTCTTTTTTTTGTGAATTAAATCAAGAGTTTTAATCTCCCTTTTCCAAAACTAAATAGTTTTTCACCACAAAACCCACAAAGGGGAACTTGGATCTGTCATTAGATCTCAAAAAGAAGAGATTTTTAGATCTCACATTTCTTGATCCAGCCAACAGAGGAGGAAGAAGAAGAACCCATTTTCTCAACCAAAACATTTTTAGGAGTTTAACTCCACTCTAAACCCTATTTCTGGGACCAAAAGCCCCTTTTTCTCGCCAGCGCCCTGCGCTCAAGCGCAAAGCGCACACGTGCCGACACGTGGCACGCTTGCGCTCAAGCGCCTAATGCTCGAGCGCAGAGCGCCCACGTGCCGACACGTGGCGCACTTGCGCTCAAGCGCAGAGCGCCCACGTGCCGAC
Organism: Agapanthus africanus; assembly: GCA_030015575.1. Lineage (NCBI taxonomy): Eukaryota > Viridiplantae > Streptophyta > Magnoliopsida > Asparagales > Amaryllidaceae > Agapanthus > Agapanthus africanus. The sequence continues at coordinate 38,773,252 of CM057340.1, forward strand.
ACGTGGCGCGCTTGCGTCTAAGCGCACAGCGCTCAAGGCGCTGGCCCCACGCATCCCTCGGATGCCTTTCCCCCCTCTTTTTTATATATATATACATATGTATACATATGTACATATACACATACTCCACGACCCCCGTAAAAACTCTGCGTGGCTCCCGATATATTTAAACCCCCCTCCAAAACAAAACACACGTACACTGCACATTGAGTTCGTATGGCCAGTTTAACCCGTTAATCGGAGGTTCTCTCGCCCCAAAGGCGAGGGGTAATTAACGGCAGCTTAGTCCGCGGCTGCCGGAGATTCGGATCCCTACGATCATTAAACCCCGGCCTACCATAGGCAGGGGGAATCTGTAGTATGCCTGACAAGCGCGCGCGTATTCCCATCTCAATGGGGTGACGAAAAACACCGTACAAATTCTGGCACGCCCGGTGGGACCATCCTCTCCTCCCATATTTCGGGTTAAATGTTCATGCGAACTCAATCAATATACATATCGATTGCCTATACTGAAATGGTGTTTTTTTCGTACAGAAATCAACTTTCGACGACAATGTCTCCCAAGACGAATTCAGCTTCCAACGCGACCCCGACCCCGTACGTGGTCAAGGTCAATGCTCATGTGGTTCTCCACGCAAGCCTCAGTCGACAGTGGGAGGAACTTCCCCGCTAGTTTGGCTCCGTCATCATCTACCCTACCAGAAGCGCTCATCTGGCAGAAATCCCGGCAAAACAGGTGGCCAAGCCAGTCTCAAGGGGCAAGAGGCCGAACGTTGTGATCGCTAAGGCACCACAACCGAAACTTAAGACGGTGTCTGAACAACTCTCTGGAGCTCCAACTGGGGGCAAGACTTTCGGTACAAAGGGCAACATCAAATGTTGCGGACGAGCTCAGGCGATGACTCCAACAAATGCACAATCGAGCGTATCTCCAAAGCCCTCCATCGCCCGGTCTGCGGCGTCTTCCCAAAGAGCCGAAGTCTGCCAGGTGTTTAGAACAGAAAAGTTAAGGCGGAAGCGGCTCAGGTATCGAGCCAATAAGAGGGCCAGGGTTTCGGCCAAGTGGAATCTTATGAAGTTCCAAGAGCAGGGTTACTCTGTGACGATGGCTGAGTCGGCCGTAAAGATCACCAATTCCTTCGAACCTCTGAAGTGGGTTCAGAAAAATGCCATGACCGCCCGAATCAAGAAGACATCGGTCCGAACGTCGCTACAAATAGACATGTCCCGGCCCCAACAGAAAAAGTATGGCACTGTCTCTTCAAGGGTCTATCAGGCGCTCTGTGCCGCACGAAAGCAGCGGAGCAAATCCAGAAAAGAAGCGCCAGCACCATTCAAGAATCCGGCCAGGTCATCCGCCTTCAATTGACTGCCCGCTACTGAAACATGGGGGTCAAGGCAGCGATCTGTGAAATCAGCCGCCGATAATAAAAAGACGGCTGGATATATTATCTATACAGTCTATATGGCGGGCGGGCGCCCCAGCGACAACTTTCGCAGCAAAAGCAAGGATGGGGCCACCACATCCCAAGCCCAATCTGGCTTGAATGTGGTCGCCGCTGCCCAAGAACAGCCGCCTCCGCTGGATGAAGAAAACCCTCTCGATGAGGATGATAGGCAGAAAGACCTCTCGGTCCATGCAGAGTCAAGCTCGAACAGCGAGGAAGAGCCGACCTTCCGCCCCAGGACTGCGGAGCAAGAGCTGCTTCAAGAGCTTCGAAAACAGCTCAGGAGCAAAGATAAAGAGATGGCCAATCTCTATTCGAAAATTGACGACCTAACGAACGTTGTGATGCAGCTTACGGCTCAAATTGCTCGAGCGCCTCCCAATCAAGCACAAGTCGCTACTCATCAGCCGGGTGATGACAATCCGAAACAGCCAATGCCTGTTCCTTTGGGTCCAAGACTGGTCGAGCCGCACGAAAGCCGGCCACATTCCGCTTCTGGGGACGCCTTGGCCCCAGATAGCACTATCCCGCAAACACAAGATCGGATAATGGATTTGGTCACCAGCAAAGTTAAAACATTGGTGGCTGAAGCTGACACTCAGAAAGAAATTAGCAGTAGTGGGAGGCCATATCCCGCACAATACGATCTGATCGAGTTCCCGAGTGGCTACGTCATTCCCAAGTTCGGAAGATTTGACGGAACGGGGAATGCAAATCAGCACGTCGCCCACTTCAAAGCATCGTGCGGAAATACAGGAGGCAATGACGCGCTCCTTCTTCGTCAGTTTGTCAACAGCCTGACCGGCGTCGCCTTCGACTGGTACGCGAGTATACCAGATGGGTCCGTCATTACCTTTGCCCAAATGGAATCTCTGTTTCGGCAAAGGTTCATGAGTGTCAGTGATAAAATTTCCATTGCCGACCTTGTGAGGACCAAGCCGGAGAAGAATGAAAGCAACACCGACTTTATCGCTCGATGGCGTAATCTCACAGT